>JAOANR010000001.1:77502901-78702901 GCA_030278955.1 Hygrophila difformis
ATACAAATTGATAGTGAATAATTTTTTTTTTGCTGAACAACCTATACAGATTAGGAAATGAATGGTGGGAACTCATGACACACAAATTACAAGATACTGAATAAAATTGGAATGATCCATGCCCATATAAATCCAAGAAAATCTCAATCTTTTGACGCGTGGAACACTTGACATTCACTAGAAGTATATGATATTAATTCTAATATAATGTATGTAACCATATAATGAATACTTACATCCATCTTTATAGAAATGTAATATTTGTGCTCCAAACATGCATGCCGATATACATTTTTAATAATTGATAACTTAAATAATGTACAATTAAAAATTATAAAATGTTGATATTCTAAAACTATAAGTTTAGACTAATCTAACAATGTAACTTGACTATTTTTTCTTCTTCTATAACTATGATAAAAAATTTAAAATAAAGTCAAAATGTGAATATCACGCAAAAGACCAATGGTGCAATTGCAAAAAAGATGGAGGGAGTATTTTGTTAATTTTCGTGTATAATTAAAAAGATGGAGGCAGGCCGGATCACCTTGGCACGCCATGTACTTTGTTCCATTCCAACTTATCCTATGCAAGTGGGTTGGCTTCCCCAGTCTGTTTGTAATCAGATTGATAGACGCATTCGTACGCTGGTTTGGAAAGATTGCTCTGGCCGTGGTTTGAACCTTGTTCGGTGGGACAGCATAACTATGCCTAAGAAGTATGGAGGTTTGGGCTTGCGTAAGGCTCGGCTAGCTAATACTTCTCTGCTGGGGAAATTAGCTGATGATCTTCTTCGGCGACGGGATAAGTATTGGGTCAATGAGTTTTTGCATAAGTATTGTCGGAATGGGTTGATGGTGGATAACCTTCAACGTGCTGGTTCCTTTACCTGGAGGAGTCTCTGCAAGGCTTGGTTGCAGCTCAAGGAGGGGTATTCGTACCGAATTGGCAATGGATCCAGCGCACTTTGGTCAGCCCCTTGGTTTCGTGGGAAGTCATTAAGTCCTCAAGTTCTGTTCGTGGCTGTTTAGGACCTTGATCTCCGGATCTCGGATATTATCGATGGTCACTGCTGGAAACTGTCTCAATTGTATACTATTCTGCCTCCTCACATTAGGGAGGATCTTCTCAGTCAACCCCCGCCCCGATTGCATCCCCGCAGTCAGGATGGGTGGCTATGGCAAGCGTCCCTTGATGGCAATTACAACGCCAAAGCAGGATACTCGCACCTTGTTGCCGCTGACCCTTCAGTATAAGGCTGGACTTGGTTGTGGTCTTCTTTCTTTCCGGAGAAGGTATGTCTGTTTTTATGGTGTATTGGTCAAATGGCATTACCTTGCAATTCCCTTCGCTTCCATAGGAATTTGGCATCATCCCCGCTTTGTTGTATTTGTGGGACGGAGGAAGAAACTTGGTCTCATGCTCTATTTCTGTGTCCTTGGGTCTCGGGTGCCTGGTCGGCTATCGAGATTGATATTCCAACCGACTTGGATACGTTAACCAGGGAGGATGTGCGCTTTTGGTTATATGGCATGTTTCGCCACTTTGGTCTCGCTTTCATTGCAGCTCTCTGGATATTTTGGCTTGAACGCAATCTGAGAGTTTTCCAGGGTAGGTCCTCTCACTTGCAACAGTTACAACGGCGGATAATTCATCTACGGGATGCTATGTCTGCTGCCCGGCCACCACCTCGCCAGGCACAGCTGCATCCGAGGTTGGTTTGTTGGAATATGGGAGGCTGGAGTGGTGTCTTCATACACTCGGACGGATCATATCTCGTTGATAGAGGTCGGGCGGGTTTTGGGGCTGTGTTGAGAGATGCTTCCGGCGAATGGCTAGGAGGGGTGTCAGGTTTCTTGGGTCAAGGATCGGTACTCCAAGCTGAGTTAATGGGAATTTTGGAGGGGTTACTTTTGGCTAAGAGCAAAGGCATCTTGGAGGTACTGTGTAAATGTGATTCTAAGCATGCATTGAGTCTTTTGCAATCCTACCCTTCCAGCAGCCACTGGCTCTATTCCATTGTGGCGCAGATTCAGGATGTCAAGGGTTATTTCACTACATGTCGGTTTGAACATATTCTGCGTGAGGGCAACAAGGTTGCTGATGGTCTTGCCCGACTGGGAGCTACTAGTGAACTCTTTTATACCACCTGGGCCTTCCCTCCGGATTCTCTTACTCCTCTGTTGGCAGCGGACGCGTTAGGCACTTGGTTTCCTAGGCAGTAGATTTTCTGTTGCCTTGTTTAGATTTGTTTTTGCTTTCGCCGCTGTTTTGTTATTTTCATTTTTCTATTTTCTTTTCTAACCCTTTCGGGCTGTTAAGCAAAAAAAAAAAAAGTTGAAAGTAAGCTTATGGTGTGTGTGTTTTATATTTCCTCAGTCATAATGTCAAAAAGATAGTAGTTACACCAATTTTATCATAACTTTAGACTATAAACACTAATGAAGCATAATACAAGCTTGTGAGATTATTACTATATACTAATAGAAATTAAATTCCCCCAAAATAAAACTAATGGGATTACATCCATATGAAATACTTATCTTTTTTTCTTCTTTTTTTTTTAAAAAAAAATAACCGGGTATCTTAAAGCCCCAATCCACTCAAGTTAACTGCTATTGGTATCCATATGAAATATCTAGTAGTGATGGTTTATATATAATTCTAAATATGTCCTTTTAATGTCTCGAGTTCATTTGTTAACAAAAAAAACCCGAGCCTATTTTTGTTGGACTCGATTCATTATATTTCGAAACCGAGATAAAATTGAATTTATGTCATCTCTAACCGAGAACGTTAAACTCAAACAAAAAATAAAATAAATATTACATTAAAGTAAATAGTATTTTATGTCATTGGTGAACACGGACGGGTCGTCTTTTGGCAACCCCGGGCCGGCTGGAATTGGGGGGGTGATAAGAACGAGTGAGGGCAAAGTTATTTTTGTTTTGTCAGCGGCTATAGGGTGGAAGGATTCAAATGAAGCTGAAATTTTGGCCGTTAGCAGGGTTTGTGCGGCGATTATACGGGATCAAGGTTTTCCAATCCCCAAGTTGATCTTCGAATGTGATTCAACCAACGTCGTTCGGTGGATGGAGGATCTGGACAGGGTTCCTTGGAGATTTCTGTATATGCTTGGACCTGTTCTAGCGTTAAAGAACTGCGGGGGGGAGGTGAGGTTTGTTCATGCTGTCAGGGAATGCAATTCGCTCGCTGATGGCTGGGCGAAACGAGGAGCTGCAGGTGGGGTTACTATCGAAGAATGGTATTAGTGGTAATATGTAATATATAGGCACTTGTGTGGGGCATGTAGTAGTATGTTCTCGATGGGTGCCAGCTGATATGGTGGAATGGGCGTGTGTCTGAATTGCCTAATCTGATAGGTTGTATGTGAGACTCCTTTCATCTTATCTAATAAAGTCATTTTTGGCTCCCAAAAAAAAAAAAATCACAAAACTCAAATTCAAAAGAATTTATAGAATATTCTTTTTTTTTACTACTAAAACTGCAAAAGAAAATTTTGTGTGTAATAAGAACAAAAATACATATTTATGTTTGAGTTGCTGGAGATGATCGAATACGCATTTTGTATTTGTGTTTGAGGTTCGATTGAACCAAACTTCATATTCTCTTTAGATTTGGTTTGACAACTCCTGCTAAAATATTGAATGAGTGTTTTGTATTTACTTAATATTTTATACAATTCATACACCATTAAATATTAAAACACAACACATAAGTCAGCACCAGCATATCACGACTCATTCAACACCATATCCAAACTCATCATCTTTTACGTTTTGGCGCTCGTTGGAGAAACTCTTTGAACAACTTGGTTTAGTTAAGAGTTCTAGGACAGGCCCTATCCCTCTGTCGTCAAATAATTGACTGATCTAGAGACTAGAGGACCATATTGCGACAATAATGTACGAACACAAGCACATGGAAAATGACAAATTAAACAAATACAAATACAGTATCAACACCGAACCACGCCAATTACGCCACCCGTTTCTTCTTCAAAAATCTTTCCCTCTTTTTTTTTGCCTTTTCACAAAAATACCAAACGAATTGTAGCAACTCAAGTAATCTTATGCTTGTCCTGCAATGGGATGTCGCCACGCCCAAAATCTCCATCGATGATTCCAACCCCAGAAAGCCAAGAACTTCACTCACTCTCCCGGAAGAAAACCAGAAACCGACAACAACGTTGGCGGGTCTCCATCACTGTTCCTCGGGTCGGGCTTGTCTCCTTGCCTCTACGATCATGATTCATCATGCCAAACGTCTCTGCTGACAGACACCCTCCCACCTTTTTCACCCCACTACGCATTCCCTTTATCATATCCTCCCTCGCCCCACCCCCATGTGATTCGTTTCCCCCCCCTTTTTCTTCCCAATCCCCATTGTACCGTTTGCAATTTTGCATTATCTCTTCCCTTATCGAATCTGTGTACCCTTTTTGTATATACCTTTTTGTTATCCCGAGTACAGCGGCGTCCGTTGTTGATGTGTTGCTTCAATTGGGTTTTTCTCCCTTTTGCTTTCTAGCCCTACCCCTTATGGTGTGCATTTGTTGAGTGTAGTTTACTCGTCCCCGTTTGGTTGGTGAGTGGTAATTGCGGCGAATTTTTTGGTGCTGGTCGGTGAGTTTTGAATTTTTGTGACTTGGTTTTGGCTGAATTGTGGTGCAATTTTGGTGTTTTGGGATGGGGAAAGAGGGGTTTAGGGTTTGATCGGGAGAAAAACGGCGCCTTTCTAGATGGCGCTGTTCAGGAGATTATTCTACCGGAAACCGCCGGATCGGCTTCTGGAGATATCCGAGAGGGTTTACGGTATGTTCCTTTTTGCTACATTTTGTTTTTTCTTTGTTAATGTTTCATTCTTCATGCATTGCAAGAATTTGAATTCTGATGGCTTCAACCGGGATTCCAGTTTGGAGTATTGATCGATTGATGAAAAATCTTTGGACTTATAGCTTAATTTTATTTATTTAGTGAGGTTTTTGGCTTTAAGTCGGTCACTCGTGGAGTAAATTTTATTTTGCCATGAAAGATCTTCAAGACATTGTGGAGTGCAGTATTGTTTACAGCTATTTCGAGCTTCTCGTGAAAGTGAAGTTAGGTGTAGGAATGTGTTGCTAATTATGATGTGTTTACGGTCAATTACAAGTAAGCATTTGAGGCATCTATTTGCGCCTAAACAACGTTTATTGTCACTTACAAGCTTTCTTAGTTTGGCGTGATATGGTTTTGAGTTGCAGTTTTACTTTAGCAGCATTCTATAAGGTATTGCTTTTTAAGGTTGGTTTTTGTTGCTTTGTAAGAAAACCGTTTCTTGTAATTTTGCGATGTATGCTGATTCCAATCGATTTGTGCTGACTGTAGTGTTCGATTGCTGCTTCTCCACCGACGTGCTTGGTGAAGATGAGTACAGAACATATATGAATGGGATTGTGGCTCAGTTACAGGACCACTATCCTGATGCTGCTTTCATGGTTTTTAATTTCAAAGAAGGGGAAAGGAGGAGCCAATTATCCGACGTGTTATCTCAGTATGATATGACAGTGATGGATTACCCTCGGCAGTATGAAGGGTGCCCCTTGTTACCACTTGAGATGATCCACCACTTCTTACGTTCTAGTGAGAGCTGGTTATCGCTTCAAGGGCAACAGAATGTTCTCTTGATGCACTGTGAAAGGGGAGGGTGGCCTGTGCTGGCTTTCATGCTTGCCGGCCTGCTTTTGTACAGAAAACAATACGCAGGTGATCAGAAAACTCTTGAGATGGTATATAAGCAAGCTCCGAGGGAGCTTCTTCATCTTTTGTCTCCTTTGAATCCGCAGCCTTCTCAGCTCAGATATCTTCAGTACATCTCTAGAAGAAATCTTGGTTCAGATTGGCCACCGTCAGATACGCCTCTGGCATTGAATTATGTCATTCTTAGAGTCCTTCCTGTATATGACAGTGGGAGGGGATGCAGGCCGGTAATTCGTGTATATGGTCAGGATTCTTCTTCAAAAACATCGACCCGGAGTTCAAAGCTTCTGTTCTCAAGTTCCACGAAAAAGCAAGCCCATCTCCATCAACAGGTAATGTGATGATCTCTGAACTTATATTGTATCTGATGGATTTATCCTGTTTGAACGTATTCCTGTGACATTTGGCTGCAGCAAGAGTGTGAACTTGTCAAGGTCAACATCCGCTGTCATGTTCAAGGCGACATTGTTCTTGAGTGCATCCATTTGGACGATGATCTAGTGCAGGAGCGGATGATTTTCAGGGTTATGTTCAATACAGCTTTCGTTAGGTCAAATGCTTTATTTCTGACGCGTGATGAAGTTGATGTTCTCTGGGATGCCAAGGAGCAATTTTCGAGGGATTTCAGAGTAGAGGTAAGGTTTTCCCGACATCTTGCCATGTTTCTCTGCATCTGTATATTGAGTTGAAAATAGTTTTGCTGTATCAGGTGCTCTTTTCAGATGCAGATTCACTTGAGTCGATTATCACCACAGAAGAAACTTCAAGCGATGATGGCAATGAAACAGAAAGTGCATCACCCGATGAATTTTTTGAGGCAGAAGAGATCTTCAGCAGCATTGGAGAGGGGCCGGAAGGAAAGGAGGATTCTGATAACCATACAGTTCAATCCAGTGCTGGGGATATCGGAGATCATAGAGAAGTGGCAGCGTCGAAAGATGCTTCAGATCATGGCGCATTTGAAGATTGTGCATCAGACGAGGGAATTCACAGGCTCAACCCCAAAATCCTTATAAACAACAGTAGAATGTCAAATGGGGATAATCCACTGTACTTGGCATTTCCAGTTCCTGACATGGTCAGTAATTCCAAATTCAAATCTTTAAATGGCCGCATACATGGAAAGCCCGGACAGGGGAATACACATGAAGTGCCTCCTCAGGTGAAGAATACTGAAAACCAGGGGCTGCACCAGGTGCTGAAGTTAGATAAGGAACTCTCGACTGTCTTGAAAAAGCCACTTGATTCCTCTTCAAAGATTGCTTCAGATGCAGTTGGAACCAACAAGAAACCTAAGCAGCTAGAGTCACAGGGTTCTTCAGCTAGACAGGCGAAACCAAGTGCTGTATCCAGGTGGATTCCACCGAATAAAGGCTCTTACACTAATTCGATGCATGTTTACTACCCTCCATCTAGGTATAATAGTGCTCCTGCAGCATTAGATCTTGACAAAGATTCCTCCTCTGGTGGGAAATCCAAACTACAAACTGGTGAAAGAACTTCTGCATTAGGCTCCCCTAAACGAGAATCATTTCCAACTACATTAAATCTGTCTCCACCACAAGATGCTCATTCGACAACTGTAAGTTCAAAAGCACAGGTGGAATGTAAACTCCAGGAACTTACTGAAGCGCCTCCACTGCCTTCAGGTTCTCTTCGAGGTACTGCACCACCACCACCTCCACCACCAGCAATGCGGCCACCACCACCACCTCCTCCCCCTCCTCTAGCTTCTCTCAGTTTGCAAAGTGCTAGTAGAGTTTTACCACACTTTCCTCCACCACAGCCACCTCCACCTCCACCTCCTCCTCGACCTCCTTCACATGGTGCTCCTCCTCCACCACCGCCACCACCACCAATGGCCCCTCCTCTACCTGGAGTTCTACCTCCAATGCGGCAAATGCCAACTCCACCACCACCTCCTCCTGTTCGTGGAGCTCCACCACCTCCTCCTGTAAGAGGAGCACCACCTCCACCACCCCCTCCTGGGGGCCGTCCACCTGGCCCACCTGCACCTCCTGGACCTCAACCTTCAGGAGGTGGACCACCCCCACCTCCTCTATTTTCCACAAAGGGACCTGCATCTGATGTTAAAGGTTTGCCACCTGGCAGAGGGCGTGGTTTTTCACGTGTAGGAGTATCTGCTACTGCAACCCGAAGATCTACATTAAAGCCACTTCATTGGAGCAAGGTGACCAGAGTGGTGCAAGGAAGCTTGTGGGAGGAACTGCAGAAGTTTGGGGAGCCTCTAATGTACTTCTTTTCTTTTCTGATTCTTGAGTTGAAGGCTTAAAATTTCAGTTTACTATTCCCCGTACTGCCTACTTTTGCTAACTATGAAACACTAACATGCCACCATCTAACTCTAGGGCACCGGAGTTCGATGTATCAGAACTCGAATTTCTTTTCTCTGCCACAGTTCCAAAGTCTGATAGTGCAGGTGGAAAATCTGGGGGGCGCCGGAAGTCTGCTGGATCTAAGCCTGACAGAGTTCATCTGGTAATGTTGCATGAATCCATCAGTTATTAGAATTAGTGGTGGTATTCTTTTGGATAATTCAGAGCAAGTTGTGAGTTATTGCAGTAAAACAAATAGTATGTATATTTGTTTGGAAACATTATATTTATACTCTAATTTGAGATCATAACTTCATCTGAGATATCTTAATATCAAAAGGTTAAATTCATTTCCTGCAAGACATACTCCAGAAAGAATAAGAAAGTGAACTATCGTACATTTTACTAACATTCTGTAGTAAGGATATAATATTATTATATGGCCTTAAAGGCTAAAGCAACTGTGTCTGGAGTCAGGATGAACACTTGCAACAGCAATCTTCGTCATGATGGAAAACTTTATGCTATAATGCCACATATTTACAACTTTTTACTTCAATTATCATCTATTAAATATGTGGAGAATCTGAATCTTGGGGGATTAATTTTGTATGGGATTAACTTTTGCCGTTACAGTATCCTGACCTAATCTATTTGGTTTTGTAGATTGACCTGAGGAGGGCCAACAACACTGAAATTATGCTCACCAAAGTTAAAATGCCTCTTCCCGACATGATGGTAAGATGAGGGCAGTAATTACTGGTTAGTTTCAATTGAGCACATTGCTCAACTTTTCTCAGAAGCAAAAGCAAAAAATTTACTTCCTTAGATAGTTATTATTATTATTATTATTATTATTATTATTATTATTATTATTATTATTATTATTATTATTATACTAGAGTGTTCTAGTGGACAGCTGTAGAGTTTGTACTTAGCTCGGCATGAAATTATGAATTGCATAAGCTGTTTCATTATTAATCATATTTGTGTATGATATAAGCAATTGAACTCCTATCCATCATTTAGTACGAAGTTTTGAGCACAAGGAAATAAGAAAACAAACTACTAGAGGAACTAAACTGTTATGCAGGCAAAGAGAAGAACTTGATTTGGAAATAAGCTGCTGGAGAAGACAACTGAATAGAGCTAAAACCAATAATCACCACTAACCTGTTCTTCCACCTTTTATGTTCGAGTGCTGTTGACCTCTCAAAAGCTAGTGTTGGAATATAAACTTTTAGGTGAAAATGTCATTCGATATCACGGACAGCTCGCTAAGATGCTTTCATTCCCATAGCAACTCATATTTTCAGATCAGGAATTAAGAGACCTAGAATAATTACTGAACTCCCAGACTATTTACATTGTGTAGATTATATATTCCACATGTTCATCCTAGAGTGCATATCTCAAGGCATTGCTTACCTGTTAATTATGTAATTCAATCTTCCATGTCGTGTAGTCTTCTGTATCTCATCAAAGTTTGAACATTCCCTTGATAGGCTGCAGCACTTGCATTGGATGAATCAATTTTGGATGCTGATCAAGTGGAAAATCTGATCAAGTTCTGTCCAACAAAGGAAGAGATGGAACTTCTCAAGGTGACGAAGTGATGCTATATTTATTCACTCGTCCCGTTGAACCAACAAGTTCTACTTTCTTTTAATTGATTAGCGATGTAACTTTCTAGGCCTACACGGGTGACAAGGAAATCTTGGGAAAGTGTGAACAGGTGTGCGATGGTTATTTTCTATTTTGACGAAGATGTTTTTTGCTGATATGATACTTGTTTCCCTCTTCTACTTTTTATTTAATATTTAGTTTCTACTTGTTTTTTAAGATTGGTTAGTTTAGATGATTTATGAACATGCAGTGATGCAGATTGTTTAATGCTTCTTTTAACTTTTCAGTTTTTCCTGGAGTTGATGAAAGTGCCCCGAGTTGAATCTAAATTGCGGGTTTTCTTATTCAAGATTCAATTCAATTCTCAGGTTTGTATAATACAATACCCAAATACAAGAATTATGATATGGTATATGTCTTAGATTTGATTTGTTTCAGGTTACTGACTTTCGAAAAAGCTTGAACACTGTGAATTCAGCGTGCGAAGAGGTAAAAGAAAATTTTACTTGAAAATCAATTTCTACATGCCTTTGTTATTTCAATGATGTCAATTGTACCAATGTATTAGGTTCGGAAATCCTTCAAACTAAAAGAAATTTTGAAGAAAATCTTGTGCCTCGGAAACACATTGAATCAAGGGACTGCAAGAGGTATGAATTTGATTGTATTTTGAAAGACAACAATTCTCTGTTCCTTACTCATCCTTGTTTCTGTATATTTACGAAATGGGGCTAATTCGATAGCTTGAATTTTAATTTCTTGTTCATGTTGGTTACATATATTATCTTCAATCCACAGGTTCTGCTGTTGGATTCAAACTGGACAGTCTTTTGAAGCTTACGGACACTCGTGCAACCAACAACAAGATGACACTTATGCATTATCTTTGTAAGGTAACTTTTGCTTCATCATTTTTTGGTTCTCACCAAATAAATGTAATTCTTTGCAAACCAATTCAAGTTTCCCTATCGCAAAATCTCAGGTGCTTGCCTTGAGGGCACCTGATCTTCTGGACTTCCACCAGAATCTTGTTAGCTTGGAAACTGCCTCAAAGGTAAAATTTTGATCTCTGACTTGGTCAATCTTTTTGCAAGCCGTTGATAACTTCAGGAGAATTGATGATTCTTTTTGGCAGATACAATTAAAATCATTGGCAGAAGAAATGCAAGCTATAATTAAAGGTTTAGAAAAGGTGAAGCAGGAATTGGCTGCCTCGGAGAATGATGGTCCTGTGTCTGACACGTTCCGCAAGGTATTGTACCACACCACCCAATACTTATTTTGTTCGCTACATTTTGCAGTATTGAATCACTTTACAATTTTATCTTGTGTGCTTTCCGTTCGTACCACTTAGTTTGATTCTAATGTTTGGAAAATCACCTTGCCGTGTATTATGATTTATAGACCTTGAAGGAATTCCTCGGTGTTGCTGAGACTGAAGTATCCTCAGTAACAAATCTGTATTCAATTGCGGTATGTATTTCATTCAAATCAAGAAATGAAGTTATACAATTCCTTAGCTGTTTGAGCATGCAAGCGATGTCATATGGTCGTTAATTGAAATGACCATTTCTGAACTCAGTGCAATAATACTAGAGCTTGCCTCATTTTATAGAAGTGGCCAAAAATGAAGAAAATGATTCACTTCTGTGATTGTTTAATGATTTAGGTGAATTAATGAACTCAATATTCAACTAATTGAATTTTAGGGGCTTTTGATTGTTCTTTTTGGCAGGGGAGGAATGCAGATGGATTGGCTCTATATTTCGGCGAAGATCCTGCTCGATGCCCATTTGAGCAAGGTATTGTCCTGTTTTTCTTCCTGTGGGATACTTGACATCCCTCATTCAATCACTGACCCCCATCATTTCATCATGAATGCAGTCACATCGACACTCTTCAATTTTGTCAGAATGTTCCAGAAAGCCCATGAAGAGAACTGCAAACAGGCTGAACTAGAAAAGAAGAAAGCACAAAAGGAAATGGAGAATGCAAAGGGATTCCATATCAGAAAGCCATAAAATGAAACCCAAGAGTCGACATATCATCGCTGCTGCCTCCACCATCTGTCATTCTTCTACCAATTCTTATCCATCACTGGACAAAAACTGTTGAGCCTAAGGATGCTGCAAGATTGACCTGAATTGGTCGAAAATCTGCATTTTCATGAAATGCACAAGATCGGAATCTCAGGGCAAGCTATCAGATACGACGACTACGACAAAAACCTCCAGCAGATGTCTTTTGTAAGAAGACATGCTTTCAGAGGTTTGCATTCTCCCCTTCACATTCACACATAGCTCTGCTTTTTGAAGAATCACAGCCTCCCCAAATCTTGCAACAATTGTACAGAAATCTAACCCTGTGTTTATATGATAATTGACAACAATTCTCTTCTTGTAAAAAGTAAGTTGTCCAGGCAGGTTCTTTGTAACCATCCATGCCTGGGATCTGATGTACAGTTTGGTAGGTGGTAAAGTAGTTATCTATATATGTGTATATATATATATATATATATATATTATGTAAACATAGTTGTAATCTATCACGAGGCTGTGTTTCATTACATACTATTCCTATGATTCTGTAGGTCTTTGTATGAATGAAAACTAGCAATTTTCTAGGTTACTTGTTTGCTTGTAGACACAAGGAATGAGAATGAAAGTCCCAACTTTCCTATGAGGAAAATGTTGCTTTTCTTTTCTAAAATTTGTTAGAGTTGAAGGGCAAGTAGATGGCAACATCCCATGAATGAAGTAACCTGCAAATGGAATATGACTTGAAATTTCATTTTTTGGGCAAACAAAAGGAAAAAAAGATAAAAGTTTTTACAATATCAAAGACCAATAATACACTTCCATAAAACCTAATCAAATTCTCTAATCAAAAGCCAATCTGGTGTCCCCAAAAATAACCCAAAAAAGAAAACCCTTTACCTAATAACACCCAGAAAGGGGGTGTGCACTTATTTATACTACAAAAAAGCAATTTAATCCCACATTATAGTGTTTAATTAAATGAACCTTTCAAACCATGAGTTCTAAATTCTTCACTTCCGAAGGCTTCTGGTCTTCTTGTATTTCTATGCAATACAAATACAAATGTGTATCCTCACAACTAACGCTGTACTCATGTCTGCATCTTTTCAGGAATTCACAACCAACAATGGTGTCGAGAACAAGAAGCAACGAGTACAGGTAAGCGACGAGAACTGCCTCCAAGACCATCCACGAATTGGGGGCAACTGCACGATGATAAGCCCTCACAACACGGTACTGAAACAATGCCTCGATAGCAAAAAATGCCACATTGGTCCATACGGTTAAGGACAATGCAGCTGCAATCCGGCCCCTGGTCATGTCACAAGCCTTGAGAATTGAGCTAAACCCACCTCGCCTCTCTAGCCCAGAGAGCACCACAGATAGGTTGCATACAATGTATGCATTGGCAATAATGATGGAATAGGCTGTGGCTAGTGTGGATGAGAGGAACACGTGGGATAGGCGTGATGAGAGCCCCAAGAACTCCAAGCAATCAAAACATATAATCAAAAGGCAGAAGAAAGTGGCGTTGGTTGAAAGGACTAGTAATGTGGTGCAAAGATAGGTGCTCAATAAGGGTCTGAACGTCGCCATCCAAGAAAAGGTTGTGCCCCTCTTTAAAGGCCTGCAATGTTGGAGGGCTCTAATTGTGAAGGTCTTGGAAAGGAGGAGAAAGGAAAGGGCAAAGGGCGAGGCAAAGAATGATGAGAGGATGGTCCGGGACAGCTTGTAATTGAGAATGGTGAATAGTCTTGATGACCGGGGAAGTCCTGAGGCAAGAAAAAGAGAACTTACGCGATGGTGGACTAATGGGAAAAGAGACGACGATGAAGCAAGAAATGGAAAGATGAGTGTCGCGAGAGCAAACGGGAGAGCCACAAGCGATGGAGTGGAGGTGAAGACATGGAAGTTCTTGAGGAGGATGAAGATGGATTTTCTCATGATTTTTGGTGAATTATCCATTGATTTGATCCAGAAATGTTGGTGATCATAAAAACTTGCTAGTTGCTAGCAATGAGGAATGTGTGTGGAAGTGTGAAGAGAAATTGGTTTAAAATGAGTGCATGGATGAAATGGATGGGCCAACAACTATGAGGTTGTAGCATATTTTACTTGTTTAGTTTTCAACATTTTGAGATAGAAATTTGACTATATGAAGTAGATGATTCAACCATGTTATTTTTTAAAGCAACTCCATTCGTCTATGCATAGTTCACATATTTTAAATGATTATACTTAAACAAAATGTATATTCCATATGAGGAAAATATATATATTTTTTTTGTGGGAGTAGTGGTGGGCGTCCGGTCGGGTTTGGTGGGTTTGGGTTAATCGGGTTCGAGTATGACAATTTATTACCCAAGCATTACCTGACAATGGTGGGTACCCGATTACCCGATCGGGTCGGGTACCCACATCGGGCACCCACCATTGTTTTTAATTTTTTTTTAAATTTTTAAAATGTTCTCTAATGAAAAAATGTGTAAATTACAATGAAAAAAGACAATGATCTACACAACAACATTATGAAACAAAAGCAAACCCACAACATAATGAATAAATGATTGTAATGCAAAACGAGCCGTTTTATCTTTAATTAATTAAAATCATTGTTAAATATCTATATTATTTTATTAATTAAAAAAATTAAAAGCTCAAAATATTTGGCTAATTGGCTCCAAACTCGCACTCAAAGAAAAAGTATCTCTTTCAAATGAGACTTGGTCTTGGATAGTTGGATATAATTTAAAAAAATAAAAATTAAAAATTAAAAAAAAATTGGTCGGGTTAGTCGGGTACCCGATCGGGGAATTCGGGTTTACTTATGAAACCCGATACCTGACCTGAACTATTAGTTTTGGATTTGGGTACCTGACTTCGGGTTTTCCTTTTCAAAAAACCCGGCCCGAGCACATTATTTTTTCTAGGTTCGGGTTGGGAACCCGATTAACCTGATCCATTTGCCCACCCCTAGGTGGGAGTCCATAAACACAATTTATAAAGGAACAAATGGGAGAAATAGGGGGCCGGGTGGCAAATCGAACCCCCAACCTAAGATTGAAAGTCAGGTGACTTAACCACTAGGCTAAGTGCCACGAACGGGCCGTAAGATTGGATACAATGTTGTTTGTCGGCTTGGAATTCCGCAGTTCTGAGAAGACTGGCAATCCGATCTGTGAATCTTTTGGCTCGGCTTCTGGAGCAAGGTCCATCTGGAATTATTGTTGCAGTCGATCTGGCTACCACGCCACTAAGTCATCATCCTCAGAAAGATACTCTCTTCGTCTCATTTCAGATGTCTCATTTGGACTTTTACACGGTTCATTATGGATGTTTGACCTAAATTTTTGTTGCAGATATATAGGAAAAATATAGTCAAGTGTGATCTTGTTGGATTCGTCTTTTCACATAGTGTTAAAATATATATCTTGTATAATATATATTTCTCTATATTTTATAATATTAACTGTTAAATAAATGCATTGGACTGCATGTCCAAAAATTTTGGAACATTTCAAATTGGGGAAAATAAAAATCTTTTGTAGATTGGGGAAAATGATCTAGAATGGATTTATATTAGTTAAAATGTTATGTTCATTATGAGTGATATTATAGTTTATAATTGATGGGTTTAATTTATTTTTTTTTTTTTGGAGTAAAGCCATCAAAGGCCTGGCAACAAACAACAAGCAAACAAGGAAAAAGAAAAAACAGGACAAAGGGAAGTATGAAGGGGGCAGCGCACAGCGCTTCACACACGGGGAAAACAGACCCCGGTTTCATCAGCGGCTAGATCAACGAGAACAAAATCTGGCGGGAACGCCCATGTGGTGTAAAAATCTTCCCCGGAGGCTCCCCGCTTAGCAAGCTTGTCCGCCACACGATTCCCTTCCCTTAACACATGGTAGAAGACACAGAAGTCCAGCTTGTCCCGAAGGTCTCTAGCTTTGCAAAGAAGAGCTGCCAAAGGGTGGAATTTGGACTCCGAGTTGATGAGGCTAACGCTGTTGAGGGAGTCGGAGTAACAGCAGACTCTCTTAAATCCGAGATCAGTAACATATTCCAAACCTTTCACCATGGCTGTTAGTTCTGCAGAGAGATTGGTGTTACTGCCGAGGGAGCCACTCCCACCGCCAAGCCAACGGCCCTCTGCATTTCTAACAACAAAGCCGTACCCCGAGGTCCCCGGGTTGCCCATAGCACTGCCGTCCACGTGTAAAATTGTGTCCCGGGACTCCTTCTCATTCCAATGAACAAAACGAAGGGGCCGCTGGGAAGTAGAGCTATAGCCACCCGCCACCCCCACCTCCGCAGCGATTCTGTAAATATCTCTGACAATGCACCATGCAGTGTTGCTTTTCCCTCTGAAAATTCTGGAATTTCTTTCAAGCCAAACATGCCAGATGGTCACCACAAAGATCGGGCCAAAATGCCTGTGCATGCCATAAAAAAACTCATTTATCTTGTCCTTGGGGATGGAGGCACAGTCCACAGGGATGGCAACCTTGACACCTTTCCATATCTGGGTAACCCAAGGGCAGTAAAGAAAGCAGTGTTGCCAACTTTCCTCCTCCATACCGCACACCGTACACAAAGGGGAAGTCGCCATTCTCCGGTGGAAACGCACCAAGTTAAGAGGGAGAGAATCATGGCATAAGAGCCAAATGAGGAGGCAGAATTTCTCAGGGAAGGAGCTCTTCCACATCCACTTCCACTTAGTAGAGTTGTCGTCCCTTTTAGTCAGGAGGTTATAGGCCGATTTAACCTCATATCTGCCCGACGTGCTGCCTTTCCAAATCCACAGGTCCGGAACTTCAGCGTGGAGCCGAGGGGGAGGAGAGGCTTCTATCTCATGTCTGATATCATCTGGGATCGGGGAGTAGGCCCTCTGCCATTGCCATTCACCATTCGAAATGATATCCTGAACTTTCATCTCCAAATCATGAGAATCCACGAACGGCAACTGAGGCCCCAGTTGGGTCCCCTTCCACCAATTCGAAAACCACAAAGAAGTCCTGCCACAGCCAATTCTGAAAACGAAGCCATCCCTCAAGAGGGGGATAATCTTGTGCAAAGTCTTAGCAACAAAGGATCGAGTCGAGGGCAGCTGGAGGGATGGAAAGATCCAGTTTGGGAGCAGCTCCGTTATCAGCTTCACCCAGCATTTATTAAGGTCATGAAGCCAAGCCCACACCAGTTTACCCAAGAGCGCCACATTCATTTCCCTGGCTCGCCTGATGCCGAGGCCACCTTCAGCCTTAGGGGCGGCCACCTTGTCCCAAGACACTAAGTGGATCCCCTTCCCTTGACTCCCTTTCCATATGAACCTGCTGATTTTCCTGTCGATAGCTTCACACACCGCCTCCGGAAACCAGTGTAGTTGCATAAAGTAGGATGGGATGGTGGCTAACACCGACCTGCACAATGTCACCCTCCCAGCTTTGTTGAGGAGCTTACAAGACCAACTGTCCAGACGCGTATCCATTTTGTCGATGATGAAGGCAAAATCCCTGACCCTCTTGCGCCCAACCAACAGAGGAAAGCCCAGGTAGGAACCCAGAGAGTCGACCCTCTTAATGTTCAGGGTGGAGACAATCCAGTTCCTCTCTCTGGCAGGCACAGCATTGGATATGAAGATGGAAGATTTTTGAGGATTCAGCTGCAAACCCGAGGCATCCGCAAAGGTTTGGAGAACCTGAGCAATGGTGTTAACGCTGGCACGATCTCCCATAGCCCCTAGGATGAGGTCATCGGCAAAAATAAGGTGCGAAATCCCCATCCCTCCATGAGACAGTCTGATCGGTTTCCAGGTACCATGTTTAACTTCATCCAAGATTTTCACCGACAACTTCTCCATGATGATAAGGAACAGGTATGGGGATATGGGGTCCCCCTGCCTAAGGCCTTTCCCAGGTTTGAAGGGATCCAGCGCTATCCCATTCCATAACAGAGAGTAGGCAGGAGATGAGACACAAAACATAATGAGATCGATGGTAGCTCTGGGCAGTTTCAATTCGGACAGGCAGCTAGCAAGGAACTCCCATCGAACGTTATCATACGCCTTCGTGATATCTATCTTGATCATGATAGCAGGGGCTCTCGGGCGGGATCCCGAAAGGTGGCAAAGCATCTCCTGTAACGTGACCGCATTGTCAATTGACCCTCTCCCCGGGAGAAAGGCCGTTTGATGGTGGGAGATGTTCGTTTGCAACAGCGGCCTAATGCGGTTGACAAGGACTTTAGTGATCACCTTGTATGTCATGTTACACAACGTGATCGGGCGAAATTGAGAGATGGAATCCGGGTTGATGCATTTGGGGATAAGGCATATGAAAGCCTTGGCGATATCTTCCTTGAACTTCCTCTCAACAAAGGCTTGTTGAACAAAGGCTGTGACATCCGGGCCAGTGAACGCCCAAAACTTTTTGTAGAAAAGGTTAGGAAAACCGTCCGGACCCGGGGCCGACCCACCATTACTATCCATGACCGCCTTTTCTACTTCTGCTTTAGAAACTTCCCTTTGAAGAAGCTCCACATCTACTTCCGAGATAGCTGGTAGTGGGGGCAAGGCTTCATCAGCTATGTCTCTACTGGGCATATTGTCCTCATACAAGGATTTAAAGTAGTTACGGGCATGAATTTGGAGTGGGAGGTCCTCATCACACCAACTACCATCCTCCAGGAAAAGACCATGGATGCGATTACGATGGTGTCTACTTTTAGTTCTAGCGTGGAAGTACGCCGTGTTCCGGTCTCCAAGGCGAACCCAATTCTCACGAGAGCGCTGCCACCAGTGATGCTCCTCTTGTGTCATAACAGATTCAAGTTCCTTGAGCAGCTCCCTTTCTAAAAGAACCAACCGGATAGAGTCGACTCTTTCGAGGGCCCTAGCAATCCCCTCTATCCTTTTGTTTAATTTCAGTTTCCTCCATTTAAAGTTGCTACCATGTTTTTTGCTAAAATCCATCGAGGCAGTCTTCACTTGATCCAATTTCTGATCAATGCTCCCAGTACTGGTTCCCCATGCCGTGGACACAGTAGGAAGGTAATCCGGGATAGTGGCCCATTCTGCTTCCCATCTAAAGTGTTTATTATCATTCCACACAATTGGTTTACCACAATGGAGGAGAAGGGGGCAGTGATCCGAGCCAATTCTCGGGAGGGATTGAACAAAACCTCCAGGAAATTTAGTCAACCACTCCAGATTAATGACACAGCGATCGAGTCTCTTGGCAATCCGTGAGTCCCCCATAGGTCTTACCCAAGTGAACTTTCCTCCTTGAGTGTTGGCCGTGCTAAGCCCGCACTCGTGCAGTAAGTTGCTTAAGACCTCAGCTCTTGCAACGTTGTGGATCCCCCCTTGAACTTCATCAGCATAGACAATCTGATTCCAGTCGCCAATCACTGCCCATGCCTCATGAATTTCACCCGCCAACTGGGCTAAAGCAGCCCAATTTGCCTCCCTTTCTGTGTGACGGGGGCTGGCATAAATGGCTGAGATCTTCCAGCGGTTAGCGCCCTTCTTCAAATCAAGAGTGATGATCCTATCCCGACTATCGAAGACTTGGACTTGAACCCGAGCATTACTATTAACTTTCTGTAATGCCCAAACGCCTCCTGACTTGCCCACTGCCTCTTGAATACAGATAGGCGAGTACCCCTTTTGCAACAAAAAACCTTGGGATTGCGCAAATAGAGACTGAGGTTCCAGTAAGAAAAGCACCTCCGGACTATACCTCCGCAATACCTCAACTAAACACCTCCTAGAATGCTTCCCCATAGCTCCCCCAATGTTCCACGCCAATACCTTATAGTTTGTAAAATCCATAAAATAACTGATTATAGGGAGGGGAGTTACCACAGTCACCTCTATTGCTGGAAAACCAAGGGCTGCGGACTTGATTCCGCTGCCGCTTCGATGCCCGCATCCGCCATAGATATATCCTCCTCCAACCTCTTCTTGACCTCTGAAACGAGCATCGAATTGCCCTGGGGATGTACCGCCGTAGCCACTTCATTGGTGTCAATGGCCGTCTCCGATGGTCTAGCTCGTTTCGCAGAGACTGCGTTGCCGTCAGAGGATCCCTGTCCTTGTACAGAGTGGACATTCCCCTTCAAATTGGGCTTTCCCTTTACCTTGGCCTTGCCCCTACTAGCAGGGGTGTTAGTAATGGGCCGAAGTGGTTTGGGCCCAGCATGGCTTTTATGCTCCTTCCCACCTTTGGCCTTCGCACCATTGGTCACATGGATAGTAGCTGCTTTCCCTTGTGTCTCCTTGTTTCGGGCCGGCCCAGTCGATTTTTTCCTAACAACTTTGATCCAGTCGCCTGATTCAGGCTGATCTGGCACTCCCATCTCAGGCGCCTTGTCCTTAGTCCCGCTACTTCCAACAACGGCTGCTACTTTGTCCGTCTGTTTTGGGCTAACATCAGTATCATACTCCATGTTGCTAGTACCCCCAGTTTCCTCTTCCGTGTCTCTACTGCAGTCAACCTCGGCCCCTGTACAAACCTCTGCACACTCAGTGGAGGCGTTTTCAGCAGGAGTGTTTCCCAAGGGGTTCACCAACTCTCTGTCTTCTTGCACAGTTTCCCCCAGGAGCTCTTCGCCAGGCCTGTCAGCCTTCCGGCTATTGTCTCCGGCCTCATGTCCGGTCACCCCTTTGTCCCTGTCCGGGCATGCTTGGTCCCCATGTCCATATCGTTGGCAAGAGGAGCACAGAAGGTGCAACCCTTCGTATTGAACCTTTTGCCAATGTTCTCCGATGAGTATGCTCGTCACCACCGGTTGACGGAGATCGATCTCCACACACACCCGAGCGTATCTCCCCCGATGGACCTTTTTAGTCATGTCATCAACTTTCACCACCTTCCCCAAGCCTGTAGCAATTCTGTGGAGAAGATTTTCTTCATACATACCGACGCAAAGTCTCGGTAGCCTAGCCCATACAATGGTCTTGCATGGTGTTGTCTCCGACGTCAGGAAGTTCGGCGTCCACGGCGCGATGGTCAAATAACTGTCGAACACCATCCACGGCCCATCATTAAGCACCTTAGTTCGGTCCACATCCCTTGTAAACTTCACCAAGAAAAAGCCCTGATCGAGGTCAATCATTTCAAACTCACCTTTGGTCTTCCACAGACGCTTCACCCTATCCTTGAGGGCTAGAAACCCTACTCTTTTTCCCAGGACGGAAATCACCACAGCGTCCTCCCACGGGCGGTAGAGCCGCTCCTTCATTTTCGGATCTATAGTAATTCTTGGCTTAAGCCGGTCCCCATCGATGAAGTCTAGTTTAACTAGCTCCTCCATCTCAGCTTTATCAATGGCAACCGCAGCAGAGGAGCTCTTCCCCTCTATCACCATATCTCGAAACGATGGCTTAGAGCCGCCGGCAGAGAAGGCAAACGAAGATCTATTAGAATCGAGGTGTTCGACAGTAGGCGAGACAGGGGCCTCCCTATGCTCCATATGAGAGTGGCTAGGATCGGGGGCTGCCGACGGCGGCAGCGCCATATCGAGGGTCAGAATCAGATTCTAGAGAGAAGCCAAAGAGAAAATTCTAGAGAGAGAAAAATGATGATGGGTTTAATTTATTGAATTTAACTTTAATTACATAGGATTAAATTAATATATGGTAGGCTTGTGTATCATATTATATTTATTTTAAAAATTAAAATAATGTAAACAAATATTGAACCGACAAAGGTAACATTACACTCTCACATAATATAGATAATTATATTCCCCTTGTTCATTAAGAAAAATGATTTGGAAATTAATTATCACAAAAAAAGCCTGGCCACTAAAAGAAGCTATTCATAAAATAGTATACTACTACATAAAATAAAATGCATAAGATTTAAGACTTACTATTATACTCTAGAGGATATTTTCATTAGTCCACTAACATTTGATTCCATGGCAAGATGGTTAATTACTATAATACCCTTTTCAATAATTAAGACATGACTGGAGACTGAACCAATCATTTTGGTGGATTTGGTGCATATTATTAAATTAGTAATGTCTGATTAGCAGAGAACAATGTGTTTCTGTTCACTACTGTTGATAATTAGTAATTCTAATTTATTTTGGTGTATTTAATTTGAAGATATAAGACTGAATTAAATTTCATAATAATATTTTAAACTAAAATATCCTTTGTTTAATGCATTGATGTAGTGCTATCATTTAAAATGATGATGTTATGAATTGCCCAAAAAATAAAAAATACTAAAAAATGATAGTTTAAGGCATAATTATGTTGGATGCAAACACCACAATTGTATTATCTTATCTTATTAATATCAATAAATTGATATATTAATTCATTGCATTAATCATTCAATGAGCAAGTGAGAAGTCATAATGCAAGTTTGGTACATAATTGGACATTTTACCATACTTTTATTTCCTCATTTTAGTTATCTGACTTGCTTTTTTTGCATTTTTTTTTACTCTCTTTCTTTCTTTTTTTCTTCTTTCTTTTAATTATAAAATGCTACACTAAACCAATAAAAAAAAATTATTGTATTTTGTATTGAAGTATAGGTTGGGATGAGAAAAATAAAAACAAAACTGTAGTCCTTTTTGTTCATTTTTTGTTGATAATAATAATAATAATAATAATAATAATAATAATAATAATAATAATATAATTAATTTTTGATAAATATAACTTCATCGATTAGTGATTAAAACCTTCTTAATACTGACCTTTTGTTTTGTATTTTAAAGAATAGAGAATAATTTAGTAATATTATAAATTTGCAATTAGATGATTTCACTGACAATAATCTTTTTTGGGGAATATTTGCATTCCCTATCAAGAATTGGGTAGGGTTTAGGGATTGAGACTTGACCCAAGTGGTCATATTATCTGCCTTCCAACTATAGGTTGGAGTTCGATTCCAACCCGGCCCCTATTCCCCCATTTTATCCCTTTGTAATTTGTGTAGTTTGAGCTCTCACACACATTTGCCGTGTGTCAATGTTTGCAAAAAAAAAAAAAAAGGGTACTGGTTTAGGTAATGATAACCCTTAAATGTGTTTAATTTGAGGATTTTTATGATTACATGTATTAGATAATTAATATATGATTATTGCTAAGTTTAAATAATATTTACAAATTTTATAGAAATGATTCACTAATGCCAATTAATTTTGAAATTTTGACATATATAATAATATTATATATATATATATATTTCGATTATATGATCACATAATATGTGCCAAAAAGCCTGTTAAATCATCAGGTATTTCTCCCTTAATATTTTGGGGACACAATCATATACTACTACCTACCAACTATAGACGAATTATACACTGTGTTTGATCATTTAAAATGGCTAAAATACAAAACATTTCTTTAACTTTTATTAAATTTGTTGCATCCACAAAATTATATATATGAGTCATCAATAGGAGAATTAATTTTTGTCTTATTTATAGTATGATATTTTTATTTATATGATATTTTTAAACTATTGTATTTCCATTATTCTCTATCCTTATCAATATTTACGTTCATAATATACAATACAAAAAGCAATTCGGCTACGGTACAACTCATTTAATAGTATGCATGTACAGATATTACAAAAAATCTCTCTGGCATCACACAAAATATATCTCCCATTATATACGCTTTCATCATACAAAACATCAATCTCATCATACAAAACACGTCATTTCATCCACACATAACACAATTCTCACGTCACACACAAGGTGGGCTGTATGTGCAGTCACCTGGACCTAATCTGTTCCCCAAAATAAGTACCTATTTTTTGTACTCCATCTCATTCCTAACATATTTGTATAGTCTCCGACAGAATATTAATCTTATTGTTTCTTTTTTTTATCATCAATTATTTTATTTTTAACATTAAATTTCATTTAAAAATAATTAAACTAAAAATAAATAGGTGAATTAAAATTAACCACTTGAGCTAAGTCCTCATCTTATTTCTCCATATTATTGAATTATTATACTATGGCAAGAGACTAGCTAAATTATGTACTAAAACTAATTGAATAATAAAGTATATGATTAAATGATATAAATAGGCGTATATTTTATTTAGTAATCTTTAATATGCTTTTTTTTAATATATCAAAAATAATTAAATCATTATCCCCTAACTTTCAAATTCGAACCATATTCATTAATACAGTACACATTACAATTCCATTGAATCATAATATCATTATACGTGGCAGCATTTCGAGATTTTATCAAGTTATTTAGAGATATAATTCTAATACTATAAAATTTAATAGTAATATTTTATTATAAATAAATAAATGAATTATTTATGTATCGGTATATTTAACTCACTCCCCTCCTTATGCTAGCTAGTAGTCCGTACCAGTTATAAAGGGAAATTAAAGGTGAAATGATAAATTAACAAATTAATAATTCTTGTCATCATCCAATTATTGGATATCGAATATCATTGCAGCTGTGAAGTACTATATCTTAATAAATAAATGGGATGAGGACCTAGCCCAAGCGGTTAAGTCCCTTAACTTCCAACGGAAGGTTGGAGGTTCGATTCCCACCGGCCCCCTATCCCTCCCTTTATTTCCCCTTTGTAATTGTGTGGCATGGGCACCCACCACCCCTTTCCAGGCCTTCAATGGCTCCTCCAAAAAAAAAATATCTTAATAAATAAATAAATAAATAATAAAGTCCTCTATATATTTTGCAAAAAACAATATCAGCCGACAAAACTGGTAAGTGGTAATTAAGGGGTAACATAAAGCTCAAGGGTAAGTATCCTTTGGGTATGTAGGTTAGATGTAGCTGCGGTTATAATTTCGAGCTGCAGTTGTAGTAAGTTGTAGTGGTTGGGAACTGTATGTTTGCTATGTTTCAATTTTTGAAATTATTCACTGTTTAATTTTGACTTGAATTTTTTTTATCATAGTTATACATGAAAATATATATTTAAGTGAAATCTTGTTAGATTCGTATAATTTTGTAGTTTTAGAATATCGACTTTTATATTCTTTTTTCTTGTACACAATTTAAATTATTAACCGTTAAAAATGTGTATCGGCATGCGTGTCTGATGAGAATATAACAATTATATATTTGAAAAAATAATGGGGCCAAAAACAATTACTTCGGGCACTAAAATAATCGTTCGCTGTAATTACATAGAGTTATCTATTATGTTTCACATACACAAAATTAAAAAAACATACACAGATTACAATAAATTTTATTTTATCTTTTACTTATATTTTATATGATTCATTGTGTGTTTTTTGCAATTGTGTTTTATTTTGAAACGTGGATATATTGGCAAAATTATGCAAATTATAAATACGTTATAATTAAAACCAAAGTAGCCTATAGTAATAGGGCAATTATTAATTGGAATGAAGAGAAACTTTTTGCTTGACGGAATGAAGAGAAATCTATTAAAACATCAATATTTTGATTTTTCTTTTTTAATATTTTATATACTTAATCCTTAAAAGGTGAGTGTTGAAACCATAAATTTATAAATGAAAGAAGAAAATGGGTTTGGAAAGTTGGGACTTGGGAATGGAAAATATACATGTTAAAATTAAATAATGATCACCCCTTTTAATTCTATTTGCGACAAAAAAGAAAAAATAAGAGAAAGCAATAATTACCAAACTAAGGAAAGAATTTCCATTCTTCTTGATAGATAGGGACACTAATTCAATTTTCAATAGAATAACGATAATGAATTATAGATTACATTAGATAGGATCAATTTCTTAATCAACTAGTACTATTAAAGGAAGAAAATGACATAAAATCGACACTTCATCTTCTCCAAAATAAAATCTTCATGTTTCTATTATTTACTTAGTTTGGAGGTATGTTTGAATGTTTGTGAAAGAAAAGAGTAAATTCTGTTCATCCATTCTTAAATATTTGTAAAAGAGGCAATTGAATTTCTAATAATCCAATCCCGTTGACACTCAAAAGTACTGAATTGACACTAAAAATGCAGAATCTATATTTCTAACATTAGTTAATGTTTGAAACGATTCAACATATTTCAGTAGCAAATCAGCAGTTATGAGTGATAATTCAGTACATTTGCATATGCAGAATCAGCATAGTAACATATTTGTCTAATAATTATCGCATTCTGCATATACTTAACAATTCAGCATCCTTTTCTTGTTGTTTGCTGGTTTCGGCTTCTCCAAAAAAAAAAAAAAAAAACAATTCAGCATATAACACCTCCATAGCATTTATTCAGTTATCCCATGAAACTACAAAACATTTCTAGGGATTTTGGTTTAGCCGAATGGTCCAGTCTTCTATTTACAAACATGACTAGAAAATACATCATGTACTATAAATACTGTACTTCAGAATGTACCACTATTATTTATACATGTATTCAAAATATTAACTCAAGGAAACCTTATAAAACATGGGCATAAACTGTAATAAAAACTATATAGTATATCACATAGATGGGCTGGAACTTGCATATACTGACCGACGCAGAATAATTAAGCTCTCAAAGCCACATATCATTTACCTTACCTTCAACCCTCAATCTGTTTACTGGACACTGACTGTGGCAACACTACGGTGCTTCCAGCTTCATCATGAAAAAGGCACAGAAGTCCAGGAACAGGAACACCGATCCACAAAGCCTCTGCAAGTCGAGCAAATACTCGACCTCACCGGTTTTATAAAGCTGGCATTTGTATAAAAAGCATCTTAGTTAGAAACGACAAAAAAGGAAAATTTTCATGTTTACCGCGCAACAGTACACACAAGTAGAACAAAAAGATCAAATAATTGCAGCTCTTTTATTCTCAATGAACCACTAGAGTTACTACATTCAATTCAAAGTTTTTGTTGCGTAGAAGAGTAATAGGAGTTTGGTATCTACTTTTCGGTTTTACTCTTGTAAGTAATAGCCCAAGAATGTAAAATGAATTGCCGCTATTGGATGTACTTACAACACAAAAAAAAGACGACTTGTTTCAGAAACTCTACCATTTCATTCTGCATTGGCTAAATAAATGAAGGGAAATCTCGTAGGAGAGTCACACAGGCACGCTGACAGCAGTAAGTGAAACTACCATTTCACTACGACTATAAGCATAAATGTAAAAAGTAATATTGAATCATGACTGGTAAATACACTATGTAACTTTTGGATAGGTCAATCTAAATTGTTTTGTAGTAGTATCCCAAAAGATGGCTTCGAAAATATAATCTAATTTCAATTCCCCCGAATTACATCTACTTTCTGAGGTCTACCTGAACTAGATCAACTATATAAGACTGCGTAATATAAATACCTGCAATTCAAACTTCACAGTTGATTGTGGCTGCAACCCATTTGGATCAGTGGGAGTATTGCCATTACACAAGTAATGGCTGTCATGCAAGCGAGCAATGGCGGTCATGGTCCCCTGATCCGGCCTTCCATGAACAAAGAGACATTTCAGGTTATAGTGCCCAATCCTTTTCCACCTGACATTTAGTCTTTGCAAAGCACCAAGGATCTGGAGCATTATCTCTCGAGGTCGTGCTGGAGACTGTTAGATGTGCCACCGGAAAGATACGTGATTAGTTAAAAATTGGGAACAAGATAAAACAGAACGTTTGATTTTCGTAAGTCAAACCTGAAGCCCAACAAACCACTGCTTCTTTCTCGAGAACTGTGCTAAACTTCCATCACGTGGAGAGCCATGCACATTACCATCTAGTTGGTGTTCCCTTTTATAATGCTCCTAAAAGAGATGTCCAAAATTCCCAGGCGCAAATAAGTTACACGTGATATATAACAACAAAGTAGACAGGTAGCAGGTAACACAGCAACCTAGCACGAGGTTGAAGTATATAATCACATTGAAAGGGATCAACTATGTCAAAATCAAAAACTTACGACTAATAAAACCGCTGAGCGCTCCTTCAATTTATGGACATAGATCAACATCTTTCCGGGAATGAATATTTTCATTTAATACTATTAATATTATTAAGCCGTTCAAATCAAAGTATGTGATCTATCTAGAGATGATCTTATACAAAATTTTGTAAGGTTAAGATGTGAAGATGCATTAAGTTCTACGATCATGCGAAATATCCTGGCTATTTAATAGTAATATACAGATGAAGTGGTTATGAGAAAGTTTCAGGAAGTTATGAATGCACCAAGAAATTTTGATATGCTACCTTCCATTACTAAGCGCAACATTTTGAGATTATTCCAATTTCCAAAATGTGATATTTCACTTCTGTGAGTACACTATTGTATATGATAAACAATATGCAGTGCTAGTAGCTTCACGGTCTTCCAAACATTAGAATTCCCACTTCTGATTATTCTGATGCAAAATATTTCAATACAATATTGATACACCATTCAACATAATAAAAATTTAAATAAAAAAAAAACTAAACTGTATTATATATGTGTTACTGATTAATGTTTCATAGAATCAAAGTGTTTGAGAGTTTTTGCTGGACCTTTTAATACCAAATTGGCCACAGGAAAAGTACATATTTACATATGGATGTATGAACTGTACTTCAAAATCGCACATGTAAAAGCATTTTGGTTATTGGAACAAGATTTAACACAGGTTAAGAGTGGACAGAGAAGATATGTTATATCTGTATCATTTCTTCCACAAAAAATTTCTGAAGGATTTACTACTAAGCCAAAATTTTATTTCTAATATTGTTACTTGTGAAACATGTAGCTCAACTAGTTTTACCTAAATATTGCTCGTATATGAAACAAAATGGAAATAGATCTCAGAAATCTAGGAAGGAAGTGACATATTGACATTTACCACTGAGATATTAAATATTTGGTAACTTTTTCAAGCAACAAGAAATTCACAACTTTAACTATGTTACAGTTTTCAACCGTAACCTGGCACCAAATCAATATTGCTGAGAAGACAAACAACCTTGATAATGTTTTTTTTACATGTTCTACTTCCATCATATGGCAATATACAGTAATCTTATATTTAGATATTTTATTTCTGACAGTGAGGAAAATTGTCAGTGTTCGTATGTTGGCGCGTTTGCAAGGGACTGAAATATCTTTTTAAAAGGCCAAAAGCAGAAACAAATCCAGTTTCTCGGTAGCAATGTACATGCTATACGAGATATAAAACATAGCTTCTTTGTTTAAAGTTGCAGCAAATCCATAAGCAGCACTTCTACCTTCTACAATACCTAGCATGAACTTAAGCCAAAAAAAATAAAAAAAATAGAGCACTAACATTTCACCAATTTGTAACTCCAAAATTTTAAAATTAGTACCACAGCATATAGCTTAAAACTAACCCTGTTGAGTAGCATATGTGACAACTATAGTTCACAACCACTGACAGTTAAGGAAAGAGTAAGGTTAAATAAGACCTGTACTATTTCAACTTTGCTTGACACCCACGGATTTATAAGGGAATGAAATATACTTCTAAGAGTTTAGGAAAGTGTAATTAGCCTCATTAAAAGATGAAGGGGAATTCACTGCTTTTAATGTGTTTATACTATATAGTCAACTGTTAGAAACATGTTTGGTATTGAAAATTCATCCAGAAGGAACAAGGAAAATGTAATATTTAAAAACACTCCCAGAAAGGATTAAGCAACATGAAAATAACATACCATGGACTCCTTAAATTCATCTCCTAGATAACCTGTGGAAGTTGGGGACCTCTTATCAAATAATATGTAATATGCAACGGTAGCCTGTAGAAATGGAGAGTTATGTTAACATAATCAAACATAGTTTAAACCAGAATAATAAGCAATTCATCATACTGTATACATCATTTTGTATTCTGTTTTGCAATGACTCTATCAACTGATTCCTGTCATATCCCATCCTAAGAACTTCTTGAATAATCTCATCATCCAGCTGCAGAAGCAAGCAAATTGTCAGCATGAAAGAACTGAACTTTATCAACTAAACATTCAGTTCATGAATTTGTAAACAAGGTCAGAATTGGGCCCCCCTAAGAGATCTAAGAGTATATACATAACCAGTTAATTATTACATAGGATGTAAAATAACTCAGTCACCATTTAACCAGGAACAAAAGAAAGCAAAAGAAAAGAACAAGAGCTTCAAAATGTGAAATCAAAAAATTGATATTACATCCTGCTTAGTGCTCACTGAACATCATTCCACTCAACCAAATTAAAGAGTTCCAAAGTTGTTCCAAGTATTATATAGAGAAAGTTTGTACAAATTAGAGACCACAACATATTTTTTTTATGTATATATTACTTCACTAAAAGTTTTGCTATGGTCAATAGTAAAAGCATATGAAGATTCCGTACAGTCAATGGAGAAATCCCATCACCTTTTTTAGATGCTCAGTTGTATTAGGTGGCGTAACAGCTAAATATCTAGGAAGATTTGCTCGGAACCAAGGGTGTTGGCGTATCTCTTTGATAGTTATCCTCTTCATAGGGTCCACTATCAACATTCTTGGAATTAAGTCACGAGCTCCAATTGACAAATGGCTTGGAAGAGTATACATTCCACTCTAAAATATTTCACAAGTCAGGAGAGCACATTTGTTTTCATTTAAGTCATATTTTAGCATGTCAATATATATAAATTGAGATAGAGTTGCCATCATACCTTTATTTTCTTAAAGAGGTTAGGAATGTTCTCATCATCAAAAGGAAGTGCGCCACAAAGAAGAGCATATAAAATAACACCACAACTCCATATATCTACCTCGGGCCCAGCATAAAGTTTCCCTGAGACAACCTGCAAGTAACTCCAGTATTTAGAACTTAGCTAGGGCAGGTTTCCTCATGGGACCAAAAATAATCAATAGCCTTTGATATTATAATTTATATTCACTTTACAACCTCTGGTGCAGCATAGTTTGGGCTTCCACAACTTGTTCTCAGAAAATGCCCATCCCTCATAATGTTGCTTAAACCAAAATCAGCAATCTTTACATTTCCTTTTGAATCAAGAAGCAAGTTTTCAGGCTTTAGATCTCGATGAACCACCATGTTTCTATGGCAATACTCAACTCCAGCAATAATCTAGTGCATAATATAAATGCTACTCAGATAATTCTTCAATAAAGAAAGATTCACAATTCATATGCTGATTTGAATACCACACAGTTCGCTAGGAAAAAATGACAAAACTTACCTGCTGAAAAAAGTGCCTTGCTTCATCTTCTTGTAACCTCCCCTTTTCAACAATGTAATCAAAGAGTTCTCCTCGTGTCACATACTCCATGATAACATATATATCTAGTGGCGTCTCAACAACCTCATAGATACGTATCACATGTGGATGTACAAACAAACGGCAAATTTTAATTTCTCTCCTCACTGCAAATAACCATCACTTAGAAGGACATAAATGACATTTAATCGTATCATAAAGAATGGAAACAACTTGGGAAAAAAAAATCAGAAGAGCAATCTTGTAGCAATTCAAATGCAATCTTATAAAGCTGCTAAAAAATGGTTATCATTTGGCTGCTCTAGTAGTAATACTTCTCACCTTTTTCCTCCATGTCAGGGGTTCTCATCCTTCGACGATTAAGGACTTTGATGGCCACTTTATGACCTGTCCGAATATGTTCAGCAATTTTAACCTTTCCAAAGGAACCATGACCAAGAGTTTTTCCTAGTCTATAGTTCTTTGAAAGTGATTCAGCAGATGGACCTATGCTCTCCATGTTCCTGTAAAAGAATAAGGGCACGTTAGTCACTTAGTCTGAGGAAGCATGTTTTTTGCACAAAGTACAACTACTTTACCTAATGCAGAATTATACCATGTATATGGCCATATTAGTTGTGTTCTATCTTGTACAGTTACAACTATGGTAGTGTTATATTATAGTTCAATACTGTTCAAGGTTTGATTTTGTTGTACTTCACATTTCTAACATTGCATTTAAATCTAAACATAAAGGGACAATTGATTCAATTAATAGGCAGAGTTTAACCCTTACACGACAGCTGATCTAAAAGACTAACTAAATTCAGATCACTATCGCCACTAGTTAATGCAAAAATGATTCCACATAGGGTACACAACAGATGCACACAGTATTACATATATTCCCTTAAATATTTTTGATGAAATAGTAGTTTTTAGACCAAACCTGCATAAAGTTCCCTTTCATTCATTCATTTTGTACTTTTGGCATTTCTCATGATCAAATTAGAAGTATTGTCAATAGACAGGCAACGGCTGTCAAATATAACATGATCCACACATACATACTTAAAACCAACTGCTCCAAACAAGATACTCGGTATTTTTAGAAAGTACAACATTGAAGCAGAAGTAAGCAAGCTTTCAACAGTATTTGCTGCGTCATCAAACACAAACCGCTAAAATACATATGAAAAAACTAATCATCAAACCAGACACAATCCACGAATACTTGCAGGCACCAAAACTTGTAGCAAAACAGACATATCCACAAGGTCCAACACAGATCATATTACCAAATGAAAAGCGACGGAAACCAACATAAACTCGGAAATTGAACAAAATTGGAGGCGCGATGAAGCAATGGTGCGTTGAAGTCAGAAAATCCAAAGGAAAGCCGGAATTACCTGATCAAAGTCGCATTCAAATGCAGTAATAAATGAGGTGTTTTTCGCAGTAGTAGAAAGAAGAAAGAAAAGAAGAGTTGGGGTTTACAAGTAACTTTTATGTTTTTTTTTTTTTTTTTTTTTTTTAAATAAAAATTGTAGCTGATAGACTGTTAAAAAAAAAAAATGGTAAGCCAAGGCCAGCAAAACTGTAATGATACTACTACCTCCGTTCCTTTTTAGTTGACTTTTTAGAAAGTAAAATGTATTTCAAAATAATTGTCATTTTTAGGTAGTTATAGGTAGTTATGCTATGCTTTTATTATATTGTCCTTCACTTTACATAAATGCTATTTGTTGAATATTTATTAAGAATGAGTGTAGTTGAAGGGTAAAAGTATAAATTTATGAGTTAATTAATGCAAACATTGGTTATTGAAATTGAGCTGAAAGAGACAATTATTTAGGAACGGACGGAGCAGTTGGTAAAAAAAGGACGCGACAGACAGTATGGTTTATATATTAACATAAAAATAGAAACAAATAAAAAAAGGAAGTGGAATAGAAAATTGGTGCTGCTGAGTCATTAGCGATAAACTCGTCGTAGGATATGCACAAACTCAAATGTTACCTTTTCTGTCTTTTTATATCTAAAAAAATATAATTTATAAAAATCGAGGTCTATTTTTTTAATAACTTAAATAATATTTTAAAAAATAATTAAACATATTCGATATATTTTTTGAGAATTTTTAAATTAATTGTAAAAATAAAAATTGATTATGTAATGTGTATATGTATCCATTTCCGCAATTTATCTTGTATAGGCCCAGAATTTGTTTAAATAAATTGAATGTTAGACCTTTTAACGTCTATTTTAATTATTAAATAAGTAATAAATAAATATATTTTTTTGGTAAATGTGACACTCATGTGTCAGCAAAGGTGTGTGAGAGTCCAAACCACACAAATTACAAAGAGGGATAAAGGGGAAGGATAGCGGGCGGATGGAAATCGAAACCCCCAATCTATAATTGGGAGACGGAGGACTTGACCACTAAAGTAAATCTCCAACCCCTAATAAATAAATATATTAATAAATTGTAAAAATAAATTATATAAAAAACTTAAACAGACTTAAATAGGATCTAACCTCACTCTCCAAAAAAAAAAAAATACTCCATCCGTCCCACGAAATTGGACCATTTTCCATTTTAAATAAATTAAAATAATACTTCTCAGTTTCTTTTTAAAGTTACACTTTTAATTTACACGTATTTTAATGCATATTTTCAACGATTAATAACTCAAATTCGATACAAGTAAAAAAATTTTAAATTTGATATTTAAAAACTAGAAGATGAGACGGATCCAACAAGATCTCACTTGGATATATTTTATCTTCTATAACTATAATAAAAATAAAAGTTAAAGTACTACAATGAACAGTAAAAAAAGTCAACATGTAACATTTAAAAAGAAACGGAGGGAGTACTATAAGTTTGATTAAAATTTTAATTGTTATCAAATCACATTAAAAGGTATTACTATTCTGCACAAATTCCAATACATTTTTACCCTAGCATTTCTTAATTTCTTAATATTTCAACATTGGTACAAATAAAAATTGTTGTATAAAATATATATTATGAAACTACAAAATTAGACGATTCTAACAAGATCACAATTGAATATTTTTCTCTAATTGTAACATTACATAATATTAAGTCAAAGTTAAACAAGAAAATATTTAAATTCATTAGAATTTTAAACAAAAATACCTATACTACTTTAATTATTAAATCTCACTAGCTAAATTATCGCGCTAAAAAAAAGTTGTCACAATTTAAGGAACGGAGAGAGTAGGATCTGCCCAACCTATACCTATACCTATACATAGGGTTGTAAACGAACCGAATCGAACCGAATACCACAGTATTCGCTTTGATTTGATAAGCTTTTCGAATATTATCGAATCGAATCGAATTATTCTATAAGGTAATTTAATAATTAATAAAATTAATTTTAATTATTAAATTTAAATATTTAATTTGATTTATAGATCAAATTTAATATTTTAATATTATATATAAATATATTTATATTAATTAGTAAATATAGTCACTAAAATTAAATTTTTAAATTATTTAACAAAATAAATTTATATATTTATATATAATTTTAATATAAAATCGAATATCGAATCGAATCAAATATTAATCGAATATCAAAATTCCGAATAATTTCGAATCGAATCACGAATCGAATCAAAAATATTTGATTCTTTTACAACCCTACCTATACCTATATAAATAAAAAGTTTTTAAAATATATGGACATGTCGGGTGGCTTGTGTATTCTCACTCCTAATCAGCACTAACCTCCTTGTATAGTACTTAGATAAATACGATGAATCCGGCAAGATATCACTTCATTATATTTTTCTTATATAACTATGATAAAAGTTTGAATTAAATTAAATAATGAAGAGTAGCAAATAGTATCATACCCTATTAAGGGCATAAAATTTTTGTAAAATATAATCTTACGATCATACCATATTAAACGCATAAAATTTTAGTAAAATTTTATGGGTTAGGATTAAAATAAGCTTATTTTCTTTAATTTTTAACTTAAGACCATATACTCATATACTCATACATGATGTGTAAAAAAATACAATATACATATGTGAAAATATTTTATATTTAATTATAATATTTTTATACTATATTATATTAATTACCTTATAAAATTCATAAACACACGAAATAATATTATTACTTAATATGCATAATAATTGAGTTTATCCAAAATTTGATCTCATAGAGTGTCCCGATCTTAACAACCTTGGTATATACGGTGAAAACAAGGAACATCGGATAAACAGATCAGAAAGATAATCTCACAGAAAAAATAATCTTATAGAGGATCCCATCTTAACAACCTTTGGTATATACGGTGAAAACAAAGGTGCATACATGGCCGAACACATTGAATTAAAGCCCATCGGTCAATTACTACCGACTCAATGTTATCATATTTACAATCAAGAAAGGAACATCATCGATGATCACTTCATTACACTACAAATTAAAAAAACACAACATGAGAAAGAAAGGAAATGGAACACCATATGTGTGTGTATATATATATATATATATGAGTAGTCGAAGATCGTCATCTTCTATTATGGATATCCTAAAAAATGGCTAACAAAACAGCCTCTCCAAGTACATGCCCTTCTATTGCATCCAACACTTTCTCTTTCGTCACCTACGTACACATTATTCAAAACATAATCATCATCAAATTTCTATTTAAAAAAAAAAACAAAAGAAAAAGATAGAAAAAAAAATCAAAATTAAATAATACTTCCTCCGTATCGATATGATATGTTTTCCCGGGTTCATTTTTTCACGTAGTTGAATGCAAATTTTAAATCGTCAAACTCAAATTCGATATAAGCAAAAACTCTAAAAGTTCATACTTAAAAAACTAAACGGGACGAAACAAATTTAACAAAATCACAATTTATGAAAGTTGTATGTGAATAGTAATAACCAATTACCGACCTTATTTCCAAGATGCAATTCTTGGTCCAAAGCGTAAAGCTTGAATTCGATCCGATGTCCGGATGAGGGCATTTTGGGAGCATCCCACCCGTGTTTTTTCATGTCATTTTGACCTTCCTTGATGGCCGCGTAGTCCCCTCCCAATTCCTCCCCTTTCAGCGTGAATCCCTCCGGCAGCCCCTTCACCGTCGCCGCCGGGATGTTCACCACCACCCAAATCGTCCACGGCACGATCGGCCCCGACGGGTCCGGCGCGTCGATGTCCTGCACGATCAGGGCCAGGGTCCTCGTCCCGTCGGGCAGGTTGTACCATTCCAGCGGCGGGGAGATGTTCTTTTTGGCGCCCTGGCCGTCGCCCATGTACTGCCGCGGCAGCCGCCCTTCGTGGTCGATGTGGGGCGACACCACCCGGAATTCGTTGCTTCCGTCGGTTGCCATTTTTCGATATTCGATCGATTGAATTGAGTGACTGTTTGTTTGGAGGTTATTATTGCAGTTTATGAAGTTGTAGTAGTATTTGGGAACGGGTGGGTTTGGGTTGGCCGAGAAGTTTCGGGTAGGCGACACGTGGAGGCCACGTGGAAGGCGGGGGGGAGGGGTGTTTTCTGGATATGTACGTTTCCAACTGATTCCACACTTTTCGCATCTGTGTCGAGAATTTCTTCAGTAGTTTACGCTCGTCACACATATCTCCTGCAGATTTAGAACACTAATCCCTACGTGGAGACTAGTAAAACACACCTACTTTTACTTTTATTTTTATTTTTATTTTTATTTTTTTTGTTTTTAAGAGCCATTAAGGGGAATAAAACGAGTGATAGGAGATTGGGTGGAATTGAAATTTCCAACCTATAGATTGAGTGTTTGGACTTGACCAAGGATACGCTAGTTTTATTTTAAAAATGGATTAAAAAGTACTAATAAAAAAAAAAGATTAAAATATTTAGGACACGTCTAAATGCAACAACACTTTCATGTGTTTGTCTGAGACTATTGTTAATTACTACTTCATTCGTTCCATTTAAAATGTCCCAGTTGGACTTTTTATATTTTTTACTAGATTTTTCACCCGCGCTACACGCAGGGGTGTTAGTTTTATTTTTATTTTTTTGCTTAACAGCATATAAAGGCTACGGAAAAAAAAAAAAGAAAAGAAAAGAAAAGAAAAATCAAAAAAACGAAATCAATGGGCCCGAGGGAACCAAGTGCCAGCGTAATCTGCCTTAATAAGAGGCCCCATTTTAAATTAACTTGATTAATTTAAAATGATAGAAGATATTATTTTAGTATATTTATGAACAAAATATTTTTTTTAATAATATATAATTTCTATTATCATTTTTTTCAAAATAATAGAAGAAACAAATTTCTAATTTTTTTATCATAATACATACCAAAGTATAAATTCAAATTTTTATGCAAATAAAACATAAATAGAAAAATTAATTTATTAAGATTACCAACCCTCCTAATTATAAAAATAATTTGTATAATTAAAATAATTAAGTATATTAAAACTTTCACCTTTGTAACTCATTCTTAATCACCGAAAAAATATGTTGACTAATAAAAACATATATAAAAGATAAATTATCATACAAAAAAGGGATAAATTATCATAATATTAATTTATGTAAACAAAATAATAGATTGATTTATTTTATTTATTAATGGAGTACTTATTTTCTTGTGTATATTATTTAATTTTCAACATTAGTCTTTTTGGAATATAAAGTTAAACCCATAATATATATTTTTATAAAGATAATGAATTATCACCTAAAAGAGCAATATAGGCAGAACAATAAAATTATGGTTTCATGATTTATTATATTATATATTCTAATATTAGGAATAAATGACGGAGATGAATAGTTATGGTCATTGAATTTTAGGATGAAGTGAATTTATTTTCTACACCTTTGATATGTATCTTTATGATAGATATGCATATCTTTAAAGTAAAATTATTGTTTAAACCCATAATATATAATTCTTATAAAGAGATTAATAATAACTTAAAAGGACAATATAGTCAACATAATAAAAATATGTTCCATGATTTATTATATAGATAGATTATCATCCCTACTATTATACATATTATAAATTGATTATTCAATATATATTTTTAGTGATGTATTTTGTATTTAAAATATGGTTATTATATTCATATAGGATTATATATTTTAGACATAAAATTTTAACCTAAATTAAATAATTTAATAATATTACAATAATATTCATTAAAATATATATACTAATAAATAATTTATATTATATATTTTTAATCAATTTATATCTTTTAAGTATCATAAAAAAATTCATATCTTTTTAAGATATATATGAAGATTTTCTGAAAATTTTATTATATTAATAGATAGATTTATTTCCTAAATATAGATATTGATGATGTGGAAGGTGAGTTGGAATTAGTCAGCGATTAATATCAATGACGTGGATTAATTGTAGCTATTAATTATAAAATGGTGGTATAACTACTGATATAACCCTAAAGATAAAAAAAATTAGTTATACTGAATAAGGATAAAAGAGTCTGCACATACAAAAAAGTATTCAGAATTTATTATATAGATTATATATGTTTGACCTAAATTATTGTTAATATACTCCCTCCGTCCCATTAAAAGTGGTCACTTTCTTTTCGGCACGGGAGTATAAATTTTCAAATTATATGTTCGATACTTCGGGCACATAATTCATGCATTGCTTGCACCATATATAGGAGTTGAATAACCATAGTTAGACATGTGTTCACAATTCCAAAATTATGGAACCATAGAACCGGTTGGGCAATTTATGGTAGTTTTAGCCAATTCTCATTTAAATTGCCGGCTTTCTTGTTTTATAAAAGTAAAATCAAATTCTTACTTTAAAAAAAAAAGGGAAAAATGAGAGAATTGAGAAATCATCGAGGAAATGAAGTAGGCAGGGGCGTTTACAGGGGGTCAGCTGACCCCCTGGATTTTTAAAAATAATTTATATATATATATATATATAATATATTCTATGTATTTTTTTATTTTATTGTTTATGCATACCTTCTCAGTTCTTACACCATCCTTTCTTCTTCTATGCTCCTTTAATAGCCAATTTTATTCTGCGCTCCCTCTCACGCTCTCTGTGCTCCTATATGTATCTGCATTTTCTGTATTTCTTTTAACATGCTTTTCTATTACTATATCCAGAAGGCTTTTTGGTTTTGAAAAAGTAGAAATCATAAATTGGTACAAAACAAGATGAATCTACAAACGATAACAAAGAAGGAATTTAACACAAATACTAAGATTTGGAATTATTTAATAGGATTAGGGGGCTTACGCATTAACATTACCAAAAAAGATTTGCAAACTAAAACAACAAAGAATTTACGACAAATCCACGGTTACTAAAATGTTCTGAGTATTAAGAATAACTTGGGCTTACTAAACCTATTGATGGTGATTTGAATTTCATCTATATCTCATCTCCCAGTAAATATCAAATTCTGAAAGATTGTGCCTTTTGGCCAATTAGTTGGCAGGGATAAGGACTTGTTTAATAAATTGTAAACTTAAAAAACTAAATTGGCTATTATGTTTTCTAGTAGTTATTATTTGATGCATCACATATTTTTGGAGGAAGGTTTAGAATAACAGTGTCTGAACTATTCTGCTTTCTATTTCCGAGTATACATTGTCTAAATTTTCAATGAAATATTGGTGCATCAACGAGTGTTGTCATTAACATGATTAGTTGTTTGTAATTTTTGTCGAGGTCTGCACACCCTAGATGTAAATCCCGGAATGCCACTGGAAGTAGGTATTCATAGAGTTGGAGAATGAAGGAAAAAATAAATAAAAATAATAATAAACCTATAACTTTGAAGGCGATCTACCAATAGCAGTTCACTTGACTGAACGGGGCTCTAATCGCTTAAGTAAGATCTCGGGTTCAAGCATTGTGTATATAAAAAACTGCTTTTGGAGAGCGTCCTTAATTGCCCTCGCAAATCCTCAATGAATTAGTTTTATGTCCAATTTAGCCTGGAGATACCCGGTTTCACCAAAAAAAAAAAAAAAAAGTAGGGAAGGCGATCTGGTCGAGTTGTTTGAAATATAGACCGGTTCACAGCCTTGTTGGACATTGTTGAAAGTCTTCTTTTTTACTTTTACAAACTACAATAATCCGATAACAATCAGAGATTAGGAGAATATGTTATAATAAACGATCAAAAACAATCAACACAACGAAAGTAGAATAAGAAATCACAAGATATGGTTCCTCCTATTTACTGTATATCCGTGTTGATGAACACACCCATTCACCACCATTCTTACATGGAAACTATTTTCGTCATCTCAACAAAGGCATATATAACTCACTCCATCCCATGGTTCTACCTCTTTCCTCTTTTCTATAATTTATGGATAATAGACCCAAAGAATATCAACATCATCGTCGTCGTATAAACAATTGAATTTTTCAGTTTTTCAAATAGTACGCGTTATGCAAATTGATCACAGTTTCTTTTCATTGTAGTCGACACCCTTGCTCCTCCGCCTTCAGGTACAGAAGTGCTCTTCTAATCCTCTGCAACACATTTTCGAAAAAAGTTGAAACACAATGAGATCAAAAGAGGTTTGTTCACCAATTAACTGCACAAGTGATTCCAACAAAATCTTAAAAGGAAATTTCTGTAGGTGCATCAGTGTACAGATGATACTAAATGTATTTCTCCACTTACATATAAATATATATATACATCTATTCCCTACTTAAATGTAATTTAGTACCCTGCATTTTACTGAACAATCATATTGTTACCTCTTTCGTGTCTCTTAATTGAAGGAGATCTAATCTTTCGACTGGCCTACGATTTGTCAATGTTGCAAGCTGCATTCATGAAATGCACCGTCGATAAATCACAAGTTTTACACCAGATGCAGTTGCACGTAAATCACAAACCCATACCCAAAAACTGAAACGCTCAGGATCCCTTGTGGAGGGCATTAACCCTTCTGCTTTGAAAAGCTCGGCAAGCCTTACTCTATCTGGAATCAAACTCGTTCTTATAAATCAGCAAGAATAGAAGAATTGTTGTGCGTGGGAAAAGGTAGTGCAAAAATAAAACTAATAACAGGGAGTTGGTGGTGTTACATTGATTACCTCCTTGCGCCGCCTCTTGTGCATCTTTAATCCATTGCCGAGCAAATGTTGCTGCCTTCTGTGTCGTTTCCAGTAACTAAAAGCACCACATACACACACAAAAAGGAAGAAATTAAAAGTGAGAATCCTTAAAAATGGTTGGAGAATTTTAATTTAAACTAATGAGACATGCATAAAACTTGTAACAGATCAAGAACCAGAAGACAGAAAAATGCTGCCCACGAAGAAAAGCATTCAATTTAAGGAATTTTATACGCTTTTTTAGATACTAGTAATTAAGAGAGCATGTCAGGAACCCATTTCTCAAGTTGTAGTTTTAGGAATTTAATTTGATGCCAGTCTGCATTTCAGAAACACCGGAAGGCCAAAATGTGAATGCAGCGTCATGTTAGATGACCATTTTCAACTTACGTCACTTCTCTCATTTCCCTCAGATGGAATGTTGTCTTCTACCCATTCGACCTCAGCGACACGGTACCTAGTATGACCAATTATACAAAAAGATCATTAAAGAAGCTAAATGTATAAAGAATAAGAATCATATATAAATTCAATAAATACACGCATTATACAATGATTGAAAATTACCCATCCTGATCCCAATTTCGAATAATGCGACATCTCCTGCGACTTTCAACCTGTGCAACAAAATAGTTGTTCACAGACTGAAGGAAAATCTTATGCAGTTGAACAGAAGAAAAAAAGAACAGCGAGAATGAAGATTTTCTTTTCTCTCTATGCTTCACTGCCAGGACAAGCAAGTAATGCATCAAAACAATTTCTTACTCATGCATAAGATTTTAGTCTCTCCAGGCAAGTATGTTAAAAGTATTAAATCAAATCATCAAAAAAGTGAGCTACTTCTTTGAATTTATGAGCAAATCCGTGAATATATCAATTTAAAAGCCAAATTATCCTTCAAGGTGATGCAAGAAATAAATAGTGCTTCATGAGTCAATGTTATAGATAAAACCATGTCCCTGTTTCGTCTATAAGTTGGGTTTGTTACACACAAATACTACCAAATCTAGTCTAACAAAGCGGCAGGTTATTTTAACCTAAGATTATTACAAAAAAAAAAGAATAAAAGTCCATGCCCGAGTAGAACAAAATTGTATCTGTGACCAAACAAAAAAAAATCAAAGGCTTCCAACCCTGGAGGAAAAACAGTTTATACTTTAAAAAAAACGCAAAGAAAACCAAATACTTTATTTCTTAATGTTAAAAAGATAGTCATCGCCTCATCGATGGATGGGATACGGAAAAAGAGAAAAGAAAAATGGAAAAGGAAAAGAAAAAGAAATGAAGACAAAAAGGAGATAGTAATGACACAAGCTTTATAATTTTACCTCTAGAAAGAAACGTCCATCTGGAAGCGGTTCACAACTGCATCAAGAATGAAAGCAATGGTCATCTATAATCCAGAAGTACCAATAAAGGCAATCTATGAAATGATAATCTTCTCTCATAAAACAAATCAAAAAAGTATCAACTAGCATTGAACACCTACTCTATGATCTCCACCTCGCATGCATAATTAGCAATTGAACCAGTGGAAGAGTCGACTACAGCCTGGACAATAAAGAGAGAAACGAAATGCAGGTAGAGTGAGAATATGGGACCAAGATATTTACATAACTATCTATACAGAAATAATTCAAGTAACACAAATGTACCATCCCCATGCGGCGGTTTCCTTCCATTATTCTCCTAACCTGTTTTAGAACATGTAAAATGGAACTTCAAATCAACCAGAAAGGAAACAAGACAGCAGAAAGATGAAATGAGAAGATCTAAGAAAGGTTTGGCAAGCAAAGTTCACACACACAAAAAACAAAAAAAAATAAATAAATAAATAAAAAAATACTCCCTCCGTTTTTTTTTGTTAGCTACTGTTGACTAATGGGTACTGTTCACTTATATACTTTGACTTAAAGTTTTCTCATGGTTATACAAGTTAAAATATGGCTAAGTGTGATCTTGTTAGATTCGTCTCGTCTTGTAGATTTTAAATATCGAACTTTTAGAATTTTTACATGTACCGAATTTGAATTATTAATGGTTTAAAATGTGCATTGGACTGCGTGCTGAATGGGTCCGTAGCTATCTTTTAAAAACGGAGGAAGTAAAAAATAAAGCAAAAGAAAAAGGTTGAAAGGTGAGAAGTGAGAATGGTCATGGTCATATTAACATAGAAACTGTGTGGCTTGGCCAATCAACTAAGATACACAAACTTAACACCAAAGAAGGAATCACTTCACCAATCATATAACATAACTAATACGATTCAATCAAAATAAATTTATACCTCAATTATAATTTAACTGCATGACCAAAACATAAACATCAATTATTTCTGTAACCTCACTCTTGATTTGCTAAAAGTATAGTGTTCTTCAGACCAGAAAATCTATGGTGTATGTTATGTTTAGGACAAAATGCTTTTGACATTCACATTCACAATGGGAGAAAAAAGAATTTATTTAATATTTCCAATAAGTTCTTGGCCTTTAGCCAAGGGTGTTTATGAAATATTACGTCATTATTTTTCCCCTTAATCAACAACATAATACGAAAAAGTCAATTTATACAACACTTCAACAAAACTAATAAAGTAAACAGAAATAAGTTCACAAGTGTAGAACCAAATTGATCTACTAACCATAAGTCGATAGCGAGGTTCAAATATGTTGAGCTGAAATTTTTGGCAGGGTAAAATAACATCCATGACAAAAAGTGGCAACAAATCAAACCCAAGGTATGTCAAACTGTCCTGCTCCAACTTCCTTTCAGCATATTCTTCTGGAAAGTTCTTCTGTAGGATGTTGTTTAATGTGACACTGAAAAAAAGGCATTAAAATGATCAGTTATATCTCTCAGATTGATTATTTGTTAGTTTATCAACATTTTGTAAGTGCCATTTTATAAGGAACCTCTGCACCACTGCATACCAAAAGCCTAAGCCTTTATCCTAGGTATTTAACATTACAATTTCTCATTCCTACTTTCCCCGGTCCATGGCAAGGTGATCTCCACCAATATCATAGTCCATATCCATACTATCTTCTCCTATCTATGTAAGTCATCTTTTGGGAAAATTCACAATCTGTAAGCAAATTCTAGAAGATATACGTTCCTACACCTTCATCATTATCTCCCAAATATAAAATCATATTTAAACATAATAAATCAATCAAAATCACACATCTAAAATTTTAAAACAATTGAATACACACATATAAACATACATATTCACATTGGAGTATACATGTATACCTAAAATTTAACTATTATTACCTGGAAATTATCACATCATCCAACCATCAATACAACACCAAATCCTCGACTGATCTTAGAAAATATTAATTTCTATTCCATGTAGTTTTATACAGAGCATCTAACAGGGGAAAAAAGCACACGAACTGTTCACTATTTTTTACACAGTTTTTTTTTCGAGAAAAAAAAAAAATCTTTTCCAGTGACATAGAATACAAACAAAACAAAGCCAGACTGAAAAATAAGCAACACGATTCTAGGCAATATAACTGACCTGATAGAACAAGTTCTGGGACTAATAAAGAGAATTGTACGGCATAATGGACACCGATTACCTGACATAGTTACGTAAATAGATAATCAAGATAACAGATGCATTGAAGTTGAATCTTTCCAAAAAATTGAGCAACAAAAAGGAACGCAAATGAATTAATACCTCTGTCCATACATTGAAACAGGCAACATCGGCAGAATGAATGACCACAAGGAGTTGTAATAGGTTCATACAATAACTTCAAACAAAGAGTGCAATCATAATCATCAGAGCGCTGAGGTTTTACATGGCTTCTCCTAGTAATAGTAGTGGCCATTGACCTCTCTAAGTTCAGAAGAGGTTTACTAAAAAAGCGTACATCAAGTATCAAGTTAGAAAATTCATTAACAGTGTTCAGCCAATAAGAAGTTGAATGAGATCCTCGAGACATATAATAGTTGTGTATTACCTTTGAGTATCTATCTGCAGACCCGAAGAAATGACACCTTTAGCCACATCATACTTTTCCAACTGGCCAATACAATCACATTGAATGTCAATGTCGAATGTTTTATTATGGAAAAATAGCACAAAACCTTTTTATCTACGGAATACTCAAGCTTAATAATGATAAAGAATAACATCTTTGAGAAACAACTAACAATTACATTACAATGTAGCTGAAATGGTGAAAAGCAAACTGAAACTGAGATCTTCTCACCATTATAAGTGCATTTGCCTTAAGAATGTAAGATGTTATTGAGTTACTTTGTAGACTCATCACTTTCTCTGCGTCCTTCAGTGCAAGCTAAAATAATTACCAAGGATTAAATTACTAGACCACCCAACTAATGAAAACATTGTTGAAGTGAAATCTAAAACATGTTAACATACCCCAGCATGAGTCGTTGGATCTAACCCACTTAAGGGTCGGTACTCTGAATCAGAAGCGGGCCTATGTTTAAGGAATTGGCTTATCCTGGACAACATTTACAAAGATATAAGCATTTATTGTCATGGGTTATTTGAGGTTGGAATACTTCGATATCCAATTTCATGTACAAAATAATCATTGTTACTTGTTAGGCACTACTTACCGTAGATATGCTGCACATCGGTTGCTTAAAATTATAGGATCATTGGGTTTGATGTTGTTCGCTCGTGAGTAATATTCAATGGCCTAGGCAAATAAAATGAAATGTAAGATGCAAAGTGCAATATTATAAAAGTGAATAAATTTATATCTTCAAAATATACAAGTAGAGCGTATCAATTTATTAAGTCACACTAACTAAAGTAAAATAGTTAAAATGCTTTGTATTAAATAATTGGACTTAGGACAAGTCATGCAGCATATATTCTTGACAAATCCACAATCAGAGAATCCAACACCAACTATTGACCCACAATGATTCATAGTTCGCATCAGGTAGACACCTTATCATTTGCTGTCAATCAGCAAGTTTGAAAGGGGAGAGCCAATAAAAGCCACGATAATAAATTAAGTAAAAGTTTAAAAGGCAAATATTACTAGAGGCAACATCCACCATGTACCACCAAATTTTGAACAAACGACCCAGTCATTCCTGATACTGAGACAGCAATCAACAGATAACATTTCTCTCAAAATACAAAGCAATGGTTACCAGAAATTTTACTTAACCAAACATAGAATAAACGACAAGAAGCAACACCAGAAGTGAAACAGAACAAAGAAACCCCCCAAACAAGGAGGACGGCAGAGAAAAATCAGAAATCAACCTGGTCTAATCGGTTTTCACGAAATGCCGTGTTCCCCATGCGCATGAGATCATGGACATGCTTATACATTGACAATCCTTCTTCATTCTCCTGCATCATTCACAAAACCATCAAATTCAAACACTCGTTCAATCCACCCACCCCCCGTCACAAAATCAATCACAACAGACAAAAACAGTCCCATACCCAAGGAAAATCGCGGACATCCTCAATCCCTTCCAATCCCCAATCCGCCGCAGACGAACCCGACATCTTAATGAGCCAAAAATCAAAAAAATTCAATCGATTCCCCCACCACCCACGACGAATTACAGGCTCAAGCAACAAACCAAAAACCCACTCATTGACTGGAAAAGAATGAAAATGAGAGAAACCCCTGAAAAAAATGAATCAATTAATACACAATTGCGAAATTGATGAATGGGGGAGGAAACGGAATCGTCGACGGTGGTGCGTGTTCCTCCCTGTATCCTTCGTTGTACGCTTGGCCTGTATTCGTTTACGTGGTCATCTCTCACTCCTCCCGATTTTTCAACCGCACTACAAAACACTAACCCCCCCCCCCCCCCCCCCCCCCCCCTCCCCCACGCCCCCCACACCCCCCCCCCCAACTCCTTTCTCTCTCTAAACCTATACGTACTAACTCTTTCTCTCTCTAAACCTATACGTACATAAACGGCAAACCCAATCCGAATTCGTCGTTTTGCGCATGTAATTTGGGAAAGTTTATCGGAGAGTGATTACGAATGAAGAGATTTCGCTCTCAGACGGTCAGACCAAGGAAAGGATACGACAATCGAAACGAGTTCGGTTCTCTCTTTCTCATTTTTTTTTTACAGTGAGAAATAAATGTCCACTTTATTTTATACTATATGTTCTGGACTTGTGGTCCAGGGGTATGTTGTGTTGTGTGGTGTGGTGTGGTGCGGCGCATTGGACCAATGGCACGATAGGGACACAGTTATGACTTGTGGCCGATGGAGGGAGTTGGGACTTGAGATTTAAATCGATATAGAAAGTTAGAGGTGTCAATTTCAGGTTTTGGATCGTGTTTATGTCGGGTTGATCAGGTTGTAGTATAATACTTAGGTCGGATTTCAGTCGACCTGATTTGGGAAAAAATCCAAAATGACTAAATCCAAATCTGAAATTTTTCGTACCGTTCGGATTCGTTTTTTCGGGTTATAGCCAAAATTGATAAAATTTAAGGTTTCAGGTCGTGTACGTGTCAGGTTGAGCATGTGGAATAACATTTCAGATCGGTTTTTCGGGTCGACCTGATTTGAAAAAAATCCAAAATGATTAAACCCACAATTTTTCGTATCGGTCGGATTCGTTTTTTCGAGTTCGTGTCCAAATTGACACCCCTACAGAAAGTGACGTTGCCAAAATAATTTCCAATATTCTTGGGCTTTGTGGGTATGAATGTAATTTTCTTAAATTTTCGAATGTTAGGATATTCAAAACATTTATTTTTTTATAGATATTCTAGATATTATTTTGTATTAAGGTTTGTGCTAAGCTAATATAGGTACTCTTCCAAAAAAACAAAGCTAATATAGGTTCAATTTTCAACCAATTGATTATAATGTTTTGTAAAAATGGAAGAAATTTTCTTCTTCTTATTATTTAATTATTATTGTATTTTTTCTGTATACATTGACACATATGTGTCGGCAAGTATGTGGGAGTTCAAACCACATAAATTACAAAGGGGGATAAAGGAGAAGGATAGAGCGGCGGGTGGGAATTGAACCCCAACCTATGATTGGAAGGCGAGAGAAATGACCACTGGGGTCAAGTTTCATTCCCTTTATTGTAGTATTATTTTTTACATATATATAAATATATAATGTATAATATATTTATTACAATTGGAAAGAATTATCTGATTGAATTTAGATTTAGGTTTTTATTTGATTGAAGTGGTAAGTCATAAGTGGCTAAATTTATAATTTATGTTGACAAATTCATGTTTTGGCTGCGTTTTGGCAAAATATGATATAGTTTAGTATTTTAAATTTAAATACTACTATAAATAATAAATATTTTATATTCTAATAGTCAAATTCTAAACCTCATCTCTAAACTTTAGACTTTATCCATCCAAAATTTCTAACTTTTTAAACTTCAATCTTTAAATTATACTAATTTTTAACTGAAATAGCAAACATCATTGTTCAAAATTATCTCAATTTAAAACTCTTTTTTTTATCACTAATTTCAAATTTCATACTCTAAACTCTAAAATTTAATTATTTCCCAAAAATAGTATTTTTTTTGTTTGACTAATTATTATGGGAATTGGTTATTCACCTAAAAAGATTATTATGGGAAGGCTCCCGTTATATACACTCTCTATTTTTCCTCATACATACAAAAATTACCAAGTTAAAGGCACACAACATATATGTTACCTATTTTACCCTTATTATAGTATTCTTGGTACTGAGAGTCCAGGCATTCGCACACAACTCCGGGTGTTCAGAATCGAGGGCACACAACCCCGCATTCCATTCTTAGGGCACACAAAATAGACGCACACAAAACAACCAACCACAGAATCGAGAGCAAGTGAACAGGGGAAGGGAAAGACACCGAGACCAGACATTGAATTTGATTTCTGTATAGTTTGTTTGGGCACGACTACTACCCTGACTACTCCGGTGGAGAAGAGAGACGAACGTCCAGGTTGGACGTTCGTTTATTTTTTTATCATTTGCAACGAACGACCATGGATATCCATGGCCGTGGAGAAGCAAACGCCCAATGTTGGACGTTTGCTTGGAAGAACAAACGGCCAACTGTGGCCGTTTGCAAAGAGGAACAAACGGCCAACAGTGGCCTTTTGTGAAGTTGTATGAAACGGCCAATAGTGGCCATTTCTTTCCTACACAGGCTGGCCATTGGTGGCCGGCCATTCCATAATTTTTTTTTTATCTATTTTATTTCTTTCTTACGACTTCTTCCACTTATGTTGGTATTGATATTCATCATCTTCCACTTGCACTTCATGTTGTTTGTATTCATCTTCATTATTATCCATGGAATAGAAAAATGTGGAATAGAAAAATGTGGAAGGTAAAAGATTGTAAATCGTAAAAACTGTGCCAGGTTTTTGTTTGTGTGCTTTAATCCTAAAAACGAAGAGTGCCCCAATCCTCGTTTAAAAGAGTGCCCCTTCCTAAAGAGAGTGCCCCAATCCTCTCTTTTTAACTAGGGGTATATGTGAGATTTTATTAAAAAAGTGTGTGCTCCTAACAAATGTTGAGGGTATATAACGGTGGCCTTATGGGAATTGGTACTGATTCAGCATGTGATTAATATGCTCATATTGATTTTTGTGCTGAGATTTTCTTTTTTTTTTCTTGCATTAAATGGCATTGATTTTATTACCATAAATGGGTTAATAACCATGTACAACCACAAAAGCATAATGAAACACTCAATACATCCGCATCTGTTAGGGTGCGATCACCAAATTTGACTTGATGTACTGCGGTACATCACAACCCTTAATTCAAATTATAAATGGATGGTTGGGATTAACTTGAAGGTTAAAATAGTAAATTTGTTATTAGTTTGTAACAAACATTTGTTTGTCGCTGAAAACGTACATATATGTTCTTCAGCTCTACTTTTCTTCTACGCATTTTCAATATGATCATTCGATCTTATCTTATTCTCCAATATGCTTATTTTAGGTGCTATATACATATATGTTCTTGAAAACGTACCTAAAAGGTTCGAGTCGCTGAATTGTTATGAAAACGTCGCTGAATTGTTCATGAAAAGATTGTTGAATTATTTCTGGCATCATCGCTGAATTGTTCATGAAAGCGTCGCTGAATTGTTTTTGGTTGCATCGCTGAATTGTATACGGTAGCATCGCTGAATTGTTCTTGATAGTGTCGCTGAATTGTTCTTGGTGTAGTCGTTGAATTCTTTTAGGTAGGCTCACTGAAATATTTTTTGGTAGCATCACTGAATAATTTTTTATAACATCGCTCAATTGTATGTGAGAGCATCGCTGAATTATTCTTGAGAGTGTCGCTAAATTCTTCTTGGTGTAGTCGCTGAATTCTTTTAGGTAGGCTCACTGAAATATTTTTTGGTAGCATCACTGAATTATTTTTGGTAACCTCGTTGAATTGTATGTGGTAGCATCGCTGAATTCTACAATGTATTGTCGCTGAATCCTTCTTGATGTAGTGGCTGAATTCTTTTTGGTGGGGCCACTGAAATATTTTTTGGTAGCATTACTGAAGTAAATTTGGTAACATCGCTGAATTGTATTTGATTGTGTCGCTGAATTATTCAATATAGCATCGCTGAATTCTTCAATGTTGAATCGCTGGAATATTTTTGATAGCATCCCAAAATTATTTTTGGTAACATCGTTGAAATGCTATACGTAATAAATTTGTTACGTTTATGTTAACCAAGAATTTTTAGAGGAGTAAAAACCTCTCTTTGATTGATGAGACTCTAAAAGGTTTACACGAAAAGAAAATTACAGGGAAGTAAGAAAGCTCGCAAATAAATAAAGTTGCTGAATGGAAGAACAAAATAACAATGCAGGAAGGAAATTAACTTGCAGAAAGGAAAATGGCAGAAAGTAAGAAACATAAGGTGCGGATTCTTCTTGAGAAGTGTTGAGATAATCCTTGACTAGGCTGGTGACACCCATATTTATAGAGACTCCTCAACCTTAATGTGGCTGCAGCAGTTATTCCCCGATCTTGTGCTGTCTTGAACGTTACCAGATCTTCTCATGAGTAACGTTCCCTTTGATGGCGTCTCCCATTAATTGGACGGGATCTCTCAAGGTTACCTTTGCGGTAACGGATGAGCATCTTCTTCCGGATAGGATTAGGGGATGGTGCCTTGCATTGAAGCTGCGGGATCTTTTCTTCAACCCGAGGAGAGAGCCGCCAGCTTTGGATAATGTCTGGCTTCAATACTTCATGATTCTCTCCAAGGGTACTGCAGCTTCTCAAGTCCTCTAAGGGTGCGGCGCCTCTCACAGCTGAAACGAAGTGAGCCTCCCTCTCTTTAGAGCCGCCAACCCAATTTTTCCCTTGTTGGGTTAAAAACTTAATGGGCCTTCGAATTGGATTGGGCCTCTCGAAAATGTACTGGGCTAAGCGTATTGGGTCTAAAAATATTGGAGTCAACAGATGCCCCATTCGCGTAATATGTCTGATTGGCATTTTAAGACAAATCTGCGCGTTTGATCCGGTCCACTTCTCTTCTCTCATCAGGTCTCTTTCAGCTCGAGCTTTCAGCGCCGTGGTGAGAGCCGCCATCCCTGAGCCTGCCGCCGGGGGAGGAGCGCTGCCATGCCGGAGTCGCCACCGCCAGGCCGCCAGGCCAGAGAGCGCCGCCAGGCCGAGTCGCCGCCAGCCATCGACGTCGCCGCTAGTCTCCGAGCCCGCCGCCAGGGGGACGAGCCTGTCGCCAGCTCCTCCGCCAGCCGCCAGCGTTGCCCGCCGCCAAGCCAGCCTGCCGCCAGCCGCCAGCGCTTCGCCTTCCGCCAGCGCCTTGCCCTTCGCCAGCGTGCCGCCAACGAGGGTCGTCCGCCGCCAGCATCGCGCGCCGCCAGTCTTTGCCAGCCGCCAGCCCTTCGAGCCGCCAACTGCTCGAGCGCCGCCACCCCGGATCAACCTTGACGCGCCCTCAGCTCCGGACCCTACTGCTAGCCGCCAGCTCCGCCTCGCCCGCCAGCGTCTTCAGGCCACCACTTCTCATGCCATCTCTGGAGAACCGCCATCCCCATTGGATTCTCGGTCGCCATCACCTTCAAGACGAGGAGAACCGCCAGCGTAGCTCCGACGGCCGCCATTGTCGGGTGCGCTGCCAGATCCAGACGAGCCGCCACGCCCAACCTCGGCCGCCAGACTTCTGCAGCGCCGCCAAGGGACGTCTGCAGCACCGCCACACCAACTCAGCGCCGCCAACACCGAGAGAAGAAACGCCGCCAGATCAAACACTAGCTGCCAGCACCTTGTCGAGCCGCCAGCATTGCCCGGCCGCCAGCATTGCCCGGCCGCCAGCCTCGCCCGGCCGCCAGCCTCGCCTTGGCCGCCAGCCATCCAGCATGCCGCCAGCATGCTGCCCGCCAGCCTCGGTTGAGTGTCGCCAGCCTCGCGCTTCGGCCGCCAGCATCGCCCAGCCGCCAGCATTGCACGGCCGCCAGCATCGCCCGGCCACCAGCCTTGCCCGGCCGCCAGCTTCGCCTTGGCCACCAGCCATCGAGCCTGCCGCCAGCATGCCGGCCGCCAGCCTCGGTTGAGTGTCGCCAGCCTCGCGCTCCGGCCGCCAGCATCGCCCAGCCGCCAGCATTGCCCGGCCGCCAGCCATCCAGCCTGCCGCCAGCCTCGGTTGAGTGTCCCCAGCCTCGCGCTCCGGCCGCCAGCATCGCCCAGCCGCCAGCATTGCCCGGCCGCCAGCATCGCCCAGCCGCCAGCATTGCCCGGCCGCCAGCCTCGCCTCGGCCGCCAGCGTGGCACGTGCTGCCGCCATCGGTCGCGCGCTGCCAGGTCCGACAGCCGCCCTAGTCCTCGGGCGCCATCGCCTCATCCCCAGGCACCAGCCTCAACTAGCAACTATTCGGCCTCCAAGGCCGCTGTTGATGGCGTTCCATGGCTACTATCCAGGGTTTTTACCACCCAAGGTTATTGCATTGGTCACCACCCTTAGTTCGTCTTCCTTTTTATCATGTTTCAATTTCTCAAAAGAAGTCTCGTGTGTTGGTAGACGCTTCTCATCTTGTTCCTCAAGGAACTTTTCCAAGCGGGCCGCTTTCTCGGCCAGCTGGGCAAGATTAGTGGAATCATGCACAATTAAACATTTTTTAGTTTTGGCAACATATTCGCCACTGCAATATTGACTATCTCCCTATCAGGGACTGCTACTGTACATCGACCCTTAAGCCGCTGCAATCTGTTAACGAAAGTGTTTGCCGTCTCATCGGTAAACTGTTTAGCATTAGTAAGATCTGCAAGACTAACCTGTGACAGAGGGGTATAGAATCTGTCGTGGAACGCCCGCTCAATCTCGGCCCAGTTTTGTATGGAGTTATGCCGCAGAGAAGCAAACCATGCGAAGGCAGGTCCAGTTAGGGATGAACTGAACAACCTTAGCTTCAGCCAATCATTGGCTGCTGCCTCGCCACATTGGGCAGTGAATCTGCCCACATGTTCCACGGTGGACTTGTCGTCGTCCCCGGAGAATGTAGTAAACTCGGGCATTTTGAAGCCCTTGGGATATGGTTGCATGGTGTCTACCCAATCAGGGTATGGCTTCTTGTATGTGGACCGTTCCATCGGCCTTAGCTGAATCCCAAAGTGTTGCTGTATCATATCTGCTAACACCTCGGGTGATACCACTGGTGCCTGTGTGGGAGGCATCGCGGCTTGAGGAGGCATCGCAGCCTGAGGAGGCACCGCGGCCTGAGGAGGCATCGCGTCCTGATGAGGCATCGTGGCCTGAGGAGTATGAGCCGCCATGGCGGCTTGAGGCGCCGCCACCTGGTGGGTAGGGATGGTGGCAGGATGAGCCGCCATCTGTTGAGCAGGTATGGCGGCCTAAGGTGCCGCCATATGAATTTGTGGGATGGCGGCTGGGCCACCTTGAGTCGCCACTTGATATAGTGGATTGGCGGCTGGTGTGTAGATATTGGCATGTGGTGATGCTGCCACTCCAAATGGTGTGTGAGGCGTCGTCACATGGCGTGGTACCCCAGGGATCGCTGTGTAGCCCAGTATTTGGCATCAAATAACTTGACGCAGCATAGGTCGGCATGGGAGATGCCGCATATCCAAAGTTCTGCATAGGTGCCGCATGAGTGGAAGCATATGGAAATGGAGGCAGACTGGCCAGCCCTGTGGATTCAGATAACAATGGCGGCTGGCTGAGTGTTGTCCCCCAAGTCCTTTGGACGCCATACAGCCCCGGACCTGTAATGTTTGCTGGCATAGTCATGCCACTTAAGGACCCTTCCTGCTGAGTACGCAGGGATCCACAGATTTTATCAGTTTGATCGGCCATGGCAGGCCGCAATACATCCATAAGGTGCCTCGTAAGTAAAGGCATGAATTCAGCCATCGATTCAGTCATCGATAGCCGTATTTGTTCCGAAAAGGTTGGGACTTGCATCATCCCCTGCGGTGGTTGGGAGGTAGTCGCCGTATTATCGACGTTCTCAGACGCTGTTCTTACTGGAGTTTCTTCATGTACCGACATTTCTCCAAATCTTTGTGTTAAATCCCTCACTACTCGTCCAGATCTAAGTTGCATACACTTCCAAGCGGATATGGTTCCTACTTCGCGTCCCACTGAGCGTGCCAATTTGTTAACCAAGAATTTTTAGAGGAGTAAAAACCTCTCTTTGATTGATGAGACTCTAAAAGGTTTACACGAAAAGAAAATTACAGGGAAGTAAGAAAGCTCGCAAATAAATAAAGTTGCTGAATGGAAGAACAAAATAACAATGCAGGAAGGAAATTAACTTGCAGAAAGGAAAATGGCAGAAAGTAAGAAAAATAAGGTGCGGATTCTTCTTGAGAAGTGTTGAGATAATCCTTGACTAGGCTGGTGACACCCATATTTATAGAGACTCCTCAACCTTAATGTGGCTGCAGCAGTTATTCCCCGATCTTGTGCTGTCTTGAACGTTACCAGATCTTCTCATGAGTAACGTTCCCTTTGATGGCGTCTCCCATTAATTGGACGGGATCTCTCAAGGTTACCTTTGCGGTAACGGATGAGCATCTTCTTCCGGATAGGATTAGGGGATGGTGCCTTGCATTGAAGCTGCGGGATCTTTTCTTCAACCCGATGAGAGAGCCGCCAGCTTTGGATAATGTCTGGCTTCAATACTTCATGATTCTCTCCAAGGGTACTGCAGCTTCTCAAGTCCTCTAAGGGTGCGGCGCCTCTCACAGCTGAAACGAAGTGAGCCTCCCTCTTTTTAGAGCCGCCAACCCAATTTTTCCCTTGTTGGGTTAAAAACTTAATGGGCCTTCGAATTGGATTGGGCCTCTCGAAAATGTACTGGGCTAAGCGTATTGGGTCTAAAAATATTGGAGTCAACAGTTTAATAAATATTGTTGATCATAAATATAGATTACCAAATATTTGATATAATTTTACCAAATATTTGATATGATTTACCAAATATTTGATATGATTTACCAAATATGAGATTGATAACATACTAAATATAGGTTCATATCTTCCGGTAAATATTTTGTTGGACAATTTTACCCTTTTTCATTTACAACCCTTGGATTTGAAATCAACGCTCCAGATTTTTGCCTTGATGTACTACGGAATCTTCCGCAGCACCCTAACTGAACCCCAATACATCACAATAAAAATACAAAACAACACAATATACAGGCAAGTTCGGCATGTATCAATATTAGAAAGGTAATAAACTAGGATATTAAGATATGTAATTAATGTTCATGTTGTTTATATCTTCATCAAAGTGGTAATTGCATCCATATCGAAGTTAGCACACACGTTAAGTTAACGATCTAAGCATTTGTTGAAATGTAGCATAGTAACATTACCCACAATTATAGACTTAAATCGTGGCGATGCCGATATGGGAGCTAATAAAAATAGGATATTATTGGGTTGGGGACTTACCATAACAGTCAAGTCCCCTTCTCCCACCCGACCCCTATCCCTCCCTTTTATCCCCCTTGTAATTTGTGTGGTTTGAGCTCCCACACACCTTTGTCGACACATATGTGGGACTCCTGTGAAAATCAAACCCCCAACCATAAGGTTGCGATGAAAATCGAACCCTCAACCATAAGGTTGAAAGTTATGGGACATAACCACTGGACCAAAATTTCATTCCCAAAATCTCCGAATATTTTTTAATCAAATATAAATATAAATTTTAAAAATTTTCGAATTAAGTATTTAAGTTTGCTGGTCGAATCCGATATACCCGAATATTTACCCTCATTTAAGATGCTACCCTCAAGGCGAGTGGCACGCGGTTGCTTTTACTTGCCACGTGCTCCACCATGACCATTTAAAATTGTTCAAATTTTATCAATATTCATCTCTATACTTGAGGTACTAGTACTACTATATAGTTGACGTAAAAGTTTAGTACAACATTTTTTTTTTTTTTTGAGCCGAAAAAAGAGAAAATATAATGGTATCTCATGTCACAAAAATTATAAAAGGATAAGAGGGAATAGGGACCTGAGTGGGGAATCAAAATTCTGAAGTTGGAAAATATGGACTTGACCATTTGGATAAAAATCGTAGTAACATATTAATTTATTTTTATAAAATATACTATGAATACAATTCTTTTAGGAGATTGATAATCATAATTTTAAACAATTAGCCAACAATTTCTATTTACTTCTATTTTATATAAGTAAATAATATATACTACTTATTATATTATGTTGTTTTAATATTATTTTTTATATAATATATTATAAATTTAAGATAGTTGATACTTAATAATGGAAATTGTTTGGGTGCTGGCGGCCTGTCGGTGTTGGCACATTAAGTGATGGGTATGTGTATATGAAATGATGTGTGAGTATCAAAAAATGATAGATGGAGATTATGAACAAAAACTAATAAAAAAAACAAACTACTGTCTATACATCACTTTATAAGGCTTATACATCACTTTACAAAGGGCTACAAATCATTTTTAGCGCTACCTGCACCTGCTGGCAATTGTTATGCCATTACAGAAATCGGATTGCTTAATAATTGTGGCTACTTTCTTTTGAACACGGGAATTTAGGTAGTGATGTTTAATAGTTATTGTGGTGTCACTAAACTCGGTTAATCCCTCAATTCCTTTTTTAATGGTTACATTTGACTTTTGATACTATTTTATTACTTAACTTTGACTCAACATTATTTTAATGATGTAAAAAAGAGAAAAATAGTAAAGCATGGTCTTGTTAAAATAGTCTAATTGTACAGTTTTAAGATTTATATTTTATTTATATAATTTTCATTTATACTCTTTTTTAGATATTAACATTTAAATATTTGCATTGGACTTTGTGCAGAAAGTGAAAAATAGTTACTTTTAATAAAATTATGCATTGGACTTTGTACAGAAAGTAAAAAGTTGTTATTTTTAATAAGATGTGGAGATCAATTAGCATTATAAACTTGTTTATATTGATTTAATTTGCTTAAAATAGAAAGTAGCCATTTTTATTGGGACAACCAAAAAGAAAGGTTGCCAAAATTAATGGGATGGAGGGAGAATGACTTATAGGCAATATATATAGTAACAAAAAATTCGTGTGTGAGAAAATATTACAAATTACAAATAAAAAGTGACTTTCCTTGTTCATGGATTTGAATATTCTCGATAATGGGTGCATGAAATTTTTTTATTGATGAATATTGTCAATTGTGGTATGAATTGGAATTATTCATCGGTTAATTTTGTATTTATTTTCTGTTTAAACATGGATTAGACAGATCCGAGAAATACAATTTAGCTTGCCAAGAACTTCAAAAAGAAAAAAGATATTTTTCGAAAGAAGGGCAATTAACCTACCGAACGCGGTTGACCCGAGTGATATGGGACTTTGATAGCTTAAGCAAAATTTCTCATATTCAAACTTTTTGGCTGAAACCGGGTATTCCGGACCATATTGGGCTCAAGACTAATCCCTCGAGGATCTGCAAGAGCAATTAAGAGCGCCTCTCCCAAAGCAGTTTTCTGCATACGCAAGGCTCGAACCTGAGACCTTGCTTAAACGACTAGAGCCTCATCCACTCAAGCCAACTGCTGTTGGTTCATATTCAAACTTTTGTCTATGTAGGTTAATAAATTTTTTTTTTTAAAGAAAAGAAAAAGAAAAAATGAAAAAGAAAGAAAGAAAGAAAGAAAAAAGGGAAACTCGATGAAATCAAGTGAGCTTATTGAGTACCTAAGGGTTTGCTTCAACCAATTTCTAACATTTTGGAGCTTATTTTCCTTGTTCATTTCTCCTGCATCAGTCACTTGTTATCCAAAATGTTAGAAAATCTTTCTGGTTGATTTTTTGTTAGAAAAATATAATTTTAATATTACTAACCTGATGAATGCTCCATTCCAATTGCTTCCTGAGCGAAAAATCAAAGGCAAAAAATAAAAAATAAAAAAATAATCAAAGGCAAAAAGAAATAAAAATCAAAGGGGTGTGGAAATGAGGGAGTACTAACCTGGATGCTCCATCTGTCTTAAAGGGGGTGCAGGTTGTGTGCTGTCAACAGCACATACTAGCAAAAATGGAATGATGGATACGCATAGAAAAATGATGTCAGAGCAATGAAAAATGATGACCGTGTGAAATGATTTGTGCGCATGAAAAAATGATGAATATTATAAAATAAGCAACATCATTTTTCACGGAGCTAATATCATTTTTTATAACGTAGACATCATTTAGCATGTACAGACAAATTAATTGACAGTACAGGAATCGAATTGTCAAAGGGGGTCACTGGAGAACTCCAAGACAAATAAGGGAACACAACAAACTTGAAAAACCATTGGGACAAACAAATAATCAAAGTAACCACACACATTGTAACATTATTCAAACTCAGAAAACCAAAAGGAACAACCGGATGCATACATGAAAATGAAAATAGATCATTTAACCTTCATACAGCCCCTACCCAACATTGTTTCAATTTGCAGTTATGAGAACTCTCACAGATCAGATTGAAATGATAAACAAACCAACGAATGGAATGTCCCAATCAGAGGGCAACCATTTTTCACTAAAAAAAAAAAAAAAAAGAAAGAAAGAAAAAAAACAGATGTGTTATGGAAATCGGGTTAGTTTCCACCAAAATTATACCCGAATAATGGAGCTATTAATTAAACAATAAAGAGAACACCAAGATTTAACGAGGTTCGACACAAATTTGCCTACGTCCTCCGGGCCCCACCGAATTATTATTTTACTATGAGGGAATAAATAATACAAAGGGTTTTGGAAACAATTTCCTGGCACAAAACCCACTCGACAAGAGACTTACAACAGCTACTCACTAAAGAAGAGCCTACACTAATATTTGGTGTTTATTGCTCTCTTTAAGAGTGCTATGAGATGAAATGATTTTGGGGTGATTAGAATGAAATATTTTTGCCTCTATTTATAGGCATTCCTAGCTGCAATATGCATAGTAGTCCAAAGTCGCAATATGCATAGTAGTCCACAGCCGCAATATGCATAGTAGTCCACACGCAATATGCATAGTAGTCCAAAGCCGTAATATGCATAGTAGTCCACAGTCGCATTTTGAATAGTACTAGGCATGTGAACAAATCAACACCTCATTTTGGAAGGCAACAACTAACAAATCTCCACCTTGTTGCGTCCCAAATCTCAACCACAGTATCTCTTTCGAAAATTCTTCTCATCAAAAATTCGGCAGGACCTCCAAGTGCGCTTTCCAACGCCAATTTCAAACTCTTGAGACATTTATCAAGTTCAAACAATGTTCGAACTTGATACCTGTTACAGTCTTCGTCAACATATCTGCAGGATTCTCGGTGGTCTTGATCTTTTGTACCTTGACTCCACCTTCTTCAATTATTTCCCGCACAAAATGGTACCGCACGTCGATATGCTTGGTTCTAGCATGATATACCTGGTTCTTTGCTAGATGAATGACACTTTGACTGTCACAAAATACTGTTACATATTTCTGACCAACTCCTAAGTCATCCAGTAATCCCTGTAACCAAATGGCTTCCTTAACAGCTTCTGTAATGGCCATGTATTCTGCCTCCGTTGTTGACAAAGCAACGGTTGACTGTAAGGTAGACTTACAACTAACTGGTGCGTTTGCAAGAGTAAATACGTATCCAGTAGTTGATCGACGTTTATCCAGATCTCCTGCATAATCTGAATCACAGTACCCAACTATATGTTGACCAGTAACATTAGTCTTCTCAAATATCAACCCAATATCTAAGGTTTTCAAGATATACCTTAGAATCCATTTCACAGCTTGCCAATGATCTTTGTTGGGATCATGCATATACCTGCTCACAACTCCAACTGTATGTGAAATGTCTGGCCTTGTACACACCATTGCATACATCAAGCTACCCACCGCATTTGAATAAGGAACCTTTGACATGTATTCTCGTTCCTCTTTCGTCTTCGGGCATTGTGAAGCACTAAGTTTGAAATGAGGAGCAAACGGTGTACTTACAGGTTTGGTTTTGTTCGTCATGCCAAAACGCTGCAATACTTTCTTCAGATATTGCTTCTGAGTCAAACTCAGAGTGCCCCTCTTCCTGTCTCTCGTTATTTCCATACCGAGAATTTTCTTTGCTTCACCAAGATCCTTCATTTCAAACTCCTTGCTGAGTTGGGACTTCAACTTGTTTATCTCTTCTCTATGTTTCGAAGCAATTAACATGTCATCTACATATAGAAGAAGATAAATGAAGGATCCATCATATTGCTTACGGAAATATACGCAATGATCAAAACTGCTCCTGGTGTACTTCTGGCCAATCATAAATTGATCAAATCGCTTATACCATTGTCTTGGTGATTGTTTCAATCCATAAAGCGATTTGTTCAACCTGCAAACCCAATCTTCTTTTCCAGCAACTTCAAATCCTTCTGGTTGGGTCATGTAGATTTCCTCCTCCAAATCACCATGTAAGAATGCCGTCTTGACATCCATTTGAACTAGTTCCAAATCAAGCTGCGCTACCAAGGCCAATAAAATACGAATAGAGGAATGTTTTACAACAGGAGAAAATACCTCATTGTAATCAACTCCCTCCTTTTGAGCATAGCCTTTCGCTACCAATCTTGCCTTGTAGCGAACGTCATTCTTTTCTGGAAATCCTTCTTTCTGAGCATAGACCCACTTGCAACAAATTGCCTTCTTTCCCTCTGGGAGTTTAGCTAGCTTCCACGTGTGATTTGTTTCAAGGGAATGCATTTCCTCGTCCATGGCTTTCTTCCACTTTTCTTTTTCCGGACTCGTTCTTGCATCAAGAAAAGTTTGTGGTATACCTTCTTCAATAACAGGAAGTGCATAGGCCAACATACTTTCGAATTGAGCAGGTCTCCTAATTTCTCTTCTTGGCCTTCTCATTGCAATTGGTAAATCTTGTTGCTCCTGAGGTTCTTGGGTTAAAACCTCACTTTCTCTGGGCTCTTCTTCGGTACTTGGACCATCGTCTTCTATTGGTTGACCATCTACCTCTCTGGTTGTAGATGTCTGAAACTCCACCTGTTGAGGATAATGCTCCACCTGCTGGGGAGTACTATTCGGCTGATGCTTGGTTACCTTCTTCAACATTATCGATTCGTTGAAGGTAACATCTCTGCTAAAGATCACCTTTTTCATCTCCGGGCACCATAGCCGATATCCTTTTACTCCAGAAGATATCCCTACGAAAATAACTTTTCTCGCCCTCGGATCCAGCTTTGATTCTTTCACGTGATAATAGGCAGCGGAACCAAACACACGTAAAGAATCATAATCATTTGCAGGTTTGCCAAACCATGCCTCCAAAGGTGTCTTGCCTTTAAGTGCAGTTGATGGTAGTCGATTGATTAGATGGCTCGCATATGTCACCGCTTCAGCCCAGAACTGCTTGCCCAAATTAGCATTGGACAACATACACCGAACTTTCTCCAACAAGGTTCGGTTCATCCGTTCAGCCACCCCATTCTGTTGTGGCGTGTCCCGCACAGTGAAATATTGGGAAATACCTTCCTTCTTGCACAAATCGAAAAAAAGGTCATTTCGATATTCCGTACCGTTATCGGATCGAAGCACTTTAATCTTCCTCCCGGTCTGGTTCTCCATCATTTTCTTCCAAGCGAAGAATTTCCCGAATGCTTCATTTTTTGTTCGCATGGGATACACCCATACTCTCCGGGAAAAGTCATCAACAAACGTTACAAAATAGTGGTTTCCTCCCAGAGAAGCCGTCTTGGTAGGTCCCCACACATCTGAGTGAATGTAATCCATAATGTCTTTAGTGTTATGGATTGTTGTTCTGAACTTCACCCGCGTTAGCTTTCCCAGAACACATTGCTCGCAAAATTCAAGTTTGCAAGTCTTTGCACCCTTTAATAATCCTTGCTTTGCCAGAGTCTGCAAGGATTTTTCCCCAGCATGCCCAAGCCTCATATGCCATAGCTTGGTCATCTCCCCTTCCTTGTCTGCTTCTGATACTGCTGCTGCAAATGCCAATCACTGTATTGCCTTGGAGGTGGTATAAGTTATTTTTCCTTATACCTTTCATGACGACAAGTGCTCCTGAGATCACTTTCATAATCCCATTCTGAATGCTGATGGAGTGGCCTTTAGCTTCCAAGAGTCCCATAGATATGAGATTCTTAGCAAATTTTGGTATGTACCGAACTTCCGTCAGCACCTTGGTTGTTCCATCGTGGTTCTTCAGATATACTGAGCCAACTCCAGCTATCTGGCAATATCCGTTGTTGGCTAGGTAGACAACTCCTCCGTCAACACTTTCAAGGTTGACAAACCACTCCTTCCTGGAACACATGTGGAATGAGCATCCTGAGTCTAGCAACCAGTCGTCAGTGCACGTTACCGATGAGATACAAGCTAAAGAATACTATGTCTCATCACTATCAGCAACACAAGCCTCTGCTACAGCTTTCCCCTTTTTCTTTTGCAGCTTAGGGCAATCTTTCTTCCAATGTCCTTTTTCGTGACAAAAGATACATTCATCTTTTGACACTCTGCCTCTTGACTGGGATCTGCCTCTTCTGTCCGGCTTGTACTTGTGGCTACGGCCCCGAACGGTATGGGCTTCACCAGTCGAACTCCTGTGTTCTAACTTATCCTTCTTTCTGATCTCGTTAGAATATAAGGCAGTGGTAACTTCTTTAAAGGAAATTGTTTCCTTTCCAGTCAACATACTAACAATTATATGCTCGTATTCATCGGGGATCGAAGCTAACAGTATCAACGCCTTGTCAACGTCATCTATCTTCTCGTCGAGATTCAATAAATCGGTGACCAAAGAATCGAATCTTGTTATGTGTTCATTCATCGTGGTACCGGGCAAATACTGGAATCGATACAACTTCGTCTTCATGTAGAGCTTGTTTTCCGTGCTCTTTTTCATGAATTTATCTTCCAGTTCTTTCCACAGTCTGTGCGCCATCGTCTCTCTCATAAGCGGATACTTCTGCTCCTTTGAGAAACATAGCCGAATTGTACCACACGCAAGGCGGTTGATCCTCGTCCAGTCTTTATTATCAACACCATCTGGTTTGGTTTCTTTAAGTGCCCCATCCAGCTCCTGCTGGTACAAGATGTCCAACACCTCGCACTGCCACATACCAAAATTATTGGTACCGTCGAATTTTTCGACGTCAAATTTGGCATTTGAAACCATCGTCCGTGATGACGATGTCACCAACGACTTCGAATCTGAAGTTGACGTTTCACCGGACCTATTCGCCATTTCTGCTTCAAAATTTAATTAATAGCTCACAAACGGTAGCTCAACCGAGATGCGTTTCTGATGTGGAAGATCAGCTTAGCTGCGACCACAGAGCATACTATGCAACCAAGGCTCTGATACCAATTGTTGTGGAAATCGGGTTAGTTTCCACCAAAATTATATCCGAATAATGGAGCTATTAATTAAACAATAAAGAGAACACCAAGATTTAACGAGGTTCGACACAAATTTGCCTACGTCCTCCGGGCCCCACCGAATTATTATTTTACTATGAGGGAAGAAATAATACAAAGGGTTTTGGAAACAATTTCCTGGCACAAAACCCACTCGACAAGAGACTTACAACAGCTACTCACTAAAGAAGAGCCTACACTAATATTTGGTGTTTATTGCTCTCTTTAAAAGTGCTATGAGATGAAATGATTTTGGGGTGATTAGAATGAAATATTTTTGCCTCTATTTATAGGCATTCCTAGCCGCAATATGCATAGTAGTCCAAAGTCGCAATATGCATAGTAGTCCACAGCCGCAATATGCATAGTAGTCCACAGCCGCAATATGCATAGTAGTCCAAAGCCGTAATATGCATAGTAGTCCACAGTCGCATTTTGAATAGTACTAGGCATGTGAACAAATCAACACCTCATTTTGGAAGGCAACAACTAACAAGATGCATAAAAAAATTAAAGAGTGACCCTAATCTACCATTGCACTTTTCAAGAAAAACAAAAAGGGGGATTCTAATTCGCGAATTCCATTCTAAATGGATCATTTGGATGTTGCAATAGTCATTCCATATTATACATAGAAAAAAAAAAAAAAAAAAAGGCTAAACACAGAAGAGGCAAAAGTTTACTGTAGAAGTACTAAGAAACTTACAGTTCATAGTTGTTTGAAATTGTAAACAATTACCGACTAATGATGAATAACAACTGTCGTATGGCTCAGTGCCTCACAGTCCCTCCTCCATTGCAGAATCGACCCTCTTTGAAAATTTAGAATGATAGGGAAAAACCTGGGAGACTGAAAGAAATGATAGTCGAGTTTCGTCACCTGATATTATTTATCCAGCCTTGTCAGGTCTCTTGTTTGAAACGAAGGACGTCGTCCCTAGTCAAGAGGAATTTCTACACACCTCATAAAATCAATGTCTTCATGTATACCTAATAGATGTAGACACTATATAGATGAAGAAACCAGAGGCTAAAAAGACGGGGGGGACTGAAACCTTCCTGAATGAACACACTCATTGTCTGTTAGTTTTGTACAGTTAGTACACCTTGTTTTCTCGAATGAGGCCTCCCATTACAATTTATGCCATAAATGAAGCGAACAAACCCATATCAGAATTCAGGCATTAAATAGTTTATCGAAGTGGAAGCATGCATACATGGCCTTCAACAGTTCAACTTCCAAGGCATTTCATCTTCTTGGGCAGAAAATAGAGAAAGTACAGAGGATTTAACACCTTAGGTTTTAGCATCCATTGTAGGCAAATCTAAGAACCAACGGAAGGAGGACCTAAAGGATCTCCATCAGTGCCATAACGTAGGACGGACGGATGGATGATCATTATGTAAACTGCGGATATGATGATAAGAATCAAAAGAATCACAATAACATTGTTAAGACGTAGAGAAACAAAAGGAACATATAGAGGCATGCATTAACATTATATCGAATCAAGTCATCCACGTGCAAAATTAAAACATTCATTAATCTTCATACAGCCCCATTCATCATATGTTGTTCAAACTGCAATTTTGAGATAATCAGACTACATCACAATAATAGTTAAGCTAACAAAATAACCGAACCACGTGAATACCCCAGCCAAGATTTGAATATTCACACGACTTCTTAACACAGCGTAAAATACAAGTGTGGGGAAAGGGCAACCAGACTCTTATTTCTCCACTCAAGAACAAATCTCCATTTTGAGGACCTTCTAGTGCTTATTTTTTTTGAGGCAAAATCATCGTCACCTCAAGGCAAGAAAACCAATTTTCTCCCTTTTCATTTATAAGTTCAAATAATTATAAGAGTTTCCTTTTAAAAACAATGAAAGGCTGATCACTTATGGTTGTCACCTGCAGGCACCAGCTTTGTAGTTAAACCACAAGGAAGATCACCATATAAGATGGGAATACTCACATATACATGTATTAGATGCTCAAGTATCGACAAAAGGTATGTACACCTAAAGGGTCAAAAACCAGCAATTGCAAGGATATGCAGGATCAAACGGCAAGCTATCAACAGCCAAAATGCAGAATGCCATAGAATGAAGACATTGTACTCACTTTACATGGTTAGAATATACATGGATCAATTGGCTTCGGACAGCAGGTCCTCACTTTCTCAACACGGTTCGCCACTGTTGTCCAAACAGTTCATTATATCCTGCAATGGATCTTCCATCATCGACTCATTGTCAGAAGCTGGTGTGTTGATGTTCAAACGGCTCATCATATCCGCTGGATCTTCCTTCATAAATTTAGTTGCAGAAGTTGCACTGATCTTCAAGCGCTTCACTAGATCCTCCACCGGCTTTTCCTTCACCAACTCAATGGCGGAGGTTGGCTCATAGAGCCCGTGGTGCATTTTTGCTCGTTGCTCAGAACCAACCGCCGCAGGGGAGCTGCTCATCTCTTTTCTCTTAAACTTCATACTGTTACAGATCCTAGATGCAGAACAAGGCACATCCTCATTTGGGATGATCCTTTGCCAGAGTGTACTCACCTCATCCACGAGTAAGCAGGTTCTCTCTCGTTCGATAAGGGCTACAGGGGGGCTCCCCTCTTTCGTAAACTCCATCTTTTCAGAACATGACATTTTATGGAATGCCACTAGATCCTTCACCACTTGGGCATGATCTTTCCTCCGCGCCACCCGTATTAGTCGCGGGCGCGAAAAGCTGGGACACATCCGCCTCAATGCTGCTCGGCGTTGGGCATAATACAACTTCTCCTTGTGTACATCCGAAAGCTCAAATCTTTCGGTATCCATTCCTCCGCAACTGCAATACAGAACATACACCAGAATCCTCAATGTAAAAGCGATTGGCAAAAACGAAAAATCAAGGCAGCACTAAAGTGGTTATATGTACACATATATATAATTCAGAGTGTACACTGCACTGTATCCACTCATACATGCCAATTATCTCACCAAAGTCACTTCGCAACCAAAAACAAAGAAAATGCATATAATAAAGTTGGCACCGTTATACAAGGAATAGAACAATGGATAAAGAAATACAAGAAAATAGTGCAAAATCTAGAAATTACACGGATTTGAGAGTTTAGATAGAATCTTTTTTTTTTTTTTTCCGTAAATGCGTTGCTTAAGGACCAACGGAGAAGTAGGGGCAGATACCTTGAGAAATGAATAGAATCCTTAATCGCGGAATTCGACGGATAAATTCAGGAATTAAGCCATACATACATGCATAGTAAGGAGTATTACGTTACGTACCTGGAATTTCCTGGCTGAATGAATATCCCCGAGCGATCCGATCCGACTCTCCAGTGTGTGGAGATTTGAATGCCTGGGAAATCGGAATCGGCGGTAGTTAAAGTCGGGAGGTTACCGTATTTATCGGTTGAAGAGAGAAAAGGCGGCGAGGAAAAGGGCTTCATGGGCTTAATGAATTGGGCCTCATTTAGGTTTAATTTCTTTATTTTTATTTCAAAATGGACTGGGCCTCGGATTCACTACTCATAAACAATTCATAGCCCATGGGCCTGTTCTCCAAATTCCAATTGTTATGAATTGTGATTGATCTTCTTATTCTCTTCTTTTTTTTTTTTTCTTTTTTTTTTTAAAAAAAAAATATAGTCTATTCCGGTTTGATTCTTTCTAGTTTCGTTTGGTGTGAACTGTTTTGGGGACTTTAGAGAGAGAATTTGGTATTATTTTTATCCCAACTCTATTAGTAGTGTTAAATATTGTTGTGATAATATTTTTATTAATGAAAATTTGAACAGAATCTCAGAGTTGATATTACTGAGACATTTGATATTCAATCATTGGAGCAAGATTCTCTGTTGTTGCGGCTTCCAATGTCTAAGTTTTCTATTAGCAAGCTTGATGAGTCATGATGAGAGTTTATATCATGCTCGGTCCTTATCGATGCATACTTGAAAAATATTCGAAATCTGGAGATAAACATCGTCTTAGCAGTGAATTCATATTCAGAGGATGCAAGAAATGTCAGAGGCCTCAAATAAGCACAAAAGAATCACCATAATAGCAAGACCTAAAAAGTAAGCAAACATAATTGATGATTTTTCAATTACTCAATCTGGGTTACATTTTATATTTGTTGTATCAAACATTTCACAAATACACAACAACAACAACAACAATAATAATAATACAGTTTACTCACATCAGCATCCAAAGCAGGCAATCCCAAGAATTCTGTGTTTGTAGAGTGCATATAGATATGTGAAGCTTGAGGCCATTGTGTCGGTCTGCCTCGCTCTGGATGTTCGGGCTTTTCTTGAATGAATGAAATGCTATAACAAAGTGCTGCTTTAAAGAACAACAAAAAGAATTTAGGAGTTTCTTTTCCCATATCCCCCCTCACGCCTTTACAGGCAACGTTTTGAGATGAAGGACACGAAACTGGACGATGACACCTGCAACCATCATGTGGAACCATTGTACAAATAAGAACTGTTGATTTCTTTGAATGAGAACAAAGAACTATAAACAATTGCAAATGCATTTGAGCTTATATGGAAAGTGGAAACATTGAACAAAGTTTCCTGCAGGCATGGTTATGTTCATGTAAACATCGCTGAAAAATGACAAAAATGATATAAGGAAAGAAAACTATCGCCATACTGAGAACTCAACAAGTAACCAGAGATATATTGAAACTTTTCATATTTGGCCACATTTGGTATGGGAAAGAATGTTGGAACGGAATGGATAATGGAAAATATAACAACGAAAGTTTAAATTAGATGATACGCCTGTTTCCTTTCCATCAATTAGCTTGTAGCCTTGTAGTAAAATAGGATATGAGGCATAAAAATGACTGAATCAATTAAAAAAACAAAAATTGGATGGAAAATTGTTATATACTATATGAAGATAAATTTTTGGAAGAGAGTTGGAGTGAGGCAACAACAGAGAAACTACCATTAGCTTCCTCCTCAGAGGATGCAATCACTTATCCCTTAAAGGAGGGACTGGTTGAAACATTACTTCAACATAAACTCCATCATAAATATTTTTGTTTGCAATTGTAACTTATATATGTAAATGTGAGGGAAGTGAGGGTATAATATTCCTAGCACATGAATGCAAGATATGTGCCATAACGCAGTTCATTTGCATCTGCTCAACCAAAACTAGCATTCATATTCATCAATGCATTTAGCGAGGATAATATTCCCAATCAATATTAAGCTTTAGATATAACTCAGTAACCTTTTTTAATAAACTACACAAACAAAACATGAGCTACTAATTGAGGCATTAATTGCTACAAGTAATCAAGGAAATAAACTGTGGCTACACTGGACTACTTCCGCCTTGTATTGGTGCTGGAAATAAGCTGGAAGGGGTTATCTTATAGGGGAGTGTACCGCCATACAGAGAACAGCAATGTTAAAACTAATGATAATGAATCAATAATTATACTCTCTCTGTCCTATTATTCCTGTCTCAAAACTTTGGACACGCCGTCCAATGCATTTGTTTAACACTTAATATCTTAAAATGTGCATATGAAAAAATTATGTAAAATATATATTCTAAACTACACGATTAGACGAATTTAACAAGACCGAACTTGACTATATTTTGTTCTTATATAATTGCGATAACATTAGGTCAAAGTTGATCAATGAACAGTGTCAAAAGTAAAAATGAGACAGTTTTGGTGGGACGGAGGGAGTACTAGATTCTCAGAAGCAGTATGAACAAAATATGAAGGTTGTGTATCATGAACATATTAAAATATTCAAAGACAACTGTTTAGATATCAGACAGCTCATAGATGGTCATGGCAGATGAATCAAGAAGATACTGCAAGAAACTATACGGTCCATACAACAAACAAATACTATCCAGAATGGTAAAATAAATTAGCCAAGCATGTGCACCTAGCAGAGACATTATATATATATTACAGATATGGAGTAAAATATTGAGCAATCATGCACAGAATTCAAGTAACCAATTACCTGTGGAAGGTAGCTCAAAGGTGATGCCAGGGTGGCTAACTCCTAGATCCACTGCTGCCATGTGCCATCTGTCGAATATCGAACCGATCAACAATATCCAAAGGATCTACTGTTTCATTCCTGATCCTCTTAATGTTTGGGCTCACCAAGCCCCTATGTCTAAATCCATATAAGTTCAAAACTTGATTGTCAGCAAAGTTGAAAGCCCTCTCCATACTCTTCAGGCACCTCTCAACCGGATAATCGCCATAGCTACCACAAGGCTTGCATCCCACAAAATGGGTCACAAATGGCCACCTCTCATCGCCCAAACCTGGATTATACTTCTCTATCATCTCCTCGTACCGATCCACCAGACCCTCCCAAAACCCGTGCAGATAATACGAGCTCTCAACGAAAACCCTGTCCATCCATTTATCCTTCTGTGACATCAACAAGTATATAAGTGCAGATTGATCGTCTGCCTCAAATGCCGGCCGGCCCTTCAAATTAGCAGTCAAGATCTTCCCGGCCTCCTCCCGAATCGGACCCTTAGGCCCCATCGGCGCCCATGTTTCCAGCAAATCCAACGTCCACTGGCAATTCCGAAGCAGGAAACTACCTGTGTTCAATGCAATCCACGACTTCTGCTCAAACAACAAATCCTTGTACCCATGAATCACCAAGTTATAATCTGTATACTTCGAAAGGGGTATCTCGAACACCATATCCGTAAAGAAAGCATCGCTATCCATCCACCAAATCCACTCCACTTCCGGATGTGATAACATCAAGCGCCGGATCAGTGGCAATTTAGCCCAATACCCTGCCATCTCCTTGTCCAAATGCGCCATGTTATACAGAATCTCAATTCCATGAATTCTACAGTAATCTATCTTATTCTTCAGCCCTTTCAACAAATAATGGTCCCCAATCGCATTATCACACGGATTAGGCCGCGAACCAGTCACGAGCAAAACCCTAGGTTTTCCATTCACAAAATTCGGAAATTGGAGATTGTTCTGAAGCCATAACTTACGATCTTCGTCCCAAGCGTTAATCCTAGGCCCTAAACTGAAAGTAGCATTCAGGTCGAGAAGTTCTACCCCTCCGTCCTCAGGATCCGACGGGTCCCTGTCCGAACGGATCTCCTCCAGGATCCGATTCGTCTCCTCAATCAGCTGCTGGTTCTCGGCGTCGGCTTCGCTTGACAGGCTGCCTAGGCCAATTGTGCCGCGGAGCACGAGGATTGTGATGAAGCCGCACAGAATCGTGATTTTGATGTTGTTGAAAGTTTTGTGGATCTGGCGCCCCCTGGGTATAATCGAGGCGGCCCTGCCGCGTACTCCACCAACGCCGCCGTTGGGGGTTGGCCCATTGGTCGGAAGCGCCGGGGAGTTGCGCTTCTGAGCAGAAAATGTGCCGTCCAAACCCATCGCAGAAAATTATCCCCCAATTCGAAGAAGCGAGTGCTTCCTCCGCTGTACGGCTACACAAAATAGAGTAATTCGGCGATCCCTTCTGCCGAAGCAATCACCATTGACGATCCATAAATTGGTTTGTGGCAGTCAAAGGGGTTGGAGAAATTGAAAGAATGTAGAAGAAGAAGAGAAGACGCCGGCACCGACTGCTGTTCTTTCTTGATTTTTCCTTTTCCTTTTTACTTGTTTAAAAGTGGCCACTATTCTTTTTGGGTGTGTATTAAAAGTGGTCACTTTCCCTTTTAAGTAAATTAGATTAACATAAATATGATTAAAAACCCCACAATAATGACAATTGTACTTTCTGCACAAAGTCCCTATATATGTTTAACTATTAATATCTCAAAATGGGTATAAATAAAAATTATATAAAATATATTCTAAAGCTATACGATTAGATGATTCCAACAAGATCACACTTGACTATTTTTGTCTTTTTACATCATTACGATAACATTAAGTCAAAGTTAAATAGTAAATATGGTTAAAAGTCAAATGTAACCATTATAAATTAGATGGATAAATTAGTTAAATTTACTCGCACTACTTTAACTACTAAATCCCATTACCTAAATTTCCGTGCCCAAAAGAAAAGGGCGGACGGAGGGAATAGTATTTATTTATATATAACATATTTGGTCAGATAAAGGGGAATTGTGAAATTCATAATTAATCCACCAATGACTATGCGACATTACCACCCGTTGTTTTGTCTCCATTTGGTGCTCTATTAATTAATGAGGTTTCAATTTATTTATTTTTTTTTAAAAAAAAAAAAAGAAAGAAGAAGAAGAAATAAAAAGTCAAAAAAACAAAGAATGGAAAAATCACAAGATAATTTATAGAAATCGGGTAATCATGCACCTGGCAATCACAAGAATGGAAACATCACTGGCCAATGCCCACACATGAAGTCTCGACTCTCTCTCTCTCTCGGGAAGGCTCAAATCGTATAGAAAATTTTCAATGAAGAGCAGAGCCGTCTTAATAATTTTGGAGGTTCTGAGCTACTTTATTATTTTGAGTACGGGAGTTGAACAAAATAAATATTTTTTATAGAATTATATTATTAATTTATATAATGAATTTAATATTTTATTAATAAAAGTAAAAAATACTAATGTTATTTTTTTCAAACTAATTTGTAATAGTAGTATAATTTTTGTTAAGAGGATTTTTTTTTTCCCTTTAGAGCTCATAATAAACCATTCCAAACTAGGTAAGGTTTAGCCATAATTCAGAAAATCGAACTAAATTTTCAGCGACTATCAGTTCATCTTAAATACAATATAATAATAAAAATTCACGCAATAATGGTATGGAGATGAAGATGTATATATATAAATTAAATATATTAAAAATATTATATTTAGAGTAGTAAAATCAATAAAATGGAATTGTTATTATTGTATATTAATAGTACTCTCATTACTTAAAAAAAATATTGGATAATAATTCAAATATATATTTATATTAAACAAATTTATCAACTAGTTTTTATTAAATTTTTGTTGGACGAAATTTAAAAAAATATAAATATATAGTAAGTATATTTATTTTGCTTTTCTTAAAAGAAATAAATAATTGATAAAAAAATTAATATGGGGCCCCCAAAAATTTTGGGTCCAAAGCAGAGCACCCGGGTGCTCCGGGTGCTCCGGCTATAAGCCGGCCTTGATGAAGAGTCTACCACTTGATTAACTTATCGAAGCACATGTCGGATAGTGCACTGCTTGAACAACACTCTACAATCCTTTACCCTTGTTAGACGACCCACAATGGTGGTTCTCTCCACCTAAGAATTCATACATAATTAAAAAAAATAATAAAAATTGGTGACATGGCAAAAGAACTCACTCAAATGAGTTCTGTGTAGAGAACCCAGTTCTCCCTAAAAAGGCGCATATTTTAATTTTTTTACTTTTCAAAATTAATAAGAACCAATAAAATGGGTTCTTCATTGAGGATGCTCTTAGTACGTAGGGGAGCCAACGGTGGAGATGGTCCCAACGATCAAGCATGCCAATCATCGCGAGTGAATCCGAATAACAATTGATTAATTCCCTTTCCTAAGTAAATAGAAGTAATGAGAAATTAATTATTGGTACCAATTTGAATATTTACTACAATTTACTAGTTAGTGTCAAGTTAAAAAGCTTTAGTTTCTAATACCCATTTAAAATTTTAATTTATAATTTAGTAAATGTAAATGTATTTTTAATTTGAATAGTAATTAGACTTTAATTATTTAAGTAGGATTTGTGATAGGTGAGACTGAAACCAACTACTAAGTTTATTGAATGTTAGTATTTTTGTGTCACTAAAACACTTTAAAATAAAAAAAAGGAAAAGAAAAGAAAAGGAAAAACCTAAAATGATTGCTAATTACCTATACCTATTACCTATATATGTCGTGGACAATAAAGTGACCCACCAAAAGGGAAAAGAAAATAGTAGCCGATTCATAAAATATTTAAGGGATAGATCTTAACTCTTTTTTTTTTTTTTTTTTTCATGAAACACTTGTTGTATATAATGGGGCAATAATCCTAATGATTGTTTGATTATATTTATATAGAATGTAATTTGTTCATAAATGTTATTCTTTACTGCCCAAAATAAGAGTATACTTTCACTTTCGCAATGCACTTATTTATTTTTTGGCTAGACCAATGCACTTATTTTTTTTTTTGGATAAGCCAATTCAATGGCCGGAGAAATACAGACACAACACGAAAATACAAAAGAAGAAAACAAAAAGAAAAACAATACAGAGGAGGAGACGAAAGAGAAAAAGACAGGAAAGCAAAACAACAACATAAAACTATAAACTAAGCAAACAAAACACCTAAGGCGACCAAGGCGACCACAATTAAATCTTCCAAGTCAAAATCCGGTGGGAACGCCCAAGTGGTAAAGATCCTTTGAATCACCACTTCTACGCCTCGGATAATGGGGCGAGGCGTACACCACCATAGCAAACCAGAAAGAATCCCCCTTGGTAACAATCCTATCTAAGGCATTATGCACCAAGATACTCGCACACTGGTGTGATTTCAACAAAATCCATACACCCTCAGATCTCCCCCTAGATTCCTGAGTATACAGAGCGGAAAAACCTGCCCTAACAAAGAAACTACGCGCCCCCTCAAAGGCAATCTGAGAATCAAGAGTTGCCACCAAGTCGGGCACCCGATGTTTAAGATGGTCCAGGAGAATCCTTCGAGTTTCCTGAACACTTATACCACCAATATTCCAAACCAAACATTTGAAATTTTTGAACTCCATAAAAAAAATATTGGATAGCAAAAGGGTGAGAGAGCCCTAGGATTGCATGGCGTTACCTCCATCAGGTGGCTCTCCAGCAGAATTGATATCCAATTTACTTTGTAGGGGTGCCTTGGGGACCTGATCCGACCGTTCATTGGCTACCGGCGATGAGGGACGAACACGCTTGGCAAGGTTTGCCGTTTTCTCCGTTGAAGGTGGAGGAGACATATTCCGGGCCTTACCTTTTAGCTCCCTAATTCTTTTGTCCTTAATGGGCCATTGGGTTAGGATACCAAATTTATCTTTTTTCTTGTTTGAGCCCATCCCAAATGAAATTTTTGGCAGCTTATTATCCTGGCCCAAGTTCTTTTTGGATCTAACGACACTTTTTTTTTTTTTCTTTTCATCCTTGACCCAGTCCCCGCCTTCTGGCTGAGTAGGGGTGGCTGCAGGTTTTTCCTGAACACCAGACAAATCCATTGCAGAAAAGGGGGGCTCCTGAGTTTCCTCATTTGTGCTAAAGCCAGGAACTGGCTCAACCTCCTCAATATTTTGATTGTCATAACTTTCCATTGCTACTACTTCCCCATCTACAGTCTTGTTTCTAACTTTTTCCCTCTTACCTGCCTTTTTGTCTTTGCCTTCTGTTGTGCTCTGCGGGTCAAACTCCCTACTGTCCTTTCCAAAATTCTCATCAGAGGCTTGAGCCCGGACCTTCAAAGCATGCGCCTGAACGGCGGCCACCGGAGGCGCCAGTGGCATGGTCTGAGTTGGTGTTGTTTCCTCCTTACAGTGAGTGTTTGGATGCCCATATTTCATACATTTAGAGCAAAGAAGGTGAAGACCTTCGTAGGCCACCTTGTGTCATGTATCTCCGATCAACACACTTGAAACAACCGGTAGGCTAAAGTCTATCTCTACACACACCCTAGCGTATCTCCCACGGTTAACATCCTTAGTCATATTATCAACACGAACGGTCGTCCCAAGACCAGCCGCTATCTTGGTGACAAGGAATTCATCAAAGAACTCTAAACATAAATCGGGGAAGCGCGCCCAAACGGTAGTTTTCTTAGGGGATTCTGCATTAGCGATGAAATTTGGCCTCCATGGAATCACCATCAAATAACTATCGAACACCATCCAAGGCCCGTCGTTTAGAACTTTCGTGCGATCGGAAATCTTGTCAAACTTAACCAAGAAGTAACCTGCGTCCATGTCGATCATATTGAATCCAGTTGTCATAATCTTCCATACTCTGGAAATCCGTTCCTTGAGAGCCATATATCCCACTTTCTTACCCAACACAGAAATTATGAGGCCATCTTCAAAAGGTTTACAAATCCGTTCCTTGAGCCGGGGGTCGATTGTGATGCGCGGTTTAAGCCGGTCACCATCCACAAAATCCAAGGTCACCAAGTTGGCGTTGGCAGAATCCTTTGCAAGAGATCTGGGGACTGCTTCCTTGCCTTCCAAAACCTTGTCACGAAATGAAATAGGAGGACCACCGGAGAAAGTGAAGCCAGCCGGAGAAGATGAAAGTGGAGGAGGAGAGGAGGGATTCAAGCTCGCAGAGAGCTTGTCACGAAATGAAATAGGAGGACCATCGGAGAAAGTTAAGCCAGCCGGAGAAGATGGAAGTGGAGGAGGGGAGGAGGGATTCGAGCTCGCAGAGAGCTCCATGTAGAGAGAGAAAGGGTTCACCACTGAAAGGTTTCCAGTTCATTTAATGCACTTATTTATTGGTAAATATCTTAAAATTTGTATAATTAGAAACTATATAAAAAATATATATATATTTGAAATTTAGCTATTAGATAAATCCGTCAAAATCCAATTTGAGTGTAGTTTTATTATATAATGTGTAATTTTATTTGATTTATTTATTGATTGAAATGACGGTGATAGGTTATGTGATTAATTATTGTAAAAAAAATGCGAATATTTAAAAACTACAATACAAGATGTATCTAATAAGATCTCACTTGACTATATTTTAACTTATATAATTATGATAAAATTTTAAATTAAAGTGTAGGCTGTGAATTATATAAACCACAAATGGGAAAAAAAAAAAAAAAAAATCGGAGGGAGTATTAAATGATTAGAGCTAGGAATAAAGAAATAATGAGACACGCAGAAGTCGTTGATAAGAAGTTCACACGAAGCAAACATTATCACAAGGAATCTTATGATGAGCATCAAGATTGCGAATGGAGATTTTTCTAAAACTGTTGTCTTAATTAATTATTCAGAAATTAAACTTTTTCAATGTGCCACTTTTAATATATTATTATTCAACAAAACTCTGTCTACATTTTTTTTTTTGAAAAAAATATGTTAGAGGAAAGGACATAAATACGGGAATTGTTTCTAGAGTGCAGGCATCTACATCTTGCAATTATGATGCTATATTAGTAGTTGTTTTGCATTAATTAACTCATAAATTTCTATTTTTATCCTTCAAAACTAAGTTCATTTGTAATAAATACTACATCAAGAAATACTAGTATTTATATAAAACAAATGGTAATATAGTAAAAGTATAGCATAACTATCTATAACTACTCGCAAGTGACAACTATTTTGAAACATTTTTAATCCCTAAAAAGATAATTAAAAAGGAATAGAGGGAGTATAAATGATTTTCTGCCATACATCAGAAAGCACATGTCCGTCATCACAAAAATATCATGCCCATCACTATTGTTATCGTACCTTCAATGGTTAATGACTTGTGATTTGAAAGCATAACAAAACTCATGTGTGTCATCACTCTGCACATGCAGTTATGCATGCTAACTGTTGTGGAAATCGTGTTGGTTTCCACTAAAATTATACCCGAATAATGGAGCTATTAATTAAACAATAAAGAGAACACCAAGATTTAACGAGGTTCGGCACAAACTTGCCTACGTCCTCCGGGCCCCACCGAATTATTATTTCACTATGATGGAGAAATATTACAAAAGGGTTTTGGAAATAATTTCCTGACAGACAAAACCCACTCGACAAGGAAGACTTACAAAAGCCTAAAAAATAGACTTTCTCTCTCTCTCTCTCTCTCTCTCTCAAGGAGTTTGCAGCACAATTAATTTGGCACTGCCTTTGTCTCCTTTTATGGTTGTACATCTGCAAACTCAGAGCCTATATTTATAGGTATGTGGGCATGCCCGTATGAGCAGCTAAATGCACAGGGGAAGACTAAATATCCACAGTATAGGCACGTTGTAAAAGTTTAGTCAACAATTATTTTTCCAACCACAATTAATGTGTCTGCCCACTTGTTCAAAGTGGGACGACCATTGCTTCAAATCTCCACCTTGGTGCGTCCCAATTTTCAACACAGTATCTCTTTCAAGGTTCTCTCATCATGAAATTCGGCAGACCCTCCAAATGCGCTTTTCAGCGCCAACTTCAAACTCTTGAGACATTTATCAAGTTCAAACAACATTCGAACTTGATACCTGTTACAGCCTTCGTCAACATGTCTGCAGGATTCTCGGTGGTCTTGATCTTTTGTACCTTGACTCCACCTTCTTCAATTATTTCCCGCACAAAATGGTACCGCACGTCGATATGCTTGGTTCTAGCATGATATACCTGGTTCTTTGCTAGATGAATGGCACTTTGACTGTCACAAAACACAGTTACATGTTTCTGACCAACTCCTAAGTCATCCAGCAATCCCTGTAACCAAATGGCTTCCTTAACAGCTTCTGTAATGGCCATGTATTCTGCCTCCGTTGTTGACAAAGCAACGGTTGACTGTAAGGTAGACTTCCAACTAACTGGTGCGTTTGCAAGAGTAAATACGTATCCAGTAGTTGATCGACGTTTATCCAGATCTCCTGCATAATCTGAATCACAGTACCCAACTATATGTTGACCAGTAAAATTAGTCTTCTCAAATATCAACCCAACATCTAAGGTTTTCAAGATATACCTTAGAATCCATTTCACAGCTTGCCAATGATCTTTACCGGGATCATGCATGTACCTGCTTACTACTCCAACTGCATGTGAAATGTCAGGCCTTGTACACACCATTGCATACATCAAGCTACCCACCGCATTTGAATAAGGAACCTTTGACATGTATTCTCGTTCCTCTTTCGTCTTCGGGCATTGTGAAGCACTTAGTTTGAAATGAGGAGCAAACGGTGTACTTACAGGTTTGGTTTTGTTGGTCATGCCAAACCGCTGCAATACTTTCTTCAGATATTGCTTCTGAGTCAAACTCAGAGTGCCCCTCTTCCTGTCTCTCGTTATTTCCATACCGAGAATTTTCTTTGCTTCACCAAGATCTTTCATTTCGAACTCATTGCTGAGTTGGGACTTCAACTTGTTTATCTCTCCTCTATGTTTCGAAGCAATTAACATGTCATCTACATATAGAAGAAGATAAATGAAAGATCCATCATGTAGCTTACGAAAATATACGCAATGATCAAAACTGCTCCTGGTGTACTTCTGGCCAATCATAAATTGATCAAATCGCTTATACCATTGTCTTGGTGATTATTTCAATCCATAAAGCGATTTGTTCAACCTGCAAACCCAATCTTCTTTTCCAGCAACTTCAAATCCTTCTGGTTGGGTCATGTAGATTTCCTCCTCCAAATCACCATGTAAGAATGCCGTCTTGACATCCATTTGAACTAGTTCCAAATCAAGCTGCGCTACCAAGGCCAATAAAATACGAATAGAGGAATGTTTTACAACAGGAGAAAATACCTCATTGTAATCAACTCCCTCATTTTGAGCATAGCCTTTCGCTACCAATCTTGCCTTGTAGCGAACATCATTCTTTTCTGGAAATCCTTCTTTCTGAGCATAGACCCACTTGCAACCAATTGCCTTCTTTCCCTCTGGGAGTTTAGCTAGCTTCCACGTGTGATTTGCTTCAAGGGAATGTATTTCCTCGTCCATGGATTTCTTCCACTTTTCTTTTTCCGGACTAATTTTTGCATCAAGAAAAGTTTGTGGTATACCTTCTTCAATAACAGGAAGTGCATAGGCCAACATGTTTTCGAATCGAGCAGGTCTCCGACTTTCTCTTCTTGGCCTCCTCATTGCAATTGGTAAATCTTGTTGCTCCTGAGGTTCTTGGGTTAAAACCTCACTTTCTCTGGGCTCTTCTTCGGTACTTGGACCATCGTCTTCTATTGGTTGACCATCTACCTCTCTGGTTGTAGATGTCTGAAACTCCACCTGTTGAGGATAATGCTCCACCTGCTGGGGAGTACTATTCGGCTGATGCTTGGTTACCTGCTTCAACATTATCGATTCGTTGAAGGTAACATCTCTGCTAAAGATCACCTTTTTCATCTCCGGACACCATAGGCGATATCCTTTTACTCCAGAAGATATCCCTACGAAAACAACTTTTCTCGCCCTCGGATCCAGCTTTGATTCTTTTACGTGATAATAAGCAGCGGAACCGAACACACGTAAAGAATCATAATCATTTGCAGGTTTGCCAAACCATGCCTCCAAAGGTGTCTTGCCTTTAAGTGCAGTTGATGGTAGTCGATTGATTAGATGGCTCGCATATGTCACCGCTTCAGCCCAGAACTGCTTGCCCAAATTAGCATTGGATAACATACACCGAACTTTTTCCAACAAGGTTCGGTTCATTCGTTCAGCCACCCCATTCTGTTGTGGCGTGTCCCGCACAGTGAAATGTCGGGAAATACCTTCCTTCTTGCACAAATCGAAAAAAGGGTCATTTCGATATTCCGTGCCGTTATCAGATCGAAGCACTTTAATCTTTCTCCCCGTCTGGTTCTCCATCATTTTCTTCCAAGCGAGGAATTTTCCAAATGCTTCATTTTTTGTTCGCATGGGATACACCCATACTCTCCGGGAAAAGTCATCAACAAACGTTACAAAATAGTGGTTTCCTCCCAGAGAAGCCGTCTTGGTAGGTCCCCACACATCTGAGTGAATGTAATCCATAATGCCTTTAGTATTATGGATTGCTGTTCCGAACTCACCCGCGTTTGCTTTCCCAGAACACATTGCTCGCAAAATTCAAGTTTGCAAGTCTTTGCACCCTTTAGTAATCCTTGCTTTGCCAGAGTCTGCAAGGATTTTTCCCCAGCATGCCCAAGCCTCATATGCCATAGCTTGGTCATCTCCTCTTCCTTGTCTGCTTCTGATACTGCTGCTGCAATGCTAACCATTGTATTGCCCTGGAAGTGGTATAAGTTATTTTTCCTTATACCTTTCATGACGACAAGTGCTCCTGAGATCACTTTCATAATCCCATTCTGAATGTTGATGGAGTGGCCTTTGGCTTCCAAGGCTCCCACTGATATGAGGTTCTTGGCAAATTTCGGTATGTACCGAACTTCCGTCAGCACCTTGGTTGTTCCATCGTGGTTCTTCAGATATACTGAGCCAACTCCAGCTATCTGGCAATATCCGTTGTTGGCTAGGTAGACAACTCCACCGTCAACACTTTCAAGGTTGACAAACCACTCCTTCCTGGAACACATGTGGAATGAGCATCCTGAGTCTAGCAACCAGTCGTCAGTGCACGTCGTTACCGATGAGACACAAGCTAAAGAATACTCTGTCTCATCACTATCAGCAACACAAGCATCTGCTACTGCTTTCCCCTTTTTCTTTTGCAGCTTAGGACAATCTTTCTTCCAATGTCCTTTCTCGTGACAAAAGATACATTCGTCTTTCGACACTCTGCCTCGTGACTTGGATCTGCCTCTTCTGTCCGGCTTGTACTTGTGGCTACGGCCCCGAACGGTATGAGCTTCACCAGTCGAACTCATGTGTTCTAACTTATCCTTCTTTCTGATCTCGTTAGAATATAAGGCAGTGGTAACTTCTTTAAAGGAAATTGTTTCCTTTCCAGTCAGCATACTAACAATTATATGCTCGTATTCATCGGGGAGCGAAGCTAACAGTATCAGCGCCTTGTCAACGTCATCTATCTTCTCGTCGAGATTCAATAAATCGGTGACCAAAGAATCGAATCTTGTTATGTGTTCATTCATCGTGGTACCGGGCAAATACTGGAATCGATACAGCTTCGTCTTCATGTAGAGCTTGTTCTCCGTGCTCTTTTTCATGAATTTATCCTCCAGTTCTTTCCACAGTCTGTGCGCCATCGTCTCTCTCATAAGCGGATACTTCTGCTCCTTTGAGAGACATAGCCGAATTGTACCACACGCAAGACGGTTGATCCTCGTCCAGTCTTTATCATCAACACCATCTGGTTTGGTTTCTTTAAGTGCCCCATCCAGCTCCTGCTGGTACAAGATGTCCAACACCTCGCACTGCCACATACCAAAATTATTGGTACCGTCGAATTTTTCGACATCAAATTTGGCATTTGAAACCATCGTTCGTGATGACGATGTCATCAACGGCTTCGAATCTGAAGTTGACGTTTCACTGGACCTATCCGCCATTTCTGCTTCAAAGTTTAATTAATAGCTCACAAACGGTAGCTCAACCTAGATGCGTTTCTGATGTGGAAGATCAGCTTAGCTGCGACCACGGAGCATACTATGCAACCAAGGCTCTGATACCAATTGTTGTGGAAATCGGGTTGGTTTCCACTAAAATTATACCCGAATAATGGAGCTATTAATTAAACAATAAAGAGAACACCAAGATTTAACGAGGTTCGGCACAAACTTGCCTACGTCCTCCGGGCCCCACCGAATTATTATTTCACTATGATGGAGAAATATTACAAAAGGGTTTTGGAAATAATTTCCTGACAGACAAAACCCACTCGACAAGGAAGACTTACAAAAGCCTAAAAAATAGACTTTCTCTCTCTCTCTCTCTCTCTCTCTCTCTCTCTCTCTCTCAAGGAGTTTGCAGCACAATTAATTTTGCACTGCCTTTGTCTCCTTTTATGGTTGTACATCTGCAAACTCAGAGCCTATATTTATAGGTATGTGTGCATGCCCGTATGAGCAGCTAAATGCACAGGGGAAGACGAAATATCCACAGTATAGGCACGTTGTAAAAGTTTTGTCAACAATTATTTTTCCAACCACAATTAATGTGTCTGCCCACTTGTTCAAAGTGGGACGACCACTGCTTCACTAACTCTACTGCATAAATACAACTAGTGGGCAAAGAGGAATAAAAATTTTGGATGGTTATTGTAACACCCCGGATTTGATAACCCAGGCCGGGATGTCACCGCCACATCTCTCTAGCAAGACACGGACTTCCCGAGCTTGCCAAAGAGATGCAAGGCTATAGGTATTGCAAAAAGATTTAAAACAAGTCCGGAATCTATGTAAAAACAATAAGTGTCATCCACACATATAGTAGTAAATATATATTGCAGCGGAAAAATGTAAATGGGCCGACATGGCCAAAACTCGGGATTTACATGCCCGTTATGCAAGTATCGTAAAAAGCAAATAAACAATGTTTAATAATCCATCCCCCATGCACATGCTATGCATCATCTCCGTACTCTGAAATAAAAAGAGAATACAACAATTTTATCAGTATATAAAATACTGAGTAAGTCGATCCTAACATAGCAATAAAGGGATTTAATTAGATAATTTATAATTTCACTCCTAACATGCATTCACAAAATTTAAAGGAAATAATAATTTTAATTGTGTATTTAAACATGCATCTAATCTACAATAATAATTTAGTCATGCCATGAAATTTAAAGACATAATTTAAATGCATAATTTAAAGACATGCAAAAATAAATAAATACTTAAAACATTAAATCTTTTATTTTCCCCCGTTACGAAACCATTTCTCAGTGTTTTGTATAGCCGGTGATCCGGCGGCCGCAGCCGTGTCGTAAGTATCTTGTGTAGCCGGTGATCCGGCGGCCGCAGCCGTATCTGCCATACCCAGTAACACTCCGGAGCCTCGAGAAATCCATACGGACAACCCGAGAGAGTAGGCCATGTATCTCCCGCCAACTGGCGTAATATTTCATCAAATTCTCTCGTCCATTATAGGCCCGAAGAGAAAAGGCTAGAGGGGCACCCTGCAGAGCACTCACCCTCCACCAAGTATCTCATGTATCGTTTAGATTTAATGTATCGGGGTTTTTCAAAAGTGTAGATGTATCGTGTTTCAAATCTTTGACCGTTTGTTTCGAAATTTCAAAACTCTTCGATTTAAAAGTATCTTGGCGTCACAGTTTGCGCCTTTCTCATTTAAAAATCCGTTTCAAGCCCGAAAATTCTGAAATCTTCACACTTTATGCAAAACACCCTAACGAACAACTTTCGTGTTTTAACTTTTTCGAAATAAGTTGAGGAAACATGTCAAAAATCGATTTTACTATGCAATCAGAAATCTGTCCGAACTCAGGTTTGTCACAGTTCAAAATCTCGACTTTTTAACATATCAAATGGACTCCAAAAATTCTGAAATTTAATATGCACATACTAGACATGATTATCTACAACTTTCATTTAGATTGTAAAGATCAAATCGGACTAGAAATTATAGAAATAAATTCACTAAGTTCGAACATGTTCATAGACAGATTTCCACACGTTTTGTCAAAACAGTTTCTTTTCGATGCGATTTAAAATAGCAAACGTTAACGAAAATGGCTGGAATTTTTACACAACCTAGATTTATGTGTTAGGATTAAAAGTCTAGTTTTGAGTTTTCCGGATTGAATCCTCGAAATATGGGTTTTAGGCCGATTACAGAAACTGCGCAAGATGGGGTTTTTAAGTTCGATTTTTACGTTTCGTTACATTACACCTATACCGGACGCCCCGAAATCACCCGTATTGATATGGAAGGCTCAACTTACAGTGATAGAGAGGTTTGGGTCGTCCTAAGGTCGCTGGCTCGTCCAAAATCCTACGAACGGATCTCCTCAACGTCAAGCTTCCGACTTTGGCCACGATTTCGAATCGGACGAAGAAATCCAATGTTAGATCAAGTTTTCGGGTTCAAAAACTTAAATAGAACTCTAAGAACGACTTACCACAGATTTGAATACAAGGAATCTTGTATTCAACGCCTCCTTCGTCGGTTTTCGTTGTCGGGAAGTGATCGGAAAGTCGTCGGGAAGTCGCCGGAAAGTGTTTTGGCTTTGGAGAGAGTTGTGAGGGTTTGAGAGTGATTGGTGACTGATGAGAATGGGGGAGAGGCTGCCCTAGGTCGCCTAAAGGCTTCCCCCTTCGGCCAAAATCCGCTTTCCAAAGTCGGGAGGTCGAATTATGGTAAGAAATCGCCGAAAACGCGCAAGTTGCCAAAACCTGTAGGACCACGCGGGGTTGGCGCGCCTTTTAGCCAAACCCCGCCCGGCCAGCGCGCGAGACTCGCCTGGACTGCGGTCCGGGCGGGTCCGTGCGATCCGATCCGTCGGGTCTTTTCCCCTCTCTTTCGGACTTCTATCCTTCCCCGTTTTCGAGCTCGATTTTTCCGGGTCATTTCCGGATTATGCTTCTCATCATAAATTTATTCCGTCTCAATTCGATTACGTGCTTGAAATCCTAAGACCGTCGATTTTGGTCCGTCGGGTTCTAATTCGTCGTCCTTGACTTCCGTGCATTTCCGCGTCTACGGGTTCTCGGAAACAAAACCTTCTCTCCTATTGGATTAATTCCTATTTTTATATTCTAAAATTTACGGGTATTACAGTTATCTAATTATTGTATTTTAAGATAGGAATAATTATTTCTGTAGCTTCATTTTGGAGCGAATAAATTAATGATTTAATACCCAAGTAATCTTTTATACTTCCTTCGTTCTTTTTTAACTTCACCATTCTTGTACTTCTCGCAATCTAATACATATTTTTAATCATTTACAACTTAAATTGTATGAAAGTAAAACTTATAAAAATTTGATATTCTAAAACTACGCGATTAGACGAATCCAACATCTCACTTGACTATATTTTATCTTATATAACTATGCTGAAAAGTTGAATCAAAGTAACTAAATGAATAGTAACAACTATGCAAATTGTAAACTTATTTAAAAACGAAGGGAGTATATTGTTTATCCAAATACCCTCTAAATTGTAAAGTCGAAGGAGAAGTCCAATCCAGACATTTTTAAAATCCAAATGGGAATTTTTTGGAACGAGGAAGGCTTGATTTTATAGAAGGGAGAAGTAGTCTTCCTTGGTTTCCATATGATGAAATAAAAAGGGTTGGACCTTTAAAATAGGTGGGAGTATATGATTTTATAATTTAAAATGGTATAAAAGACAATTTACTACTATAAGATAGAATAAAAGATGTTCGGTAATCTCAAATTGCATGCCCTTCAAGTGGAAAAAATATTCTCACCTAAAATCACAGGATAAAGACCAGAATCGTCCGGTAGTTTACCCTTGATTTTAAAATAGTCCAAAATGTATTTACATTTCTCAAACAGTCTCCAAACTACTAATGACTATTAATGTGAAATGCATCACCCATTTGGTCCCCATAATTTATGTACATTATGCCAATTTGGTCCCAAAACTTATACATAATACTAATTTGGTTCATATTGATATTAAAAGTATATGGACCAAAATTGGCATTAGAGATAAGTTATGGGACCAAATGAGTATTACATTTTACACTAATCCATGGTGAGTTGGAGGACTGAATGAGTCGTCATTAGTGTACTTATAGGACCAATTTGAAAATTCAAATACATTTTGGACGATTTTGGAATTAAATGTAAGTTATGAGACTATTTTGGTATTTATCATCCTAAAATCACTAAGATTCTCATTAGGATAGGGCTCTGACAGCTTAAACAAATGTTTTCGGTTCGAGCCTTTGTGTATGCAGAATTCTATTTTGAAAGAGGCAGCCTTTCAATGCCCACCAGATCGTCGAATGATTAATTTTAGTCCAATGTGGCTGGGGATATCCGGTATAAGCCAAAAAGAATTATTTTCTTAAATCCCTTCCTAAATTCAAACTAATACAAAGATAACGGGAAATTACTAAAATTTTGCATATGCAAAGAACTATTTTTGAGATAGATTAACTCACTAAATTCATATATACCTTGAAAATTATTCTTCGGATTTCAACATGCCTAATTTTTTTTAAAAAAATTTTATTTTTTAAAAAAGTTTGTCCATTAGTGGATGTGGGGATACTTTCCTTGTTGCGCATTGTATATGTTTGTTATTAAGTAGTGAGTAGTGACCACCAAACATCATTTCATGCCTTTGATTTTGCATTATATAAAATATTGATATTCGACATGAATTTGAGCTTTATAAAATTAATCACTTAGGTTTGCAATTGTGTTCAAAGCTTAGTGTTTGACATTAGCTTCAGAAATATTAAAAGTTCTATAAATTGTTATAAATACCTAACCATTTTTTTCGAAGCTGAAGTTAGAGAAAGGGTAGGGTGGGTCGGTATGATATACCGAAAAAATTTCACTATACCGTATACTGTACCAAAATTTACGGTATGAAATATTCCTTACCATTACCATACCGACACTTCGGTAAGTTCGGTATATACTTATATACTGATACATAGGGTTAAATATATAAAATTATGTAAATTATAGAAGTATATATTTTTCGGTAAGTTCGGTATATACCGAACCGTCGGTACATACCAACATACCGCTATCGCGGTATATAACGACATACCAAACCTTCGGTACATACCGATATACCGATATCACGGTATGTACCGAAATTCGGTATAGTAAAGGTATACCTTGGTATCAAAAAATCTATACCGTTACCGTACCGAAATCTTACGGTACGGTATGTGCAGTATACGGTATATTGAGTATTTTTTCCCAGCTCTAAAAAGGATGGCGGAAGCTCATACCACACAAATTGTAAAGGAATAATAGAGAGAGATAAGGGGCTAAGTGGAGAATCAAACCCCCAACCATAGGGTTGGAAGGCAGGAACTTGATCACTTGGACGAGATGAGATCCTCATCTCCTATAAATACCAAACATTTGTTTCACAATAACGGCTAAATTTTAACTTTTCAACTCCTAACATCTAAACTCTAATTCTCGATTTCCCCTTTGTTGCTTTTTTCTCGTTCACTTTAGCTTCTTGATTTGATCCCACAGTTCTGTAAATAGCTTTGCCCCTTTAATTGGACTCTTTCCTAGACCATGATGCAATAAAGATTGTTCTCAAATTATTATTATTATTATTATTATTATTATTATTATTATTGAGGGGTGGGGAAAAGCTCATCAAAGTTCATAGTTGTTGGCACTTGCAAATGGCATGGTTTGACATTTGAAAAATGTGTTGAAATTTCTTGACTAATTGGTCCATATAATTGAAAATGAAGTTATTTCACATCAATAATTTTCAAAATATGAGAAGTTGATGATTGCAGTTGCCATCAAGAACATTATGTGTATAAATTTATTTAGATAATAATTTCATTATAATATTTCATTTATAATTTTAATTATTGTAGTATGTATATAACTATATTAAAAATAAAAGATAAAACTGTCCCTCATATAAAATCCTGATTCGGTCTCATCCTGTGGCTGTGCTGTGCCTGTGCAGTCAATGATAACACAGACTAGGAAGACATTTTCAGTTGGATTTAAGAATGTCCAATTATCACTCTCTCGAACACTCATGTCCGAAACCTGTTCTGCAATCCGCATTTTGTTCTTTGGTAAATTTATATTTGTATATCCCTTTTGTTCTGCAGGTGCAATATAGTCTGCACAGTAACATGTCTCGTTGGTGATGATTAGTTGCAATTTTTATGTTTTTTGAGATGATATTTTTGTTTGATTTTCCTTTTTATTTTTTAAATTTGTATTGAAAAAATAGTACTACAGGGTGTACAAATTGTGCACATGAAAGGGTAAAGATTACTAACGTTTGAATGTGGCTACAGATGAATTCTTTTTTTTTTTTTTTCTTTTCTAAAAAAAGTGATTGTCATAATTACAAAGGACATCAAGACACACAATTGTTTCTTAATCTTTGAAGAAAAGAATATATTCTTGGTCACAGAATGATCCCCATGTCTTTCATGTGAACATATCCAAAAAGCACACATTATTAATAGAAGAAAATGGCTAAGCTCAGATTCATATCACCTAAACTCTGCATTCTTCCCTCTCAAAAATGGAAGATCAACATGAGAAAAAAGCTCTGCTCAACAATGATGGCAAGGAAACACAGATGATCGGCGCACCTCAAATCGATCGATCTCTGATGCACATAATGGCTCCGGGCGGTGGAGCAGCCAATGAAGCTGATGGAGCTAGCGTTGATTCATCGTGTTCCTCTTTCCTTTCCAGACCGTTGCCGCAGTTCCTGCTGAAACTATTCGACATGCTGTCCAATGAAGAAACGAGCTCCTTTATCGCCTGGAGTCCTACTGGCACTAGCTTTATCATCTATGATTGTCATACATTTTCTGCCAAAGTTCTCCCCTTGTACTTTAAGACGAACAACTTCCAGAGCTTCGTTACGCAGCTACACACCTACGGTTTCAAGAAAGTCAGTTGGGAGCAATGGGAGTACAAGAATGAGTATTTTCAGAAAGGGGGCAGGCATTTGCTGAGAAACATCAAAAGAAGGAATCACCAAAATGTGCAGCCTGATTCCGGCATGAAGATTTCCCTTGGCGTGTCCCCAAGCAACTGCAACAAGAAATATGATACCCTAATGGAGGCGCACAATCTACTCAAAGCTGAAATCATGAAGCTGAAGGAGAAGCAGCAAACAAGGGATGAGCAGCTCGCCTCTCTTAAGTTCCGAGTGATGAGGAATGGGAGGGACCAAAGCAGAATGATGGCTGCTGCGCAGAGAATCCTGTCAACCCTGCGTGATTCGAGCAATGTTGCTGGAGAATCGATGATGGATGATGACAGTGAAACAAGTGTGAAGGGGAAGAGGAAACGGGGGGAGATCACAATGTGCTCTGGTGATGTTCTTGGTTCTTGCAGTGGTGCTTCGAAAGTTAATGTTGCTGAAGAGTCGAATTGTGAGATTCTGTTGGATGGGAAGGAGATAACGAAGCATCCGGAAAGTACACTCCTTTCGTTGGAGGATATTTTTGGGGAATCCGAATCCATTGAGTTCATAAGGGAACTGCATGAGAAAACCAGTAATATTAAATCTTAGAGATCGGTTCTAATGCAGTAGAACAAAAAAACATCCCAAGTATGGTAACTATAGTATTATAAGAATTTACGAACAAACCGAGTATATGTTTGAATCATCTTTTTCCCCAGTGTGTGGAAAAGTAGTACTCTATTTACTTACTTAAATACCAGCACAACTTCAAATGAAATTATACTTATATATGCTCTTAAGACTTGGACATTGATCTATTTATGATTGACAAGCTAAGCTCGAGTTCAATTGATGGCTCACTTGCTCAAATACTCATGTTCATGCTTGCCTGTTAAAAAGCCCAATGTATAAGCTTGAGTTCAGCTCGTTCGCCTATTCTAAGCTACACTGAATTGATTGTAATGAAGCACAAACATAAGAGAATAGAAGGCCAGTTAAACTACATCTTCAAGTTTTAGAAGGAAATCGATTTAAGTGCTATACACAGCAAGACATACCGACAGAGGAATCATGTTCCATTAGACGGTTCAAAAGTTTATCCGTGTCTGCATTGCAGTCCTCGCAGGCTAAAGAAAGGGCAAATCTCCAAATACTTCTATCAACAGAGTTTCTTTTCAACAAACAAAGCAGAAACGCCCACAAATCCCTTTCCTTGTTTCGTACCAATCTGTCAACAAATTTGCTCACACTAGAAGTAGAGCAAGTGTATCCACAGAAAATCATCTCGTCTAAAAGATTGGCTGCATCATTGAACTGTTTCGCATCACAAAGCCCATCAAAAACCGTCCTGTAACCCACCACATCCGGGGTGCACTTCCTTCTTGGCATATCTTCCAACAGCTCGTTAGCTTCTGTCACCTTTCCCACTCGACATAACCCAGCAATAATCACATTGTAACTAATCACATCCGGCTTGCATCCCTCGCTCTCCATTTCTTTTAACGCTCCAAAAGCTGAAACAAAATCATTCTCCCAACAAAACCCGTGTATCAAGGCATTGTATGTCACCGTATCCGGTTTACATCCGTTTTTCCTCATTTCCTCGAGCAATCCGGGAACCTCCCCTTTTCTACCGACCTTAAAAAATGCAGTGATCAAAGTTGAATATACTGCTGGATCCAATCCCAATTCCTTCCTCAACATCTCATCCTTTAACTCGACAGCCTTATCCAATTCGCCTATCTTGCAAACCCCTTTAATCAACGCAACGTATATATGAGCATTCGGAGTAATCCTAAGTTCTCTCTCCATTCTCTTCTTCACCTGGAATGCATCCTTGATCTCCATATTCGCACAAAGTCCATGAATCAAAGTTCCAAAAGTCACCACATTTGGCTCAATCCCTCTCTTAGGCATTTCATCGAACACCTTCCATGCCATCCCCAAATCGTTCCTCCTACAATAAGCATTAATCAATATATTATACGTACACGCATCAGGGTTTCCAAATTCCCCAGACGCAACCTCGCCCAACAATTCCATCATCTTCCCAAACTCCCCGCACATTAATAGACTATTCAATAACGTATTCACTGACTTAATCGTCCTAGAGCATCGAAAGGAGGGAATTTCGTAGAATAAATGAAGAGCTTTATCAGGCAATCGTGCTCGTCCGTAATGGGTAATAATGTTGCAGAAAATTACCTCTTCCGGAACAATTCGTGCATCATTTTTCAATTTCTGGAGGATCATTTCCATTTGTTGGAACATTCGGGCCTTGCCGAGCTTAGAAATGACGAGATCGTAGGAGAGGAGGGAGTGGCGGAAAGGCTTGGAATTAGGGCTTGGAGAACTGGGATTGGGGTAGAGGAAGAGATGAAGGGCTTTTTTGGGGTCGTTTTCAAGGCGGAGGAGTGAGGAGAGTCTGAAAGGAGAGATCTTTTTCAATCTCCGCATTTTTGGGAAGAATCTGAATTCCAGTGGCGGTTTTTGTGACGGCTTGCTTCGTCTAGGAGAGGCCAAACAGGCGCCGCCGCCGTGTGTTAGTCCCACGCGATCAATCGCCGGTGACTGCTGTATTGAATGACTAAATTTTGTTTTATTACATTTATAGGTTTTAAATGAAAAACAACCAATAAATCATAAATAATTTTACCGTTACAACAGTTTAGAGAAGATATATTAATAATGTCGGGCATGAAAAATTAGATATTTTGATTAAAAAAAAAATTATATATTTTTTTTTAAATTTTTTTTAAAGATATCATCAAACTATATAAAAAAAAAAAAAAAAAAATCTAGAGGGAAATGTAGCATGAAGATATCCGATACGATCCACACTCTTCATTTATTATTATTAGTTCTCCTAATTTCCCTAATAAAGGGACTATTTCATTACTAATTTATACTCCCTCCGTGACATTTATAATATCAGTTCTCTCCAAGATTTCTTCCCAACATTTCCCTTCTTGCTCCTCAAGCGTCTTCTCCGATGGCGGAGGATACCTATACCTCATCGGATCATGGTGGGGTTCCTCTAGACAGGTTTCTTACAAGATCCTCAAGCATAGGCTTGAGCAAATCTGGCCAATGGCGGCCTCTTCTAAGTTGATCGACCTAGAGAACGGTTATTATATCATGCGTTTTAGAATGGAGGAAGAAGCAACTCACACGATCAAAGGTGGCCCGTGGATGATCCTAGGTCATTATCTACACGTTCAACACTGGGAGGAGAAATTCAATCCAAGAACTAATGAAATCAATTCTATTGTGATCTGGATTCGCATCCCTAGTCTTCCCATTTTCCTTTATAACAGGCGTATTCTTTCTCAGGCGGGATCCGAGATCGGCAAAGTGATTAGTGTGGATTTTAACACGGAAAAAACTTCCCGTGCTCAATATGCTAGACTCGATATTCGAGTTGACGTCAATCAGCCTTTAAACCCCCAAATCATCGTGAAAGATTGTCTGTTGAACGTGGAGTATGAGAACTTGAAGTCCGTTTCTTTTAAATGGGGAAGATTTGGGCATTCCTAAGATCATTGCCAACCCTCCACAGAAGATAGTTGAGATAGATGGAGTATTTTCTTTTTAAAAAAGAAACTATAAAAATCTTATGCGTTGAAGAGTTTCTTCTCCCAACGAAGAGTTGGGATTGGATCCAACGGCGGATCTACATACATGCATGTCGTAGCACATGTAACCACTCAAATTGATAAAAATGCTATTTTAAACTAAATTATGTTTTACATGTCGTTCTATTTGCCTTGGTGCAACCACTTAATTCTTTTGTAGCGATACCACCATCTATCAATTCCAACTTAGTTTTCTCGTATTTTTTATGTTGTGACTATTATTCCTAATTTTTGTGATACCACTCACAAAATTTTCTAGATCCGCCGCTGGTTAGATCTATAGGTCTCCTATCCCGAATTCTCCCATTTCTTTAGTACTCCTTGGTGGCTCGTTCCTTTATGTATATGAGTTAGTTGGTGGCTCTTATCTATAGGGATGACAATAGTTGGGGTGTTGGTCGGCGAGGTCCTGCCAAGATCCAAGAATGAATCTGAGTCTCATTGTTTGTTCTTAAAGATGGCAACCAACGAAGAAATCTTTTACTTTTGGGTGGGTTGTTTCTACAATAACCAAGATTCGATCCATGGCTAGGTTTGACCTAAACTTATCATCATCCATATAATCCCAATTGGGTATGGCTTGTCCAGTTGGGATGGGCTCGCCCTCAAGTAGCTTAAAACCTTGACTTGAGATTATTCAAGTCGAACAATAATCAAATACTAATATAAGAATTGCTTGTCGAATCTGATTGGGTAGCTTGACTCATCCACATTTGGACATTCCCTACTTCCCCTATTCATCAAAAGTATTATTTCAGGAGTACTTTTGCACCCATCAGATCACTCCTTAAAATAGCTTTTTCATGTAAAGGAGCCAACGTTAAGCTTGATCAAGTTTCGTTTGGTTGGCAAGAATCAAAGCTTCAGCTTCTAAAGATTTATAGAACTTAACATATAACAGCATTAAACCATTCTTCACCGAACGTAAGAAATTACAAGTGTTGTTAATATCTACAGAATCCAATGTCAAATCTAAGGGGCAATCTTTTGAAATACACTAGTATCCCTTTGTAAGTACATCCAATGAAAACACAAATTAGTTCGACTTTAGTTTAGGTGAAGAAATCACACTCATAAATCACTCGTTTTCTATCAATCAGCTGGAATGAACCACTAGTTTCTTTGCGACTAACCGGATGCCGGCGTGCTGCTGATAATCGTAGGTATCCAACGAGAAATAAGCATCCACAAAATTACCCGGTGAGAGAAGCGATTCCAGTTCACTAACATCGAATCTACTAAACACGAGCTTCTGTGTGGCTGAATTATCCTTCTGGTATATCTCTGTCACCCATCGCGTAGTTTCACCGTCTGTCACGGTGGGTAGGCTGCCCATTTACAAACAAGTGAAATATTAGTATTATCACGTGACGGTTTGGCATTGAAGATATGCGATGGAAGCATGGTTTGTTTGTCTGTCCACAAAGAATGAAGTTTGGCAATACGAAATCATAAACACATTAAATAAGTAAGGGATGAAGGAGAGACACGATCTATTAATAAATGCCTCCTTCAAAATAACGGGAAGGAAAGATAGATAATGTCAATACGAGATAAAGCCAGAGAGAAACTTACTGCAGTCGGAGAGTAGGGGTGCTGTAGAACCCTGGTTTTCTTTGTACCACAGGTCGCCATTCAGAGGTGCTACTGGACTCAATTGACAGCTTCTGAGCGAGACTGTCAGCTTCATCCAAAATCTTGCAGAGATTAGGCGGTGCATCAACCACAATGTTCAGTCTTGGCCGGCCAGCGTTATCGAAGAACTTTGAACTGAGCCCAAACCGAACTTTCAGGTACGTACACTGAAGCTGCACAGGAGTATTCTGGTAGAGTATTTGTATTTTCTTTGCTCCGCGGTAAAAGTCAACAAGTTTAACTGATATTAAAGATTCTGAGATATTGTTGGGCTCAAGGAACTCATCCAATGCAAAGGTTCGATTGTCACTGAGTACCATTGCTGATTCTGTGATCTTCAAGTCAGTTTTCTCTTCTTCCATACTGTCCTCGCTTTCTAATACATTGCTGAGAGCTACCATACCAGCAAAAGGGTCAGCACTCATCGGAGTGGATTCAACTGAAGGCGAACTTCTTTCTTCACTTGTGGGAGTCATCAATGAGAGTATTGGATGGTTTTCCTCGGGTATTTGATGTGTTGGGGTCGACGAATTCCGTTCAATATTTACACTTGATGGTGTGCATACATTTCGCCCGGTCTGCTCCACAAGACCTTTTCCATTAGATCGGCTTCTTGTGGTTGTGTTGGGAGAAACCCAACTATTCTCTGTAAAAATGTCGGGGAGACTAGATTCCTGCCAGCATCGTTAAGAACCAACATCAGCAGCTGATTTCCAATTATTAGGGTATGAGATCAATAGACAAGTGTAACTAGATGAGTCATGAGTCCAAAGAGAGTTGGAAAAGCAGTCATCAAGACCGACCCTTTGCCTCTTTGGGACTCATCCAACTCCAACCCCACCAAAGGGCCGGCTATCATAACTTGAAGTCGCATAATTAGCAGACAGTTGCAGGTTTTAAGATGATAATGAAAATCAATCTTGATCGAGCAAGGCAGACAACTTCTTCTGATGCAAATAGTGTCAATATTAACATATGAGTGTTTTACCCTACAATTATTGTCATACTTCCTATTATCTCCATGCTGAGACACTTCACGATCTGAGAGTACTAGAAAATAAGGCAGTGCCATGGACTCATGGCACAAAATCAAGCAGCAACAAGAATCATGTCTAGTTCACCTACTTCAGGGATAAAAATGACATAAATTTGGTCTTAACATATCTAATGACACAATTTTACTGAACTGGAAACCAGTATATGAAGCCATAGAGTGAATTTGAAATTACCAAAAATAGAACAGTTGCACAGTACTTGACGACTTCAAGATTCATGCGAACATCATCCAAACTCCTGGAAGGTAATGTAAAAACGTCAAAGAAAGTGAATTTCCAAGGGGCCGAAAATTACAAAAAATAAATACAAACCATTGCAAATTATTCAATACATCTCCAACTTTTTTTACAACACTACAGTAGGAAAGTACTCTGCAATGAACTGATTGTACCTGTATAATCTATACAATTCAAAAACCAAATTCTAAAAGGAGTGTAGAAATTCTAATAAGTTTTGTACACTTGCTACTCAATTTTAAGTTTTTAACCCTAGTTGGGGGAAATAAGAAACCCACCACCATAAACCAAAATTGACAAATACTTCAACAATGCACACTTACCTATGTGTCTGTTGACCAAGCCCAAAATATGATGCAAGACTTGCCATCTGGAAAGAATCTCAACATCATTAGGGACGTAAACTTGGAAAAATGCTAAAATAAAATTAGAATATTATGTTCACAATACACATTGAAAGGGCTACAAAAGATCCTTCTTCAAGTATATATTGGTTTATTGTAGTTCAGTTTTCCCCAGACCAAACAGACATGTGAATAAAATAAATAAACTATACAATCAACACAGAAACCAGTTGTCAAGCATAACCTTTTACTAGAAGAAATAGATAATTCTCCAAAGACCCATAGAAATTCTAATATATGCCTCAAAACAAGGATCGACATTCAGAAAAATGAAAAAAAAAACGTTTTTTTTTTTTTTTTTCTCCTATCAACTATGTCAGGTGTGCAGGTATATACCTTCATGTCACCAGCTCTCCTTCCAAACTTTTGTGTTAATATTGCTAGCGAATCAATTGTTCCCCTAGGCTCTGGAGGTGGTCTCTGAATTTCAGCAAATGCCTCTCTCACACGAGCACAATCAAATCTCAGAATATTGTGACCAGCCCATATTCTTCCTATAAAACAATATAAATACTTAAATAAAAATCATATACGTAATACAAATGAAAATAAGCCAAGAATCTAATAGACAATGAAAGCAAATCTAATTCTATACTAAAATAACATTTGAACGTAACTCATCCAAATATTTCCATAATACGATAAACACAAAAACCAATCGATTATGTATATGTTGAAACGATAAACACAAAAACCAACCGATTATGTATGTACAATAATAGAATATGTCCATATTGCAGTTGTAATTTTGTTATTGTTATTTGCATAATTGCATTAAAGTACCATTCATTTTGTCCGTGTAGTAGATGTTGTACTTGAAGATAACATTTTTGGGGTAAAAGATGAACTATTTCAGTTGCATACTTGATACTTGCCTCAGCATCTTTTATTACAACCAATCGAAAGGAAGCTAACAACAAAATCAGTAAAAGCTCTTAAAGTTACAAAAAAATGCACAATCTCCACATTTTCTTTATCATTATGGCTTCTAAAATGAATTTTGATGACCTCAAGATTGCCACTAATATAATGAGTAAATCTTGTTATTGCTAAATTTATGAACTAAAATAGGATGAAAACAATGAAAGTTGAAAAAAACTCAAAATTCAAAATATTTATGGAATATGCACAGATCAATTCAAACTCCTTCAACGAAAACCAACAAAATCTCCACAAAGCATTTCCCAATTGAAATAAAGTACTGTGCAAGTAAACAATTCCAAACGTCCCCGACAAGCAACTGAATTCAACTGAAAACAGAAAATCGCCCAAAAACCATTCAAACTTACCGTGGAGCAGATCGTAGACCACATCGGCAATATCCCCAAAGCTTGGGGCAGAAACAACAGCTTCCCTAGTTATTCCATTGCAGCGAACGGAGAGCGACGAAATGTGCGAAAGGTCGGTCGGCCGCACCAGCGAGGAGTAACTCCGGAGCTCAACAAGCTTCCTGGGGCACACGAGGATGGCACCAAATTCCAAAATGGAATGACGCTGACCAGAACGAGTCGGCACCGTCGTCTCCACGTCGAAAAACACAATCTCGGATCGATCATCACTAGTCACCGCCATAATCGAGGTATGCGGAAAGAAATGCAGTCGAAAGCGTATATAAATAGCAAAGAGGGGAATTGGAGGCGGCGGCTTACGGCGCAAGGGGTTAGGGTTTTATAGAGTGGAATGCGTAGGAAATGGGTACACGGAAGGCGGAAACGTATGGCGCCATGAAACAAATACTAGTTGAAAGAGTATATTCCTGACCTTGAGTTTGGGAGACTGGTTAAGGGGAAAGAAGAGATTGGGATCAGGGAATGATACCTTGTCCAAATAGGAGACGGCGGAGGAATTCCATTGCCGGAAGGAATGGAGATGGTGCTGATGTTTGGGTATCGTCAACTATGGGGAACCCTAATTTCCTTACTATATCTATCTTTCTTAGCGATAACGTTAAACAGAACAGCGGAGCCGCCGTGCCTGGAGTTTGATACAGCGAAAATTAGTTTTAAAGAGACCCTATTTTCTAGTTCATGAATAATTTATTTATTTATTTTCTATATGTAAATCCAAAAATGTATAGACAAAGAAACGGGAAAAAATGCCAAATAAGTTCTTTTTCTTTTCCCAAAATTCAAATCAGTCATTTTTCTATTTTATTACCAAAACAGTCCACTACAAATGCTAATTATGTCCAAATCAGTCCATTGTTCACTAATTAACCTTTAATAGATGACGTGGCAAGGGTTTAAATTTAAACATGACACGTGCGTATAATATTAGGCCTTTTTCTTTTATCTTTTGTCAATTCAGCCATAAACTTTTATTTTGTTCTATTTAGTCCTCTACCCAAATCAGTCATTTATTTCAATTGGTCTCCAACCTTTCAAATTATTTCATTTCAGGCACAAAACTTTAAATTTTTTATTACTACTAATCCATTTATCAAATAAATGCAAACATACTTCCGTAAATAAAATTAAACACCAAACCTAATACATTAGGTTTAACTACCTTGTTACCGGGTTTTCCAAGAACCGGGATTTTACGAACTCTCTCTAACCATCCGACCGTAAACGATGGTTCTGCTTTTCTTCAGCAACAATTAACACAATCATACTTTGCTTCCTACCTTAAAATGTAGTAAATGATTTAATTTTACTTTTTGGAAGGTTATTGATGTAGAAAGCATGGACAATAAATCCAATGCATGAGGTTTGGTGTTTAATTTTATTTACGGAAGTATGTTGGACATTTATTTGATAAATGGATTAATAATAATAAAAAATTTAAGGTTCTTGACCTGAAATAAAATAATTTGAAAGGATGGAGGCCAATTAACATAAAAATGACTGATTTGGGTAAAGGACTAAATGGAACAAAAAAAAATTAGGATTGAATTGGCAAAAGATAAAAGAAAATGGACTAATATTATGTCCACGTGTCAGGTGTAAATTTAAATATTTGCCACGTCGGTAATTAGAGCATAATTAGTGAACAAATGACTGATTTGGACATAATTAGCATTTGTAGCGGACTGTTTTGATAGTAAAATAGAAAAAGAACATATTTGAATTTTTAGAAAAGAAAAAGGACCATTTTGGCATTTTTTCCGACAAAGAAACTGCAAAATACTTTTATTAATTTCACAATAAAATCGTCTACAAGTTACAGAGAAATTTAAATATTTGAAAGAAACTTATGAAGATCAAAGGTTCGACTTCTGGTACTGCTTTAATTCCTCCAACCTTGAAGACGTTGAAGTGTTTTGTGCTTTATAGAGGAATTCGGACATTGGGCCGATGCGATAATAGGCCAGTCCATTTTGAGTTCATTGGTCTATTGGGCTTATGTTGACGGGCTGGCCTATTTGAATGTTCATTGGTCCATTAGGCCTATGTTGATGGGCTGACCCATTTTGAATCCATTGGCCCATTGGGCTGGTATGTTTTGTTTTTGAACTTGTTCACCTTAACCCAGTGTAGTGTTCATTCGGTCACGTTGCATGTGGGTCTTTTATTTGTACTTTTCCGCATTGGTCCAATATCGGTTCATTTGGTTTGATTGATCCAACTAGCCCGATAAATAATAATAATTATTTGAAGCATTTAATTTATTTAAAATGCCTAAAAATAATTAAATTAATATCTAAAACTACACTTATTGCATTTTTAGTGGCGAATAATTTTCACGTGTTTACACTAAACAATCGAGGAAATAAAAGGAGGAATAGGGGCAGATGGGGAATCATTAAAATTAAGAGACTTAATCACTTAGGCTAAGCCCTCGTCCCTTGAATAATGTTCTTTGATATTCGTCTTCCTCTGTTCTAAATGATATGGGTTGGTTTTGTCGCTAATAATTCAGTAATTTTAATTAAATTTTTATCATAATTAAATAAGAAAAATATAGTTAAAAAGTAAAATAATCCGAAAGAGAAATAAAAGGGAGGGATAGGGGGCTGATGGAGATATCGAACCTCTAACCTTCTGTTGAAAGCCTAGGTACTTAACCATTTGGGTTAAGTACTCATCCCCAAAAGTAAAATATTGTTGGATTCTTTTAATAATATAGCTTTATAATATTAATTTTTTATAATTTATACTGATATACAATTTGAATTATTAAGAATTGAAAATATGTCGCGTAAAATGATGAATTTGTCATTCATTTAGGGTTTAGAGACTAAAAGTTACTACAATAATTTAAAAACCTAAAAATTAGAAATAAAAATAGAATTTAGAGATTAAAATTTAATTAGAATATTAGTTTAATAATTAAAGTATTTAATTATTCTTTTTTTTTTTAAAAAAAAAATATGATGAAACAAATAAAAAGGAAAGTGAGGTGGAGGGAATAGTCTTTTTAATCCAAATGCTGCCTAATAAATTACTTCTGGTTGGCATGTTTCACTCAAAAATTAGGTCAAAGTTTTGGTTAGAAATTAAGAATAAATTAGGGATAATAGATTAAGGGTTTATTCTGCACGCAGTTTTTGGGAGCTTTTGGTAGCTTTAGCTTTTATTTCAAAACAAGAGCGTCGTTTTGTACACTAGCTTTTGGGAGCTTTCGGAAGCTAATTTCCAAATTTAATTAATTTTTCTTATCAAATTATAATTTTTGACAGCTATAGCAACTTGTAGCAAACAAACAATTATGCAAAAACCGATACTTACAGCTCCCAATAGCTACAGCTCGATATGCAGAACAGACCCTAAAACGGTGGATATATGCACAAAACATTAGTTAGGAACACCCAAGATCTACATAGAATGTCCTAAATATCCTTACTAGATCTAATGTAATGTTAAGAGCACATTTCCTAAAACTAGGGGCACCGAAGTATAAAACAAATTTTTTTAAAAAAAAAAAAGACTACGCCAAAAAAGAAAAAAAAACTACTACGCCAAAAAAATTTAAAAAAAAATGTTAAGATAACATTTCTTAAAGTTAGGGGCGCCCAACAATTACAGCTTTCATCTCTCACTTTCAAACCCAAAACCTACTTCATTCATTACATTACACCTTACATCTCCTTCTTGTTTCCTCGTTCTTCCTCTTTCTTTCACAACATTATTTTGAAGGTAATGGATGATGAAGATCAATATCAAGTTGTACGAGATTTGTCTAACTTTGGGTTTTTAAAGAGAACTCTTGGGTGCATATAATTGTTATCTAATTAGATAGAATAAACTAATCTACCGTGTACGAGATTAATTAATCAAATTTATCAACCCTCAAAGTTAGAAAACCATCAAAAGGTTGTAAAAAGAAAAAAAGAAAGAAAGAAATTAAAACGGGATAAATTATCTAATTATTCAGTTTTAACTCAATTTTTTAATCTAATTATATAGTATTAAAAATAGTCAAATGAAATAATGTTGAATTTGTCTAATTATATACTCATATAATTTTCTTTAATTTATATTTATACACAATTTGAATTATTAATTATTTCCCGGTAACAAGTGACACATAAGTGTTGGCACGATAAAGAAAGATGGGAGCCAAGTCATAAAAATTGCAAAGGAATAAAGGGGAGTGGAAAATCACAAAGTTGAATTTTGTTTTCCATTTAAAGAAATTGCATAAATTATAAAAAGAATATTAAGAAATTTTGAATAAAATTTTAGACATGGCACTACAAAGGAGGAATTCTACACTATGTGGATCTTTTCTCCTGACTTTGTTATAGGGGACTTGGCGGCGGATTCTTCCGACGTGTGGTTCCCAAGAGTTTAGCTTCCTTTGTTGCTTTTGTTTGTTTTTCCCTTTATTGTTTTTTATCTTTTTTATCTGGCTTCGGCTTCGCAAAAAAAAAAAATTTAAATATTTCATTCTAATATTATTCTCATTCTTTAAACAAAAATAGATAAAAAAAAGAAAACTATATTTAACTATAAAAAAGTAACCAAACGTTGTTTGCCTCAGTAGTGGAACTTTGGCAGCTTAAACAAAGGTCTCGGGTTCGAGATACCCTTCTATTCACCTAAAAAAAACTATAGGAAAAAATCTATTAGTATTATATTATTTTTCTTAAAAAAAATTATGATCCTGTAATAATAATTAACTATACAAATTATATTAAAATATAATCCATACATTTTTATTAATTCTTAGTTTTTTTTAAGGAAAAGACGGGCCGAAGCCGGTTTATATGTTTACAATAATTTCTTTGCATCGTCATCTAGTAAAGTGCTACTCGACTAGAGGGATCTGCGAATCTAATAGTTTTGATATCTTTGGAGTCTTCACTTTTTCTTGCGAATAATAAATAATGATAAGTTGATAATACTCATCTCACGATACAACTTGTAAATAATATTGGTGATATCATGCTATGTGTTAATTGAGAAATTCTTGACTTATGGAATTTCGATGATTTTTGAGAAAAATTTCGTAAAATTTTGAATCTCCGAGTAAATCCTGGTGGAAAATTTTGGAAAAAAAAGTATTGCATGTTAAATTTTAAATTAATGGATTAACCAACTTTTGGTCGAAAATTTAAAATTCCATGCATGGACGGAGCAGGCCCGTGCCTATTTGGAGGCAGAAGAGACAATGGTCTCAGGCCCACTAATTTTAGGGGCCCATTTTTTTTAAAAAAAATTTAGTATATATATATATATCATAGTCATGACTTTGAAGAACTGGATTATAGCAACTTGATTAGTATTTTTACTGCTAAAACTGTGAGACGAGTTAATATTTAGTGATGACTTTAATTTGAACATATGTAGTCTTTTGAAAAGTCGAAATAGTATTTAAATATCACATTGTTCGTTTTTTTTTGTTATATTAATATTTGTTTATATTATAAGTAATGTTGTCGTAAAATTGGGGCCCTTCTAAAAAATCGACTCAGGCCCAAAAATTGTTAGGATCGGCCCTGGGACGGAGCATCGATATGGAGGTGTAATTTTGAATGATCTTTTTCAATGCGCTATTGACTTTTATTTTAAAAAAAATGCATTTTTTTTTTATAATAAAGTTGCTAAAAAATAGTAAAACCATATACATCATCCGTTTTTAAATGATAACCCCATATATGTTTTTACACTATACACACACACTTTCATTTAAAGTTTTATCATAGTTATACAAGTTAAATATAGCCAAGTAGAATCTTGCTTGATTCGTCTCGTCGTGTAGTTTTTAAATATCGAACTTTTAGAATTTTTATTTTTACCGAACTTGAATTATTAATGCTTTAAAATGTAAATTGGACTGCGTGCACAGTAGGTCCGTAGCAAATAAAAAAAAAACGGAGGAAATATTACATAGATCACAAAGTTGTTTCATTTAGGGATAAAAACTTAATCAAGTGGTCAAGTAATCTTAAAACTTCTTGGGACTGGGTCAAGTACTTTAAAATCTAAATTCTTGGGTGTTCGATTCTCCATCCATCTGCCCTCCGATAAAAATTTTTAAATTAGCACAATTTCAGGACACAGGCCAAAATGAGAACATGCCGTGAGGTGAAAACGGGTGATTGCTTCTCAAAATCAGCACAATATACACATTATTTGTACACAACACAGTGTGTTCCTAAATCATGATGTACCCGCAAGATATCGTCTTCTTTTTCCTTCTAAACAAAAATCCCTATTGGGAAATTTGCTTCGGAGACATTCTAAAATCGAGTAGCTTCGCCATCCTTATTGTCTATACGACAAATGTGTTCGATTCAGCAACAGTATAGCTACAACACAGCATCAAGCAGTACAATGGTCCAACCGGGTTCCACATTTCATCTGCATCGCAAAAGAGACTAGGTGTTGAAACAAGAAAGCAAAGAAATCATCATCATCATCATCGTTGTCATTAAAATTCAATGCAATAAGTCCACATATCGTTGTTTCTATTCATTTTCCTAATTCTTCCTTCATATTTATCGATGAATCTCAACCTTTTTCATCCATCCTACTTTGAGTTTTTGGGCGGTCTTCTAGACATATTTTATCAAAAATATTGAGAGTCAACGTGTAATTTCAGGACATGGAATGCGAAAAGTACCTAGTCTTCAGCATTAGAGACATTGCAAGTCTCAAAATAGGATAAGTTCACTAATCTCATCATTAAGGGATCATTAATCACATCGCCAGAGTAAACAAGATCCTAGTGCAAAAACTCATTGCTTTTTTAAAGACATGGATCGACATGTAATTCACATAGTGAACCCAACAAAACGAACAGGTTTTAGACGATGTGATGTTCTCCAATTTCGAGTCATATCTTCCGCGATGAATATGATTACACAGTTTCATAGTTCAACAACTAGCTAAATGGACAGTTCTTAGATGATGATGATGATGATGATGTGGACTCCAAAGCTCATTTACAAAATTGCATTAGCATTTCATGATCAAGAAACACGTGAAAGTGTATTGGCACGAGTATAGGTATTACCTCAGTGTCAATATTTCAAAGAAATTAACTAAACCCCAACAGCAACGGGCCTTTTGCTGGTTTTGATTCCTTTAATAGCTGCATGATAGAGGAAGTAAATTGGAAGGTTAGATTCACTATTCATTACAGATGCCATTTTAGTGAATCCAGGTGAGGTAGTTGTATCCTTGCCTGCGGCATAATCAGGTGCACCAAAAACAGCAGATCCGGCAACTAATGCATTTGCCCCAGCTTCAATTACCTGCAAGAAACCATCAGTTGCACTTTTACTAATCAGAAACCATAAAAGCATTCAGGATGCTCTCTTAATGCACTGAAGACTACTTGTTGATGATGACTATAAAGATTATGCTGCAAGAGACTGGGAAAGCAATTGCGACCTTATAAGCATTGTCAGGACCAACCCCACCATCCACCTCAATCCATGGGTTTACTCCCTGTATCATCAACACAAGAACACAAATGTTCAAGCATTTGCAAGCAAGTAGCAAATAAACACACACACACGTGCACTATACCTTCTCAGCACACAATCTTCTCAAATCTGATATTTTCTTTACTTGGCTCTCTATGAAGCTTTGCCCACCAAACCCAGGGTTTACAGACATAATTAGGACCAAATCGACAACTGTTCATCAAACAAAAGAAACAACACAAGAAAATTTCAATTCACTGGATGAAACAAATTGCTGCTGCCTTTTCAATTTTTTTTCAGAGAAATAGTTTAACATGCTCCACAGTTCCAATAAAAACCAAAATGGACTAACAAAGCATAATATCTAAGTAATTTTTCCTTGGTGATGAAATATTTGTCTCCTCTATTTTAATCGACTTAAAATAAATGCATTCAACTTTTAGTGCAAAATGATGATAAAGAAAATTAAATAAGGGTTTGTTCTCCAACATAAATTCATCCATTGTATGCTATGCTTGTTTTGCTAATATTATCACCCAACTTTCCAGTCAAATATAAATGATAGAAATGTCTACGCATCATTTGACATCCGCTGATTCAATGATCAAGCACCATTCGACATTTAATCATTCAATGATCCGACCTTTTTTTTTTTTTTGGCTTGGCCAAGTGATTTAAATGCAGTATCTGACTCCCCCCAACTTTTTTCATGCTTCTATCATAACATCCATGACATCCTCGCCTCACATCTCAGGTGGTAATCTTACCGTCAAGAACATACTCTATTTGAGACAATGGAGTTCCAGGGTTCAGGACAACTCCAGCTTTAGCACCAAGACTCTTAACCTAAAAAAGATATAAAAAGCATGTACCACATGGCATAGATTGATGAGAAACCTTTTCCTCAAGCCGTAACTCAAAACATGCCAGCTAGAGCAGAAAATAATACATTACTAAACTGGAAAACAATTAGAATTACTTCACATATGTCATTCATGACATGTGAAATCCGATTAACCTTGTCTCTTCATCCTCAGAAACAGCAAAAAACTCATATTTTTCTTGAAGAAATTAAAAAGGTGGCAATGTAGATTATGTAAAAGAATGAATTTTTCATTAGACTAGAAAAAATAGTAACTATAAAAGAATGAATAATAAATATATCATTGTAAAACAAAAGAAAATAGTAACATAATATTATAATTTTCATTTGATTGCAACTATAAAACTTTCAAATTGTATTTTGCCAATAGAATATTTAAACTTGAATCCAAAAAACATGCTTTAATTTATCAACACCACGTTCAGATATCATTTGAACATTCCTTCAGATAAGGACTCCTGAAGGAATTTCACAAATTCATACACCAAGTGATTTGATAGACACACTAGGAGAGAAATAGAAATATGGGGAGAGATCAAGTGGACCATAACTAGATTGAGAATGGAAAGAATCATTGATTAGTCCACACTGATCAGAATATGCAAACCACACTATGGTGGTTTGCAGCCAACAAATAGACCAGAAGAGAACTTAAGGAAAAGAAAAGCTGAGAAAAGTGTGGCAGATGAAATATATTTTGAGAATTAAATGTGTTCGCTTCATGTCAGATCTGATAAAGTATGGAGCCTGATGCATTTGGACAGTTAAACCAAAACATAATCTTCACTATCAGTTCATTATCTTACTTGATTCACTGTGCGATGTAAATGGATGGTTGAAGATTGCTCGCAATGAACACTGACGATGTCAGCTCCTGCTTTTATGAAGTCAGGAATTCGTTGCTCAGGTTCCACAATCATCTGCATGCTTTAATAATGTTACAATCATGTTCTTGATGCCAGAACTTCCTTACATTAAAATAATTTGAAGAAACTCAAAGATCATGATACCAAATGCACATCCAAAGGGAGATCTGTTACAGGGCGCAGTGCACCAACTACTAGGGGCCCAATTGTGATATTTGGAACAAATCGACCATCCATCACATCAACATGAATCCAATCGCAGCCTGCCAACTCCACAGCTTTCACCTAATTGAATATCACAAATGGATGCACCACTAGCCATGAAAATCTATTATCTCCAGTGCAAGATATATATGTATGTACAATAGAAACTAATGATAATGCATAAAAGAAATTATCTCGGGAAACAGAAGACAAGGACATAAAATTGCTTATGTCAGTGAGATTTAAAAAAAAAAAAAAAAAAGATGTTTTTATTAGCATGAAACTAGATAATGAAAATTTACCTGCTCCCCCAATTTCGCAAAATTAGCAGAAAGAATAGATGGAGAGACAATGATATCACTTTTGGAGAACTTATCAACCCGGGACATTGCCTTTACTACAACTTGAGATCTTCTCCTGTTTCACACACAAGACAGACCTGTGTCAATTAAAAACCTACCTCATACATTTCAAGCGCAAACTCATAATGAAAGCACTTCCATTCACAAAAATGCCTCCACAAAAATAAAGACAGTACCAGCTTCTAGGTACAGATTTTCAATTCACAAGCTTTTGTTTCGATTTTGGGACAGATTTTCAATTCACAAGCTTTTGTTTCAATTTTGGGTATAATTTATAGCAAAAAGACGAGAGGCCAAACATCAAAGAGAATTTTTGAAACCCAAACCTCAGGGAATATAGTGAGTGAAAAATCTTGAAGCCTGATAACATAAGTAGGTAAGTCTCACAGAGGAATCAAAATCTGGATAAAAATGACTTTTGATTGTGATAGCTTCCAAAACAAAAACCTCCCATGATTTCAAAATCCGAATATTCATAGCCATTGAATGAGAAGCAGTTTGATTCCTTATTCCAACACCTTCGCAACAAAAGGCCCTCAAAAAATCAATTGCAAATATATCATTTCTAATCCGTAACGGAAGTTGGATTCGAAGACAAAAACAAGATTGTTCCTCTTATAACATCAGTATATATAGAATACAAGATAAATCACTTTGGATCTCCAAGAAATATTTGAAGTTCTCTCGAGCATATTTACAAACAGATTAATTGCAAACACTATCTAAATTACCACACAGCAGCATATCCCAGACAAGAACATAAAGAGGAAAGCAATCAAGAAAATGAATCCCTTCCACCAAAAATTCTCAAAATCCCCAAAATTTGGGTCAATAAATCATCAAATTCAGAAGCACAAACACAACCGCACACAAGAAAGGAACAATTTCGATGAAACTACCTCGCAGAAGACAGCGAAGTAGGGGAAGATAGATACAGCTTCCGGCCATTGAAACCTCCGCCAATCGACTGGAGCAAAGTAGCGGAGCCCAGAGAAGCGGATACGGACGCCATATATCGATAATTATGTCCGCCGAGGTCCCTAAATTCTTCCCTGGTTCGTCTCAAATCTCAAATTAATGCGAGTATATTGATGGAATTGTGGGGTGGGTTGTGTTCAACACATTGGAGAAAGGAACCACAATAGGGAAAGATATACGTATGGAGGAGGATCCGTAGGGGGGGCATATATCTGGAAGACACGTGGCGGGAAGGTAAGGAGTGTTGGGGGAAATGGTGGTGGGGTAAATGGGTTATCGGCAATGGTTGGCCATAGTTGAGCGGTTGAAGCTGGATTGTCTGTATGCGGTGGCGCGTGACGACCTGTGTGTGTGGGCGCGTGCCTGCCATCACTTTGGATCTTGAGCTTGACTCCTGTGCAGGGCAGCATCGGCCATCTAGTATTAAGCTTGACTCTTGGAACCCATGTTCCATGCCAGTGCAAGAAGGTTGACATTGCTAGATGAATGGCTCTATGGAATCTTATTTTTTCGTATTTTAGGGAATCTTATTATTTTTTTTTATATATATTTTAAAACTATTACGTTTGGTTGATTTAAGAATTTTGAATTCCATGAATACACTATAATACCCTTAGGGGCCGTTTGGAATGACTTATTTTGAAGTGCTTTTGGCTTTTGCTTCTGCCAAAAGCACTTTTGAAGGAAAATGAGTGTTTGTTTTGGCTTTTGAGAAAAAGCAAAAGCACGCTTCTGGGAGAAGAGCCCCGGGGTGCTTCTCCGAAAAGCAAAAGCCAAAAGCACTTCGTAAATTGTGCAAAAACTTAAATACCCTCATTACTTAATATAAATTACACTATAAATATATCTTATTATCATATTAAGTAGCATGTCCTTTTTGGTAATTTATACATTTAAAAAGCACTTTTCACTTTTACACATCCAAACACACTTTTGAAAAAAAACTGCTTTTCAAACATTCCACCAAAACACAAAAGTTACCTGCTTCTGCTTTTAGCTTTCACTTCTGCTTCTGCTTTTGGCTTCTGCTTTTTTCAAAAGCCAATCCAAACGGGCCCTTATTTCAAAATTATTATTTAATTCTTATGTCCATTTCTCATTCAGTTCAATATATATATTTCGACATTTATAATAAAATTTCTCTGCATCCTATGTAAATTTGCATTTCGTAAATTATCATATATTGCATCATGTTTCATAAATTATCATATATTGCATCATGTTTGAAAGATAATTATACCTTGAAATGAGTTAAATCTACTTGTTTGTTGCAATTTTATAGAATGTGCAAACTGTATATAGTGAAATGCATCGAAATGTGTTCAAAAACTCAATAATCACAAAAAGAATAAAACTAAATTAAACAAATGAATTTTTATTATACCAGATCAAAATTGCATATAAAGAATTTTCCACAATTTAAAAAATAAGCCGGCTTAAATATTTTCTATTGTGTAGCAAAATGTCATATTTATAACATTCGTTCAATTGAAATTTAAGGACATTATAGTAATTAATCAGAATTGAAAATCTGAGATTCTCAATTTCACAAAACATAATAATCTTAAAACATAAAAAAAAAAGATTCTCAACAATCTCATATTCCCAATAATCTTACATTTCCAACCAATCGTATTCCTAAGACTACCATTATCCATGACCACCCCAACCACCCAACCACCCAACCATCTCATTATTTTATTAATTTCTCTCTCCTCCAACTCATCAATATTCATCCCAACCCAACCATCCAAATTTTACATACTTTATCAATAACCACCCAACCATCCAACCACTATATTATATATAATTATTTTAATTTATACAATTTTAAATTATGTTGAAATATAAAAGAAATTAATGTATCAAAAATATAAATATTTTAGTCTTACTTGAAAGAATAAAAAAATCTAAAATTTTAATACATGGTTTATTTATTTTTATTTTTTGTAAATTTTTAAATGGGTTAAATATATCAAAATTGATATATTATGTATTTAAAAAAAATATAGCAAGAGTGGTCTCTATTTGTAGATAATGAAAAATTATAAAATTTGGTATATTTTTTATTTATTTTTATTTTTATATATAAAAAATATAATGATTTTAATGAAATTTGATTAAAATTTTAGTTGACCAATGGGAAGGAGACAAATGTCCCCATCCCATTGGCCAAATGATATAAGACCAAGTGGTCTATTTTTCATTTTGGTCGACCACCATGTGGAGACCATCTCCCATTTTAGCTTTTTTTTTTAAAAAATAGTAATGACGTGGCGGTTGGGTTGGGTGTATTGTGGTCATGGATATAGTTGGTCTAATGGTAATCTAAGATTTGCTACAACCAAACGGACCTTTAGGGGAGACCACGAGTGTACAATGGTCATCAGTTGAGAGGAAGATGATTGGGATGTTTTTTTTTTTTTTTTTTTTTTTTTTTTTTTTTTTTTTTTTTATGCCGAAGCGAGAAGGATAAAATTAATATTTGGTTGTTGGTAAGTTTGAAATTTTAAAATTTACTAATTCATTCGTTTCTATTTAAATTGAAAAATTGGTTAGTTAGGTTTGATTGTTTCTCCAATTTAATCTGCAGGTACGTTAATTAACGCAATTAATAACTAAATGAAGTCTACATGACAAGATTAAACTACTTCCAACTCAACAAACACACCTTGCATCCCACAGCCAGGGGTGGGGGTGCATGGGTGAAATAGGCAGGTGGAAAATGAGGTTTTGGAAGAAAAATGGGTTGTGGTTTGTGGGTTAAATTTAATTTAGGTTGGATTGTGTACTAATTTATCAATCCGGTTACGGTACAACCCTTTAAAGGCCTTTATGTACAGACATCACAAAAAATGCATCTCCAATCACATAATATTTCTCTTACCATCACATTTTTGGCATCACACAACACATGTCTCCCAACACACAAAATACACCATTTCATACATCACACATCACAAATCTCACATCACACACATGGTGGCTGCATGTGCAGCCACCTGCACACTAACACCTTCCCTAATTTATCCATTTAATTTAAGAATGTCGCGGGGACACAAAATGTAGTAGTATGAGTTTGAACCTTAATCATTGTCACCTTTTACACCGCCGGCTGCTGGAAGATCTGATGGACCAATCGTGGCAAAGAGATGCATGGTGAGGATTGCACAGCTACATGAGTGCGGACCCAGAGGTGTGGGCAGGGCCGTACAGGCCCTCTGTTTGGCGAAATAGCTAACTCAGAATTAGTTTTTTGTGAGACAATTTAAGAAAATTAGCTTATTTAAAAAGATAAAAATAATTTAAAACAGTATTCAATCAGCTCTTTTTTGAAACCGCTGCAAATAGCAGCATTTTGGATTTTAACTTATTCTAGGCAAAGAGTTAGTCTAGAAATTGTCAAACAGCTAATTATAACTCATTGTTACTCACAGAACCAGTTAACAGCTAACAACTAAACCAATTCCGAAACAGGCCTATAATCATTTTTTTGTGGCCTGTATAAAAACTTTAGGCCCCTTCTCAAATCTTATAAATTACACTATAATTTTTTTTTTTTTTGTTCTAGCCACCTAAAAATTTTGGTTAATTTGGTCGCTAAACAAGTTAGCAATCGAAATTCGTTAGCTACCATATTTTGCGATCGAATTTGTAATTTTTCTAGTAGTGTTTATTACAAATTTTAAAAATAATTTGTAAAACTAAAACTATAATAATAAAAAAAAAGGTTTGAAAGATAAACAATTTACAAATTAGTAAATGTAAAAATAATATACAAATTTTTTAAAAAAAACAATAACATTATACTTGAAAAGAGCAATCCTTTTAATATTTTTCGAAATAAATTTATCAACTATGTCCACTATATTTATTTTTAGAAACAAAGACAACACCAAGGGACAGCAGATCTGAGTTCTTGCCCAGATTCAAGAAATGTAGTATAATGGCATTGGAATATAGTCTTCAAACACATACCACGAAATTGTTGTAATAGGGCTCTGCCGATGCACTTATTAGAAGCCAATTAAGTACCCATTTTGGGGTCCAACACTAATTACCACGACCACCCGATAACATTCCTAGTATTCTCTAGGAATATGTAGCTGGAATGCACAGTGTACAACAAATATAGCAATAAATGACTCCGACCCTCCTTTCCCCCCCGAAAAAAAAATGGCCAAGACGAGGTGTTTTCACTGATTTTCTACAATTACAAATATATATTATTGAAATATGTCACTACAATATTGAGTTATTGATATTTTATGCCAAATGACCTTATAGTGACCGATATTAATATTATCCCAACTATGATTTGATTATTAATATAGACAACTACAATGTGATTTGGCCTAAAAGAACCATTAACATATCATATCCAATTGTAGTGACCTATTTTAATATTATCTCAATCACCAATAAAAAAAAAAAACACTACCCATCCATCCTATTATAAGTGTTACAATTGACTTTTTAATAATAGTCATTGATTGATTTTGATTCGATTTTATTATAGATATATAATAAACTATATTCTATTAATAATATATAATAATAAAACAAAAACAATCTAGTTGAATCTTTTTAGTAAAATCAATTATGGAAGGTGGCTCACTCATGGCCACAATGCATGCATTCAAACTAGCTATAAACAAAGAAACAATAAAACCGGCCTATTAATCTATGGGATCCCTTCAACCCGATCATTGCATCAAAATATTGTAATTCAATATTAACTTAGAAGCCAAATACCAACTATATTAATGAGGATTAATTACGGTGCAATCAACAAAATTCGCAGCACATCAAGGCACTAATCTCAATCGTTCATTTAAAATCCAACGGTTCAAAATGTAAAAGGGTAAAAGTTGTCCAAAAAAAATTTATAATGTCAAGTCGCTGAAAAATATACACAAGGTTATCCCTGAAAAATACTACGTGCGTCGCTGAAATATTATGTACTTCATATCGCTGAAAAAAATACTATGTATGTCGCTGAAATACACACAGCCCGTCGCTGAAATACACATAGGCCATCGCTGAAATACAAACAACTCGTCGCTAAAATATATTACACCAAAGAATTGGAGTTTCAACTTTTATAAAGTCGTTGAAATGAACATTATCAAGTCGCTGCAAAATATTATAGAATGTCGCTGAAATATACTAACATACGTTCTGAAATAAACAGAAGGCGTGCTGAAAAAATTACGTCTGTCGCTGAAATATATATAAGTTGTCGCTGAAATGTACTAAAGTACATTTTGGAGTAATATTGCAAAATGACCTTTCTACCCTTCCAGTTCATCTCAACCGTTGTTTTAAAAAGCTAATCAACGATTGTGAAAGACCGCAGTACATCGAGACACTCCCCTTAATCGCACCCTAACATCACCCATATTAATTTGAGTGGTAACCAAACTTTAGTTGCTTAAGCCATTCATCACATGTAAAGTTACTTTTGGACCTCTCTATGACTCTATCCATTGGTTCAACCAAAAAAAACTTGTAAGCCACACCCTCCAACTTCTCAAATTGCCTTCATTTTTCGAAACCACCATGAACCCTATATAATGCCAAAGTATTTGTAGGAGGTTCAAACATGAATGCATCAGGACAACTTCACCAGGATATATATATATATATATATAGCATACCCAATCTCAGCATCAACCCTGTATATGCAGCACAGAAAAGATATTCCGTGGGTTCTAATTGGCAAGGACTAAAACCTTTCAAAAAAAGAAGAAGAAGAAAAAAAAAAGTAAATTAGCAGGGACAAAAAGCACACTACCATGGAAGAATTGAAGTGTACTCATAATTCATTCGAAATCAAAAATATAAAATTTTTATGCTAGAAAATCTAAATAGAAAAATCACAACATTAAGATATACTAAATGATACTCTCCATCCCACTCAAAATGATACTTTTAACTTGTTAGTACAATTCAATAATTCATTATTACAAGCTTGACTCAATTTTATAACAAGTACTTCCTCCGTTCCTTAATATTTGTCACGGACCCACATTTCACGCAGTCCAATACATATTTTTAATCCTTAATAACTCAAATTCTATACAAGTAAAAGTTATAAAAATTTGATATTCCGAATCTATGAGATTAGACGAATCCAACAAGATTTCACTTGACTATATTTTATCTTGTATAATTGTGTTAAAAAGTCGAATTAAAGTTACTCAATGAATAATGACAAAACTCTCAACGTGTCAATTATTAAGGAACGAAGGAAGTATATAATTCAAAGAACACAAAAAGATAGTCAACATGAGCTATGGAATGTACGTAAGTAATAAAAGTTCCAACTTAACTGGGAGACATTGACATTTTAGAAAAAATAAAAAAGTTAATTGTTAAAATTGACCACTACAAAGAAAGAATTAGGGGAAGAAGGGCCCACGGGAATGAATGGGAAGATCGAAGGGTTGGAGTTGTCACTGATTTTCGACCATTGCAAATAGTATATATTATTGGAATATGTCACTACAATATTGTGTTATTGGTATTTTAGGTCAAATAACCATGTAGTAGTCAATATTGATATTATCTCAATTTGACCTGATTATGAATATAGACCACTACAAGGTGATTTTAATTTGACCTAAAACAACCAATAACATATCATATCCATCATCCATCATTGTAGTTACCTATTTTAATACTCCGTCCGTTATTTTTTAGTTGTCTTTTTAGAAACAAAAAAATGTTTCAAAATAGTTGTCACTTTCCATATTTATATCATGTTTTCCCAATATTATCATCTTATTTACATAAATATTACACATTCTCTATCCATTCTACCTCTACTTTTTCTTGATTTGTGTGAATAAAGGATGGGCAAAATTGGAAAGTAAAACAATAATCATGATATTTCTTGGTAAATTGTAATTTGTGCCAAAACGACAGCTATTTCTGAACGGAGGGAGTACTTAATAGTAATTGTAGTGGCCGAAAATCAGTAGAAAAGCTTGGCCTATTTTAATATATTCTCAAATAAAAAATGAGTGACACCAATAAGAAAAAAAAAAAACTCCATCCAATCCTATTATAAGTATTACAATTGACTTTTTAATACCTCCGGCTCATTACAAATGTCATACTTACTATATTTTTGGATGTCCCATTACAAATGTCTACTTTCTATAAATAGTAATAATTTTCCCCTCCAATAACTATGTGGACCCCATTATATACTTACAAATCAACTCTACCTTAATTCCCGTGTCCAACAATAACAAGACATTTTTAATGGAACAAAGGGAGTAATAATTATTGTTTATCTTTAATTCAATGTTATTATAAACAAGTAATAAACTCAATTTTGTTACAAATTAATAATAAAACAAAAATGCCAAACGCAGTTTGTCTGAGTGGTATGGGGCTCTGGCACCTTAAGCAAAGGTCTCGGGTTCGAGTCTTTGTGTATACAGAATTCTGCTTTGGGAGAATCAACCCTTTGGCCACAAATGCATTCAAACAAGCCACGTATAAAACAAACAATAAAACCGGCCTATTAATATATGGGATTCCTTTGGATCCCTTCAACCCGGCCCGGAGTCATTGCATCAAAATATTTTAATTCAATAACAACTTAGAAGCCAAATACCAACTATATTAATTTGAGTGGTAAGAAAACTTTAGTTGTTTAAGCAATTCATCACATTTAAAGTTACTTTTAGACCTCTATCCATTGGTTCAACCAAAAACACTCATAAAGCCAAACCCTTCAACTTCTCAATTTGCCTTCATTTTTTTTTTTTTTTTCCTAACCACCATGAAAGCTACAACAATCCCAAAGTATTTGTGAGGTTTCAGACATGTGCGCATCAGGACAACTTAACTAGGAGGAAATAGCATACCCAATCCTGTAGGACCATGAGGAACAAAGCCTCTACATACACCATATTGATAACTTTGGATTTGAGCCCTGTATATGCAGCAGAGAATAGATAGATATTCCGATGTTTCTAATTGGCAAGGACTAAAACCTTTCACGAAAAACTTAAATTAGCAGGGACAAAAAGCATGCTGCCATGGAAGAAGTATTCGCCCTGACTAGTGGATAATGGAAGGACCAAATCTTAACAATGACGAAAACTAGCTATAGGGGAATGTGGAAAACCTCAAGAATATCACTCCAAGCTACACAATAGACCCCGGCCTCGCCCTACAAAAATGAATAAGATATGGAGTACTATATATTTAACCAAATCCAGGTTGTAACTATGAAATGATTAACATAGGCAAACAAGTATAATAACTTCCATTTATTTATATCACAAGATGTAAGTACATTAACAGGGATATCGTCCGACAGCCAATGTAATGACAGCCATAATTTTCTCCCTATCAGCAAAATCCATATTATAATTTATACCTACATCATCTGATATTCTTACAAGAGCAATTCATGTAAGATTTGGACAAATGCTAATTAACAAAGTGTTTCTAGCCGAGAGAGCGTCCTTTAAAGGAGATTTGAGAAAAAGACTATAGGGTGCTTTGACGCCTAGCTGTTAAGAATGGTGGAAGCTAGCTATTGCTTGGGCACAAAATAAGAAACAATGTCTCAAATGTTTCATATATAAATAAGGCTGAGAGTTCACATTTTCATCATCTTTGATAAAATCAAGTCCACCGCCAAACTATCAGAGAAGAAGCTGTAACATCACCAAGGATTGTCGCCATCGGAGACGAAGCTCTCCACATGAACATAACTCATAAGAAAAAAGACCAGAACTTCCCACTAGGTTCAGGTGCCTGACTTAATAAACCAGGAATAACCTCAAAATTGTTGAAAGAGAATATTTATAAAGCACTACATCTTACAGCTTAATTTAAACAAAACACATAGATGGTTTGCATACATTGAGTCGTTAGGATAACCTAGTAAGAACATATTGCAACAGACATGACAGAAATATGATGAAAGAGGGCATGTTGCATGTTTGCTTTAATATGTGGAGAAAAGAAAAATAAAGCATCCGGACACACCGAGATGATGAATCCAGAGATTAACAATGAGAAACTGAAATAAGAATTAAGTACTGGACACCAATATGACAGTATCCTGGCATATCTGTATGAACCATTATGACACCAATATTACATACCATAGCGTAATTAACAAGAACTCCAGATGAAAAACACCATATATATCCCCATACATCATTTTTTTTTTTTTTTTTTACTGTGAAACTCGCATTGTGGTTCAAAAATTTTGTTTGAAAGTAATCGGACCAAACCTATGCACAAGTTTAATAAGTGTAGAGTGAAGTTTCCTTGAAGTAAGCAGCGACGCAGTTGTACAAGAATCAAGGGCGAATCCTTTCCCATACATTTCTTCAACAACTTTAATGGAATTATCATACTCACCATGTAACAGCATTCGACGGGCAAGAACATTGTAAGTAATGTGATTTGGCATTAAATTTGCACATTTCATATTCAAGAGAAGTTCTTTGGCTTTCTTTAGCTGCCCTTGTTGACAGCATCCTTGAATCAAGATGTTGTAGGCAACAACATCTGGTTCCAAGCCTTTAGAAGGAAGACTGCTGAAAATGCCCACAGCAACATCAAGTTTCTTCTCTTTGCACAAACCATTCATCAGAATATTGTAGTAACCAATATGGAGAGGCTCTCCTTGGCGCTCTAGTGCATCCAAAATCTCTAATGCACCATTGACATTACCATGCTGACATAGTCCGTACAACAAGTTACAGTAAGTGTAGAAGTCTGGTTTTAAACCAACACCTTCTAGTTCTTCAAAAACTTGAAGTGCGAAAGTATACTCTCCCATCTGAAACAACCCCTTTAACATCGTAGTGTACGTCACTATATTAGGCTTCATATTAGTACAGGACATCTCCTTAAACATAAGTAAAGCATTTCCAAACTTCTTTGCTCTAAAATATCCATGGATTAAAATGTTGTAGGTAAAAACGTCAGGAAACATGCTCATACTAACCATCAAATCAAGCACTTTTCGAGCATCAATCAAACGACCTTGCAAACAATATCCATCTATCAAGGTATTATAGGAAATCACATTGGGCTCTACATTTCTACTCCTCATTGTGTTGATTACATCCTCTGCTTTATCCACTAGCCCTTCCTTGCACAAAGCATCCATCAAGGTATTAAATGTGACAACAGTAGGATATATATTTCCACACATCATCTCTTTTAACAAGAAGTTGACATCACTCCATCGACCAAACATACATAAACCTAAAAGCAAAGAGCTATAACTAAAAATGTCTGGAGATATTCCTTTCCCAGGCATATTATCTTTCATCTTTAAAGCGGAATCTACCTTTCCATCTGCACAAAGGCAATGTATGAGCATGTTGTGAATATGCAGATTTGCCCCAACACCACTTCTCTCCATTACCTTGACTAGCTCAACAGCTACACCAGAGTTACCTGACTTGCAAAGACCATCAATCACACACCCATATAAAACCGCAGTCATCTCACACAACCCTTCTCTATAAATCTTCTTGAACAAATGCTGCGCCTCAGTAATCCTCTTCTCTTGAAACAAACCCTTCAATAATGGACTGAAGGTACACGCATCTGGGACATGACCAAGTTTAAAGAACCAACCCAGAATAGAAAACCCATAGTCAGTCCTCTCAGATAAGCAACAACTGTTGATGGCAATGTTCATCGTATATTCGTTAAGGGGAATTCGCAAACGGCTCATATCCTTGAAAAAGGAAAGAGCAACAGAGTAGTCTTTCAATTTGACCACAAATGAAAGTAATTTATTGAATTCTTTAATATGAGGGAGAGGCCTTGTGCGGGACATTTGATCGAACATACGAAGGGCAGTATCTAGATCCCGTAAATCGTGCCAATTTCCCCAAGACACTGTTCCAAAGCAAGAATACAAAGAGGGAAGAGGAGGTGGAATTCGAGAGAAAGTACCTGATTGGTGGGAGGCATCAGATGGAGTAGAGATTGGGAACTTGGGCAGTTTGAAGCGCCGCATTTGGGACATTGTTCTTCTCTGTAAACGGATGCAGAGAGACGAAAATCAGAAATGCGAATGCAGCAGAGGGAGTAGTGTCGAAATGGGTTTTTAATTTCTTGATGTGTAAAGTCGCATGTCTTAAATAAATTGCTGATGTGGAGAAGAACACTTTATTATAAATTGCTGATGGGGAGAACACTTTTTTACAAATTGCTGATGGAGAAAACACTTTATTAAATTGCTGAATACAAATACTCTGCTATAGTATTAAAAATGGAGTAACATGAGGATTTATTGGGGTTAGGGCCTATTCTTTATTCTTTATGTCAATCTCATACTCCCTCGTTTTTTATAAGATGTAACGTTTGGAAATTTGGTACTATTCACCCATGTATTTTGACTTAAAGTTTTATTAGAGTTATACAAGTTAAATATAGTCAAGTGAGATCTTGTTAGATTCATCTCGTCAAGTAGTTTTTAAATATCAAATTTTTAGAATTTTTACTTGTACCGAACTTGAGTTATTAATGATTTAAAATGTGTATTAAACTGTATGCATTGTGGGTCCGTTTTAATTTTTTGAAAACAGAAGTATTTTGTTCCGGTCATAGTATTTAATTTGATCTTGTCTGATCTCATTCTTTTGATTTGATTTATTCTCTGTTCTTATTTGTTGTCTAATGTGATTTTTTTTGTTCCAATTTGGTTTGATTTTTAATAGCTAGTTTGATTGCATGTCGACCTCAGTTCTCGAATGTTTTTGACGTTTGATAATGGGCTACTATTCACACAGAGACTTTCATTTAAAGTTTTATCATAGTTGTATAACAGAAAATTGATAGACAAGCAACTGCAAATGATTTTATTAATTCACAATCACAATCTACACAATTTACATAAATATGAGAAATTTAAGAACATCAAACAATGTGTGGGTTCGACTTCTATTCCTCCTTTGATTCCTCCAACATTTGAAGACTTGGAAGCGTATTTGATACTTCCTCTATGGCTCCTTTGGATTTCTGCAGCGTTTTGTTGCTGTAGATCTCAGGTGCTTGAGTCTTGAGAATGAGTAGGGTATCCAGAGGTATGTGAAGATGTCTTTGATTCTTCTTCGCCTCTTTAATATTTCTGCAGCATTTTGTTGCTGTAGAATATCAAGTATATGAGTCTTGAGATAGTGAGTAGTGTATGGAGACGTAACCCTAATGTGTGACAGGGTGCCTCTATTTATAGAGGAAAACCCTAGGGATTGTGGATGATGGGCCAATCGATGTGCTGGTCCAATCCACATTTCTATCGGGTCATTGATCATGTGGACCTTTTATCTGGGCTTGTTCACTTTGACTGATTTCCATGGACTGGCTTGCTTCGAGTGTCCATTGGATCATTGAGCATGTGTGTCTTTCATCTGGACTTGTTCACATGGGCTGCTTTTTATGGGTCGGCTCGTTCCAAGCATCCATTGGATCATAGGACATGTGAGTCTTTCATTTGGACTTGTGCACATTAGCCTGGCATAAATCCATTTGACTTGATGGATCCAAATAGCCTCATAAATATATTAATTATTTTAAGCATTTAATTTATTTAAAATGCCTAAAAATAATTAAATTAATATTTGAGATAACACGTGTCGCATTTTTATTGGCGAACAAAATTTACGTGTTTACAATAGTTATACAAGTTAAAATATAGTCAAGTGGGATCTTGTTAGATTCGTCTCGTCGTGTAATTTTTAAATATCAAACATTTAGAATTTTTACTTGTACCGAACTTGAGTTATTAATAATTTAAAATGTGCATTGAACTGCGTGAAAAGTGGTTCCGTCAAAAATATTCAAAAACGGAGGAAGTACTATAATTGTTTCTCTAGGAATGGAGCACTCTCAAGGCTCTTTTCCTCCCATTCCTCCTCCTAACTCTCCGGCCATCCCGTTGTCTTTCAAGTTTGTTGTTGGTGGTGCAACTGTCTCCTTCCGTGACAAGGTGTTGGAAGGGAAAAGCGCTGTTCCTAAGCCTCTCGTAGAAGACCCCTCTGTGGCTAACCTAGTTACACTTGATTTCTTGGACGGGGACCGGCTCAAGCCCCGCCTCAACATCGACCCGCGTCTGCACAAGCGAATCTGTGAACCATTTGAAGATCGGCTTATAATTTGAGTCTTGGGCAAGGTGGGATATAAGGCTTTACTGGAGCCTATATCAAACCTGTGGAAAATGCATAATCGGTTCGAAATGATCGACATGAACGAGAGTTCTCCATGACGGACCGTGGGTTGTGTTTGATAGTTATTTGAGGTGTGTCCATGGAGGTCCAACTTCATCGCAGATTATGAAACACCCAAGAAAACAGTGGTTTGAGCTCGGTTTCCCGGTCTATCTTTCGAATATTTTGATGAACTCCCACCGGATAAGCTAGCAGCTGTGCTAAGGAAGAAAGTGAAAACTGATGAGATGACTAAAGGGGTTAATAGAGGGAGGTTTGCTAGGGTGTGTGGAGATAGATTTGAGCCTTCCGGTTATCTCAAACATCTTGATTGTGGAACGATGGCAAAAGGTTGCATATGAAGAGCTCCATCTTCTTTGCACCAAGTGCCATATATATGGTCATGCAAGTAATGTATGTTCTTACTCACCGGTGAGAGAGGAGGAGCTGCCGCCGGTTAAGGCTCTGCCTAATAGAAACCCTACTCAGGACAAAGGGAAAGACAAGCTGTCAGACCCTAAAAAAAAAAAAAAAAAAAAAAACATCACTCAATGCATTTGAGCTCTGTATACGCAACAGAGAAAAAGATATTCCAATGGTTCTAATTGACAAGGACTAAAACCTTTCACGAAAAAATTAAATTAGCAGGGACAAAAAGCATGCTGCCATGGAAGAAGTATTCGCCCTAACTGGTGGCTAACGGAAGGACCAAATCTTAACAATGACGAAAATTAACTATAAGGGAATGTCGAAAACCTCAAGAATATCACTCCAAGCTACACAATAGACCCCGGCCTCGCCCTATAAAAATGAATAAGATATGGAGTACCTTACATTGAACCAAATCCAGGGTGTAACTATGAAATGATTAACACAGGCAAACAAGTATAATAACTTCCATTTATTTATATCACAAGATGTAAGTACATTAACAGGGATATCATCCGACATCCAATGTAATGACAGCCATAATTTTCTCCCTATCGACCAAATCCATATTATAATTTATACCTACATCATCTGTTATTCTTACAAGGGCAATTCATGTAAGATTTGGACAAATGCTTATTAACAAAGTGTTTCTAGCCGAGCGTCCTTTAAAGGAGATTCGCGAAAAAGACTACAGGGTGCTTTGACGCCTACCTGTTAAGAATGGTGGAAGCTAGCTATTGCTTGGGCACAAAATAAGAAACGATGTCTCAAATGTTTCATATATAAATAAGGCTGAGAGTTCACATTTTCATCATCTTTGATAAAATCAAGTCCACCGCCAAACTATCAGAGAAGAAGCTGTAACATCACCAAGGATTGTCGCCATCAGAGACGAAGCTCTCCACATGAACATAACTCATAAGAAAAAAAGACCAGAACTTCCCACTAGGTTCAGCTGCCTGACTTAATAAACCAGGAATAACCTCAAAATTGTTGAAAGAGAATATTTATAAAGCACTACATCTTACAGCTTAATTTAAACAAAACACATAGATGGTTTGCATACATTGAGTCGTTAGGATAACCTAGTAAGAACATATTGCAACAGACATGACAGAAATATGATGAAAGAGGGCATGTTGCATGTTTGCTTTAATATGTTGAGAAAAGAAAAATTAAAGCATTCGGAGACAGCAAGATGATGAATCCAGAGATTAACAATGAAAAACTGAAATAAGAATTAAGAAGTGGACAACAATATGATGGTGTCCTGGCATATCTGTATGAACCAATTCCGCCCAATCATGCAGAAATAAAGAAATGGATCAACATTGTAAGAAAGGCTAAAACAAAGTGATTCAGGAAGAGGAATTCAAATAATTTTATCTGGTGCAATGTCATTTTCACTGTTATTACTGAATTATCGTAACAAAGGGAAAGGAAAAAACTTGATTCCACATATTTATAATGGAAATCTACAACATTATACACATTACATACCATAGCGTAGTTAACAAGAACTCCAGATGAAAAACACCATATATATCCCCATACATCATATTTTTATTTTTGACTCTGAAACTTTTGTTTGAAAGTAATCGGACCAAACCTACGCACAAGTTTAATAAGTGTAGAGTGAAGTTTCCTTGAAGTAAGCAGCGACGCAGTTGTACAAGAATCAAGGGAGAATCCTTGCCCATACATTTCTTCAACAACTTCAATGGCATCATCATACTCACCGTGTAACAACATTCGACGGGCAAGAACATTGTAGGTAATGTGATTTGGCATTAACTTTGCACATTTCATATTCAAGAGAAGTTCTTTGGCTTTCTTTAGCTCCCCATGTTGACAGCATCCTTGAATCAAGATGTTGTAAGTAACAACATTTGGTTCCAAGCCTTTAGAAGGAAGACAGCTGAAAATGCACCCAGCAACATCAAGTTTCTTCTCTTTGCACAAAGCATTCAACACAATATTGTAGTAACCGATATGGAGAGGTTCTCCTTGGCGCTCTAATGCATCCAAAATTTCTAATCCACCCTTGACATTACCATGTTGACATAGTTCGTACAAGACGTTACAGTAAGTGTAGAAGTTTGGTTTTAAACCAACACCTACCAGTTCTTCAAACACTTGAAGTGCGAAAGTATACTCGCCCATATGAAACAGCCCCTTTAACATCGTAGTGTATATAACTATATTAGGCTTCAAATTAGTATAGGAAATCTCCTCATATATAAGTAAAGCATCTTCAAACTTCTTTGCTCTAAAATATCCATGGATTAAAATGTTGTAGGTTTGAACGTCAGGAAAAGTGTTTATACTAACCATCAAATCAAACAATTTTCGAGCATCATTCAAACGACCTTGCAAACAATATCCATCAATCAAGGTACTATACGAAACCACATCGGGCTCTACATTTCTATTCCTCATTGTGTTGATGACATCCTTAGCTCTATCCACTAGCCCTTCCTTGCACAAAGCATCCATCAAGGTATTAAATGTGACAACATCAGGATATATATTTCTACACATCATCTCTTTTAACAACAAGCTGACATCACTCCACCGACCAATCATACATAAACCTAAAACCAAAGAGCTATAAACAAAAACATCCGGAGAGATGCCTTTATCTAGCATTTTATCTTTCATTTTTAAAGCGGATTCTACCATTCCATCTGCACAAAAGCAATGTATGAGCATGTTGTGAATACGCAGATTTGCCCTAACACCACTTCTCTCCATTACCTTGACTAGCTCAACCGCTAAAGCAGAGTTACCTGACTTGCAAAGTCCATCAATGACACACCCATATAAAACCACATCCATCTCACACAACCTTTCTCTGTAAATCTTCTTGAACAAATACTGCGCCTCACTAATCTTTTTCTCTCGAAATAAACCTTTCAATAAAGGACTGAAGGTACGCTCGTCTGGAACATGACCAAGTTTGAGGAACCAACCCAGAATAGAAAACCCATAGTCAGTCCTCTCAGATAAGCAACAACTGTTGATGGAAATGTTCATCGTATATTTGTCAATTGGAATTCGCAAACGGCGCATATCCTTAAAAAGGGAAAGCGCGACAGAGTAGTCTTTCAATTTGACTACAGATGAAAGTAATTTATTAAATTGTATCACAGAAGGACGAGGCCTCATTCGGGACATTTCATCAAACACGTGAAGTGCAGTATCAAGATCTCCTAAATCCTGGAAATTCCCCGAAGACAGTGTTCCAAAGCAACAATACAGAGAGGGAAGAGGAGGTTGAATTCGAGAGGAAGCAGAGAAAGTACCTGACTGGTAATCATTTGGAGTAGAGACCGGGAATTTGGGGAGTTTGAAGCGGCGCATTTGGGGCATTGTTTTGTGAAGAGGTTGAGATTGGACAGAGAGCAACAAAGAGAAGGAATGCGAGTGCAGAGGGAATAGAGACAAAATCGGTTTGGTGTAATAGGTTTCATTTAGAATTTTTCTTTAATATTTTTTTTTTTTTTGCCTGTACAGAAAAAAATTTCTTTATTAAGACGTCTCAAGTTCAACTCAAGAACATTTTTTTTTATTTTAAATATAATAGTACTATCTTTTACTTCCTCTGTCACATATTGTTTTCTACGGGCCTACCCATCACGTCGTTCAATGTACATTTTAAATCATTAATAACTCAAGTTTGGTATAAGTAAAAGTTATAAAAGTTTCATATTTAAAAACTACACGACGAGATGGATCTAACAAGATCCCACTTGACTATATTTTAACTTATATAACTATGAACTTTAAGTGAAAATTTGTGTGTAAATAGTAATATATTATCAAACGTAACAAACATTACGAGACGGAGGTAGTATGTCTTTTATAAAATGAGATCATGAAGGGATTAATTTTGAATCAAATGTGACCTCACATACACTGGGCTTGTTTGGAAGCCGGCATATTTAGGAGTATATAACGGATTCAATCAGCATATTCTCTCACAATTCTCTCTCCGAATCTGTATCTGCTAGCGGAATCGCTGACTTCCTAACATCCTCACCATATACGTCAAACAATTAATATTCCCTTCAGTTAATTTTATTTGATACTCCCTCCGTCCCACCCCAAGTGTCTGGTTACTGTTGGACACGGGAATTAATGTAGAGTTGGTTTGTGAGTATATGGTGGGGTCCACATAGTTGTTGGAGGGGAAAAATATTTCTATTTATAGAAAGAAGACATTTGTAATGAGACATCCAAAAATAGTAAGTATGACATTTGGAATGGGACGGAGGGAGTATTATTTTATAACACATGTTAATTTTTATGTTAATAACCAAGTAAAATTTTGATATATTCGTCCAATTACAAAATTTTAAAATATATTAAATGTTGAATTTTTTTTTTTTTTTTACTTATACAATTTGAGTTATTAGAGTTTAAAATGTGTTATGAATTTTTAGGCGTATACTGGGTATCCTCGGGCTATATTCACTACAAGAAATCTGCTGATTCCCGACCGCAATTACCGACCGAACAAAGACGGATCGTTATTACCGACCGCATTCCCGACCGAAATGGTGGTCGGGAAAAATATTTCCATTATTGCGTAGTGGATTTTTTGGCGACCAAAACACCGACCACAAAAAAATCGGTCGGCGTTACCGACCGCAATACCGACCGAAATTGTGGTCGGTAATTTTTTTTACCAGTGTTTTAATTTTTATTATTTTGTAAAACAATAATATAATTTACCGACCAGATTACCGACCGAAATTGCGGTCGCTAAAATTTTTTCCCATTTTTTTTATTTATTTAATATTTTTATTAATTGTTTCTTTGATTATTTTTAGAATTTTAAGTATTCCTTTATTTATTTATTTTATCATTTAATTATTTATTTCTTTGAGAAATTTAATTATTTATTTATTTTATAATTCAATTATTTATATATTAATTTATATTTATCTTAATTTTGAAATGATCTTATTATTTTATTTAATTTATTGATTTCATTTTTTTTATTTAATTAATTTTATTTTATACTTCTATTTTATTTAATTATTGAATTCTCTTTATTATTTAATTAATATAATTTTAGTTTTTATTTTATATTTTAATTTAGTTTCTAATTACACATTTATATGTATATATGTATTTATATAGGTTATACTCCCTCCATTTTTTAAAGATAGCTACTGACACACCCAGCACGCAGTCCAATGCACATTTTAAACCATTAATAACTCAAATTCGGTACATGTAAAAATTCTAAAAGTTTGATATTTAAAATCTACAAGACGAGACGAATCTAACAAGATCACACTTGGCTATATTTTAGCTTGTATAACCATGATAAAACTTTAAGTCAAAGTATATAAGTGAACAGTACCCATTTGTCAAACGTAGCTAACAAAAAAAAAACGGAGGAAGTATATAAAACACTTCATATGATGACATGAAACATTGGGCGCACAAGTGGTACACGCGTGAGGGGACATGAGACACACCCGGGTTCGAGACCTCTCTTCAACAAATTCTCCCAACATATTTGGGAAGGTATACTATATAGGACACATGGTAGAATATGATTGATGGGCTTAGAGAGCTAGCCAAACTGGTCAGGGTTGTAGCTGGGTGATGTTGAGGGGCTTGGTTCGAGCCCTCCTGGGCACATTTTTTCCATAAAAGAGAATTACCGACCACAATTGCGGTCGGTAATTCGGTCGGTAAATTTCCCCGGGACCTTTTGGGACCAAATATTACCGACCGCATGTTCGGTCGGTAATTCGGTCGGTAACGTTACCGACCAACGTGCGGTCGGTAACGCGGTCGGCAGGTCCCCGACGGCAGTTTTTTTTGGTCGGCGGCAAATTTCGGACCAAGAAATTGCCGACCGACACTTTCGGTCGGTAATGCGGTCGGTAACACCAGAAACGGCCCGTATTTTGGTGTTACCGACCGCATTTTTCGGTCGGGAAATCCATTTTTTTCTTCTAGTGATTGGGGCCAAAACTAATCCCTCGAGGATCTGGTGGCATAGAAGGATTGTCTCTCCCAAAGCAGAATTTTACATACACAAAGGCTCGAACCCGAGCATTTTCTTAGCTGCCAGAGCCCTATACCACTCAGGTCAACTGTGTTTGGTAAATGTGTTTTGATTTGAGTGAAATGTTGAAACTGTCAAATAAAAATGAATGGATGGAGTATTATTTTTGCAAGAAGTGTTTAAGAATTAAATTATTTGTGTTTACGCTTTCCTATATTTTTTTGTTCTTTGGCCGAACAGTCTATACAGACTAGAAAATGGGTGGCGGGAGCCCATGCTACATAAATTAGAAAGGGATAGGGGAGGGGGGGGGGGGGGAATTGAGAGACGGGTGGGAAATCGAATCCCCAACCTATAGGTTGAGAGTCAGGGGATTTAACAAAGATATATATCAATTATTAATTATTGAATTAATTCATATTCTTCATATAAAATAGTAATTATAAAAATTAAACAATGAATAATTTTTTTAATATAATTAGAATAATTACATTTATTAAAATCCTATATCAAATCCTTCAATTCTGGGATGAGGACCTAGCCCAAGCGGTTAAATGCCTTGACTTCCAACGGAAGGTTGGAAGTTCGATTCCCACTGGCCCCCTATCCCTCCCTTTATTTCCCCTTTGTAATTGTGTGGCATGGGCTCCCACCACCCATTTCCAGGCCTTCAATGGCTCCTCCAAAAAAAATTCTTCAATTCTAAAATAATAGTCGAAAAAATATTAATTCTTTTAATAAATGATAAAAAAGAAAAAAAAAAGTTTAGGACCTCTTAATAAAAGAAAATCTTGAAGTGATATGATAAAAATTTTCGAATGGGACTAATCTGTGTTTTGTTATGTGTCAAGAAAATAAAATGCATGCCCACATGTGAAGACACATAGCCACACTTGTCTAATTGTGGCTTAAAGAAGAAGTGACTAATCTATGTTGCTATTGCCTATAAATATTAGGTGTATTCATATCAATTGTATCCCGATGAATGAATAAGAATTCATGATTACCTCATTTTCCCTTGTCATTCCTCTTGTCCCATCGATTGCATCATTACATCTTGTTCATTACACTCACATTTCATCACTTGATTTTAGTATCTATTCGGATATACTTTTACATACTTGCATACTACTAGTATATCTAATTAAGCTAATAGGTTAATATTTCACAACACGTTATCAGCACGAGTAGCTCTGTCGAGGTGCTGTTGGAGGAAGATTTAAATCTATCAAAATTTTATCGGAGGTATACTTATGAATTTACTAAATTTCAATTTTATTATTACGACTAACTTTGCAGGATTGAATTTGGTGTCCATGTATTGGACGAGTAATGCACAAATGCATTTGGCCTAAATGAGCCTTGGAAATTGGTATTGTTGTGATAGAAATATATCACACTTGGCTTGAGGAAGAGATTTGAATTATTGCCCAGAATCAAAGGAATTGTGGCACGAATCAAGTCATTGTATAAAGACAAAATTTTGTCAAAATCCCAAAACAAGGGAAACAAGAGAGAATATATGTGCCCGGTTAAACCGGATGACATTTGAAATACCAAAGTGGTATAAAAATGGCTATTACGCCTATATATGAAAAGGGCTATTGAAAGTCCAATAAATTGTGAAAAAAATTATATAGTCAATAATGAATGTTGGTTTTCTTGATTGGACAAAGTAATGAAATATTGCTGAAATATTCCGAATTCAAGCCGACAAATGCTTGCCCTCTCTAAAGGAGAATATGACAAAATATAAATATCAGAGCGTGATTATGATGTGCCAAAAGGCAACATATTATTGAAATCGTAATCGAAAATTGAACCGGGTTAGATATATTGGCAAAATGAAAATACGAATTCCCCGGAATTAATTAAATATGTGGTATAAACCACAAAAGGCCTTATAAATCCCATTAGTGGTTTAATACCATTGTACCAGAAAGTACATGTCATGATAAAATCATATCATTGTGATATCAAAAGCCATTGAACATTTAAATGACATCTGACTAGACATGTGGCTTGTTTAAATGAAAGGCCAAATCGTATTGATCACGATTATTTATGTGATAATAAAGTGAAGTATGTATCACGTGTGTGGACTTAAATAAATTCATTGCGCACATATTGGTGCCAAATGAAATGAAAATTCATGTTTTACTCCCCATTATAATCCCCCTTGCAATTTGAATATTTTGTGTATATAAATTATACACTTGCGTCTGCCTTCTTGGAAAGATAAATGGATGCCAAAATAAAATGAAGCCGAGGATGATGTCTGCCTCATCCACGGTGCAGCTATGCACGTTGTATTGAAAAGCAAAAGCTATTATCCCAACTGAAAAAGGAAAAAACTCACTGCTAATAAAATCAGTGGAAGCTCAAAAGAACTCTGGAAGTCATTGTATATCTCCTGAAGGAGAAGAAAAATTGTGCTTGAATTTGCACTATTCTCGAGAAAATTTCAAAAGAGCTTACTAAGCTTCAGTGATATTCGAAAAAAATTCATATCACTATGAAATACAGAATGAGGCAATAACAATATTTTCTTGATTACTCAGATTATGATGCAAAGAAATTAAAGAAAATTGCATCAATATCCTCTGGCATATACCATACAAATTAAAGCTGAGTACCGTTGAAATATATCATGTGGTAGACCTGAAGTCTACTCATAATTTTCTTACTTGGCACGATCATCTCGGGCATCCTCCTAAGAGCATCATGCTGGGGTGAATTATTGGAAATTCAAATTCGAATGAATCTATATGCGTTGCTTATAATTAAATTGTGAGCACAATGACATCCAATAAAGAAAATAAGATTGGATAGTATCATTAAATTTTAATCGTGTGCAAGCCAGACCTGGCCAAAATATATGCCAAAATAAGTAATAATTAAATTGCACGCAGGGTTGATAAGGTCAAAGTTACCTACATCATTTTTGGGGACATGCTAGCAACACTTATAAAAATAAAGCCGATCGATTATCATTAATTCTCTCTCCCTAACATTGATATAAGCCCAATATTTAGTAAATTAAAGTATATTTGGGTGTGCGATATAAGTCCCCCATTATGCCACCCTAATTGGGCTCCCAATGACGATTGAGTATACATATGTCGGAAATAAATCACCATTAGTAAATTATATTTGGTACCAAAGTATGGTGATTTTATATATGGTTTGCAGATTATTATTTTCCGACATTAGGGGGAGATATGGATCAACCGAAAATATATTATTGTGACTGAAAAAAAAACTGTATTGCGTAAATTGCAAAACAAGCGTATCATATCGGCATTACCCAAGGAAAACTTGTTGCCCTAGTAAAATAATTGTGGCACAAGATAATCACTTGGTTCCGGTTATGTCCTAAATGGACCAATTACAAACGTGAAAAATGAATATTTTGCACGCTTGAAGTACGGTAAATCATCTGGTTCCAACTACAAAAATCCTCGAGGTTTATAAATTTTAGAAAGTGACGAAATGTTGAAACAAGCTCCACAAAAGAGCAAATAGCTCTAAAAGAGCAGGGCCCTTACCTTAAAAATAATGAGATCTCAATCAATCGTCACAAGCACAGATATTTGGAACCCATATTGCAAACCTAAATCGGTTGATGAATGTCGGAAAAATAAAATCTTGGCTCTATGTGCAATTTGAATGCATGTTATTTACTAGCCTCGGTGAAAGTCTAACAAAAGAAGGCTACATAAATGGCATTGGGATTGAAAGATATAATTTACTATCTTCAAAGGACGACAGACTTGGATTTATTATATACATTCTTCATATGATATAAAAATAAATTACAGTATCGTCCGGAAGATAAATATCCCCCAAATTATCTGTTATGAAGCTAATATGCGCTACTGAAAGGGAAAAAGCAAAATGAATTTGAGATCTATGATTTGGTAAAATCAAATTCTGCCTTGGTTTCAAAATTGGGTGCATCCACTACCTGAAAAAGTATTAAAACAATTCCCAATGAAAAAGGGATATCCGCTAAATGCTTAATGCTCGGCCGAGTTCATGAACGATAAAGGATCCATTTAAATCAAAATAAGAAAATAAAGAAATATTTTATCCAAAAGGACTATATCTTAGCGGATTTATTACCAAGGCATTGCCCATAGCAACTTTTGTGAAATTACAAAAGTAAATCGACATGCATCGGCCCGAAGGAAGATCTCACATGAAATTCAAGTCAGGGGAAGAAACACCCAAGATCTCAAATGAAGTCGAAATCAGGGGGGGAGAATTCAACACGAGAATATTGTACTCTTTTTTCCTTCACTAGGATTTTTTCCCACGGGGTTTTTTCCTAGTAAGGTTTTAACGAGGCATATTTTTTGTGTGATGGGCATGCAAGGGGGAGTGTTATGTGTCAAGGAAAATAAAATGCATGCCCACATGTGAAGACACATAGCCACACTTGTCTAATTGTGGCTTAAAGAAGAAGTGACTAATCTATGTTGCTATTGCCTATAAATATTAGGTGTATTCATATCAATTGTATCCCGATGAAATGAATAAGAATTCATGATTACCTCATTTTCCCTTGTCATTCCTCTTGTCCCATCGATTGCATCATTACATCTTGTTCATTACACTCACATTTCATCACTTGATTTTAGTATCTATTCGGATATACTTTTACATACTTGCATACTACTAGTATATCTAATTAAGCTAATAGGTTAATATTTCACAACATGTTTGAGTTACTTTTTTTTTTTTTTAAAAAAAAAGTATTTATAACTTTTGCTACTAAAAGACAAACTCATTTATCAATAATTTTCGGTAAATTTGGGCCCAGACCCTTTTTAAAAATCTTTCCATTATTTTAGGCCCCATTCCAATTTTGTTACATTTTGCACCCCATCACATGTTTGACTTGGTTTACCAAGTCATTGTATGTGCCTTACCTAGATACTATATGGTATTTACCAAGTTAATAATATGTGGTTTACCACTGTATTAGTATGTGTTTTACCATAGCTACCATATATTAGTACTTACCAAGTTACTGATACGTAGTTTACCACAGATATCATATGGTATTTATCAAGTTTTTGGTATGTACTTTACCACAAATACTTTATGATGTTTACCAAGTTATTCCACATATATCATATGGTATTTACCAAGTCTTGGTATGTGCTTTACCAAAAATATCTATGGTGTTTACCAGATTATTGGTATGCGCTTTACCAAATATATCTTACGATGTTTACCAAGTTATTCCACATATACCATATGCGCTTTACCAAGTTTTTAGTATGTGATTTACCACGATTACCTTATGTGTTTACCAAGTTATTGGTATGTGCTTTACCAAGTTCTTGGTATGTGATTTACCAAGTTATTACATAGGGCCTAAAACACAATATTTGAAATGGAAGGGCTTTGACTCTCATAATATTTTTTACATGGGTACCGGGGCCCTAGTTTTCCCAATAATTTTAAAATGTATTCTAACAATATGGGAGATTGGGATGGCACCTTCCTTGGGTCGAGCGGGGTGTGGTGCGGTCATTAGGATGATGTCTCCGTTATTCAAGCTGATACTATTATTACAAGGTGTGCTATTCGGCCTTCGTTCGGCATTTAGGTTGATTTAACTCTTCCAATATGGCGCGTCTGTGGCTATACCTCATCCAAATTAGGGAGTTGCAAGATCAATTTACTGTTTGTCGCTTTGGCCACATTTTGCGTGAAGGGAATTTCTGTGGCTGATGGTCTTGCGAAGATTATGGCGGATAGTGAGCAGTTAGTTATATACTACTTGGGCTTTTCTACTGGATTAGGTGAAACCCCTCATGGTCGTGGATGCGGATGTCGCGATGACGCGTGGTTTCCTCGGCGTTAGCACTTTTTCTTTTGGTAAACATTGACGCTCGTGCGCCGAAAAAGTTGTGTGGGAGCCCAAACCACACAAATTACAAAGCGGATAAAGGGGATGGATAGAGGGTGGATGAGAATTGAACCCCAACCATAAGATTTGAAGTCAGCACCTTTGTTTCCGTTTATCTTTTATTTATTTATTTTTTTCACTTTTTATTCCCTAGCCATGTTGTGATGCAAAAAAAAAAAAATAAAAAAAAGACGGGCCACACGGGCGCACGACGGCTGGTTTATGTGATCTGGCTCCTTTAGGCCCGCTTCCCACATGCTATAACTGTTTCCAGCCCAAAAATATACGATATTATTGAAAATATGCAACATGAAAAAGGTTGCAAATTGGTGATAGAGACTTGGTCACTTAATCGAGTGGAGGACTTCCAATCTTAAAGTTAAATGTTCGATTACCGGCATCCCAATCCCTCCCCTGTATATAGAGGACCCCTTAACACACTACAAACCACACTATCCTCTATTTCCTTTACAAAGATTGTATCACATGTTTAGTGTCCAATACCTCACCCTCACATCCAAAGTTACTTTGCCTTCAACTTCTCAATTTGCCTTCATTTTTTTTGAAACCACCATGAACCCTACAACAATGGCCAATTCCTCTTTGCACCCAAAGTATTTGTGAGGTTCAAACAAGAATACAGAACAATGTTATCTGGACAACTTCACCAGAGGAAATAGCATACTTAATCTCAGCATCCACCCTGAGGAACAATGCCTCTACATACACTATATTGATAACTTTGGATTTGGGCCCTGTATATGCAGCAGAAATAAGATATTCCGAAGAGTGTTCTAATTGGCAAGCACTAAAACCTTTCACGAAAAAATAAAATTAGTAGGGACAGAAAGCATTCTGCCATGGATGAAGTATATGGCCTGATTAGTGGATAACGAAAGTACCAAATCTTAACAATGACGAAAATTAGCAAAAGGGGAATGTCGGTAAACCTCAAGAATATCTCTCCAAGCTACAAAATAGACCCCGGCTCGCCCTGTAAAAATGAATAAGATATGGAGTACTTAAATATTGAAGCAAATCAAGGTTGTAACTATAAAATCATTAACACAGGCAAACAAGTATAATTACTTCCATTTATGTATATCAAAAGATGCAAGTACATGTCTCCTTCATAGAATCTAACGCATGAATATAGTTGGGAAATGGGAGCACATTCACAGGGAGATCATCCGACATCCAATGTAATGACAGGCGACAGCCATACTTTTCTCCCTATCGGCCAAATCCGTATTATACCTACATCGTCTGTTATTCACACAAAGGGCAATTCATGTAAGATTTGGACAAATGCTCATTAATAAAGTATTTCTCCCCGATAGTGTCCTTTAAAGGAGATTTAAGAAAGAAAAAAAAGACTATAGAGTGCTTTCTCGTCTAGCTGTTAAGAAAGGTGGAAGCTAGCTATTGCTTCGGCAAAAAATAAGAAACGATATCTCAAATGTTTTATATATAGATAAGGCTGAGAGTTCACGTTTCCATCATCTTTGGTACAATCAAGTCCACCGCAAAACTAATCAGAGAAGAAGCTCTCTACATGAACATAACTCATAAGCAAAAAGACCAGAACTTCCCACTAGGTTCAGCTGCCTGACTCAATAAACCAGGAATAACCTCAAAATTGTTGAAAGAGAATATTTATAAAGCACTACATTTTACAGCTTAATTTAAACAAAAGACGTAGATGGTTTGCATAAATTGAGTCGTTACGAGAACCTAGTAAGAACATATTGCAATAGACATGACAAAAACATGATAAAAGAGGGCACGTTGCATGTTTGCTTTAATATGTTGAGAAAAGAAAAATAAAGCATTCGGAGACACGAAGATGATGAATCCAGATTCCAGAGATTCACAATGAGAAACTGAAATAAGAATTAAGAACTGGACACCAATATGATAGTGTCCTGGCATAACTGTATGAACCCATTCTGCCCAATCATGCAGAAATAAAGAAATGGATCAACATTGTAAACAAAGGCCAAAACAAAGTAGTTCAGGAAGAGGAATTCAAATAATTTATCCAGTGCAATGTCATTTTCACAGTAACTACTGAATTATCTTAACAAAGGGGGAAAAAAAATACTTGATTCAACATATTTATAATGGAAAGCTACTACATTATACACATTGCATACCATAGCATAAGTTGAATGAACCACATACAACTCATCATTCCAATCAACAAGAAAAGACCATATAGTATATCCATCCCCATACATCAATGCTTTTGTGACTGTCAAACACGCATTGTGGTTCAAAAATTTTGTTTGAAAGTAATCGGACCAAACCGTTGCACAAGTTTAATAAGAGTAGGATGAAGGTTCCTTGAAGAAATCAGCAAGGAGGTTGTGGACGAATCAAGGGAGAACCCTTTCCCATACATTTCTTCAACAACTTCAGCAGCTGCATCATACCCACAATGTAACAACATTCCTTGGACAAGAACATTATAGGTAATATGGTTTGGCATTAACTCTGCACATTTCATATTCAAAAGCAATTCTTTGGCTTCCTTGAGCTTCCTGTCATGACAGCATCCTTGAATCAAGATAGTGTAAGTAATAACATTTGGTTCCAAAGCTTTAGAAGGCAGATTACTGAAAATGGCTCGAGCAACATCGAGTTTTTTCTGTTTACACAATCCATTCAGCACAATATTATAGTAAGCAATATGTAGAGGTTCTCCTTTGCGCTCTAATGCATCCAAAAATTCTAATGCACCCTTGAGATTACCATGCTGGCACAGTCCGTACAACAAGTTACAATAAGTGTAGAAGTTTGGTTTTAAACCAACACCTTCTAGTTCTTCAAATACTTGAAGTGTGAAAGTATACTCGCCCATCTGAAACAACCCCTTTAACAGCGTAGTGTACGTCACTATATCTGGCTTCATATTAGTACAGGACATCTCCTCAAATATAAGTAAAGCATCTTCAAAGTTCTTTGCTCTAAAATATCCATGGATTAAATGTTGTAGGTATGAACATCAGGAAAAATGCTCATACTAACCATTAAATCAATCACTTTTCGAGCATCTTTCAAACGACCTTGCAAACAATATCCATCTATCAAAGTATTATACGAAACCACATTAGGCTCTACATTTCTACTCCTCATTGTGTTGATTACATCCTCCGCTCTATCCACTAGCCCTTCCTTGCACAAAGCATCCATCAAGGTACTAAATGTGACAACATCAGGATATATATTTCCACACATCATCTCTTTTAACAGCAAGATGACATCACTCCATCGACCAAACATACATAAACCGAAAACCAAAGAGCTATATACAAAAACATTCGGAGAGATGCCTTTCCCAGGCATTTTATCTTTCATCTTTAAAGCGGAATCTACCTTTCCATCGGCACAAAGGCAACGTATGAGCATGTTGTGAATATGCTGATCTGCCCAAACGCCACTTCTCTCCATTACCTTGACTAGCTCAACAGCTACACCAGAGTTACCTGACTTGCAAAGTCCCTCAATCACACACCCATACAAAACCACATTCAACTCACACAACCTTTCTCTAACAATCTTCTTGAACAAATACTGCGCCTCACTAATCCTTTTCTCTCGAAACAAACCCTTCAATAATGGACTGAATGTATACTCATCTGGAACATGACCAAGTTTAAAGAACCAACCCAGAATAGAAAACCCATAGTTTGTATGGTTAGATGGGCAACAACTGTTGATGGCAATGCTCATCGTATATTCATCAAGGGGAATTCGCAAACGGCGCATATCCTTGAAAAGGGAAAACGCAACAGAGTATTCTTTCAATTTGACCACAGATGAAAGTAATTTAGTGAATTCTATCACAGAAGGGAGAGGCCTCAAGCGGGACATTTCATCAAACACATGAAGTGCATTATCTAGATCTCCTAAATCCTGAGAATTCCCAGAAGACACTGTCCCAAAGCAACAATAGAAAGAGGGAAGAGGAGGTTGAATTGGAGAGAGAGTACCTGATTGGTGGGAGGCATATGGAGTAGAGATTGGGAATTTGTGCAGTTTGAAGCGAAGCATTTGGGGCATTGTTGTTTTGTAAAGAGGTGGAGAGTGGACAGATGCAGAGACGAGAATGCGAATCAACAGAGGGAATTGAGACAAAATCGGCTTTTTATTTCTCGATGTCCAAAGTCGCATGTCTTCTTAAATGGTAGAGAACACCTTTTCTTTTGTTAAAATAATCTTAGTCAATTAGGTGATTAGAGGTTGAAATAGGTTGGACCAGCTTTACCTTCAAGTAGGCTACCTCAATTTATAACGCTGGGCTTAATCTATTAGGAGTACTTGTCACACAGTTTAAAAGCAAGTTATTAGTATTATTTTATTTTTAATAAAAGTCAAGTTAAAATTTCTTTTATACTTCCTCCGTTTTCAAAAAATTGAAACGGACCCACAACGCACGCAGTCCAACGCATATTTTAAACCACTAATAACTCAATTTTGATACAAATAAAAATTCTAAAAGTTCTATATTAAAAAACTACTCGACGAGACGAATCTAACAGGATCTCTCTTGGCTATATTTTAACTTATATAACTATGATAAAACTTTAAGTCAAAGTGCATGTGTGAATAGTGTCAAATTTCTCAACGTTCCAATTATATAGAAACGGAGGGAGTACAAGGTTATCAAAATTTAGATCTTATGTGGGATCGTTTTTCCATTTACAAGATCGGGATCGTAGGATCGTATTCAGATTCTAAGATCCTATGAAATTATGATAAAAAAAAATATATATATTCATATTGCATATTAGCAAATCACAATAACCAATATCAATAGACAATAATTTGTTTAGCAAAAAAAATGGTAATAATTGAGCATTTGTTAAGACATTATGCTTGAGCTGAGTTGGATTTGGCATTAAAATTTTTTCCATTTTCGTTAGTCTCACCCTAATTTAGATCTCATACAGATCTTGATCGTTTTGGCTTTGTGGGATTGCAGGATCGTAAGATCCTAAGATTTAAATCTATATTTTAATAACCTTGCTTTTATAGGTGTTCTGATATAATCTACTTACATATTTTTATATAGGGATTTATCAGATTTCGGATTGTGTTCGTGTCGGGTTTATCAGGTTGTATAATATTTCAGGTTGACCTGATTTGGGAAAAAAAAAAACCCTAAATGACTAAACCCAAACCTGAAATTTTCCGTGTCGTTCGGGTTCGTTTTCGGGTTGTGGCAAAGATTGACACAATTTCAAGTTTCGGATCGTGTTCGTGTCAAGTTGAGCAGGTGGTATAATATTTCAGGTCGGGTTTCGGGTCGACCTAATTCGGGAAACCTGAAATTTTCCGTGTCGTTCGGGTTCGTTTTCGGGTTGTGGCAAAGATTGACACAATTTCAAGTTTCGGATCGTGTTCGTGTCAAGTTGAGGAGGTGGTATAATATTTCAGGTCGGGTTTCGGGTCGACCTGATTTGGGAAAAAACCAAACTGGCTAAACCCAAACCTGAAATTTTTCGTGTCGGTCGGATTTATTTTTTCGGGTCGTTTCCAAAATTGACACAACTAGGTGAAAGTACCATAGGATAAGGGTGGGTGTGGGCCCCTCCATAAATAAAAAAATTATGGGCATGTTTGGCAATTAGTTGTTAGCTGTTAACTCATATGTGAGTACTAAATTAGTCAACATTTAGCTGTTTGACAATTTTGATGCCAACTTTTTACCTAAAATAAGTTAAAATTCAAAATGTTGTTATTTGCAACAGTTTCAAAAAGAGCTCATCGGACATTACTTTAAGTTATTTTGTATTTTTAAATTAGCTAATTAGTTTCAACTATTTTGCCAAACATGTCCTATGTTTATAGAGGTGTATGGTTGGGACTTGGGAGGAAGAAGATTGTTTGTCTTCATTTATTATTTTTTAATTGATTTACTACATAAATAGACTCTTTGATAGTGATAGAAATTCATAGGATTCCATCCTCATTTTATTTAGATTATTATTTAAATGACTAGTCACTGCATAGACTTCACTTCAGAGTGTATATACATATTATTCTTTTTACTTTTTATTTATAGAATTATAATACTACTTTAATATTTTTTCAATGATATATTTTTATAATTTGAATTATTATTCATAAATAATTTTTTAGTTCTTCATTTATTTAAGTATAAGAAAGATAATTTTAAAAATGTATCCCTAATATAAGGTAATAAAACTATTAAACGAGTTGAGCAAGCCCAAATAATTGATCATTATGCTTAGTTTATAGGAGTAATAAACAAGCCTAGCAGAGCGCGACTTATTAAATATACAAACATAAAATTAAATTTGGCTTGACTCATTAAACTTAAACAAGCGAGTCGAGCACGAGTTTCAAACTAACTCGTTGGAATGAAAATTTTGAATTCGATAACACAAGCTCATTTTATAAACTCATTATTGTCTTATAAAATATTTAACAAATATATCTAGTGAAACTACATTATTTTAAATTATTAAAAATTTATATATCTTAGTGATTTGAGCCAATTTGGTTTCATTTAAAATGCATTCGAAAAATTAACCAAACTCAAGTCAACCCCGAATTGAATCAATTCAAATCCGATCCGGTTTATTTATTTCAATAGATTCAGTATAAAGTCTTGATTCCGCTTCTTAATGACATGTGCTTGGGCCCTCTCTTCTTTCAAAGTCTATCGTTTCACCAGTGTATTTACATACTGGCATAGAAGAATAAGACATGTATTCCATTAAGACATTTGGGTGTTTCAATCTCATCTACCTAAGCATTTTTGTGGGGCGGGGGATACCCTACTTTATGCTACATAGTATAATATACTGCCTCACCTATCTTCCATTTGGGACCTTTTGGTGTCTGTGCTATGGGTCCATACTTCGTTCTTCAAATACTAAACTTTATGGTAGAGCTAGTAAATGTTTCTTCTTTGGCTTTTATTGAGATCCCGCATAGATAAAAGGATGTTTGGAAGTTAGCGAATAGCATATTCGAAGAGAGAACTGTGAGGCAATATGTTTTTTGAATCTGCTATGTGGTAGCGGATCAACTGGCTCCCAAACATCCCCTAAAATGTGACACTCCCATTGATTTCAGGTTCCTATAAGGGTATTATGTCTCTGAAAAAGCGTGGATAACCAACAAGAGATTCTCTCTTTTTTGAGTATCATTATTGTCCATATAAGAAAACTCTGGCTGACATTTCGAAAATAATTACCAATTAATCAACCTTCTACTATCCTTGGTTGTACCAAGTAGTCCTATATTTCCAAACCCATCAATCCATTCTTCCACTTCATGACACAAATGATAAAATTATTATTGATGAAATATTTACCTTCACCTGTACCTTTTAACCTTAGCTTGACCTTTCATCCACGTCTCAATCTACTGTTGACACCACAGATGAGTCTCCCCCAACACCACCAGTTGCTTCACCCTCACCAAGACAAAAAGAATAACCAAGAAACCTGTTTGGGTGGAAGACTGTATTGCTCGAATTCGATCTACCATTACTCTTATCTCCACCATCTTCCTCTGTATGGCATAGGGTACTACTATACTAACCTGAATTATAGTCTTCCAAATAGTTGCAATGTTCAGTGGCTATCATCAATTCCATCCTCAGAAATTATAAATCAGCATTACCTCTCTTGCAGGCTAATTCAGCTGCCATGAAACTTCCCGGAAACAGCTCCCCGAGAAGTTATTCCCATTTTCACCAAGCTGTCACCAAAGTAACCAAATGAGGCAAGAGTATAGGAGTCTTTTATACCATAGCACCATCTTTCGCCTCCCGCCTTCTTTTCCTCTTCCTCACTTTGCGATGCTCCTCACAATTTTTTTTTCTTTCTTTTTGCAGCCGATTATTGCAACATGCGATAACTCCTTTATGCACTCCGTTGTGGCATATTTGTCTGAACCCATTCCATCCAATCACCCAGAAATAAAGAAATGGATCAACATTATAAGCAAAGGCTAAAATAAAGTGGTTCAGGAGCAGAATTCAGATAATTTATCCGGCGAGAGAGAAAAAAAAAAATTTAATGGAAAACTCATTATACACATCACACTACAGAATCAAAATCCGTAAAAATAGTTCCATCACATAGACACATACCACAACATAGTTTGTGTGGACTACATACAACTCATACTTTGGATCAGCATGAATCCCAAATAAAATAGACAATGTTTCCCTAGACATCAATATATTTTATGCCCGTAAAACTCCATTGTGGCTCAAAAACTTTGTTTCAAAGTAATCGGACCAAACCTCCGCACAAGTTTAATAACTGTAGAGTGAGGTTTCCTTAAAGTAACAGCGACACAGTTGTACAACTTTTCTTCCACAACTTCAATGGCATCATCATACTCACCATGTAACAACATTCAACGGGCAAGAACATTATGGGTAATGTGGTTTGGCAGTAACTTTGCACGTTTCAAGATCAAAAGAAGTTCTTTGGCTTTCTTTAGCTGCCCATGTTGACAGCATATCCTTGAATCAAGATGTTGTAAGTAATTTGGTTCCAAGCCTTTAGAAGGAAGACAGCTGAAAATGCACGCAGCAACATCAAGTTTCTTCTCTTTGCACAAAGCATTCAACACAATACTGTAGTAACGGATATGGAGAGGTTCTCCTTGGCGCTCTACAGCATCCAAAATATCTAATGCACCATTGACATTACCATGCTGGCACAGTCCATACAATAAGTTACAATAAGTATAGAAGTCTGGTTTTAAACCAGCACCTTCTAGTTCTTCAAAAACTTGAAGTGCAAAAGTGCACTCGCCCATCTGAAACAATCCCTTTAACATCGTATTGTACGTCACTATATTAGGCTTCATATTAGTACAGGACATCTCCTCAAATATAAGTAAAGCATTTCCAAACTTCTTTGCTCTAAAATATCCACGGATTAAAATGTTGTAGGTAAAAACGTCAGGAAAAGTGTTCATACTAACCATTAAATCCAACACTTTTCGAGCATCAATCAAACGACCTTGCAAACAATATCCATCTATCAAGGTATTATACGAAACCACATTGGGTTCTACATTTCTACTCCTCATTGTGTTGATTACATCCTCCGCTCTATCCAGCAGCCCTTCCTTGCACAAAGCATCCATCAAGGTATTAAATGTGACAGCGTCAGGACATATATTCCCACACATCATCTCTTTTAACAACAAGCTGACATCACTCCATCGACCAATCATAGATAAACCTAAAAGCAAAGAGTTATAACTAAAAATGTCTGGAGATATTCCTTTACAGGGCATTTTATCTTTCATCTTTAAAGCGGAATCTACCTTTCCATCTGCACAAAGGCAATGTATGAGCATGTTGTGAATAGGCAGGTGTGCCCTAACACCACTTCTCTCCATTACCCTGGCTAGTTCAACTGCTATTGCAGAGTTACCTGACTTGCAGAGTCCATCAATCACACACCCATATGAAACTATAGTCATCTCACACAACCTTTCTCTAAAAATTTTCTTGAACAAATACTGCGCCTCACTAATCCTTTTCTCTTGAAACAAACCCTTCAATAATGGACTGAATGTACACTCATCTGGAACATGACCAAGTTTAAAGAACCAACCCAGAATAGAAAATCCATAGTTTGTACGGTTATATGAGCAACAACTGTTGATGGCAATGTTCATCGTATATTCGTTAAATGGAATTCGCAAAAGGCGCATATCCTTGAAAAGGGCAAGAGCAACAGAGTAGTCTTTCAATTTGACCACAAATGAAAGTAATTTATTGAATTCTTTAATATGAGGGATAGGCCTTGTACGGGACATTTGATCGAACATATGAAGGGCATTATCTAGATCCCGTAAATCATGCCAATTTCCCCAAGACACTGTTCCAAAGCAAGAATACAAAGAGGGGAGAGGAGGTGGAATTCGAGAGAGAGTACCTGATTGGTAGGAGGCATTTGGCGTAGAGATTGGGAATTTGGGCAGTATGAATCGGCGGCGCATTTGGGACATTGTTCTGTAAAGAAGAGGTGGAGACTGGACCGATGCAGCAGAGCGGAAAATCAGAAATGCGAATGCAGCAGAGGGAATATAGCCGAAAATCGGTTTTTAATTTCTTCATGTCTAAAGTCGCATGTCTTAAATTGTTGATGTGGAGAAAAAACACTTTATTATAAATTGTAAATTACTGATGGAGAGAACACTTTATTAAATTGCTGAATATGTACTCTGCTATAGTACTTCCTCCGTTCCTTATTAATCGACACAGATTGATTTTTGTCACTGTTCATTGAGTAACTTTAACTCGACTTTTTAATACAATTATATAAGATAGATATAGTCAAAGAAGATCTTGTTGGATTCGTCTAATCGCCTAAATTTAAAATATCAAATTTCCATCATTTTTACTTGTATGGAATTTGAGTTATTACGAATTAAAAAAAAACGTGTATTGGATTGCGTGAATTTTGGATCCGTGACAATTAAAAAGGAACGGAGGATAATTGGGGACCAAAAAAAAAAAAAAACATGAGGAATTATTGGGGTTTAATTTGGGCCTATTCTTTATTCTTTAGGCCTAATCTGATTATGATATAGTCAATCTCATACTTTGCTCCAGTATTTAATTTGATTTTGTCTGATCTCATTCTTTTGATTTGATTTATTCTCTGGTCTTATTTGTTGTCTAATGTGATTTTTCCTTTTTTTTTTTCTTTTTTGTTTCAATTTGGTTTGATTATTTATAGCTGGTTTGATTGCATGTCTATTATAGAGAATGTTTATATAAGCGTTTCGAGACATACTATTTGATTATTGTCTTTTCAAAACGCAAATAATTCGATATTCTCGTTTGGGTAATATCTTCTCATAATCAATTATTTGCGCATTTTGGAGGTTTTTAAACGGAATTTTCTTGCAACTACTTTTTGATGCGGCAAGAAATTGTATTTTCACTTATTTATTGCTTTTACCACTATATCCCACATCGATTCATAATTAGGACTAATTATTTAATGTATTATATTAAAAATATTATAACATAAATAAGGGATTGAATGTAACACCTCGGATTTAATAACCCAGACGGGGATGTTACCGCCGCACCTCCCAAACGAGACACAACTCATTTGAGATCACTTGAGAGATGCTAAGGCTAAGGGTATTTCAAAAATAATTTAAAAGCAAGCCCAATATGTAATAAATAAATAATATAGTCTATCACATGCATGATTCAAAATAAATAGCAGCTGGAAATAAAATTGGGCCGACATGGCCAAAACGCAATGTCTAAATAAGGTTTAAATAAAAGATTGCGTCATAATGATAATTTTTTATTTCCCCGAGCCCGAAGCATGCAAATGCTCATGCATATTTGTCGTACTCTAAAAAAGAAAATAAACAATATTTTTGTCAGTATATAAAATACTGAGTAATTTAATTCTTAACATAACAATAATAGGTTTAAAAATTTAATTAGTAAATATTTACCTTTTTATTCAATAATTAATAATAATTTAAAATGCATAATTTAAAGGCGTATTTAAAAAGGGCGACAAGATACTATACACATTAATTTGAAAATTTAAATAAAACTGTAGACATGAATTTAAAGGCATGTATAAATTTAATAAATAAAATTCGCATAAGTCTTTTAATTCTCGTTAACTAAGAAGAGGACGCCACAATCAAGTTTCTAAAGTATCAAATTTCTCAAGTATTTCATATCACGAATCCGTTGGCCGCAGCCAAATACGCCATACACAGACACACTTCGGAGTCTCGGGTAACCCATACGGATAAACCTGAGAGTGCAGACTCTAATATCAATGACCGTTTTGGCACAATATTTCAAAAATCATCATCCTCCAATCCGGCACGAAGTGAACAGTTAGAGGAGCACCCTGCAGAGCACTCATCCCCTAATTCGCACGTGGATATCTTGCTCAACAACGGGTTTTGAAAATCATTTTTATCATTTAACACAATTTGTCAGCCATGAATTTTCAAAAGTTTAATTTCAGCAAGCTTAACAAAGCCCATGACATAGTTCACACCTTTCGGCCTTAAAATTCCATTTCTAAGGCGATTGCTACGCAATTTACACAGTAAATCAATGAAGAACCTAACAAACAACTTTCATTCTTTATGTTTTTCGAAATAAGTTGAGGAGTCAAGTAAAAAATCGAGATTTCTACAGAATCTTCCTGCTGCCAGAATTTCAGATTCGGCGAACTGTTTTAAAACGAATTTTCGACCTACCAACAAGCTTAAAAAATGGCACATACTAGACACGAAAATGAACAACTTTTATTAGAGGCTTCTCATTCAAAAAGTGCTCGGATCAAGTCAGAATCGTTCATCAAGTTCGAGTTTTCAAATCTGTCAGCTTTTCCGGAATTCACAGAGAACGCAAGTCAAACCAGATCAGTTTCAGAGGTTCGAACATCAACAGAATTTTATGAAATTTTGCAGGCACATATCTAAATGCAATTATCTATAACTTTTATTTGTATTGTAAAGGCTAGTTCCGACCGGATCCAATAAAATAATACCGATCTAGTTCGAATTTAAAAGCTGTCACATTTTTCGAATTACAAAGAAATGCAGAAGTAACCAGATTAGTTTTGGGGTCTAAACGTTGATGAAAATTCGTGAAATTTTAACACAGTATAATTTAAGGTCTTAGGAACAAGTTTGTAGTATTGACTTTTTAATTTTGAACACTCGAGAAGGCTTTAATAAGCGGATTACAGAAACTGCGCATAAGGGGAATTTTGAATACAATTTGAGTTATTATTGTTAAAATGTGTTTTGCATTGAGTGAAATGAACGGATGGAGTATTATTTTTGCAAAAAGTGTCTAAGAATTAAATTATTTATGTTTACGTTTTCCTATATGTTGATATTGAGAGAATATGAACAACAAGATAGCAATAATCGTTTTCATTGATCAGAGAAAATTAGTAGAAAAGTATTCGATACAAAACAATGAGGAAGAGAATGCCTTAAATACTATGAACTATGCTAAGTATGAAATGGGCCAGCCTAAATCCACACATATACAAGAGTGGCCCAATATCATAATAAAGTTAAAAGACTCAAGCCCATAGAGTCTTCACCATATTCTTCTTTTTTTTTTTTTTTTTTTTTTTTGATAACGGTGACATAAAAACGTCGGCAAAGAAGAAAACTAAAAAAACTACAGTAAAAAGAAGACAGAAAGCAGAAATCAGAAGCGGGGAACCAAGTCCCCAAGTAATCAGCATTGACACTAGCACGAATGTCGTCTGGTGGAAAGGCCCATATCGTGTAGAACTCAATAGATTTGGCACTGTTCTTTGCAAGAAGATCCACTACCTTGTTGCCCTCTCTGAAGATATGGCTCCACTTGTAGTCCGGCCGCAGACGAAGAATATCTGAGATATTATTCAAGATCGGAGATAACAAGTGACCTCTCTCCACGCCAGTTTGAATAAGACGGATAGCCTCCCTTGAGTCAGAGAAACAGTAAGCTTCAGTCACCCCTTTATGAAAAAGAAGTCGCACCCCTCTTCATATTCCATACAATTCCGCCACTAAATTGGAGGCCCTTCCAATAGATCCTGAAAAATCCTCAACCCAGTGACCGTCCCCTGTACGAATAACTTCACCAAACCCTACAGGCCCCGGGTTATCAAGGAAGCTGCCATCAACATGAAAGAAGAGATACCCATATGCTGTGTCGGATTCCAACTAACCAAACGGACCTGCCTCTGCCTGACTTGCTTCAAGAAGGCCCTATTATCATGAGACCAAGGGAGACAGACTTGCGAGCAACTTCATGGCTGTTAATCATGGTCCCTCGCATGCAGAACTCATTTCGGCCTTGCCATATATTCCAAAGCATGGCCCAAAACTTCCCAGTCCAACGACGACATAACGAGTACAAAGCAAGAGGAGTATCACTGCTGGCTGCTTGAGTAGGGAGCTGGTGTTGACATCCCAAAATATTTCTCCTTTGAGAAGTCTGCTGGAACCCCGATTTTTATTTATTTATTTTTTTTTTTTTTTTTGGATGAGTCATTAAGACTTGAAAAGAGGTGGTGGTAGCTCATGCCACATAATTACACAGGAAAATGAAAGGAAGGGATAGGGGGCCGGTGGGGGAATCGAATCTCCAACCTTCCGTTGGAAGTCAATGGACTTAACCACTTGGGCTAAGTCCCCATCCCCGATTTTTAATCTCTTGAGCAACAACTTTGGCATGCTTGTGAATACTTCCAGCTTCAAGATTAGGATCTCTCCTAGCTTCGACACTACATTTCATTTTCTTAATTATAATTAGAATAATTACCTATATTAAAATCCTATGAAATAATTCATTCCTAAAATAATAGTCGAAAAAATATTATTTTTTTAATAAATGATAAAAAGAACAAGTGTATAACCTCTTAGTGGGGATGGGGACTTACCCTAGTCAAGTCCCCCGACTCCCAATCTATAGGTTGGGAGTTCGATTCCCCACCCGGTCCTTTCTCTCCCCTTTATTCCTTATTGTAACTTGTGTAGTTGGCTATTCCTTATTGTAACTTGTGTAGTTGGCTCCCACACACCTTTGCCGACACATAAGTGTCAATATTTACTTAAAAAATAAAAAGAACAGGAAAAAAAAACCTTTTGCTCCTAAAAAACAAACGCATTTAAGAATAATTTTAAAATCTATCCAAATAAGTGATTAAACATTAAAACAAACTTTTTATTTATGTATGTGACTCCAACGTTTTTCAAAAATAATTTTATTTAAGAAAACAAGGGTCTGGGATGGTTCGCTAACACATTGGCGAGAATTAAGAATAGCATCAGTAGTCCTAAACAAACTGAAGCTTCCATTAAATAGATGAATAGAAAGTTACAAGACCACTACCATAGCTGCAGGGTATAAATAGGGTCCTGATGCATATGTCTCAACCCATTAACCGAAACATACAAAAATGAGTTAGTTTTTGGAAAGGAAAATTTGCAGAAAGAACATGATGAACAATAATGGGAATCAATTCCCATTCATAATTTGGTATTTCTTGATTTTTTTTTTTTTTTTTTTTTGTATGTAATAACCATGGAAATCGAAAACCCAATTCACATATACATTTAGACCACCCCGCTGCCAATTCTTGCAGCAAGAATGCAGGCCAGACGCGAGCGAGACTGTCCTAACAGCAGCAGCATTGGGTGCGAAAAAACCAACAAGGCAACACGACGGATTTTAGGCATTTCAACCAGTATATAAAAAAAGGTACAAACCAACAGAACCCTCGGGATCCCCCCTGTTTTTGCTCCTCAGTCGTCTCCTTAGGTGCATCTCTCGCATGTTTTGTAGCAAATGTTCATATCTTCATCATTACCACCCCTTCTAGAAGGAACCGGTACAGTTATTGTATATCCCTTTGGAATCTTCCAGTCAGAAGTCCTTCCAATGGTGCGATATAAGCAATAGATACATAAATCCATAAACATACTAAAAACTGACCCACATATTGTGCGCTTGGACACCTGCAGACTAAAACATAAGTAGAAATGGATCAACCTTGTAAGAGAAGGCCAAAATAAAGTGATTCAGGAATAGAAGGCAGATAATTTATCCGCTGAGAGAGGTAAAAAAAAATATACACATCACACAACGGAGGTTGCTGTGAACTACATACAACTCATAATTTAGATCAACATGAATTCTGAATAAAAAAAGACCATTTTTCCCCAGACATCAATCTTTTTTATGCCTGTTAAGCTCCATCCTAGCTCAAAAATTTTGTTTCAAAGTAATCGGACCAAATCCCTGGACAAGTTTAATAAGAGAAGGGTGAAGTTTCCTTTTTCTTAGCAGCAAGGCAGTTGTAGACGAATCAATCGAGAATCCTTTCCCGTACATTTCTTTAAGAACTTCAGCGGCACCATCATACCCACCATGTAACAACATTCCCTGGACAAGAACATTATACGTAATATGGTCTGGCATTAACTTTGCACGTTTCATATTCAAAAGCAGTTCTTTGGCTTCCTGTAGCTTCCCATGATGACAGCATCCATCAATCAAGGTATTGTATGTAAAAGCATCTGGTTCCAAGCCTTTAGAAGGAAGACTGCTGAAAATGCAACGAGCAACATCAAGTTTCTTTTCTTTGCACAAACCATTCATCACAATATTGTAGTAACCAGTATGAAGAGGTTCTCCTTGGTGCTCTAAAGCATCCAAAATTTCTAATGCACCCTCGACATTACCATGCTGGCACAGTCCATACAACAAGTTACAATAAGTGTATAAGTTTGGTTTTAAACCAACACCTTCTAGTTCTTCAAAAACTTGAAGTGCGAAAGTATACTCGCCCATCTGAAACAACCCCTTTAACATCGTAGTGTACGTCACTATATCTGGCTTCATATTAGTACAGGACAACTCCTCAAATATAAGTAAAGCATCTTCAAACTTCTTTGCTCTAAAATATCCATGGATTAAAATGGTGTAGGTATGAACGTTAGGAAAAGTGTTCATACTAACCATTAAATCAAACACTTTTCGAGCATCATTCAAACGACCTTGCAAACAATATCCATCTATCAAGGTATTGTACAAAATCACATCAGGCTCTACATTTCTACTCCTCATTGTGTTGATTACCTCCACCGCTCTATCCACTAGCCCTTCCTTGCACAAAGCATCCATCAAGGTACTAAATGTGACAACATTAGGATATATATTTCCACACATCATCTCTTTCAAAAACATAGTGACATCATTCCATCGACCAAACATACATAAGCCAAAAATCAGACAGTTATAAGTAACAACATCGGGAGAGATGCCTTTTTCAAGCATTTTATCTTTCATCTTTAAAGCGGAATCTACCATTCCATCTGCACATAAGCAATGTATGAGCATGCTGTGAATATGCAGATTTGCCCTGACACCACTTCTCTCCATTACCCTGACTAGCTCAACAGCTAAAGCAGAGTTACCTGACTTGCAAAGTCCATCAATGACACACCCATATAAAACCACATCCATCTTACACAACCTTTCTCTAAAAATCTTCTTGAACAAAAACTGTGCCTCACTAATCCTTTTCTCTCGAAACAAACCCTTCAATAATGGACTGAATGCAGACTCATTAGGAACATGACCAAGTTTAAAGAACCACCCCAGAATAGAAAACCCATAGTTAGTATGGTTAGACAAGCAGCAACTGTTGATGGCAATGCTCATCGTATATCCATCAATTGGAATTCGCAAACTGCGCATATCCTTGAAAAGGGTAAACGCAACAGAGTATTCCTTCAATTTAACCACATATGAAAGTAATTTAGTAAATTCTTTCACAGAAGGACGAGGCCTTGTACGGGACATTTGATCGAACATGTGAAGTGCATTATCTAGATCCCGTGAAGCCCGGCAATTCCCCGAAGATTCCGTTCCAAAGCAACAATACAAAGAGGGAAGAGGAGGTGGAATTCGAGAGAGAGTACCTGATTGGTGGGACGCATATGGAGTAGAGATTGGGGATTTGGGGAGTTTGAAGCAGGAGCGCATTTGGGGCATTGTTTTGTAAAAAGGTCGGGAGTGGACAGATGCAAGGAGAAGAATGCTAATGCAGAGGGAATCGGTTTTTATTTCTTCATGTCCAAAGTCGCATGTCTTCTTATATTGTAATGTGGAGAACACTTTTTCTTTTGTTAAATTTATCTAAAAAGTCAATTAGGCTTAGGAATTATGGCGCACTAAATGTAGGATTTTGGGTGCTTTGTTGGGGGATCCAATTGATTGTATGGAATGAAATATGTACATGTTTGATTTGAAGTAGTACACTTTACGAGGAAATGCCATATTCACATGAGTTAGAAATGTTAGGAGTTTTGAGTGAGGATGTGTTCTCATTTACAAAGACACACAACTTAGATTACAATATTTATTTTGCATATTTTTATTCTAATTTATCTTTTACATCCTCATTTTTTATAATTATTTTATTTTTATAAATTTAGATATTTGTTTCTAAAAGATTTATAAATATATAAAATTTAATTTAAAAAAAATCTATTGAAAATTTTTAAATTATTTAAGCATAATTTTTAATATATATTCTCATACTATTTACTAAGAATTTATTTATCTTCGTATGTACAATATAATCATAATTAATAAAGATTTATAGATATTAAATTACTAATTATCATAAAATACATTATATAAAAAAGGATTCACAAATATCCACAATATGGGGATGGTCAAGTTCCTGGACTTCCATCCACCTATAGGTTAGGAATTCGATTTTCCACCTTGCCCATATCCCTCTTTTTTATCCCTTAATAATTTGTGATATAAGCTCCCATCACCATGTCCTAGATTGTATAGGCTGTTTAACCAAATATATATATATAAAGAATTTTTTATTTTTAAAAACTAAATATAATTAAATATTTTGTATTGTGTAACAAAATAACATATTTATAAAATTTGTTCAATTGAAATTGAGAGACATTAGAAAATGAAGTACTAATATTTTTGTAAAGTTTAAATAGCTGGTTAACTTGTGAACTCATGAACATGTGACTTTTGTAGCATCAGCCCTTTTAGTGTTGTCTACTTCCCTGAAATCTGAATATATCCAAATATTCTTCTGTGCTGAAAGTCTCCTGTGCATAAAATCTCATCGACCTTATTAACATTGACCTTTCAAATAAGTACCGTACTAAACTTGATGGTACAGCTAGTCAATGTTTCTTCCTTGGCTTTGTTTGAGATCCCGCATCAAATGCCAATAATGTAGAGAGAGTATTAATTATATCTAGTTTAGTTTTGTTTTTTTTGTTTTCTTTTTTTTCTTTTTTGCTGAAAGTCTAATTAAAAAAAATTTATAAGTTCAGAAAGAAAAATAAGTTTTGGTCTTACCTAAAAATTCTCACATCCTCCCTTCGTCATCAAAATTTTTTAACATTCCATATTTTTATGCAATCCCTGGGATAAATGGGAGGGATAGAGGGCCAGGTGGGGATCGAACCGCCAACCTATGGCTGGGAGACGGGGGACTTGACCACTGGGTAAGTCCCCAACCCCAATTTTTTTTTTCTTTTTGTCATTTATAAAATCATTTATGTCTAGGAATATCATTCAAACAAAACTCTTTGATAATAAATGTCTCGAAATGACATTTACGTGAACTAAGTGATATTATTGAAAAAGTAGTATACCTATTTAAAATAATTATTATTGGCGAATTTTTTTCTTTTTTCCATAAAAGGATAACTAAATCGAAATGAATGGCATTTTTTAGGATGAAGAAACTAAGAATTAAATGATGTTGCGGCCTAATTGGAAAAAAGGACAAATATGTCAATTTTTTTTTCCAAAAATCCAAATCAGTCATTTTTCTATTTTATTACCAAAACAGTCCTCTACAAATGCTAATTATGTCCAAATTAGTCCTTTATTCACTAATTATACTCTAATTGCTGACGTGGCAAGTGTTTTAATTTAAACCTAACACGTGTGTATAATATTAGTCCTTTTTCTTTTATCTTTTGTCAATTCAGTTCTAAACTTTTGTTTTGTTCTATTTAGTTCTCTACCTCAATCACTCATTTTTATATTAATTGGTCTCTAAACTTTCAAATTATTTCATTTTAGGCCCAAAACCTTAAATTTTTTATTATTACTAATTCATTTATCAAATAAATGTCCAACATATTTCCGTAAATAAAATTAAATACGAAACCTCATACATTGGGTTTGACCGCCTTGTTATCGGGTCTTCGAAGTTCCGGATTTTACGGACTCTCTCTAACCACCCGATCTTAACTGATGGTTCATTGGTTCTGGTTTCCTTCAGTAACAATCAGCACAATCATACTTTGTGGATAATAAAATTCAGGCTATTTTTTAATATTTTTAATAATATTTTTTAATAGTTTTTTCCAATAAAACCAAGGCTTCCTGTATCCATAATCTTCCAAAAATTCAAGTTAAATCATTTACTCAAACATTGCTATATCCTAAGGTAGGATTCAAAGTAAGATTGTGTTGATTGTTGCGGAAGGAAACCAAAACCAATGAACCATCGGTTGCGGTCGGGTGGTTAGAGAGAGTCTGTAAAATTTCGGTACTTGGAAGACCCGATAACAAAGCAGTCAAACCCAATGTATGAGGTTTGGTGTTTAATTTTATTTATAGAAGTATGTTGGGCATTTATTTGATAAATGAGTAATAATAAAAAATTTAAGGTTCTGGGCCTAAAATGAAATAATTTGAAAGGTTGGAGGCCAATTAATATAAAAATGAGTGATTGAGATAGGGGACTAAATAGGACAAAACAAAAGTTTAGGACTGAATTGGCAAAATATAAAAGAAAAATGACTAATATTATGCACACGTGTCAGGTTTAAATTAAAACACTTGCCACGTCAGCAATTAGAGTATAATTAGTGAACAATGGACTGATTTGGACATAATTAGCATTTGTAGATGACTGTTTTGGTAATAAAATATAAAAAGGATTGATTTGGATTTTTGGAAAAGAAAATGGACCTATTTATCCTTTTTTCCCGGCTTAATTGGCCCATTTCTTTATATTAATGGGGCCACTTGAAGCCCATGTGACAGCAGATTAGGGACAACCTTATTTAATGTGAACATATACCATGTTTGATGTTCCAGAATCGACCAACCCATGACATGTCGTGGTCTCGGAGTAACTTGCCCCCCTATACTATTTTAAGGGTAAGCTCCTAATTGTCCTCGGAAATTGACGATGATTTTCTCGATCCTCGATTTAGGTCCTCGAAAAACAGTTCTTTTTTTTTTTTTTTTGTAGTGAGATAAGAAGTCTCCTGACTTCTTTCTATATAGCTATAAGTACTGGTAAGGAGATGGTAATTATCGTTAGAAAAAGTAAATTACTGTGATAAGTTAAACTACTCGTGTTGGCATGGAAGTCAGCCCGGTGAACTTCTTCCATTCTGCTACTAGGGCAGGAGCGCCTTAGCTCTATAAAGACCTTTTCAACTTAAAAAAAAAAAGATGCTAAAGCTATTTCTAGTAGGAAATATAATTGCAATATTGTCATCATAAAATCATATACGGATATTATATCAAACTCAATTGATCTGAGTGGCATGAGATTTTGACAGCTTAAGCAAATGACTCGGGTTCGAGCACTTCTGCTTTGGGAGAGACAACCCTTTATTGCCTACCAGATCCTCAAGAAATTAGTTTTGCATCCAATATGTCATGGTGATACCCAATACACGCAAAATAAATAAATAAATACAAATATTATCGTTATAAATATTACAATATCCACTTTGGACATCATATTTTCACCTTTGCCATATAAAAGACTCACTCCAATCAGCACATTATACATGTGCAGAATCTGCACAACAATCAACCCATATTTTATTAATATTATAAAATAATGTAATGTTAACTTTTTCTATATGAATCAAACCTAATTCAATATGATCAAGTACCTATTAGCGTTAAGATTGTGCACGTAGCAAAATGTGATGACTTATGCTTCTTTTGTGATGGTAATGTGAATTATGTGATGTTACGAGTGATTTTGTGATATTTATAAATGTGATATTAGGATATGATTTTACAATGATATTTTTAACTCATCATAATGTTTTACTCTCGCATAAAAAAGATTCTCTCAACACTTATACTCCATCCGTCCCACTAATTCCGTCCCACTTTCCTTTTTGGTACGTCCCACCTCAATTGGCCCATTCCTTTTTAGGAAATAATTAAATACAAACTCACTCCCATCATATCACATCAATAAATAAATATATTTAAATTTCATACACACAACTATCACATCACACATAAATAAATCAATTAAAAATTCAAACATATTCCAATCACATCACATAAATTCATAATTTACCCTCACTTTAAACACTAATCTACCCCTACATTAAATACTAACTATCACCACATAAAAAACCGTGCCCAAAAGAAATGAGACACTATTAGTGGGACGGAGGGAGTATATTTCTGCATATACAAAATTCATGTATTATGTACAATAATTTATACTATATAAAAGCTCTTGATCTTATAAATAGTGATGTGCCATTAATGGGCTTAATTATTAGTTTTGAAATTCAATTGGGATTTAAGAAAATTATAATTTATATTTTGCTATTATTTTTAAATTTAGAATTTAGTAGTACTTTTTAATCTAAAAGAATACACTTTAACACCAACAGCAGTTGGCTTGAGTGGATGGGGGCTCTAGTCGCTTAAGCAAGGTCTCGGGTTCGAGCCTTGTGTATGCAAAAAACTGCTTTGGGAGAGGCGTCCTTAATTGCCCTTGCAGATCCTCGAGGGATTAGTCTTAGGTCCAATGTGGCCTGGGGATACCCTGGTATTCACCTAAATAAAAGAATACACTTTAATAAAATATTATATCACTACGGAAAAAAGAGTTTTAGTGAGGAAAACAATCGTCACTGACTTGTTACTAATAATTCTGTCACTAGCTTTAGTGACAAAATTCTGTCACTAAATCTAGTAGTTTTGTCACTAAATCTGGTGACACAAGTTTTAGTGACAATTGTTTTCTTCACTAAAAATCTTTTTTTTCGTAGTTGTATAAAAAGGCATCTCGGAAAAAGATTATTAAGAGAAATGATACATATTTATTGTTGAAAATAAATAATGCGAATTGATAGTTTAAATTAATTAAAAATATTGCTCTTCTAAAAAAAATTAAAATATATATCAATTTTTTTCAAAACTAAAATCAACTAAAATCAATGCGAAAAGTATTCGAGAAAAATTATTTATATTATTTAATAAATTTAAATATTTTAGCGACTAATCTTTATATAATAGTAAATACTATTATCCATGATATTATGTAATACTCCTTATGTTTTTGTTTTTTTTTATTCTTGACACAGACCCACTCAGCACGCAGTTCAATGTACATTTTAAACTATCAATAACTAATATTCGGTACAAGTAAAAAATTTTAAAAGTTCCATATTTAAAAACTATAAGACGAGACGAATCTAACAAAATCTTACTTGGTTATATTTTAATTTGTAAATAATGTTTATATTTTATCAAACTAATTGCATCTAACAAAATTTCCTATGATATTATGTGATAATTAATTTACGAAATGTTATAATTTTTGGTAATTTAAAGAATTGGTCAAGTGGTGAAATTTCTTTAATCTCAATCTTATGTGATGGTTCAATTTTCCACCTGTTTCATATCTCACACATTCGTCAATTTGTAATCTATGTAGCATGGACTCCCACAATCCTTTTTTACGAATATGAGCCTTGAAGCAAAAAATTATTATTTACATTTAAATAATACATTATTGTTAAACTATTAAAATTAATAATCTAGATTTGAACAAATGATATCTCATGTTTAATTATTGATGAATTAATTATAGTTGAATCAACAAACAAATAAGTATTAAATTCAATATTTCATTATTCAACTATATTAATCTATCGTTAATATATCCCAGCCCATTCGGGCTGGGGTAGTACTAGTTGTATTAATATCATCCAATATGATTAGAATTTAGGGGTGATATCGAGTCGAGTATTGAGCTTGAACAGTAAAAAAATTTAAAGTTCTAGCTCGAATTTAACTAGGCTAAGTAGTATATAATTTGAATTTGAATTGACATTTTTACTTATTATGCTACAAAATATAAGTTTGTTAGGCAAAGCATAAATTGTGTCTAATAGTTTATTTTATTTTTAAAATTTAATAATTTAATCGAGTTTTGATCGAGCATCGAGTCGAGTTTTCTTCACTCCTTTAGATTGGATCCATTCGACAAATTAAAAAATATGATCGATTCAAACCAAATCAAATATTGTTAAGTTATTTAAGCAAATGTCTCGGGTTCGAGGTTTTGTGTATGCAGAATTCTGCTTTGGGAGAACCAATCCTCCAATGTCCACCAAATTTTCGAGGGATTAGTCATAGGCCCAATGTTGCCTGGGGATACCGATGAAAAATGCGGCGTCCGTGTGCTGAATTATTTCAATCTTAGGCCCAATATCAAAGCTTTGTGTATGCAGAATTCTGATTTAGGAGAGACAACCCTTCAATGTCCACCAAATCCTCGAGGGATTAGTTTTAGGTCCAAGATGGAGATAAAAATTTATATAAACATAGAATATACTATATATTAGAAATGTGATTTTTAAAAAATAGAATTATTCATTGTCATACATTTATAGTAGTATTTGACAACTACTGGATAATAATTCAAATCTATATACTCCATTCGTTCAATAAATTTTTGTCTAGCTTTCCTTTTTGGGTTGTCCCAATAAGAATGACTAGTTTCTATTCACTACAAGAAAAAGTCAGTTTAGCGACCGAAATTCGCGACCGAAAATATTTGGTCGCCATTACCGACCGAATTAGCGACCGAATTTTTCTGTCGCTATTTTGCCGACCGAATTAGCGACCGAAATTTTATGTCGCAATTTAGCGACCGAAATCGCGACCGAAACGCATTTGGTGGCTACTTGTTGACCGAAATCCAATTACCGACCGAAATAGCGACCGAATATTCGGTCGCTAATCCAATTTCCAATTTTTTATTTTTTTTAAAAAAAAATCTTATCAAATATACGTTTAGCGACCGAATTAGCGACCGAAAATATTCAGTCACAAACTAGCGACCGAATTCGCGACCGAAAATTCGGTCGCAGATCTTTTTACATAATTTTATTTTATTTTTTTATATTTTAATTAGTTTTTTTTATCTTTTTAATTTTAATTATTTTTCCTGAATTAAATTTTCTTTAATTTATTTTATATTTATATATTAATTTTTATTTTAAATATTTAATTTAATTAATGTTGGATTTAATATGTAATTTTTAATTTTAATTATTGAATTAATATTTACCATAATGAAAGTTTTTAGTTTAACTAATATTTAATAATATTGATTTCAGGTTTTTTAAATTTAATTAGTGATTTAATTAATTTTATCCATTTAATTTAATTTTGTATTTTGTTTAATTAATTAATTATTCAATTATTTATTTAACTAATATATTTTTCTAATTTTATTATTTAAGTTATTAATTTACAAATTTATACAAATATATATTATATATATAACACATTGCATCAGATGACATGAAATTGTGAGTAGCCGGACGGCATACGCGTGCGTGGGAGGTCTTTAGGTCCTTGGTTCGAATCCCCTCATCAACACATTTGGGGAGGAATTAAAATATATGACATGTGGCAGGCTTCTATTGGTGATTCGGAGGGTCGGTACAGGTGGTTAGGGCTGGGGATGATGATGATGAGGTCGTGGGTTCGAGCCCTCTTGGGAACATTATTTCTCAAATTTTGGACTTATTTAGCGACCGAATATTTTGGTCGCTAATTCGGTCGCTAAATATAGCGACCGAATTTTCGGTCGCTAATTCGGTCGCTAATATAAAAATTATTAAAAAATAAAAAATTTAAATTTTCGGTCGTAGAACTTAGCGACCGAACAATGCGGTCGCAGTTTCGGTCGCGAAAATCCGACCGAAAATTTTTTTAGTCAGTAGAATTTTTCGACAAAGCTTTTACCGACCGAAAAAATTCGGTCGCGAATTCGGTCGCTAACCCTGTTAGCAACCGAATTTTGAGGCTTAGCGACCGAATTTTTCGGTCGGTAAACTGGATTTTTCTTGTTGTGATTTTAAGCAAATTAAATCAACATAAACAAGATTAGAATGTTAATTGTTCACCACTGTTAAAAGTAATGACTTTTTACTTTTTGCACAAAGTCCAATGCAGAATCTTATTAACATTAATCACTTTACTTTCTGCACAAAATTCAATGCAAATGTTTAACCGTTAATATCTCAAAATCAGTATAAGTAAAAAATAATATAATATATATATATATTAAAACTATACGATTAGACGATTCTAGCAAGACCATATTTGACTATTTTTCTCTTCTTACATCATTACGATAATGTTGGGCCAAAGTTAAAAAATAAATAGTGTCAAAAGTCAGATATAAGCAATATAAAAGGCATGGAGTGATTAATCAGGTTTAGGCCTTGTTCTCATCGTCTGAAATAAGGTGTTCTGATCTGAATTTTATAAGATCTGGTCTGGTCTGATCTGAATGTTTCTGGTCTGATCTGATTGGATTGGACTGGTCTGATCTGATCTAATTACAACTATATATATAGTGTAGTCTGATCTGGTCTGGTCTGATTTAAATGGGTCTGGTCTGATTTTAATAAAAATAAGTAATAAGTTCTGGAAATAAGCCCAGGAAAACATGCTCTTAGTCACATTGCTTTAACTACTAAATATCACTACCTAAAAATATATGAAAAAATAACTGAAAAAATAAAAACCTCCATAGGCAATTTTTAGTGGGAGTAATCCCTGTGAATATTCTGCAATGGTGGGAGTGACTTTTGAATTATTTATATAATGTTTTTAATAATTTTGTAATGTTATTTTTAATAGTCTGTAGAATAACTCCATATTTGTATTTTTTTACATGCACAACAAAACATGGAAAAATTAACAAATTAGTCCTTTAAATTTTAAAATTCATCAAAATAATCCTTTTCGTTTCAATTAGAAAAAATAGTATATTTTCTCCAATTTATCCTCCCAGAATCCTTAATTAAATGGGACAACTCATAACTCTTACTTTTGTTTGAATAAAATAGATTTTTATAAATGATTATTTTGTTTGAATAAAATTAGTTTTAATAAAATGTAATTTTATTTAAATAAAATAGCTTTTTAATAAAATTGATTTTAATAAATATTTTGTGGGTTGACCTGTTTAATTAAGGGTTGTGGAACCAGTGGCGGATCTAGAAAAAAACTTAAGCGGGGTCACAAAAATAATAATTTAAACTTAAATATATTAAATATAATATTTAAATTTAAATATGTTAAATATAACAATCGAAACATACCTCTTAAAAAAATGACTAAATTGGACATTAAAGCAAAAGGTAGAGGGTGATGGCAAGTGAGGAGCGAGCTAGGGCGGAAGAACCAGAGAGCGGCGGAAGAGATAGCGGTAGCACTCCGATAGATGGTGGGAGCTTCTTCCAGGATAAAGCAGACAAAAAATCGGAGCAGGCTAAGGAAGGGAGGTGCAAACTCAGTGGCTGGAAAAGGGTCGATGGGCGCTACCGAAATGGCAAGTTCGGGGGTAGGTGGCCAAACACTACTCGGTTCGGAGGTCATAACAGTGGCAATAATCGGAGATGGATAGATTCAGCTTCTGGACCCAGGGGCCAAAGAACATTGGCTGGGAGATTCGGTGGAGGTCGAACTAACCAACGCAATCTAGTCACTATTTACGTCGGAAATATATCTTCTGCAGCGGCAAATTACCAAATATATCAGGCGGTTAATAGGGTGGCGAGGGTGTGGGATTGGTTTATCCCGACACGAAGTTGGCCGGAGAAGGGATTTAAATTCGGCTTCTTTAGGTTCCAGAATAAGAGGGAGGCAGAACTAGTGGTTCACAGGCTTAATGGTAAAGCATACATGAGTCGTAACCTGTCGGTCAAATGGGCAAACCCTAGGAAACAATTTACTGATGTGCATGGATTCAGATCCTTACGAGGGAGGAACCAGATTTATGCTATCCCCAATTCTCAGGGAGGGATAACAGAAAGTATGATTAGTAAAGCTGGCGATGCATGGAGGGATGAGAGGTCATACGTGGAAGTGGTTAAAGGAAGTACGAATCGTTACGAAGGGAGGGGTAATGGGAAATCTGAAGCCATCATTGAATTGGAAGAAGTCCAAATGGACAATGAAAAGTTCCAAAGGTCGGCACTGGTTGAATTAAGGAGCCTTAGCGATCTAACAGAATTTCAGGATTGGCTATATAGGATGTATCCGGAGTGCGAAGAGATCTGCTACGGAGGGGGTCACATGGTGGTGGTGGTGCTGGAGAGCGGGTCAGTGAGGGACAAATATCTTGCTGACTATGGTGACAGAAAGTTCATTGATTGGAAGAGAAAGTGGAGCAACACAACCCCCTCGAGAAAGCTGTTAGTTTGGACATATCTTTTCGGGATCCCATATTCAGGTTGGAGTGAGGCAAACCTCAATAGAATAGTTCAGGGATGGGCAACAGTCGTCTCCATAGATAGAGATACCAGGGACAGGAAGAGACTGGATCGTGCAAGGGTACTATTGGCGCTTGATAATATCGGAATGATTCCATTGGAGGTGAAGGTGAAAGTAGGGGAATGCGTGTCAATTGTTAGAGTTGTGGTGAATCATTGTGAATCCGTGGTCGAAACTGATGGCAACTGGGAAGAAGGTGCAGCTGGTTCCGATAAACGATCGTCGGCGAGAAAAGCAGCGGAGGGACCGACGGGAATAGATCCGGGAGCGAGGTCTAGGACCTCGGTTAATTGGGAAGCGGAACGAGCACTGGAAGCCGACCATGGGGATAATCAAAATTTAAATTGTGCGGCGATTTCGTGTAAAGAGGTAATCATGTGTACTGCAGATGGTGAGCTACAGTCCCAAGACGTTGGTAAGCTGGCCGAGGAGACACTAGATGAACAGGTGAGGCATGTTGAGCCCAATAATATTGGGTTCGAAAGACATGATGGGCCCAATAATAATGGGTTCGAAGGCCACGATAACAGAGTGGTATCCAACGAAAGTAAAAGTGGAAATGGGCCAAATAAGGACGGCACGGCCGTTGGGCCCATCGTGACTTGTGATATTGACAATGGCCCTAGGGAAGAGGGCCTATCGAAAGGTTCAACCTTTATTGGGCCAAATAACAAGGAATCAGACAGGATAGATAATCTAAATGGTTTATCGAGGATGGAGTTGGTGAAGCACAGAGATTTCTCCGATAAATCAGAACACCCGAGAGCGCCGGTAGAGAAGGAAGGGGGCTATCAGGACATCCGGTCAATTGCTCCAAATTCAGGGGTAGGGCGTGATCGAGCACCTGTACCGGGAGATGGCATGGCCGGGATTCCGGAAGTTGCTGAATTGGATGAATTCGTTGGTGAGAAACAGGGTCCGGAACAACCAGAAGAGGTTCAATTCAGTGACATCCCAATCGGTGGAGAGAATATTACTTATAGGGGTGGATTTTACTCTAAAGAATGGGAGTCCATTCGACGTGCCGAGGGAGTTTTGGCAGATTTGCTGGCAAGTCGGAAGCGATCGTCTAGGGCCAGGCGTATAAAGGGAAGAAGGGTGCGTACATGTCCTAGTAAGAAGAGTGTGTGCAGCCAGAAAATTCAGCGGCTGGATGGGGATGGTTTTGCGAGATTAGATCTATTCACGGTCAGGGTGGGTGACAGGGTGAGGCTCGTTGATTTTTCAGAGGCAGAGGCTACATTAAACCTTGCGACTCAGTTGGGGCTCGGTTGTGCTATGGGGAGAGAGGCAGCATTGAGTAGGTTAAGGGGGGAAATATTGAGAGAACTTTAAGCGAGAGGGGAGGGAAAGTTTTGAGTCTGTTAGCTAGATTATGCAGATTATCACATGTAATCTTCGGGGCCTAAATGGGGGGGTGAGACGGAGGGCTGTGTCGAGGTTGTGCAAAAAACATAAACCAACCGTTGTATGCTTCCAGGAAACTAAGATGGCAGAAATTAAAGATCGGCTGGTTTTTAGGTTATGGGGTTCCAGAGAGTGTCACTTTTACTTTCAACCTGCCATTGGAAATGCGGGGGGGTTATTGGTAGTATGGAATTCTAACGGTGGGGTTTTCAATGTAGTGGAGCAAGATCATAACTATTTGTGGGTCAAAGGGCAGTTGAGAGGGGTGAGCGGAGTCGTCAACCTTATTTGTTTGCACGCTCCCAATGATAGAGGGGCTAGGTCTGCGTTTTGGGAGAGTCTTCGTCGTAAGTGTGATACGTCGAATGGTGAGCTTTGGTGTTTTTCGGGAGACTTCAATGCTGTGGGTAGAGCGGGGGAGAGGGTGGGGGAGTGGGAGGACTCAGGTTCGTGTCGTGAGTTCAATGAGTTTATTGACCATTTGGGTTTGGTGGACTTTCCTATGGAAGGGGGGTGTTTTACTTGGTTCGGTAGGGGGGGTAGGGCTTGTAGTAGACTTGACAGATTTCTAGTGTCGCCGGGTTGGTTCCTACTGTCGGGTCCAGTAGTCCAGAGGAGATGTGAATCGGTCTTGTCGGATCACTACCCAGTTAGTTTAGAATTTGGGAAGATATCTTGGGGTCCTAAACCGTTCCGGTTTTTCAACTATTGGCTGGAGAGAAAGGGTTTCATTGATCTTGTTAGGGAGTCGTGGGGAGCGGGGGGGCAAAACAGAGATTGTGGGGTGGTGAGGAAGCTTAGAAACCTAAAAAATATCATTAAAAGCTGGGATGGATACAAGGCAGAGGCGTTGGAAAAAGATATTCAGCGTTTACAGGATGAGATCGCGAGCATCGAAGAAAAATTCCAGGATGGTATAGTGGACGAGGAGGCATCTGCTGGCTGGGTTACTAAGAAAAAGGAGCTGAAGATGGTGTTATTGTCGGAAGAACGTAGATGGCTTCAAAAGTCAAGAATTAGATGGTTAAAGGAGGGCGACCAAAATACTAAGTTCTTCCATATAGCTGCTGCTTTGAACAGAAGAAGGGGTTACATAGGGGCCATAAGGTCGAATGGTGAATTGCTTGAGGAACCAAGAGCTATTAAAGAGGCGGCAGTCCAATTTTTCCAGGCATCTTTTGCCAGTTCGGAAGGCCCTATATTTCACATGGTTGATGTTGGTCTGTCAAAAGTTTCAGAGGCAGAGAGGGTCAGCTTAATTAGGAACTTCACTGAAGATGAAGTGCTTTCGGCTATACAGAGCTGCGATGGGAGTAGGGCCCCCGGTCCAGATGGATACAACCTTGAGTTTTTTAAGAAATTTTGGGAGGTAGTAAAAGGTGATTTAATGGAACTGTTTAAGGGACTAGAACTCGGAGCTAAACTACCTAAAGATGTGGGTTGCTCGTTCATAACACTTATTCCGAAGGTAGAAAATCCGATGGAGTTTGGGGAGTTCCGCCCGATATCACTTGTGGGGAGTGTATTCAAAATCATCACCAAAGTATTATCCAGAAGGCTTCAGAGTGTGATCCACAAGTTAGTTGGAGAAACACAAATGGCTTTCATTAAAGGTAGACAAATATTGGATGGGGTCCTAATAGCCGCTGAAGTTATCCATTCCAATGTTAAGGCAGGAAGACGGGGATTCGTGGTGAAATTGGATTTTGCAAAGGCATATGACAACGTGTCGTGGGAAGCATTGTTTGACGTATTGAGAGCTATGCGCTTTGAGGACAAATGGATTGAATGGATCAAGGATTGTGTCTCGTCTGCCTCAGCTGCGGTGTTAATAAATGGGGTTCCTACGAAATTCTTTAAAATGCATAAGGGTATCCGACAAGGGGATCCTCTATCCCCTTATCTATTTGTGCTTATTGTGGAAGTATTAAACAGACTTCTTGTCAAAGCAGCGGAGCAGGGTCTGTTGGTGGGATTGGAGGTTGGAAATGGAGGTCCGATCATCACTCACTTGCTATATGCGGACGATGCGATATTATTTTGTGAAGCTAACATCCAGCAGCTTGTGGTCATCAAAAGAATTCTAAGATGCCTAACCCTCACCACGGGTCTCAGGATTAACTACAAAAAGAGCAACATATACGGGTTAAACTGCTCAAACGAGCTGGTAATGGAAGCAGCAGGCCTTTTTGGTTGTGAAGTCGGTAGTTGGCCACTAAAATATTTAGGTATCCCCATTGGAGGTAGGATTAATGGGACGACCTTATGGCAACCTGTTTTGGAAAAGTTGGAAAGGAAATTGGCGGGTTGGAAGGGTCGATGTTTGTCCCAAGCAGGGAGGCTTTGTCTCCTTGATTCGGTAATGAGCAGCTTACCTATTTATTTTTTATCGATATTTAAGGCCCCGAAGGCAATAGCTGAGCGGATCGATCAACTCAAAAGACGACTTTTTTGGAACGAGTTTGATGAGGTAAGAAAGCTACATACGGTGAACTGGGATACATTATGCAAGACAAAGGACGTGGGGGGTTTAAATCTCTGGAATAGCCAAATGCACAATGCTGCTCTTTTGTTAAAATGGCGATGGCGCTTCGGGTCAGAGCAATCACTTTGGAGGGAGGTTATTAACGCAAAATATTACAACCAGGTCAGCACTCTCAATCCAGAACCTTGTTCTGGTCGATCGTTATGGGCCAAGATAAGTAGTGCATGGTCTGAGATCAATTTGGATAATCTTGGTGGGGGCTTCAAAATTTTGGTGGGAGATGGTCGGAGGACAAAATTTTGGAATGATATATGGGTAAACGCCGGTGTCCCCTTGAAGGATTTATTTCCTAGAATGTATACACTGTCAACGAATAAAGATGGGTTGGTAGCTGAGTTTGGAAGATGGATAGGTGTTGAATGGGAATGGAATGTCCAAACACGCAGACAGTTATATGATTGGGAAGTGGATGTGTGGAACGAGATGATGGTAATCATTGGAGGGAGGCGGATGTGCCGATTCTTGGAAGATCGCTTAATCTGGATGGGAGAAAGCAATGGGAGATTTTCTGTGGGTTCGTGCAGACGTCAATTAACTGGAGCAACAGACTCGGGGATGCGAGAAATATGGATCCGACTCTGGAGGATCCATTGCCCAATGAAAGTTAAAATATTGCTATGGAAAATAATCCATAAGGCCCTACCTGTCCGGGCCGAACTGTTGCGAAGAGGTTGCATTCAGGCCTCAAATGCCATTTGTTCTTGCTGTGAAAAGGTAGTTGAATCGGTTGATCACCTATTTTGCAATTGTGAGGCTTTTGTTAAAATATGGTATAAGTGTGTGGAATATTTCGGGCTGCAATGGGCCATCCCAGACAATGTTACTTCGCTAGTTGCTTGGTGGCTGGATGCGACCCCAAAGGAAGGGTGTAGAGAAGCTTGGATTCTGACGGGCATGGCCTCATTTTGGTTCATATGGCATTGGCGCAATGCTGCGATTTTCAGAGGCCAACAGGTGGAGTGGAAATTAATTATAGATCAAATCAGGTGGAAGGTAAGTTGGTGGTGGAGTGCTTTTTCGAACGGATCAAACGCCTCCCTGGACTGCCTGGAACCGAACTTCCCCACTACTCTGTACAGTCAAATAATTAAGCGTCCAAGGGTACCTCGCAATGGACTGGTTTGGGAACGCCCTGATTTGGGTTGGTGGAAAATTAACACAGATGGTTCATCATTGGGGAACCCGGGACCGGCGGGAGTTGGCGGCGTCATCAGAAATGAAAAAGGCGAAACAATCTTTATCTTGTCGGATTCGGTGGGGATCTTAGATTCAGCCACAGCTGAATTGATGGCAATTAACCGAGTGTGTTCAGCCCTTCTTCGCGATCAAGGTTTTCCTCTTCCGAGAATAATATTTGAGTGTGATTCGTCCAACGTGGTGCATTGGTTGAAGGATCCTGTGCAAGCCCCATGGCGAGCTGCTGATTTGTTTGTCCCAATTATATCAGTTCTGAGATGTGGAGGAGAAGTGAGGATACAACACATACTGCGAGAACGAAACTCTTTGGCGGATTACTGGGCAAGGAATGGGGCAATGAATAATGGTAGAATTGAATCGTGGTTATGACAAGGATGAGAGGGAATTCACAGACATGGCAGAGAAATGGGCGTAGCGAGGTGCAAAGGGTGAAGGGTAGATGGAGGAATGGCGCTGACTACATCAAAGTGTAAAGGCCAAAGGAACTGTAAGGGTTCAACATATTTTAAAGGAACACAATAATGAAGCCGACCAATGGGCAAAAGAGGGGTGAACGGTGAAGGATCGGTCGAGGATTGGGTCTAGAGATGCCTTGCAGAACAGTGGGTGGTGACATGATTTGAGCTGATGGAAAGATTTGTCGGACAAATTTGAGGATGTTGTATTGTGATTGTTCTATGACTGGTTTCTATGAAGGAAACTGTTACGTTTTTCTGTTCCTTTATTTTCTTTTTTCAGGTGGATGCTGTAACTGGTGTATTGAGGGGAATGATGATGATGCAATATGGGGCGATGTTGTCATTGGTAATTTGTTTGAATTAGAGGATGTAGCGGCGATCAGAGCTGCCCGGGAAAGTAATCACTTGAAACGTCACGGCCACATAAAGCGAATTGGTGGAGATAATCTGGAAAGGGAGACCATTCTATCATGGAATACGTTATGCTACTGACAAGCCCAAATGGTGAGATCTGAGTCTTCACTATCCTTCATACGAGTATGTTGGGAGCCATCTTGAAATTATTTGATCTTGTCTCAATCACACATGTTGAGCCTGCATAAATTTTTCAATTCAATGCATCGGAATGAATAGGGCGGTTAGGATGAACCATCTTGAACTCCATACAATACCAAATTTTGTCTTACACCCTATATAATACCAAGTTTTGTTCTACACCCTTCTGAGCTGTGTCGTGAGCCAAATTGACATATTATCTCTTACTATTTCGTTGCAATTAGAGACCTGTATCATTAGCCGTCCCCTGTCATAGCCATACATATTTTTGTCCCTGGGGTATTATGGAACTGTCTGCTCATGCCTTGTGGAAATACTGATCGTGTTGCAATCTTGCCTTTCATTTGAGGTGATGGAATGTCCGTAAAAGCGGGTGGGTCTGGTTACATCAGGAAGGAATGGGAAGTACGTATGATGGAGTTTGGGCGGAGATGGAAATGGTTGGGGTACGATCCTCTTGTCTTGGTGTTGGTAGATGATTTTATTCAAAAAAAAAAAAAAGGAAAAAAAAAAAGAAAAAAAAAAGAAAAAAAAAAGGTGAAAAAAAAAAGAAGATGTTAAAAAAAAAAAAAGTTTATTAATGAGTTGATAATGGAGATTGGGACTACCGGTTTATAAAGGAGTGAATCCAGGGTGGAAAGTGTAAGGGTTGGGTTGTGAGATTTGTATTTCAGTAATTAGAATACAGAGGTGAGAAGGTGCTACAAGGCTGTGCTTTTGCTGGTTGAAGTATGAGATGGCCATCTTTTGCTGAGTTTCCTCCCGATGCAACACGAATTAGTTGACCCAGTGAGTATTGACAGACAGATCCTTAATCCCCGTATGCCGTCCTATCCTTCCCTTTATCCCTTGCCTTGCCTTGTCCGCGATTTATACCCATTAATAGGCCCTTGTCCTTTCGATGTATTGGAGTTTGAACGTTATATGCAGGGGAGATATGGTGTTTCAGACAAAGGTACGATTTCTTAACTACGTACCACTGTAAATTGAGATACTTAGAGGCCGTTTGGATTGGCTTTTGGGGGAGTGCTTTTGGCTTTTGCTTCTGCCAAAAGCACTTCTGATAAAAAAGAGGTGTTTGTTTTGGCTTTTGGAAAAAAGCAAAAGCACCATGAGAAGCCAAAAAAGTGCTTCTGGGAGAAGCAGCCCAGGGGGTGCTTCTCTCAAAAGCAGAAGCCAAAAGCACTTCGTAAAATGTGCAAAGACTTAAATACCCCCACTACTTAATATAAATTACACTATAAATATATCTTATTATCATATTAAATAGCATGTCCTTTTTAGTAATTACCACATTCCAAAAGCACTTTTCATTTTTATTCATCCAAACATATTTTTAAAAAAAGCCGCTTTTCAAGCATTCCATCCAAACACAAAAGTTACATGCTTTTGCTTTTGACTTCTGCTTCTGCTTCTACTTTTGGCTTCTGCTTTTTTCAAAAGCCAATCCAAACGGGGCCTTACTTGAGAGTACCTCTTCGACTGGAAAGTTGTGGAGTGATTCCCAGATCAGAGAATACAATTGATATTGACAGTGTCAGAGTTTAAATCGCATGACGCATACCGCATGAAGCTTATGATCGCTGTGGGATGAAGGACCTCGGGGCCTTGCTAATGATAATGACTTTGGACGAATCACAGATTGATGAGGCAGCAGTGGTCATCGAGTCAATTGAGTTATGCATTCTGAATTGCAATCTGAAAATCATTGTCTTTGTTTCTATAGTTTTGGGCTTCTGTACTTCGTATGATACACTCATCTTATTTGGTTCCTATGGAATAAAAGTATGTTTCTTCTCAAAAAAAAAAACATACCTCTTACAAATACTCTCTACGACATTTCATACTTTGAAATCGACTAATAACAGCTTCATTCATAACATTGAGGAGAGTTTCTTTCTCAATAGCTAGCACAAATAAGAGAATCATTGATCAAAAATCATCACCTATTCGATTTCGCAAATCAGATTTCACAAGCTTTTGGGGTCCCTACAAAAATTTAACCGGGTGCACTAAACTACGCATAAATATTTTTTTTACCTTACAACACAAATTTAAGCGGTGTCCCGTGCCCCCGGTATCGAATACGTGCGTCCGCCCCTGTGTGGAACCAACATTAATGACTTAATTATATTTAATTAGATATTAATTATATTTGTTATATCGAAATGATCAAATTGGAGATAACATCAAACTTAGGATCAATTTTTCTAATTAAAATAAAGATGACCATTTTAATAAATTTTGAATTTAAATGACTAAAATATTAATTTTTTCCCAACAAAACATACATACATGTTCAGCCTAAAAAAACATACAACTATACAAGACATGAAGAAGATCTAACGGAGGATTTGACTTATCGTAATTAACTTTTCGCCGACAACGGTAAATTTTCTCACGGACAGTAAAATCACAATATATTTAAAAAAAAAATGAGACAAATATACAACCCCACTGAAAACACGCATGCCACCACCACCTTAACTCGCTGACACTTGAAACCCCAACTGTTCTTCTGCTCCACTTCCATTTCCATTTCAATTTCCTCCGTTAGCTCTCTACAAAATCCCTAACAATTCAGATCTTCTGCTGCACTCGCCGCTCAATCACTGCAGGCCACGGCTCTCATGGTGAATAGTCGCCCCCTGCTTCAGATTCCGGCCAGATTCTTCCTTTGCTGCGACAATATGGTTCTGCGGATCAAAAGGTCGAGCAAGGCCAGTACCGCGCCGGCTTCCGATAGTGGAGCCTCCGCCGCCTGTTCCAGGGGTACCGACGGCAAATGCGGCGTCCGTATGCTGAATTTGATGGGCGCAGTTTTGGTTTCGGTGATGGCGATCTCTGTCGTGTTCTCCTTGTCCGTGGTGCTGCGGAACCCCCTGGCGGATGCGCTTTGGGCAAGGAATCGCGTTTTCCATCCGCGGAAAGGTACTCTCCCTCGTTTGGTATCTTTGTTTGTTTGTACGTTAGGGTTGATTACGCGCGATAATTTTGCTGCGAAGTAACTACTATTTTGTGTCTTGAGTGGTGATCTTGGTGCGAAATTACGTTGCTGTTTGTGGTTAATTTTTGTTTTACTGAGTTAGATTAAGTGAATCTTCCGATTGCTTTGATGCGTAATTTAGTATAATTGCGCATTGATTTTTAAGTGAGTTAGCTGGAAAAGTGGAAATTGCATTCCTGTCACTAGAGTCGTCGTGCCAAACATCTTCTTCCATTTGCAAAAGTTGTGGTCCACGACCATCAACTACTCCATTTTTTTTGCTACTGAGTGTAAGGATAGTACACAAGATGAACAGGACTATCTCTACCTGATAATGAGTTTTAGAAACTTTATTTCAAATGCCAAGCATTAATATCTGGATAGATGACTGCACAGTGAATTTGGAACTGTGACTCTTTCCATAGTCAATAAGGGTGCAACTTAAGCACATTTTGAACTGGGAGGGTTATAGCCATAGGAACAAAGTTTTATTGAAGTGTGAATGAAATTTCTTTAGCTGCTTTATAGAAGTTGATTTCTCATAATACTCTATTGCTCGGATTTCCCTCTGCTTCCCCACAATTGAAGATGGTGGATTTTGAGAATTCTTAGAACAGTTAACTTCATGCCTGATTTGATTACTCCTTGGAGCAGGTTTACAGTTAGTCATGGATTTTGGGGTTTATAAAACAATTGGTGAACAATTAAGGTGGGGTTTGTTTGACTTTAGCGGTATAAGTAAAGTCCTAGAGACCTAGATGAACTATATCAAAGATTCATTTGAAAGCTTTTTGTTGTTCATATTTTTCAGAGTGTACAGGCAAATTGATGCTATAATAACACCATAAGTGGAGAATTAGAAGATTTGTGACAGAGATGGTTTCAGTCGTGTGCACCTAAAAACCCCAAATAAATCCAGTAAAAGTGAATCCTAGTCTAATGAACTTCCACTTTGTGGTTGATCTGTTAATGTGTTTTCAGTTCTCAGGATATTCCAACCAGAGGATGCCTGTAAACTGATACAATCAATCAGTCATAAAATTAGGGGTATATACACCAAAAGTAATTGAGGCATAATAAAGCAAAAATAAGGCAACTTAACTGGTAGGACACTATAGGAGATAACGTTGCAAAACTAGAGATGAGGGATATTATAATGTTTAAAGCATCTCATAAAAGTCTTTTGGTTTGGAAATATAATTATTTTATACTATTTCCTCGTAAGAGACACCATGAGGCTAATAAAAATAATTCTGATTTTAATCATAATAAGACATGCTTTCTTGGTATTCCACCCTTGCTGTTGTTTTATTTTAAATTTCTGTGTATGCCCCCAGAAAATGCCTAGATCATGATGTGGTTGTGCTTGGCATGACTACAATATTTCCTTTTGACTACAACCTGTCCTTTTCACGACTTGTGGTTGTGCTCTGCATTAATACAATCTTTCCTTTAGATGACTTGAGGTTGGGTTAATTTTTTTATAATTTTTTTCCCATAAAGCTCAAGATTCTCTGTTATCTGTTTTTTTACTATTATTAGTGGATTTTTTGGGTTAATAAAACAATAAGTCAATATAAGATTATATAACTGATGGAAAAACCATGCACGTACCTCTTTGGTTAAATGAACTAAACAGTATCTACAGATAAATACTACTAAAATAATAAAATTACCTTATAATCAAACTCCTATTCGTTTTGAAAGATGTACTTTATAATTTAAGAATATAAGGTTTTTAGTTAACTTAAAAGTGACGGCAACAGAAAGATTACAGAGATTTATAGCGTTCAAGAAAATAATCAATTTCCTACCATTTACTGGTAGGAAAACATAGGGGACATTCCTTTAGACATTGTGCTTAAATTTGAACTTTTCTCTAACTATGACTCTATGAGATGATAATTTAATTACCAACCCAGTTCTCTTCTAGAATTTTTTAGTTGATTTTGGTTTAGAAGATCCGTTTTACTGGGTTCTCTGTCTTTCTTCCCCTCACTGTACATTACTTTCTGAATTTCCTCCTATGCCTTATGGCAGCCATACCACAACAGGAGGAAGTTACACAGGGCGATCATGTTCCCGAGGTAATACCATTGGGTGACCTTTTACCAACTGGATTTGATAAACAGTCTTGCCTTAGTAGGTTTGAATCAGTCCTTTATCACCAAGGAATATCAAAGAAAGCTTCTCCTTACCTCATATCAAGGCTACGAAGCTATGAAGCTCTTCATAAAAAATGCGGGCCTTACACAGATTCATACAACAAAACTGTGGAAGATCTTAAATTCGGCAGACAATCAAGCATTTCAGATTGCAAGTACGTCGTCTGGATATCCTATAGTGGTTTGGGAAACAGGATTTTGACTCTGGCTTCAACGTTTCTTTACGCTCTTATCACCAACAGAGTACTCCTTGTTGATCGTGGAGTTGACATTCCTGAGCTTTTCTGCGAGCCATTCCCCGAGTCTTCCTGGCTACTTCCCTTGGATTTCCCTTTGGCTAACCAGTTCATAAGCTTCAACAAGAAATCAAATGATAGCTTTGGCAATATGCTAAAGAGCAATTCCTTTGGTAATTCACTTCATTCATATATGTATATCCACCTGGTCAATGATTACAATGACTCAGATAAACTTTTCTTCTGCCATCAAGATAACACGCATCTACATAACATACCATGGTTGATTTTGAAGAGCGATAACTATTTCATACCCTATCTCTTCTTGACCCCACATTTTGGGGAGGAGTTGAACAATCTCTTCGTGGATAAAGAAGCCGTCTTCCATCTCCTGGGCCGGTATCTTCTCCACCCCACGAATTCAGTGTGGGGCCTTGTAACCAGATACTACCATGCTTATCTATCCGAGGCGGACGTAAAAGTAGGAATCCAAATAAGGGTCTTTGATACAGAACCTGGTCCTTTCAAGCACGTTATGGATCAGATTTTGTCTTGCATCACAGAGGAGAATATATTACCCCAAACCATCCTGAATGAAACTGTCATCACCTCATCTAGAAGCCAGAAGACTGTCGCTGTCCTGATGACATCCTTAAGCCCTGGGTACTACGAGCAGGTAAGAAAAATCTATTGGGAGAATCCAACTGTGACGGGAGAAGTAGTTGCAGTTTACCAACCAAGCTACGAAGGGTACCAACAAACTGAGAAGCATGACCACAACAAGAAGGCGTGGGCAGAAATGTATCTGCTCAGCCTGATGGATAAACTGGTGACGAGCTCTTGGTCGACATTTGGGTATGTTGCTCAAGGACTCGGTGGAGTGAGGCCGTGGATACTATACCGGCCAAAGAACAGGGAGACCCCCAACCCGGCATGTCGACGGGCAGTGTCGATGGAGCCATGCTTCCATGCTCCTCCTTACTATGATTGCAAGCTGAGAAGGGGAGCAGATTCAGCTAAAATGGTTCCTTATGTGAAGAATTGTGAGGATGTGAGCTGGGGACTTAAGCTGGTTGATGCTCATAATCAATTGTGACCAGACCTGACCAGGTCAGTAATGAATGCTTCCACTTTTTTCTCCTTTATTTTTTGAAGGAGCCTTTTTTCCATTGACAATATGTTACTATATAATGTTAAATGCTAGGCTGATTGTTGCTTGTGAATTTAGTTTTTGTTTTTAACATCATCCGTCTTGCCAAAAGTGGCAAATGTGTTAATTCTATTGCACTTTTAATGTATACTAAAGGAAAAATGAAAATTACATATTGTATCCCTTTTTCTTTTTTTTTTTGGTTAAGGAAAAATTTATGGCCCTATGATTGGTCCGATAATTTTAAAATCTTTCTTTGAATGTTGTGGCTGATTTATCATTTGCCAAAAAGTTAATAGCGTCCTATGAATTCCTTATACCTGGAGATTGGGGATTCGCCTCAACTTTTACGGTTTAAGGCTCGGAGTTTGAATCAAAACACTACTCTTATCCCTCTCTTTTATCCCGCGCAACTTCGGCACAACTCCCAATGTAGGTGCTAGGTGACTCTTATCCCTCATTTTTATCCCCTTATTATTACAACTCTCAATGTAGTTGCGAGGTAAAACAAGGAGGTGCTTAGCGACCTTGGTATATCCCCGGCTTTAAATCGATCAACCTAGTCGTTCGCGATAACTCTCAAGTCAGAACTTGCTCAATTATGTTATTACAGGTCGAAACCGCAGAGAAACAATGCTTTATTTGTGATATCTGCATCTGAACTGAGGCCACGGCTGCTTGTTGAATTCAACCTATCAGTTCAATTTGCAAGCATGGAAAATGTAAAGACTCGTACAAAATTAAAACTAAAACCAATTGTTCAACGTTGCATGGGGGAATATGTTACAAAAAAACCACATAAAACAAGAAACGTAAAGGTTCACAAAGTCCTTTCACCATTGACGTGCAACTGATTAATCTTGAGAACAGGCTTAAGGTAGATTAATCTTGATTTATTTCCCATTCCCAAGTGTTTATGATTATGGTTACGATGGCAATACTGGAAGGACAAGATGCAACTGATTCATTAAGTCCTTGCATAAGATCACAAAGATGCACACCTTTCAACTGATAATCTAGAACATAATGTTAGGGGATTTAAACCCAGAAGTTTTACAGCTGACACGGTGACTGGATCGATTCCAATACCCAAGATCAAGTTTTTCAGTTCTTCCTTCCTTCAGATAATATAATGTGGTATCCATGCCTGAATTCATCAACAGCAAACATCAGTACATATTTACACATTGTTGCATATCACCCAAAAAAAAAAAAAAAAAAAAAAAACAACATAAATAAATCCAGAAGAAAAGACTATGAAAACCTACGTGGACTTGAATGGTGCGCTCGTCACCCCAACCGGTGTGTTGAATGCAACCTCCTGAAATGGACCAGCCATCTTCCCACGAGGAAACCATCCTAGGTCCCCACCTTTCTTCCCTGACGGGCATTCTGAATACTCTGCGGCTATCTGTATAAGGGAACATACAAAAAATAAGGTGGGAAAATAGTGCAGTCGAAGGTAAGATCAAATAGAGCCGTAGCGAGAGATACTCAACCTTCACTTGATAAATACAGATTCAAGCTTGAGCTTTGGCATGAGTATGCTTGATTTAGACACTTAAAGATGCAATTAAAATAAAACTATACATTGTTTGAGCTTTGACAAAAAAGAGAAACTACCAGATGGCAATCACGTGATCATCAAGACAAAATTCATAAACAGTAGCAAGACATAAATATAAAGTCGATACCTTAGCAAACTCAGCTGGTGGAACCTTGTCCCCATTACTAAGCCATCCATCCTGTAGCTTCTTGTAGGCTTCATTGATCTTTCCTTGCTTCTCACACAAGATATGCCTCGCTGTTCGAAATTAAGGGGGGCATAGAAATATTACAACCAGATAAATCTAACGACTACGAAGCATATAAAAAGGCGCATAGAAATATTAAGTAATCAGATAAATCTAACGACTACAAAGCATATAAAAATAAAAAAGGTAAAGGACAACACAGTTTACACAAAAGGAGATACAAAAAGAACCACCTTTAACATATGTGCAAGTTCCAAGACCATCTCCCTTCCCTCCTCCTTTTCCTTTACCCTTCGATGCAGACTCATCACTCCCTCCAGCTGCTTGTTTTCCCTTGCCTTTTCCCCCTTCCTTGGGCTTGGAATCCTTTCCCATTACTACAAAAATGTCAGATAATTAATCGGGCAAACAAAAGAAGCTTTTATTTAACATTCATTTTGACATTTCCCTGATTCAATGTATGAAAACAAATCTCATCAGTCAGAAACTAGAGAACCAGTCCTTGAAATTATACATGAAAATTTTGAAAATTACGAACTCTTCAACTAGGGCAATCGCTGCAGATACTTTCACAAGTAGAAGATCAACGCTGAATATTGATGATACAAATATAGATTATAGAGTGGCCAAAAATTCAAGGGGATAGACATAGAACTAAAGATGTTATTAAAATATATTATGTCACAGAAATGGTTTGGTTGTTCAACATCCCAGTGAACTATATTGACAAAGTAGAATTGCAAAACATATCCGGTGTGGGTTCTTCTTTAATCTTTGTGGATTAGGGTTTGGTATTATTAGTTATTACAAATGTTAGATTAGGGTTTCATCCTGCACAACCACTGTAAGCTTGAAAGTGGGATATGCAAAATGATATTATTAACCTTAAGGCATATTTTTTGTAAACAAGCATTTTGCAAATTAAAGAGTATCAAAATATTTGTAAACGAATCTGGCTTCAGCTTCGCCAAAAAATATGCGTGAACGATTCAGAGAAATTGAACCAAACACCTTTCCAGTCCTCTCAACATTGAGGATACTCAACAATTGATAATTAATATGTCACCATATTCTAAAAACGTGGAAGACTGATGGCCAGAAATTACAGAGTTCATTTGCGATAGAAAATCATCCAATCAAGAGAATAATCAATAATCCGCAACAACCCCCAAAAATATCAACAACATTTAGCAGAATTAATGACAAATGCCAAAATACATATCTCTAAACTCATAAATAAAACACAAATTACTCGAAACACATATCAAGCAAATTAATTTCCGCAGCAAACAACTTCCACCAATTTGCCCCCTTTCTCCCATAAACAATCACCAGAATGATGTGAAAACAAATGAATCGACCAAATTTCACCGTCGTAAATGGACAAGAAACAATTGATGGAGAACTTACATGGAATTCAAAGATTTTCGAACAAGGGATAAAAAGAAAGATTCCGAACCGATCGATCAGCGACGCACTGCAGTCTGCAAATGGATGCTTTCTTCGAGTGAATGTTAGCGATGTACTCCTGTATGCTTTCTTCAAATGGATTATTACTCTGTATAATCCTGCGCTTGGACTTGGAGTGGGACTGGAATACTAGAGTACTAACTTTATACTTTGACCCTGATGGAATCAACTTATACTCGTCCCGCGAAGATTGAAGCCTTTCTTTTGGGCACGGTAATTTAGGTAGTGGAGTTTAGTAGTTAAAGTGGTGTGAGTATTTGTGTTTAAGATTATAATGAATCTTGATACTATTTATTGTTTAACTTTGACTTAATATTATCGTAGTGATGTAATTTGAGAAAAATATTCAAGTGTGGTCTTGTTAGAATCGTCTAATCGTGTAGTTTTAGAATATATATTTTATACAATTTTTATTTGTATCAATTTTGTAATATTAAGAGTTAAAGAAATATAAGGGACTTTGTGTAGGAAAGTAATAATGCATTGGAATTTGTGCAGAATAGTAAAAGTAAGTATTTTTTATGGGATTTGACAATAATTAAGATTCTAATCAAACTTATATTAATTTAATTTTTCTAAAAACGGAAAGGGTTCAAACTTCGTGGGACACCCCAAAAAGGAATAGGGTTCAAACTTCGTGGGACGGAGGGAGTACTATTTTTTACCCCTTAAAAGGTGTATTATTTTTATATTCACCCAAAGAAAGATGAAAATGTGGCAAATATGACCTTTTTCCATGTTGTACAAACTGTATTGTTGAAATAGTGTTTGTTGTTTAAATAGTTGCACGGATGATTTTTTGAATATTTGAATTTATTATGATTATGATGTAGGAATCACAGTGGACGTTTGAGAGTAGCATCCCCTTCCCCAAAACCTATAGCATTTTTATTCTCCAAAAACCGGCTCGTTCCCCGTCGGGGACCTTAACGAGGATCCCATCGGATATCATAATTTTTTCGATCTCCATCAATGACCATATCGGGGATTCCCTTACATGCCATTTTAAATTTTTTGGTAATTAGGAGGACCGAAGCCATATTATTCAAGCCAACTTTCAATTTCGAAAGCTATAATATTTTTTTGGCGTAGTCGAAAAACTATAATATTAAAATACGCACATAAAATGTTTAATTATAAACCATAATCCATATCAAAAGTTCATAATGTTTCGAATCTATAATGTTTCGAAGTAATTATTTTTTATTTTGTAAAACCAAAAGCCACACAAATTACAAATGAGTAAAGGGAATGAATATTGGGTCGGGCACCAGGTGGATGAATATTTTATTATCCTTATTGATATGATTGAAGCCAGTGATTTAACAAATAGGCCAAGTTCTCATTTATTTTATAATTATTTTGGACCAAGGTAAAATTTATAAAATATAATATATACTTCCTCCATTCTCAAATATTTGTTACTGAACCACTGCACATGCAGTCCAATGCAATCAATAATAACTCAAATTCGGGATATGTAAAAATTCTAAAAGTTGGATATTTAAAAACTATATGACGAGACGAATCTAACAAGATCCCTCTTGACTATATTTTAACTTGTATAACTATGATAAAACTTTAAATCAAAGTGTATGGGTGAATAGTTCCCCAAAACTAAATGGGGTAAACATTTGAGAACAGAGGAAGTAAAAAATTATCTATAATATATAAAATATATAATAAATAATATATTAAATACTGTATATAATAATAATATAATTATATTCATCTAAAATTTAAATAATATTCCGTAGTTTCATTTAAAAAAAAAATTCTCGAGAGATTAATATTGATCAATATAGTTTGGAGATACTCATAAAAAATATATATAATTATTTGATTGTTTAGAGGTAGTTTAGATTTTACAGTATATAGCTATATTATATTTTATAGATGTGGAGTAATATCTATTGGTAACAAAATTTTATTATCAAAACCTAATAATTTGGTTGTTATTAGCGCTAAATTTGGCAAGGAAGAGTATTGTATGATCTCCGGCTAATAATTGGCAGCGGAATTCAACCACTTTGGTGCCAATTATTTGTCGTTCCTCTGCTATTAATGTGGCGAATTCAAGCAGTAGTGTTTCTGTTGAAATGTAAAAATTGAAAACAAAACGAACATAAATGATGCAGTCATGCAGAAAAAAAAAAAGAAAGAAAGAAAAAAGAAAAAAAAAACCTGTAGTGAAAGAATAAACCGTTTCCAATTTGAAAGTAGAAGCAGTAATCACTCCTTATCAATAATTAAGGGACATTTCATGAAGTAAAAACCTTGATCAGAATCAACCAACATAACGTGGAGTATAACCCGAAACCTCTTACTTGTTCTTCGACAGGTTTCTTGAGCGATTCTGATATTTGCAAAAACTATGTGAATTTTGGAATTGTAACTTACGTAAAGTTGTTGAAAACTAATGTGGTGCGGTGCCAGTCAACTCATCATTATTCAGAATCAGAGTCCTGAAACGATATCTGTTTGGCATCTGTTGGCTCTGTATCTGTGATGGAAGGTGGGATGAGTTGATTCGAGTCAAGCTTGGGTCGAGTTCTCTGCCTTGGTCTGCCCTCATCCTGCAGGAAATAGGTGTATTAGTGTATGCATTCACCAAAACAGTAAAAGATCGAAAAATGGTGAGCGAAGCTCTGCATAAACAACTAGCTAGTAATCTGCACTCATCATTCCAAGTTCAACTATTTCAAGGTTCCCCAAGTATCGATTTTGTTGTTGTTTGGTGTCAGCAGTAAAAGGGGTAGAGTTTCAGCATCTTTTGCTAACAAATCTTCGTCAATTGACCGAATAGAATTCAAAGAATTCATATGACTTTAAGTAATCTCGGTATATGATATAATAATAGCATTTGTATTATAATCAGCAAAATTGTTTTATTTTTAAAAAAAAAAACGTTAAATTACTGTAACAGATTATATGCTGAAACATTTTCGGACGTGAGCTGAGACATTTAGCAAATGAGTCGCCCATTCCCTAGTATAGCCCAGTGGTTGAAAGTTTCAACCACCTGTAATAAGGTCATGGTTTGATCCATGTTATTTACATTCTGTGTGTCTGTGTGTGCATTGTAGCAAAGAACAGGGTACCCAGTCTAAAAGGCACCCAATGACTCACAAGACGGCATTTTTAAGGTCATCTGTACCTGGGATTCATTTTGGTTGATGGACGGTGTGGGTTGGCTCCTTTTCAGCCAAATGGAGCCAAATGACAGCAAAGCCAACAAAAGCAAGCAGGGTCCGATTCTGGGATCGCTGAGGTAATCGGGTAAAAAGGTTATGAAGCCCACAGCCCTCTGTTTCATGCTTTGTCCGGAAGAGACTAATGTTTTGGAACCTCGAGACCAAGCTGGATCTGCTTCCTCAGGGACCAGCTCAGGTGCTTTGGTTTTCTGCAGAAGGGGACCGTACTTGAGAACTGCGGACTGAATAGGTCAAAGATGAATACGGGAACAAAACTTACAAGTGAACGAATCTCTCTGGTGTCGCCATCTTTAATTGTTTGTGAGATCCATTTGATAATCTGGTAATCAAACCGCAAACAATCAGTTTGTTAGAACATTTCTGTTATCTATGTATCTCGTAATGCATTCTCCCATTCTCAAAAAATGTAAAGAAATTACTTGAACGATATTGACTACTATGCGTTACTTCCAAAGATACTTTTGACAAGTACATAAAACAAACCAATCAGAATAAAATCCACTTGAGAATTTGAGACCAGCAGCAATGATTATAATATCAAATAGCTAACTCCTAAAGAACTCTAACCTCAGAAATTTCAGTTGATCCATTGTACTTGGCAACAAGTGTGAATACAGGATCAGATCCAGAATTGAGTAACTCCATGAAGGCATTAGAGTGTTTCTTAGTGTCCACTATTTCATCAGTCTCATTCCTTTGATAACGGATAACGATCAACCGAGGTTCATCAGTTATCCCCCTCTGAGGTCCACATGTCTCGTAGCTGTCTTCTGAGTGAATATTGTAGAAACAAAACCTCTGCAAGAAAGAGATGGATTTAGTCTTTGACATCAGAGTAGGAACTACTTTTGCAAGATAAAAAAAGAGCAAAAACAAAGTAAAAGCTAATTGAAAGCACATCCTAACATACTACCATACCAAACATGATGCTCTGTTCGTTCTAAATTAGTTGTCCAATTTTTCTTTTTGGGTTGTTCTAAAAATAAGTGTCATTTTCCATATATGGGAAAATAAAGTGGGTGAGAAAGTAGGTGAGAGAGTGGAGTATGAGGGACAGTGAGAGGAGATAGGTGATTTATGAACGGAGGGAGTGTTTATGAAATTTAATATAAGAAAAAAGGAAAAGGGAGTAGCTCGTGGTAAATAGCTACAGAGAATGTGAGGTACATCGATAGCAGGAGTTCCTCACATTCTCTAAGCCTTGTCCAGGAACAGAAATATGTTTTAGATAAAATGTCATAACGATGCATTTCCAGAAAAGTACCCTAAAGTTGGGTTCCCTTCATATCTCATTCATCAAGGAATCTTGTAGTTGTATCCAAATGTAAAAGTGGTATTTTTATTTTACTTTTGGAAAGATAATGTTATATATATATATATATATATATATATATTTGTAGAAAGCCATTAGTTTCCAGTCCGGGAAATGGCAAAACTGTCAAACAAAGACACCAGTAAAATGTTGAAAACTTTCACAAGCACTGGTATTCCAAGTTGTCTTGGGACAAGAAGCTGCCAAGAAAACTATATCAGAATAGAATGTTGGATACTCACATGCTGGGTCTCACCATCCATCCAGGCAAATGTAAGCCTTTTTTGTTTCAGTGCCAAGGCAGCTGGGGCTGACACATCGTCTTGATCACTGATGTTTGTCTCACCATCATTTGAAAGCTGATCACGAACCTTGCTCATGACCTTTAAACAAAATATCAGTTATACTACACCTTCCTAGATGTTGATTGATAATATCTTTAAAATATACATTAAAAAAATAAAATAAAAAAGAAAGAGCTTATATTGAATCCCCTCAATTATCATTGGCCATCTCAAAGAAGATTTTCTAAGAGATCTCTAAGCCAAGAATATATTGCATTCATGTCATGGACTATTGCCTTCTCCAACTGACCAATACCATTTTACATTATGAATTTAATCATTATGTCCACCCTTGTTAGTGTGAGTGTTCCTATACGGGGAGATAATTCAAATACCACAAAACAAGTGAGTTCATTGCGAGAAAGAAAAGCGGCAGTAGGTAGGGAGCTCACTTGACGCATTTTGCTGAGTTCTTGGCTATGCCTTCCCACAATAATGGCACAATACCAAACCCTGACATCCTCTCCAGCACGTGAATAGCCATTGACATCACAGCCAAGCTCTTTCGCTGTTACATTTCTCAACTGGGGAAGCACTGAAAGCAGAGAAAACACAGCAAAAGGTTCAAACATTGGTACCAACATAATCAGACATTTTGAAAGCAATCTAGCTTGTTACAAACATGACTTATGTAATGGTCATCCCTCATTTGGCAAAACTTTCATCAAACCTGAGCCTCTTAAATAGGTACACTTCAAAATAAAATTTTGGTAGCAGATTTATAAGAATATGTCTGCTACAGATGCATAAACGAAATATTCTAGAACATTCATAAATGAAATATTCTAGAACAGTGCAATTAGGTCTAGTCGTAGTCAAAATTTCCAATCACATCTGGCTGTTTCTCCTCAAGAGGATGCATGAACGTAAGACCATCAGTCAATATTTTTGCAGCCAGGGAAAGAAAAACCCCAGTAATAGGATGACAAAAGGAGGGAATTTGTCATATACCTATAATTTGCATAATAGTTATGTGATGATCCAACTAAAATATAAATTAAATATTAAAATGATATATATCCATATGAATTTAGTTCAGTTTCAAAATTAAGTAACCAATAGTGAAAACAAACATTGTATGCCACTTGTGAGACTTGTTAGACTAATTAAAAATATAAATTGATAAGGAAAATAATACCCCCACCCCGCCCAATTAATCAGTCTTTTAGCTGAGGTGGTCATTAACGCAAGCGACCTTCTAAAAGCAATAACAACAATGAATTTGAAATACAAAATAACTGATAAATGCGGACAGGGGATTGTTTAAGATGTTTTTCTTGACTAAGTGCAATTTTGTATCTGAACTCAAATACCATATATTCAAGTACAGAAAACCCAGGATAGTACCGTGAAGTTTGTTGTTCTCCATAATTTCTGTAAACTGAGAACTGTTGACAGATCCTGTAACAAAAAACATTTATTAGCCATATTTTCTAAATCAAGATGATTACAGCAACAGACTCATATGACAAAAGAGCTGGCACATGCCTTGGTAAACAACAGGTTTAACTCCGGGATCTTTTATAAAAACAATAGCAGGAGCAGACTCCACACCGAACCTGTTACATTAGTAAAATGAAATGATAGCCAATATTTATTTTATATGCTAAGGAATATAATGCGGTAGAAATTAGTTTCCTGTTTGAGTTTTCCTATATGTCTTAAAATGTTCCTTTAAACCATGAGCCAAAGAGTTCTGAGTTTCCACCTTTAGCAGGCAAAAGGGCTGGAAACCAATTAAGTATCAGTTACAAATCAACAGAAAACATCAGGTTCAGAATAGCCAACTCATGTTTGAACTAAACTAGAATATGTGACCATTTGCTTTACCAAGACAAATTCGATAGCAGACTATCAGTTTAAGAAGGGAGCATGGAAAAGACAGATTTCTCATCCAATAGAAAGAAAATGATACATGAAAATCACATACATATTCCACCAAAAAGACGATTCCTCTTCTCTCCATAGAGCAAAGGCAAATGTAGTGTATGGTGAATATTTTGTAGCAGCCTGACGAATGAAGGGAGTTGCACGTTCTCCAGTTTTTGAAATCATAATTACTCTAACCTACCAAAAAGTGAAGAAATCAAATTATGCCAATAAATTTACAGTGGGACACAAAATTCATACATCTAGTAAAACATTATCAATTGACAATGAGGATTAAAAAAAGAAATAGAGAACTTGTACTTCATAGCCATTAAAAGTGCTGAAAAGAGAACCAAAATTAAGGTGAGAATTATTGATGATATATGCAACAAGAAAGTTCACATATGCAGTTAAAATGTCTTGCAAAATTGGATGCATTTCTATGAATGACTTTGCAAGGTAAAATGTGTAAAACACCCATTGTCTGATTGGTTTGCGGCTTTGCGCTCTGCCTCTTGACTGCTTTTTTTTTTTTCTTTTCTTTTTCTTTATTTGTGGCATTTTACTCCGTTTCTTTTTACATTGTTGCACTTCACCCCAGCCAGGCCATTCAAGTACAATAACCTTTATATTTGCTTTTACCACCCCCCCCCCCCCCCCCCCCAAGCCCCAAAGATCTAATGTTTTGCACTTAGTCCCCCAAAATTTTGAATTTAGTAGGAAATTTGTATTAACATACATCTTTTTTTTTTATTATTATTTGAATTCAACGGTTGTGATATTTCAAGCAAAATATTCCAAAATTTTTGATCGATCATAGCAAATAATCTCTGAGCTTTTATGAAAATGTAACCTCGAAGATGAACTTGGAATGAGACAAAACCCAAGGGGAAACTTACTTCTTTGTCTCATAGGTCATAATCTCTCCACTTTTTAGACTCGCAATTATAATTTTCTCGATTTTGGTACCACATGATGGGATTTTCTCTTTTACGTCTTGTTGTCACATATAGTTGTTACGGTTAATATTTTGGGTCAATTTATAATGTTTTAAATAATTTTGAGGACACATTTACAAATTAAAATGAGGGATAAGAAAATGTAAAGAGACATACCCGAAAAAGAGAATTTTTTTCCTATTTATTTAAATTGCAAATTAGTACTCAAACTTATTTAAAATTACTTGATGACCTCAAAAATTTAAGTTTAGCGGCCAAATTTGCCAATAGGATATAAAAGGTAAAACAAATAATATTCAATGGGACCAAAATCAAGAAAATTATAAGTGTGAAACCAAAAAGTGGAAAGAGACTAACCCGTGGATAAATAAGGGGATTTTTTTCCAAGTGTGTAGTTTTTTGAACATTTTGACACTAGAAATGTTGTAATAGTCAAATTCCTTGAAGCGGAATATGAAAGGATGAAGAAGATAATAAAATGGATTTGGAGGTAGAAAGGTTTAAATGCCAAAATTGGAAGATAATCGCTGAAAATGGCTTGTTGGAAAAGTGCAAAATGTGCCAAACCATAGTAGTCAATAGCGGATAGCGGCCCATAGCGGTCGACCCCTAAAACGCTATAGCGGGATAGCGGATAGCGGGACGACCGCTATTTGAAAATTTTACAATATAATAATATATAATATATTATATACATAATTTCGTACAAGATACTTAAAATCCATTAAAATCCATTCTAATTAGGAGGAAGTAGAGAATAATAAAGATAGAGAACAAAGAACAGCAAAAAAAAAAGGGGAAAGAGGAAGAGCAGTAGTAGTGGAAGAAAATTGGCAGCAGAGGAGAAACGGTAAAATAAAATTAATTGCAGTCTTTTCTTTTTTCTTTCTTAAGAAAAGTGGGTAAGCCCAACAGTCCCTTTTTATTTAATAGGGTTTATTACTAGGGCTTTAAAACAGAATCACGACCTCCAAAACATTCAGACTCGTATCCCCCCCCCAAAAAGAAAAAAACTTCGTTGTCTTCCTTTCCTCCAGATTCCATTCCAGAACCCGCTCCAGCCACTGCTCCTTGCGTAGTCGAACTCTGTTCTGCAACCCACATGGCATCGCTCGAGAACACTTCTCTTCTCCAGCCGCCTCGGTCTTCTTCTTCGCAGCTTTCTTTCTGACCCGACCCGGTTGTTGCCTGCGATGGAGATGACCTAGCCGCCGCCGCTCCTCCGCGAACCGCCCCGCAGAACCGTCGCGAACTGCGCGACACCGCTATTTTCAAAACGTGGCGGAGCGTAGCGGCTGGAGCGGCCACCCCAAAATCCGCTACGCTATAGCGGGATAGCGCGCTACAGCGGCGCTATTGACTACTATGTGCCAAACATTGAAGGATTAAAAGCATTTTCCCCTAGTTAAGAGTTATACATCACTAATCAATCTAGCTGTCTAAGATTTTACCTTATTAGTTTATTCACTTTCTTACATTGATATCTGAGTTCCATATCTAGATAGCCCTAATTACATCACTGTTTGAGGTAAAAATCATTATACCACAATATGATCGTTTTTCTTGGGAACCATAACCCCTTATACTTCCATAATTATGCAGCCAAAAGGATTCTAATAGAAACCAATCGTCAATCACAAGTTCAAATCACATTTAATATGATGTATCTTAACACGTGATAAACCAAAAAAGATAAGATGGGATAATAGGTAATTCAATGTATATTGGTGACACTTAATTACAAAATATACCTGGTGTGGTTTACTTTTAGTGAGAAATGTTTGCACCTGAAAGGAAGGTAAAAGATCAAAGATAAGCTGATCGTAAAGAACTGCAATGAGGAGGGAATTCAGACATGTAAACTTAAATAGTAGTGGCATAATATAAAGTAAGATAAAGCGCATATTACATGAAATTAAATGATTATGCATTATATTGCTAGACTAGCCCACAAATGCATTATATCATGTAGTATAAAGTTAACATTGAATTGCAACAAAATTCTCCCTGGTTCATTCTCCCTTTGACCAAATAGGTGGCAATATGAGCAACAAAATTAACTTCAAACAACAACAAAATGGCCTAAATATAAGTTCAAGTGACCCAACATAATTTCCATGTATATATTTTCCAAATAATCAGTAACACATACATGTCAATAACCACCACTAGAAATACAATCAAAGAAGACATAATAACGATGAGAAATTCAAATTGGCATGATCTTTTTGATAAACTGAATATAACAGATTACCAATGACTCTTTAGAGTAATAAGGAATACGAGGTAAACTGAGAATGCTTGTCGCCAACCAGTCTGTGATTGCATCCACAGAGAACTCACCCTCATACCTAGGGAGAAAACATCATTCAACTATTTGATTCCTAAAATAAAATACGATCGAGAAGATCCAGATTTATCATCACACACCTAGAAAGACAACTTAAACCTTTGCACCCAGGGGGAAAAACCAACAATGCTGGTACTCCTGGAAAGTAATAAAAGCAGCATATGAAGAGCAATGAAAAGCAAGCAAAATCAGTTCATTAGGCAACATTTTCACGTAATTGTTCCATGAATTAAGTGCAAAGTACCATGCAAATACCAGATGTATAAGTGAGAATATGGTCAAATTCAGGGAAGTAATACAAGAAAGGTGATTTTTAAGGCACTATTCAATTAAAAATAGATGTGATATAAAACCTGCACAGAAATCACCAGGATAGGTGATTGTGATTAAATAAGACAAGTAACTTTTCAGCATATGAAGCTTACCATTTCTGAAGTAAGGCTGTCCAGTGTATTTTCTCTCAGCTAAAGATACTGCAAGCTTTAAGTCACCAAGCTCAACCACTCCGGTGTTTGCAACACCATCCAGCAGAGTAACTAATAAAAGTAAGAAAATGAGACTGTGGTATAATTGATACATGGAATAGTTTGCACGTTAATGGAGAGTAGCTCACCAATTCTCTCCCAAGTGGAAACAAATTGTTTACAACGGTTGCTTCCCAATGAAGTTATCTGCTCCATATCACACACAACAGAGTGTGAGAAAGAAATATAACACCCAACGTATCAAGTTCTACGGGAAATAAAGAACACTGACAGCAATAGGAGTGTCAACTGTTAAATAAAGCACAGTTGCAACATGATAAAATATTTACTTAAACTCAATAATCATTATCCTATGAAGAATGCACAGAAATCTGCAAAAGTTGATCAAAACCTTTTTCAGGCATTGGAATTACTAATGAGTATGAAAAGACTTGCTACGTATTCAATGCGTAGTTATGATGTTCCCATAAGAGAACATCAAATTACATATTTATGTTTTGAGGCAATACCAAGCTTTAAAATTCAAAATAGAGAATTAAATATTTAGGCTAATAAACAGACGCATCACTTTAATTTGTATTACTATACCAACACATCCCATAATATGCATGCACAATTATTTTCTAGGACTTGCACGTTAAACACTTGTGCTAATAAAGAGACACATCACTTTTATGTATCAGTGTATTACTACATCAACACATCCCATAATATGCATGCACAATTTTTTCACTAAGACTTACATGTGAAACACGTGTGCTAATTAAGAAACACGGCACTTTCTATGTATTAGTCTACCAACATGTCCCAATATGCATGCGCAATTATTTTCACTAAGAATTGCATGTGAAACACTTGTTTTCACAAATGGGTGATGGTAGCAATGTTTAGATTCATAGTTGAATCATCATGTGCATGTTGGTCCACGGCTAGTTACAACAGCCAAGGAAATGAAATGAATAATTGTTGTGTGAATTATTTGGTTAAGTCCTTGTGTCCTCGGAACGGGGCTAATTTGCTCAACATGGTTGATGATTATGTATTATTTTTCCCCTTGAAAAAGGTAACTTTCATTCAGGAGCACTGCATGGCATGCCTTGGGATTTAGGAATGGAAGATTTTCCGAAATAAAGCTCTAATAATTTTTTGCAATATACTATCTGGAATGAAATATCTTGAACACGGGCCCAATCGTAATATCGTAATAAAGTATTGCTTTTATTTTTGACCACATTCTTCCCTGGTTTTTAAATTATGCCTTAGTTTTGTTTGTGCTTAATTAATGGGATGCGAGTAGGGGTGGAAATATGACAGGCTACCCGACAGGGGCCTATGGCCTCGCCTACCAAAGGCCAGGCTTTTTTTATAAACAGACTAGGCTCAGGCTACTTTAAAAGCCAATTTAGGTTAATAGGCTAAGGCCAGGCTTTTAAAAAGCCTATTAGACCTATCAGGCCGGCATATTTATTATTATTATTAGTCTATGTTTAGGTTTACTATATAGGAATATGTGATATTATTATTATTTTATGTAGAAGTAATTATTAATTTGATCTTATATATGTTTTTAAAATATTTATAAGTTTTTTCCTTATATAAATACTTGTGGATGACAACTTACCCAAGTACACAAATTCATGTCTTCCAACCATATGATTACATCCGGACATATATATAAAAGAATTTTAACTTAATTTTGAAATAGGCTTAATCAGGCTTTTAAAGGCTTAAAAATTGACCTATTTAAATAAATAAGTGAGGCTTAGGCAGATAGGCCTATCAAAGGTAATAGGCGAGGCTCGGACCTTAAAAATTCGACGCAAGCTACGCCGTTCAAGCCTAAACTTAGCATGGCCTAGCCTACTTCTACCCCTAGATGCGAGATAGATGTGTGCACTATCGAGTTGCGAGTTAAGAACTTTTGTATATGAGGCAAGCTGGTGATAACAAGGCCCATCATGCGATGGCCCAACTCCCTTTCCTGGAACCCTCAACACAACTATATAGAGCCACAACCATATAGAGCTCAAGTACTTAAAGAGTACCCTAAATCAAAACACATAGGTTATTCATTTTCAACCATTAGCATTAGCATTTCTTAATCAAGTTAATCGCAGCGAGCTTAGTTAAGGAATATGACAGTAACATTTCCCGCCTAACTGTATTTATTTTAAAAATGGAGGTGTTGCAGAGCATCTTAACTAAAACATAAGCCCCTCAATATGGAGATGCATTACTTTATATTTGTCTAGCATTATAGATATCTCAAATATGAGTCCCCTCAATGAATGATCCTTTACTCTCTCTAGGGTATTTTAATTTTCTAAATTTCTATAGTTGTGCAGGATTGTTCAATCATTCCCCAACCAAAAAAACAAAAGGCCGAGTAAAAAAAGTTTGCATAAGAAATTATTCAGAGAAAAAAGCATGACCCCTCAGATCCATAGTCATAGTCCATTTCCATAAAGGTTACTCAACAAAAAAAGAATTTAAAGATATTAGCAGTGCAAATATGCCATTTGGCATTGAGACTAATGCCAAAGAAAACCATATCAAGTAGGAAATGAAATTAGGCTGATCTACAAAAAACACTTTCTCCGTCCGCAAATAGGTATCTACATAGACATATAACTCATATAAAGAAGATTCTACAATATGGCATCTTACCTACCCTATTATGAAGTATGAAAGTATTATTGCAGCATTAAATGTTGTCTTATATGTATTGGTATTTTAATCATGTCATCAAAATTGTTAGAATAATAGTAAAATAGATGAGTAATTTTGATCATGCAATAAACCAATAGTGGAGATGTATGTCAGAACAGAATTAGTATGAAAATCACCTGTAGTAGCAATGCCTTGTCATCTTCAAATGACGATAAGAAGTTCTCGGAGGTAAAAAAATCAAAATTTTCATCATCTGGGCCTACGATAAGGGCACAAATAATAAGACGGTTTTCTCATGCATACAATGGGAAACACATAAAATTCGAAAAGCAGGAGAAATTACTATTTATTGTGTGTGTGTGTTTCTGTGTGTGTGTTTGTGTGTGTGTGTGTGTGTGTGTGTGTGTGTGTGTGTGTGAGAGAGAGAGAGAGAGAGAGAGAGAGAGAGAGAGAGATTTGGGGGGGTGAAGGTACCCACCAGCGGAAGGAGCTACTATCAGTGGAAGATCAATTTCAGAAATATGTTTCCCAGAATGCTGTGCCTTGACCTTTTCAAGCACATGCTACAAACCCAAATAGACACAAAATTGAGTAATTGAGAACCCAATGAAATCCAAAGGGGTGTTACATAGAGTATAAACTATAAAGGATAATTACAGGGATAATACAACAATCCAGCATATGAAAGGCAATAATAGGCAGATGAAGGCAAGAAGCATACAGCATGTTCGTCGATGTTAAATATATCATAATCTCTTTTCAACAGTTGATTTGTCAGCAACTCGAAAGCATATTGAACCTGCAAAACCAACATATTAAGCAATACCACCTAATGTTGAAATATCTTTTGTAGCTGTAATAATTTTGGAACATAATATATTTATCCAGTTGATGAAAGAACATGACGTGATTGGTATCCCTCTTTATGTAATCTTGTCTAATTGTGACTAAAGCAGTTCAAAAGGAAGATACAAAACAGGAAAAGTATGCTTCAGCACTTTCAGAAGGTTTGGAAAGTTCTACAGAAGATGCAACCCCATTTTAAGCTTTATTCCAAGATTGCAACTTCTGATCTCCCACTAAACCACAACAAAAAAAAAAAAAAAAAAAAAAAATTAATAAAAATAAAAATAAAAATAAAAATAAAAAATTCACTTTTAAAATATGAATGGTCAGCTTTGTGTTTGTAGGTGCAATTTATGGTCCACACTCCCATCACTCAGTAAAATTAGAGAGTTGGGCTACATCTAGCGGTGCCATTTATTTATTAAGAAACTACCAATCTCATGACGAACCAGAGAGTAAATTCAATGAGTCTCCATTTTTTTTCTTACAAACAAATAATATTTTAACAACCAATTAAAGAAATCTTCCAAGAACTAACCATGCATGTTTCACTTTTTTGGTTCGTTATCTTTCTAGTTTACGATTCGATTAGAATTATCCGGAAAAAAGTCCTCATCTAGATTACTTATTTTATCACTCTTATATCCACTAATGTAAAATTTCATTTAACTGGGCATAGTTATAAAATTCAATCATTGATCGTCCCATGATGGACCATCTATTGTCGTTATTTATTTCAATGCATTAGTGCAATAAGAACATTTCAAGAAGTTTGAAATGAAATGAAAGAAGTCCAGAGTATAGTTGCATTAAATACATCATAAAATAATGTATTTCACAATATAGTAATGAAGCATTAAGAAAAATAGCATTAAGCAATGGCAAATATAATAAATAGGGCATGTTACAGACCTGGATGAGATCAACTGTAGCAGGAACCTCAAAGCTAGACTTCCTAAATCATATAGAGTTAGTTGATAAACAAATGGTGCAGAATAAGAATTATTCTACTGGAATGAAGTGGATAATTAAAGCATGAAAGCAGTGATAATTCAGAACAATTACCAATAATTAGTTAACTACTCAGATAATAATAGTAATAACTAATAAAGAACATAAATAACAACAAAAAATGATTCAGGAAAGAAGAGACTATTGTATAATCCAGTAATCTGATATCCATACAGACTGAGAAATACATCCAGCCATACTTATAAACCCAAGACCTGATATAGTCTCAAGATCTAACTCTTAACCATTTGTGCAAGGACCTCATCTAGATATCCATATGCAAAATCTAACTTAAGGGCCTCTCAATGTATTCTATAGAGTTCACAGTGTCTAATTAACTAAGAACATGTCTGATAACAACAATTAACACTTAAGAGGAATTTGCTTTTTATTATTATTAGGAACCCAATAATAACTTCGAATCTAAGTTTTGGTCATTTAAAAAATAAATGTATTCATCATTTTTATTCATTTTATATTTGCACGTTAACGATTTGGACTCGGCCACTTAATGATCCATAACTCAGATTCAAACCTTATTCAGTATATCAAATGGGCCATAAGTACAAATGTGGTGCCAATAATTAACAGCAGCTCTTACCTCTGCCATGTTTAGTTGCACAAAATTTGTTTGGCATACAAATTACAAATTTACAATATGTGGCAAATATTAAATCAAACCTACTAAACTAAAGCTAAACAATTTGGGTAAACCTATATCCATGTAGTACCTTCAAGTAGGACACATAAAAGAAGCTCCATCACCAATTGATGATGTAAATCAAAAAACACTTCATGAAGCATTGACACATCCTATCAAGGGAATAAATAACTAAACAAAAGCTGCATGCCTATGATACAAAAGAAGCTTTTCGTTCATAAAAAAGGAAAAAGAGGGGATTTATCATTAATCCATCCCTGATATTGACTAAACAACATCAAAACATGACGGACAAAGTCACAACCTATGTCATTATTTTCTGACCCATCCATCCATGAAATTCTCTCAGCATGTTAGCACTTCTGTGGGCAATAAAGTTCATCAAGGAGATATTTTTGTTGGCAGCTAATAGCTATATCACCATAAAGTTTTCAAGGACGACAAAAGAAGTTCCAATAAATTTCCTAAGTTCTTAGCTTCTAAAGGTAAAGCATCAATAATGCATATCTCATGTTTCCCGTGCTTAAGATGGAGAAAGGTCAGGAATTATACAATCATTAATATCTACTTTGTTGTAGAACACATCTCTATGTCAAAAACCATGCTTGGAGTTATCAGTTACATATATGAATATGAATTTTAATAGATTCAAATGCTTTTTCTTCATAGATCAAAACATAAAAATGAATTATCTTTTATTTCATGAATTGATATATGGATGGTTCACCAAGAATGGTCCCATGGTCCATAACTTAAATGTCAAAACCCAAGGGTTGGATAGAAAATTGCATCAAGATAAATTGCACCACAGCGTCCCACGAACTTAGAACAAGGGTGCACACTTAACCAAATAAATGGATAAGAAATAAACATGGTAGTTCAGCTTGCAGAAAAATAAGAGAAAGAGCTTAGCTCATAAACAGGAGCTTGAGGGGTTCCCGAATTTCAGGTGCTTCACTCAAAATTCATACATTTACCAGGGAAATTTTTAACAATTCCATCATTTGTGTGTAAATCAACTAACTCAATTTCCTCAAAAGAGATGCAAAATTATGAGAATTACTATGTTTTAAATGTCACGATTTAGATGTCAAACATCCAACCTCTAACCATGGAGGCATGGACAAAATTTATAAACTTCAAAAAAATAGCAACAGGCTCAGCACATGAAACAAACTTATACCTACGAACATACTCATACTAGGAAACATACACAATTCCTTTGTCCAAGTCGATTAGTAAACAGAATAAGTTACAATAAAATTAAGACGAAAAACTAAGTAATGTCAAAATTTGATATCAACCATACCATTTGGACATGATATCTTCGTAGGCCTCAGTCACTACTTCTACTGAACTATATTTCGGTATCCCCAAAACTGAAAATTTACAGTGACGCACGAATCGAAGCAGAATCCATTAAATTCCAAACCAAACTAAACAAAAAGAAAAAAAGAAACAACTGGCGATTGTACTAGCGGACTGTACCATTGTAGTAGGACGGTGGAAAGCTACGCGGCAAAACGACAAGCTGGAAGAAGATCGCAGCAGCGAGGAGCAGAAGAGGAGCGGAGTAGGCTTTGAGAACCGACTTGGTAGTAGAAAATGAGAATTGACTGGTTGGAGGAGATGGCCGGCCAGAGTCCGCCATGAATGCCGAAGCAAAGCAGAATCGGCGAAGAACAGTGAAAGACTGAGTCTCTGAGAGTCAAACGGAGAATATTTTATACCGTATCTCCGTATACTTGTGTTTTTTTGTTTTTCTTTCGCACCCTTTTTTGCTCTCTTAATTTTTTTTTCGGTGAACTTTGCTCTCTTAATTTTTTTTTCTTCAAACTTTCACATTACATTTTTTTTTTTTTGTATGCACCCATATTCTCAAACATTGGGCTCAAAACTAACTAATCGTTTCCCTCCCATTTTTCTTATATATTTTTTTCTCAAACCATTACAAAATCAGTTTTTTTTTTTAAAACAAAATCTTATTTTGAAATTCGTTATTGTTTATTTTAGATTCAATCGGAATCTTCTCTAATTTAAGGAAAGAAGGTGGTAAATGCAGTTTTATGGTAACATAATTGTTGTATTCCATTCAATTTATTCAACAATACATATGGATTTCTTGTAATGTAATCAAATTAATGAATTTGAATACATTTTAGGTAATTGTTTTCGAAGGAAAATTGTTGCCATTTATACCACATTCAACTCCATTGACTTAAGTGGATTTTTTAGGAAAAATATAATCTTATAAATGTAATCATTTCATTTATTATTGTGACCCATACGGGTCCAATACTTTAATGGCATTTGGTGGATGCGCTCCTAATTCCTAAAAAATGACTTGAATGTATATATTACTACTAGTAAATGTATTACTACCTTTTAAATTATAAACAATGTTGTATTACTATATTTGGTGTGTATATAAATCTTATTTGACATATGCATCATTTTTATTTTGTTCGAATGAAAGGATAGAGAATCCTAATGTTTGGGAGGAAGCATATTTGGTAATATATAGCATATTAGAAGAGCATATCCTCTAACAGCTCTCTCTCCAAATCTGCTAGCGGATCTGCTGACTCCCAAACATCCTTAATGTGGGAAAGGTGTGGAAAGGACAAGGAGATACCGTGAAAAGGGGCGTTGGGAAAGTATGAGTTTATTTTAACATTCTCATGCATACACATTATTTTTGTGAATAATCGGATATCCTCATGTCTCATTGATCTCGATACTAATCCTTCGAGAATATGGTGGATATTGAAGACTTGACTCTCTCAAAGCAGAATTCTGGCTCAAGTTCAAAAGCTTTGTTTAAGCTGTCAAAGCCTCATATCCGTTAGGCCAACTAGTTTTGGTGCATGCATACACATTATTTCATACCAACGTTATATTTATAATTTTTTTGGTAACATTGACATCAATATGTCGGCAAAGATATATGGGAGCCCAAACCACACAAATTACAAAGGGGAATAAAGGGGAGGGGTAGAATAAATCGAACCCACAACCTTGGAAGACAGTGGACATGACCGCTTGGATCAAGTCTCATTCCCTTTATATTTACAATTAAACCCTAAGGAAAGTTTAAAATACATTACTGATAATGCTGGTGGATTACCTCCAGTAGTCAAACGGAACCTTAAGGCCTATATAATTCGGCTAACAATCATCCCTTTAGGTATTTTATTTACTTGGATCAAACTCCCTTTTGGAGGTCTCCTTCATATCCTCAATCCCAGATGATCAACCCATGCAGGCAGCACTCATTGAAAAGGGCAGCTCCATTAGTTTATCTAACAAGAAGAGACAGTGGTTAGAAGAACTATGGTGTGCCATTGTTTTAATCGATCCATTTGGAGTATATGTGTTTATCCAAGTAAGGTTGACCATGCCTCTATTGTGTCCTTTTTATGTCTGGGGTGTGTTTATTTTACTAATTTTGAAACTAAGCATCTACTATTTCCTCCAGGTAGTTGATGGCGTGTCCATAAGTTTTTTACTCCCTCCGTTTCATTAAAGGTGGCCCCTTTTGAAACTGTTCATTGTTTAACTTTGACTCAATTTTATTGTATTGATACAAGAAGATAAAAATAGTCAAGTGTGGTCTTGTTAGAATCGTCTAATTGTATAGTTTTAAAATATACATTTTATAGGAGTATAATTTTTACTTATATCGATTTGGAGATATAAAACGTTTAACAATTGCGTTGGATTTTGTGCAGAAGAGAAAGTGGCCACTTTTAATGGGACAGAGTGAATATTTATTTTTTTCCCCCCAAGTCATAAATACAATAAATTATAATTTTAAATTTCATTAAATATATGATTTAATGGAATAAGGATCTATACTTTAATTTCCAAACTTATTATTGAAGGTATCTCCCTTATCCTTTCCCAATTAATAACAACTTTTCTTTTTCAAGAGCACAAATTAAGTAATCATTCAAAAAATTATTAGGGATTGTTGTACGAGAGTGGGTTCACTAAGCCGCATACAAACACGAGCAAACCTTCCTTGGGAACGATTTTTGTGGTTGAATAAAAATCGATAGATGTGGCAATCCTGAAACTGGACAAAGGATTTTCAACACATTATACTTTCATCATAACAGAGACCCGAAAAGGAAATCCGAACCATGGTCGTCCTATCAAGACGAGTCTCATTATAGTTCCATTTCATCATAACAAGACAAATAAAACTCATTCAAGTGACTAGTTGATGATTTTCTCACGATCCTCCAATGGTTCGAATGTGACCATAAACTAGTTGTATCAGTGTCAAAAAGCTCAAACTGATCTGTGATGCGCCGCATTCTATTTAGTCTATCTTGAAAAGCAAAAAACCCAACCTTCTTGCCAGTTGAGTAACCATTAAAGCGTCTACATATGCTTAACTCGGTAGAGAAAGTTGTGGTTTTTGCCATGAAAATGATGAGCACCAAAAATAAAGATGACAACTGTGAGGAAATTCCAAGGATGTGAAAAATAAGTGAGGCGTTTAATTTCAAGAGATGAACGCAAAAAAAAAAAAAAAAAAAAAAAAAAAAGCATGGAAAAATAAAAAATACTGTAAGTATTAAAACATGAGTTCAATAATGTCAACATGTTTTATGGCAAAACATTTAGAAGATTAAAAAATCACGGTGAAGAATGTTCCAACAACTAACTCATGGAAATTATAATTAATGTATTATATATACTCTCTCCGTTCCTTATTAATTTTCATTTTAGAAATCAAAAAATATTCTAAAATAGTTGTCATGTATATTATATTTTTCCAATATTACACTTCTACTCTCACTACTGATTTGGCTAGAATATTGTGCATTATCTCTTATTTTTGAAAACTAACCAATCCCTACTCCAAACCACTATAATGATGAAGGATTGAGTAATTATTGCACTCCCTGGTTTGTGCAATTTGGCCCCAAACGTACCATTAAAAAGAAATGGAGGGAATAGTAATCCACAACACCAATTTAAATAAATAAATAAATAATACTCTTATTAGAGTTTTCTCTAATAGAAAATCAAACAAGACATATGAGATGTTTGGAAGCCGGCATATTTAGGAGCATATAGCGGATTCAATCAGCATATTCTCTCACAATTCTCTCTCCAAATCTGCTATCTGCTAGCGAATACGCTGACTCCCAAACATCCCCATAAACTGATAATCTTAACAAAGACAACGATTTGAAATCTGATTTTTTTCTTTCTTGGAGCCAGTACAGGCCAGAATAATAGATTATTTTTTTGGATGAATGAATCAGAGGATTTTTTTCTTTCTTGGAGCCAGTACAGGCCAGAATAATAGATTATTGCGTTTTCAAAACGCAATAATCAAATAATCTATTTTATATCGCAAATCCAAACACCCTCTTAATAGATTATTAATTTAAAACTATGTGATAGGATATGAATTAATAGATTATTAATTTAAAATAATCAAACTTATTAAAATTAATTTTATTTTGGCAAAAAGTTATCTTTAAATATGTCTTTCATGAAATTAAAACTATGTGATAGGATATGAATTAATAGATTATTAATCTAAAATAATCAAACTTATTAAAATTAAATTTATTTTGGCAAAAAATTTATATTTAAATATGTCTTTCATGAAATGAAAGACGTATATTTCAAAACATGTAAACAGTAGTATATTTTTCACACAATAGTTTGTTGTATCTATAAAGTTTAAATTTAAAAAATCTTGCTCAAAGCCTCAAACGGTTACTCTTACGTGGCGTTTGGTTCGGGATCTGAGATTCCCACAGGGAATATTGGGTGGGGAATGAAACATGTCCATGTTTGGTTCGGGGCATGTTTCATGTGGGAATGTCACATTCCCACCGAGGTGGGAATGTTGAGTGTTTTAGGTGGGAATGTACTAATTTGACTTTTATACCCTCACTATTTATTAGGGCTGGGGAAAAATACCGAATATACCGCATACCGCACATACCGTATCGAAAAAATACCGAGAATACTGAAATTTTCGGTATACCGTAATTTTCGGTACAGTACGATACTGTACCGTAAGATTTCGGTACGGTAACGGTATAAATTTTTTGATACCGCGGTATACTGTTACCGTACCGAACTTCGGTATATACCGCGGTATCGGTATATCGGTATATACCGATTGTTCGGTATGTCGGTATATACCGTGATACTGTTATATACCGTAATACCGGTATACTGGTATGTAACTAAAGTTCGGTATGTCGATATATACCGCAATACCGGTATGTCGGTATGTAAAAAATGTTCGGTATGTCGGTATATACCGCGATACCGGTATGTCGGTATGTACCGAATATTCGGTATAGCGGTATATACCGAACTTACCGAAATATCGGTATGGCAACGGTATGAAATATTTCATATTCGGTATACCGAAAGGTTCGGTACGGCAACGGTATGAAATTTTTCATACCGTAAAGTTCGGTACGGTATACGGTACGGCGAAATTTTTTCGGTATACCGTACCGACCCACCCCTACTATTTATACTTATTTTATTTTATAAATTTAGATATTTGTATTCTAAAAAATGATAAATATGTAAAATTTAATTTTAAAAACTCAACTGAAAAATTTTAAATTATGTAAGCATATTTTTAAATATATATTCTCATATTTTTTAAAAAAATTATTTATCTTTTAAATAGAAAACAAAAATAATAAGGATTTACAGGCATTGAATTAATAAGTAATTATCATATAATAAATTACATATAAAGAATTTTTTATATTTTAAAAATAAATCGGCTTAAACATTTCTATTGTGTAGCAAAATGACATATTTATAACATCCGTTCAATTGAAATTCAAGGATATTATAGTAAATTAATTAGAACTGAAAATATGATATTCTCAATCTAACCAAACACAATAATCTTAAAACATCAAAAAGTAAGATTTCCAGCAATCTCATATTCCCAGTAATCTTACATTTTCAGCAATCATATTCCCACTGGTAATCTAAGATCCCTCCAACCAAACGCACCATTAAAGGTATCTAAATTGGTTACTTCTAGTAGTAGTCATTTATATTTTGGTTAATTTATTTTTTTCGGGGAAAAGGTGGGCTGGTTAATTTAATATTCAATTCAACTAAACAATATATGTGGGGTGGGGAATTACCCTAATGGTCAAGTCCCCCGTCTCCCAACCAAAGTTTGGGAGTTCGATTCCCACTCGGCCCCTATCCCCCCCTTTATCCCCCTCTGTAATTTGTGTGGTTTGGGCTCCCACACACATTTGCCGACACATGAGTGTCACTGTTTACCCAAAAAACTAAACAATATATGTGGATATATATATATATATATATATATGTACTAGTAATCGCATAACGCGCGCTACGCTGCGCGAGCCGGTAAGAACAAATTGTGTTACTATTTGGTCGGCATTTGTAAAGGTTTGAGTTGGTCTAGCAGCCGTTTATCAATAGTGATTCACTGTGATGCTGCACAAAGGAAAATGGTGAGAGATGGGAGAGGTAAAACTACAGTTACGAAAGTTTGTGTAGGCCGTGAATACAGGGCAAGGAAATTTTCATTAATCACTTAATGACTACTATGAAAACTACAAGTACAAACTACGTGCAAAAAGTGTAAAGCTGGAAAATTTGAATTTGAACGATATATATAAAAAAGTAGATTTAAAGTTTATTATTAAAGAATGAAATATTAAACCTCTTTGAGTCTAGGCATGTGTACTTCAACTTGTAATTCAATATCATTTTCAAAGAGAAGTACTGGTATATTCCTCATTTGCCGCTGCTTTAGTTTGCAAAAAAGGCAGAGCAATCTGAAATGTGAGAGAAAGGAACTTAAAAGACATACTTGTTACTATTGAGTTGGACAGACATGATCAAAATTGAAATTGCAAGTAAAATAAATGGAAAAGTAGTATACCAGCATGAGGACAATCAAGCTAAAACTCAAGCATACCAACATCGATATCAGGAACATTGCAGTGATGACAAAATGTATATTAAAGTGGCAATACTTTGAGCAGGATCCAATAACGTCATAAGATCCCACTGCAGGACAAGCACCAGATTAGAGGGAGGCAATAGAAAACAAGAATTTTCGGTAACGAAGGCACACTAATTGATCTGTCATACACATAATTGGAAAAGGTACAGTTTTCAACTTTATAAAATGAAGTTAAATTCACCAGTATCTATGGATATTATAGCAGTCAAAAGACAATCAAATGACAACTTTGGTAAGCGTACCAAGAAATCATATGTCATGAAAAAAGACTCTTGCATCATCTCAAGAATAAAAGAAGCCTTTGGCAACATGAGAGCTTGTCCTTTATGACCAAACAATGGCCATCATGTTACACATAGAGAAGAGAAAGTTCCCGGTAAAAATATGTAAGATATCTATAGCATATATTGCCCAAATTGGAAAGCTGCAAACCCCACCTCTGCAAGAAATCCAGAAACAGATAGTCTGTGCAATGGAGTTCTATCGACTGCATCATTGTAAGGAGGTTCATCCCAGGGAGTAAATTTTACATCATCAAAACCAAGGCTTGTCTTTGAACCAAGGGAAACAATCTAACAACACATTGAAAAAAATTGCAGCCCCAAAACATACAAATCCCTAAATGTCCAACTACTTGGGAAGCACACATAGACACACAGAGTCTGCAGATAGCGAGCCCTAAATATCCAACTACAAATTCACAAACCTATTTTGGGTGGACACCAAAGCTAGATAAAAAAGAAAAAACAGCCAAAAACATCAAAATGCTAATAAGGATGGAGCAATAGTACCTCAACTGAAGAATTACAATGAATGGGTAGGGGTGAGACTTCCATCAAGAGAGGCATAGTTCAATAATCAATTTACAAATATACTGTAATAGGATGATAAAAAATAATAATAATATAAGCGAAAATAAACATTTATAAGCAACGACTTTCGTTTGTGCATCTCAAAGTATTGAGCATATCATATAGTTCCATAGTGCAGAAGAGAGGCCGTGGGAAAGGCTGATGGGACAATAGGGACTGCTAGCAAGGAAATTTCGATGATTTGGACCACCGCTAAATTAAGAAGATTTACCCTAATGCACTTCAAAATGATTGTAAAAATCTTGGGAGCCTCTAGTATGGTCAATTTCTTCTTTGCTTTCTCGTGACTTGCACCCACAATGAAAATATTAGGATCATTCATCTACATTTTTTTTAAACAAAAAAAAAGAAGAAGAAGAACACACGTTAGAAGTTAATAATCTCAAGTCTCAACCCAACAAAATCTCTGTTGTCCTTAGATTCTCAATACAGATTGTCAATTGGATACAAAAGTAATTCATTCCCACAAATATTTCCTATGTAACACGTCAGCCCCAATTAAAAAGCCCTTGATGATGGATTTATGCTACAACTTGAAAATTCTATTGAGATTATATCAACAATAAATTTCTGTCCTTATATTCTCAATACAGATTGTCAATTGGACACAAAAGTAATTCATTCCCACAAATATTTCCTATGTAACACGTCAGCCCCAATTGAAAAGCCCTTGATGATGGATTTATGCTACAACTTGAAAATTCTATTGAGATTATATCAACAATAAATTTCTCTGTGCAGCAAGTGCATATCAGAAACCATTTTACTAAACAAGCTTCAAAAGATGAAAACTGGACTAACCTGTTGCACGCATACTTGTCCTTCCCACTGGGCACTGAGTGTTTCGGATATTGTGAATCATGCAAGAGCCCCTTCAAGTGTATCGATAGCACCATCATTTCTACAGTAAGATCCATCATTCGAACACCAACATAAATGGCTTTGGTATAGAGATATAATGCTGAAATTCAATATACAGAGAACAGAATATCAAAATTGTCAAAAAATATACATAATCATATGAAAATCGATTTGATCAGCGGCAACTCACCATTCTCCGTCACTATCACCAAAACTTTAAAAGCAAAACCCTCCAAATAACCTGATCTAAGCAGAAAATATGGCATATCCCTACAGGCCTTACAAGGTACAATCACCAATCTCACTTCATTTGCAAAAACCACATCACTTGATTGAATACAAGTCAAGCAAAAATCAAAGTATGTTCAATCACAAATTAACCCTCTCAGATTTAAAAAAGTGCGATGAAACTTACCCAACCGAAGGAGACGACAGAATGGATTAGAGCGTTGACACCAAACTTCGACGATTTAGTGAAATTAGGGAAGGGCATACCCAAAAAACGAAAGTAAAGGGTTGCAAAGACGGCCTGCGTGTGTGGAATCCACACCGGATGGCGGGGTAGCGGCGGCGATGCTTTCGCTTGCACGCGGCAGCGTGAGGCGTGGAAAGCCCACGCTGCGGCACAGGTAAGAGGAGGTGGGGCGTTTCGCACTAGCGCCGAAGGGCGTTCAACGGTTCGCAAGACAAGACGAATCACAAGGATGGGAGGGCAGCCGAGGAAGAAATCTTTGGAACGACAGGATCCTCGCCGGTGATCGTGGGGGGGGGGGGGGGGGCGGTCGGGAAGCGAGGGACAGGTTCCGGAACGGTTTGGGGAAATACGACTTTAGGATTTGGCCAAGAAAGAAGCGGTGCAGATCTGCAGATCAATAGGGCCGGGCGGAGGTTTAGGGTTGGGTGTGGAGGCATGGGGCCGGGCCAACCAATGGAGCGTCGCCACGCGGCAAGGGAGAAGAAAAAAAGAAGGGGTAAAACAGAGAATTCCAGTGTGCATGTTCTGTACAAAACAGTAGTAGCGCATATCATTTCATTCTATATTATAAGAGAATTTGGAAAAAGTTTTGCCAAGCTAAATTGAAATATTAGCCGTTGGATCACAAATTCCAATTGAATTCCTGGCCGTTTGATCCAATTGGGTGGTAATTTCTTTGCTCGCGTCTCGCTTCTTTTCGCTATTTTGCTCTCTTCGTCTTGCTTCTTTTTGCGAATTTCCTCTCTTCCTTTTCCAGGTTCCCGTGCGAGGTTTACAGTACTGTTTTGGAGGCTCAAGCGTTCGTTGTTCCCAGGGTTCGGCGTTCCTCGTTTGGCTTGCCGCTGTATTTTGGAGGCTGATTCGGACGCTCTCTCCCTCTCCCCGCGTATTCTGGTGGGTTCCGGGTTTCTTTTGATTCCACCGCCGCCACCGACTTCCCTGTACATTTCCGGCTCGTGTTGGTAAATTTCGCCCTTCAGTTCCTCTGCGTTCCCGTTGCTGCGCCCGCCTGCTTCTTCGTTAGGTTTGGGGTGGGGATGCTTTCGACGCCACTGCCCGTCGCGGTAGCCCCGTCGGAACGAGGCGCCGAGGAAGTCTACGGCCGCGTCTTGCATTAAACGGTGTGTGTTCTTTTTACTTGCCTTGTTGATTTTTACCCGGTTATTGATTTTACTTGAATGTCTTTGTTCTTGGTGTCTGCTTGGATCAGAAAATAGACAGCATTTCGCTTAGGAACCTCTATAGTATGGTGGGTCGGGCTCTCCCAATTTTGGTCTCTCTTCCTCTCAAAATCAGATTGAAAAATCGAAGTGAGGCACACGGCGGCGGAACAGTCGCGTCGTGGGGGCTTCTAGGGTTGACACACAAAAAGCGAAGCGGGATTTGAGCGCACAGCGCCGGTCTCTCTTCAAATTGTTTTTTTGGTACAGAACGCACAGCGCCGGTCTCTCTTCGATTTGATTACGGTTTTTAATTTCTGGTTTTTTTTTTCCTTCCCCTTTTCATCTTTTAGGTTTGTATGATCTCTGCGTCTGAAGTTTTTATTTTATTTAATTTCGGGTTGGAGTTGATTTATCATTCAAATATCGAAATGCATTGAATTGAATTTTCCTGGTAGAAAGGAGTTATGATGGCAAATGACGAAATATGAATTTTATTGGGAAGCTGGAATTTGATCTATTTTATGTCGATGTTGCAAATGCTCCATTAAGAATCTAATGTTAAGTTGAGATTCGGGGGAATTGTTAATTTTACTTTCTGATGTGTTTGAATTGATGCTATTGGATTCCGGAAATGCGTGCAGGATGTGCCGAAAGCGCTTCTGCCGGTGGCGAACCGGCCGGTTCTGTCGTATGTTCTGGAGCTTCTTGAGCAGAATGGCCTAAGAGCTGCTATTGTGGTGAGCTTGTACTTTTTTTTTGAGTTTGTTTGGATTGGAGATTTCAATTTGGGTATTTGATGGTTTAGGTTGTTGAAGGGGAAAGCACTGCTCTTTTAATCAGTGCCTGGATTACGAGCGCTTTTGCTGATCGGTTAAATGTTGAGGTAAAACTCCGATCAAATTTTTATTCGCTTGCCACAATGTTTTCCTGTGCATATAGATTCGTCTAAAATTCTTCTGTAGTTTCTGTGGACATTGAGAATTTGTAAAAGCTGATGCTAAAACCTAAGGAAAAAATCACCTAGGGAAGGTGGAATTTCATCTATTTTATGTCGATGTTGCAAATGCTCCATTAAGAATCTAATGTTAAGTTGAGATTTGAGTATGTGGTTTCTTCACAATTACAAGTTGATGGTTGCTGTCTTGCTGATATGAAGAGTAGATATGATCGCTTATGAAATGATTTTGTTCTACCTTGCCTATGAATAAGTTGAGGAAATGAAATGCATCTGATGTTAATGATTGGTTTTTAGATAAAAGGGTGGCAGATATTGGATATTGTATGAATCGTGAACTGTAGGTACAAGGTTTCAACCATTCCTATGAATAACTACTTAAGGAAATGAAATGCATTTGATGTTATTGATTGGTTTTTAAATAAAAGAGTGGCAGAGATTGAAAATAGTATGAATGATGAGCTGTAGTTACAAGGTTTCAAATAGTGAATTTAGTAATTGGCATTGGTAAACAAAACAAAGAAATGCTCTCAGCAGCCTTTGAGGGTTTATCACTTTGAATATTATTCCAAAAGGAAAAATGTATAGCATGGGCTAGGAGATCGTATTCCTTGCGGATGGCCATTTTTCTGGAAAAAAAAAAGGTTAAATAGCCAATAAATTTGTAGCAGCATGATCGTTTATTGTGGAAGTGATGAACATATGCTAAATTTGACATTGTTCCTGCAAAAAGGTTTTTTCTTCTTGCATGGAAGTTGAGTCAGGGTTAAGTTAATCAATTGTATTACTTGTTACATGGAAAAACTGCAATTTCTTTTTGTTCTTTTTGTTTGGAGTTAGTCCAAACTACCATATAGCATGTTCATTTGTAGACCAACAATCTGCATGATATGATGGGACTACTTAGTTGTATTAACATGAACCCTGAGACACTTGAGTTTATATCCTGGAGCTCTCATCATGAAACTCAGTATTCTGTAGGTTTACATTGTTCTGCTGATCACTGTAGTGCATAATAACTAAGCTTATGGTGTTATCTGAAAATGAATTGAGAAGATGCTTAGGGATGTTCATTTCAAAGAATCAATATGTTGTTGCTTTATTTTATTTGGTGGATTCCGTACATTAGGGTAGAATTATTGAGTTTTATTTTAAAATGTGACATTCCTTCATATATACTGGGAAACTACTCCTCTTGTTGCTGAATGTTTTGCTGTTCGTGCTATAGAGGGTTGACCTAGCCTGGCCTACCCTATGTAATTTTATCACTTAAACAGCTACTAGACCTGTATATTGAGTCATGAGATTCTCATTCCAAGAAGATGATTTGAATTTTTATACCCAATTCCTGTTCTGCAGGTAATTGCAGTTCCTGAGGATGTTGGTACAGCTGGTGCACTTAGAGCTATTGATCACCGCCTGAGTGCAAAGGACATACTGGTTTGCGTAGAAGCTGTATTTTTTAGTCCTTTAGTGTAATCTACAGAGGTTATAACTCATCATCATATAGGTTGTCAGTGGTGATCTGGTAAGTGAAATTCCTCCTGGTGCTGTAGCTGCTGCCCATAGGCGACAGGATGCTGTAGTTACTGCAATGCTTTGCTCTATTCCTGCAAGTGGACCGTTAGATTCAGGCTCCTCCAGTGGCAAAGACAAGTCTAAGAAAGCTGGCCGCTATAACATCATAGGCCTTGATCCAACTAAGCAATTTCTATTGCATATAGCAGCTGGTAAGATATGTTCATGTACAAATGATATATCTAATGTGTGATTTTGGCTTGAAATTATGTGGTAAATGTTAACTTTGTGGTAGGAACTGAAGTTGACAAGGATATTCGAGTTCAAAAAAGCATTCTTCAAGCTGTTGGCCAGGTATTTTACCTCATAACTTTTTGTTAACTTGCATTCAGCCACGAAAGCCTTTAGAAATCAGACTTGGTTTTTTTTCATAATTTACTGGATGTGTAAGCATCTATATGAATTGAATCTTTAATATGAGGATGTAAAGTTCCAAAATAGGTGTCCATGACTCCTTAAAATGAAAAATAAATAATAACTAAAGAAACTGAAATGGAAATATGTTTTAGGGTAATGTGGAAATTGGAATATTCAAATTTGGCCATGACAGCCTTTCCCAATTTGTTTTTAATATTGAAATTCAGTTCTTTGTTTTCTCGTAGTGGCTTTATGTGTGAACTTCGACACAATAATTGACTGCAATTCATCCTGCCAAGGACATTGAGCAGCCAACTACTGATGCAAAAAAGCTGGATAAGCTTCTAATGCTCTGGTTGAATTATTTTTCTTCTTTTTAACATCCGATGTGGTTTTGCAGATGGAGATTCGGGCTGATCTAATGGATGCTCATATGTATGCATTCAAGAGGTTCGGAATCTTCTTTTTTTTTTTTTTTTTTTTTTTTGCAGGCAATCTATTTCTGAACACTTTTTCATTATATTATTTGTACAGATCTGTGCTGCAAGATGTCTTAAATCAGAAAGAAAAATTCCGAAGTTTGAGGCTCAAAGTATTGCCTTTTCTTGTCAAGAGCCAACTGGTTGGTTTTTATTCCTTACTTGATAACTTTGTTATATTAATCACATCAAAGGGAAAATTAATGACAACTTCTGAACTCCATATTCTTGATAACATATCAGACATCTGAAATATTGTTAAATGGTGCGCAATCAGACGAAAATGGCAATGGCAAGGATGCTCTCCACAACAGTAAAGTCTTGCTATCTCAACTTTTGGCTAATGCACCAAGTTTTCATGAAATCTATACTCTAGGTCTGGATGGCTCTGCTCCTACTACAATGAAGACTCATAAATGTTATGTTGATATTGCTGATAAGAGCAAGTATTGTGTACGATTAAATTCTATTCAAGCATTCAGCGATATAAATAAAGATGCGAGTATTCATAATTGACATTATTGGAACCCATATTCAGTTTGCCTGCAAACATACATATCCAACTATTTGTTTCCCAGGTAGTGGGAGATGCAAATCACCTATCGGGTTATACCTTTTCTACGCATAACAACATAATTGATCCATCAGCTGAACTTGGATCTAAGACCACTGTGAGTTCTGTCCTATTTCTCTTTTGCACAATCACTTCATTTCACATAATGTACTTATTTATTCAGATAGTGCTTGATCTTTAGATATTGCAGGGTGTGCACTATTCGATTTTGCCTGTTAAAATTTCCCATTTGCGCTTGAATACGCTAATGATTTCTTTTCAGCTGGGACCACAATGCATGCTGGGGGAAGGTTCGCATATGGGTGATAAATGCAATGTGAAGAAATCTGTTATTGGCAGTCACTGTCGGATAGGTTCAAATGTGAAGGTATTCAATAGACTCTGGGAAACTCATTGGAAAATTTTGACAGCATCCTGTTAACGAAACATATTACCACTATTACAGTATTAAACATCATAGCGACACATCACTTTTTATGTATCAAATTGCCACTTCCTTGGTCATCTTGTCTTGCAGATTGCCAATTCTGTTGTTATGAACCATGTCACCATAGTGGATGGCTGCTCAATACAAGGCTCTATTATTTGCAGTAACGTGCAGTTACAAGAGCGAGCCGTGTTGAAGGACTGTCAGGTACTCTTCTGAGTTCTCACAGGCACATCTTCCATTCATTTATGCAAATTCTTATATAAATGTTCTTGTCCCAATTCAGGTGGGACCAGGCTTTGTAGTCACTGCTGGCAGCGAATACCGGGGAGAATCCTTAGCTAGAAAAGAAAAACAATAATGAGTATGTTCCTTGATTTTTGTAACGTGAAAAAAGTTCTTTGATCATCTGCTACTGTCTGTGTTCGGTGCAGCGTATCTGAGGCAAAATTGTTTAATGCACCAATTTTGTTCATCATGTGCTTAGATATGTGAGGTTCCGGTTGCCCTTACTGTACAATTTTATTTTTTTGTTTGTCATTTTATCTGTTGTTTTGAAATCAGAATATTTTGATAGAGTTAGTGTGTTTGGAAATTCAATTGAATTTTTGAAAGAAAGCTGTGCGGTTTATTGTTTGATGCCGTGATTATATGGCACCACAGTTTTAGGTGGGGGGGGGGGGGGGGGAGGATGAACAAGTGACCTCAAAGGGGAAATTGCAAATTTGTCCTTGTAGTGGACAATGTTGACAAACATGTCCTCTCCATGTCGAACTTGTTAAATTTGTCCTATAGTAGTGCATTTTGTATTTTTGGTTGGTAGACTAGGTTTGAACTGGTTTTGAATTCAGGCTGCTTTTGCCTAGGTTTTGTGCCTGCAAATCTGATTCCATCATAAGTGTTGAGTTTTTTCGACAATATTTTTCCTAGCTTACCTTGGTAGCGTTGTGTTTTACAAATATGCATTGAATGCTTTTGTTGAAATGAATTAGTCTATGGAGTTTTCAAGTTTCCTGTTCTCTGCCAACCTTGTTGAGTTTCTTCGACAACATTTTTCCTAGCTTACCTTGGTAGCGTTGTGTTTTACAAATATGCATTGAATGCTTTTGTTGAAATGAATGCTTTAGTTAGAAGGATATGTACCAATGCAAAATTTCATCCAACGTTTTCCTTTAATTAGTTGTGTGGTGTGAAGGATTCTAAAAAGGTCAGCGCTGGTAACAACTAACAATTTCGTGTTGAACTAATTTGTATCCATTGTGTATGTTATTTCTACAAGAAAGTGACGTGGTATAGCTAGAGGCTGTAATTGTTGTACACATGCATATATTCACTTTTATAGTACTTTGTCTGCATCTATAATTGTTTCGTGACTTATTGCTCTGTGATTCTTGTTTGCAGAATAATCTCCATGAACTCTGGTCTCTCCTCAACTTTCTGCTTCCTGAAATATTTAGTTCGGCTGAGACTTTTGATCAGTGGTTCCAAATATCAGGTGAAAATGATCAGCAGGAAGTTGTCCAGCAACTTGACAAGGTAAACTCTGTCTGTATGTATCTAATGGCAAAATCTTCTGCCTATTTGAAGAAATATGCTTTGCTTCACACAGATAAAAGAAGGTTTGGGGGGGCAAGGTCAGACTAATTTTGTCTGGAGCAACACCTCTGGCTTCTTATGTACAAGAATTTCTAAGAGTGGTGTCTTGTAGTTATGTGCTTCAGGGATATGGTAATTTTCCTTTATGCATGACTTTTGTTAAGAGATACTATTTTTCCTATATGCATGACTTCTGTTATGTGGAGAACGTATCCATCTCAAACTTTTACCATCTATTAGGAGATATATTTTATATTTATTTCCCTGTAATTGGGCTCACATTTTGAATAATTGCAAATATTCTCCTGGTTGGCAAGGACAAGTTATAATCATCTCAATAATATTGGAGTTCCGTTCTGTTCTTCATGGATGCCAAATTGCCAATCTTGTGGTTGAAGTTTAATATGTTCCATGTAATTTTGTACCTGGCTGTTTTATTGGCTTGTCCTTTTCTCATTACTGTCGGAACCTTCAAATTCATTTATTTTATTCTTATTATCTTATCTGACTTATCTTTCTTCTCCTCCCAGGTTTGACAGAAACTTGTGCTGGTGCATTTGTTTCATTACATGCCGAACTGGGTATGCTGGGAACGGTTGGTCCTCCCGTCCCCAATGTTGACGTGTGTCTTGAATCTGTCCCTGAGATGGGGTATGATGCCCTTTCAAGCACACCACGTGGGGAAGTATGTGTGAGAGGGGATACTTTATTTTCTGGGTACTACAGTCGTGATGACCTTACAACAGAAGTATTCATTGATGGCTGGTTTCACACAGGTCGCTCTTTGCAGCATGATGGAACTGTTTTCAAATACAATACTTAATGGTTTGCCTACCTACCTAATTACTTTGAGATCAATTTAACAGGGGATGTACCCACATAAATAAAAAAGATTCGTCGTTCAAACCTTCCATCTTATAATCAATAAGATGCATGTCAACATTTAAGCTCTTCAATGGAGGTAAAATTTCCTTTTTGTTTAGGATTGTCGAGATATCCTTTTCTTCTGTGAAATTTGTTTCATATCTTTTTGTATTTCACGCCTTTCATTCAGAACCAATAATATGAGTTTAAGAGAGGAATTTGAGAAGTATCGTCAAGTTGCTGAAGGTAATAAAAGGATGCATAACCATATGCTTCTTTCTGGTGACTGATAGTTTGTGATAAATATATCTCTTAGCTTTGTCAAGCTCGGCATACTGCATTGGTTCCTCTTTAATTTAATCGATGGACTGATGAAACCTGATAACTTGACATGTTTCATGATGTGGAAACAAATTACATAGAAGTAATTTTGTAACTAGGTTGCTTCTTTTGTCCTGATGATAACATCTGGGAAGACTCATGAACGATCAAGTTCTTTAGTTTAATAGATATTTGCTTGCATGAGCTCCTGTTTTGTTCAGCTATTGGAAGATTTAAAATTTGTCAGGGATATTTCATGAGATGTTTTCTTGAGGGTTATTTATAGTGATAATTTTTAGTTTAAAAAAGATGCTACCCATTTTGGTTTTGTTAGCCTAGATTACTAATCAAATTATTTGTGGAGATACTATTTGTATCTTTATGCTTCAAGTTCATGAATTGTAATGGAGTGAGGTTTTCTTTTATGCTGCTTTGATTATTTCGTAACGCTAATTACCTGGAAATAGGCATTTGGGCTTGGTTTTTTCATTGTTGATGGTGTTTTACTGATTTTTCAGCAAGGGTGATTGTTGATCGTGAAAATGGTAGGCCTAGGGGATTGGGGTTTGTCACATATTCTTCTGTTGAGGAGGCATCTGCTGCCATCCAGGCTTTGGACCAACAGGTTTTATTTGCTATCTCATGACCTTCAATTCAGTTCCTGTTACATTTGTTAAACTTCAACCTCATGTCCTGAATTGACTAAACTGTCCATTTCGTTATTTATCAGGACCTTCATGGCCGTAGGGTAAGAGTTGATTATGCAAATAACAGACAGCATGGCTTGGGTGGTGGTGGCGGAGGCACACAACGGTTTGATGGTAATTTTGCCAGTTAACCGGACATTAAAAAGGGTGCTATGCTTTACAGGGGCCGTTTTGTTGATAACATTATTGGCAACATCAGTGGTTCGTTGCGTGCAGGAGATGTACTTAGTTTTTTCATTTACATTTTTCATTTTTTTGCTTTTAGTGTCGTGAAGTTCATTTGTCAGAACACTATCGGGGACAGACCCATGGCGCAACAAGAAAGGAAAGCGCTGCTGTCTAGGGGTTAAATTAATACTCCATACCTTTTCTTCAGTTGTAGAGTTTGTAGTTAAAACCAATTTCTTTGTAGCATTCCAGTAAAAGCATGAAATAACAAACTTCCAGTAAATCAATATCTTCTATGCTCTTGTATTCTATTGACACGGTTTTTTGCCTCAATAAACTGAACATTCAGATTACATTGAAGACGGAAACCTGAAAAGGTTCTTCAAATTTACTTTCTATGGTATTTGATTTTCTCTGCTTTATTTGTTTTTGAGTCATTAATAGTACATTTTACTATTGGCTAAAGGGAGATGCTCTATATCATCATTGTTGCCGAATGATCTGTTAATTACTGTTTCTTGATGTTATACATTTACAGCTTGCAGGATTTGGGTTGGAAGTTGTTAGAACAACATCTGCTGGACATGCTAGAAAACTTATAGCCAGTGTTAACTTCAGTACTTGTCCTGATGGTACATTTTGCTTTTACACTCCATGGCAATTACACAATTGGTTGTACTCGAGATTGATGTTATATTTTGTGGTCTTTGTAGGTATAAAATGCGTAGGGGGTGATGGAATTATAAATGAGGTTCTTTTCTTCTCACATTTGTGATCAGAGAATGTAAACAATAATCTTTATGATTGATCATATTTTGCTGTTACCCAAAGGATTATGCTTCAAGTTCTTTGAATAATATGTAGAAGCATGATTGCAGTTGGCATGTATATTATATTCAATATTTATTCCACTTGAATTTTTTCTATTCTATCCAAGAGGAATTTTTTGAATATGAAAATTCGTTAGTTCATTTATTTTGGCAGAAACCTTGCCCTTGCTTTCTGATTCTGCTTTTGAATTGTTTACAAAATATGATTTTTTGTTTTTCCCAAAGCGGGAACTTCAAATATTTAGAAACTATTTTGGATGGTTGCATATGATTCCTGTTGAATATTCAACTTCATCAGATATGAAGGGTTGCTAAAACATGTTGTCTCTGTGCATCAAGTTCCCTAGAGCTTTGTGAACATGCTTTTCTTTCTTTTCCATGTTTCAAATTTTTAGTCAACTGATTGTTTGGCAACAAGTTTTGCTATTTTTTCACATGGTTTAAAACTATATGATATTATGTTTAAATTGCCCCTCATATTTGGTAGTGGATTTGAGTTAGCACATGCATGTATCTATGCAAGATACATGATTATAGTTCTTTATCTTATTACAGAAATTTAACTTGCGCTTTTGTCAAATATTGAACAGTTACGTGTTGTTTTGTTGCTGTGGTATCTCACTGGTAAATCCAAATTGCAGGTGTTGAATGGTTTACTTAGTAGAGACAACCAGAAAGAAGTGATTTCGATTCCCATTTGAATTATACCTGTCAGTTCTGATAATTCCTTAGTTTGGACAGTTCTTGGGGTTAAAGATCATGTATCTGCAGCGATAACAATAGTAAAGGTAGCTTTTCTGTTTTTATTATGCTTGACTTGTGTGTTTTGTTATGAAGCATCTTGACTCTGTAGATATTTCCTACATTCCATTTTATGTGTCACATTTGGTTTGGGCATAGGATTTTAGGAAGACGTAGAAATGGGATACTATTATAAATGGAGGGCTAAAGGTAACGAAATATGGTAACAGAACACCTATTTTAAATTCGTATGTATCTTTTAAATTCGTGTATTTCGTATTTGTTTCTGCTGCTTTGCGGGTGTTAGAAATTCCAGGTTTAAATAAATTTTATATTGTTTGATTTTGTCTTCCTCAACACTGCATACTTGCTTTGTAAATTAAATATAACTAAATTTCTTTGAATGTAAAAGTATCATATAAGGAAACCACATGCACTTACCTACAATTATTTATTCTTTCTCCATGGGCAGTTGTACACACTCAATACGCTGTGCATCTGCACAGCTTAGCCAACTAGTATATATATATATTAATAAATATATATATATTTTTGGATTTCAAATTGATACATGGCACAGTTCAATAGAAGTTCTATACGCCAGCCCTCCTTACTGCAATCGGGTTACTCCTTACTCCAATCCAGTTAAGTGCAGAATAACAACATTTTGTATGTGTAGAATGCTGCGAGAGTGAAATTATGTAATGTGAAAATGAAATTATGTGATGGATTGAAAATGTCATCACAAAATCATATTCGTCAATCACTGTCATAAACATCACAAAACTCACCCGGGAGGGACACTATCATAATCTTGGATCATTACAAAAACTTGATATGACAATATAATATGTATATGCAGATTTTGCATGCTATCCACATTCTCCTTACTTGGCCTCCAAGGCTCAAAATAATCAATAAACTAGTGGTGAGACTTATTACAACGATTGTTTGGCACTTACCCTGAGACTTCCCACTTTTCCAGCCCAAAATGTGGCCAAACAAATGGAAAAATTAGGTTAAATTGGCTTGGTTTTTACAGCAAGGTACAGGTAGTTCACAGTTCTTGCTATGTACTACTTACTACCCTCTGTTTCCGTGAAAGTGAAACTTTTGGTTTTTTTTTACATTATTCATTATTCAATTTTAATTCACTTTAATTCACATTTATATAATAGTTATAGAAGAAAAAATATAATCAAGTATGATCTTGTTAGAATCGTTTCATCTTGTAGTTTTATAATATCACATTTTTATAATTTTTACTTGTACACAATGTAAGTCATTCATTATTAAAAATGTGCATTGGATTGCATGCGCAAAGTAATGTTGCAGATTCATGAAAACAGAGGAAGTACCAGTACTTGGCACATATATAAAGCTCCAACTTTCAACAAGGGGATAAGAGAATTCAACAAGTGATTCACATGGCATGGATAGTTATTTTTTATGTTAACCATACGATTTACTTTGATCCAACGAATGATGGACATTTCATCGGTAGTTGAATCTATGAGATTCAAACAGCCTAACTGCCCCAAAAAACCTAATTTCTAAAACGACAAGACAGTTTTAGATGATGAACACGAACCAAACATATTCAGAAAAAAGTGTGGGGGACTGAGATTGTCCACACCACACAGGAATCACAGCCCCCACTTGATTAAATAAAAAAAGACAGAAAAACAGAAGGCATACATAATTAATTTTGTATAGTAAAGGACAAATCATCACCCTATTCCCAATGATCCAATGATGTAACACTAATGATACTAAATTCAATAATAATTCAACCAAAACAAAAAGAAAAAGACAAGAGCACAAATCAGTTAGCCAAACTCACCAAAACATCAGCTTAGCTCAGCTCAGCTCCCATCAATTTTACAGCTTCATCATAATATCCAAATTCTTGAATTTACTCAGCAGAATAATAAGAGGACACATACTCAAACTCTCAAAGTCATCTTTTATATATACTATCATATCAACATGATAACAATCCACCATTAATCTCAATTTTCATCCATACCCTTTGTTTTTATTACACACATTAAATCGTATGAACACCACATCAATAATACTAATTGTCAACCTTTTTTGTATAAAAAAGTTATTGGAGTATTTTGTAATTTTAGTAGCTCCAAATGCAGTCAAAATCCGGATGCACAATTCCAGCTTCATCCAATGGCTTCTTTACCACTTCAACATTTGAGACAACAGAGGGGTACTCCTCAGTGCTCATGACAGCAGTGGTGGCAAGAAAGGTCCCGACAAGGGATGCATCGTAGAGCCCTGTACCGGGCTGGGAACTGGGGTGGAATTGTCCCCAGGGGATTCCAGGGAGAGTGAGGAAAGAATCCAGGGGAAGATTGGGGGTAGGATCATTATCACCCTGGATGTTGCATGGAATTGGATTGGAGAAGCAGTGCACGTGGTGGCCACCGGATTCCGGCTGGCCCCCGGTGTCCAATGCCGGTGAAGGATCCACCAATGGAGGAAGACATGATCCTGGCAAAGGCAAGGGCAATTCATTTCCTTCAGGAACCATTTTCATCAGCCCTGAAATGTGCACTTTTTTACCACTTGATGTCTTGTGAAATACCCTGCTGATCACCCAATCATTCACCTGAAAACAGGGGAAATTCACATCACTTTGATTCTGTTATTGACTTGCTTACAAAATCAAGCATAACACCTCTAATTCCTCAATTTGGAACACCAGTAAGCAACAATTAGAAACATTATGAGACCGAATTCGCGAAAATTGAGCATTAACAAAAAAGCTACAGAACCATTATAGCAATGATGAATACCACAAAAGTTTGCAAATAAGCCTCACATGACCTGAATTCCAAAACATAGCATATGCAATATGTGTATCACCTTGGATGGTTTTGGGAGAATGTGTGGGGACAATTTGCCATCCAATCTGTACTCATGGCAAACCCAATTGGATTTTTCACCTTTGGGGGCCCTGCCCCTGTAGAAAACCAGGGTTTTCTTCATCCCCACCAGGGCTTTCCCCCTGAGAATTTCTTTATCCTTCCCAGTGGCTTTCCAGTACCCTAATGGAGTCGCCCTGTTTGTTCTACTCCCTGTGGGGTATTTCTTATCCCTCACACAGAAAAAATACCACTCCTTCTCCCCTATTTTCGCTTTCCCTTCATCAATGAACAATAAATTAAACACACGATCACTCCAACAAAATCCATCACACATTCATATCAATAAATCATGAATACTAGTATACTACTAACAAAGGAGAAGAAAAATTACATACAAGGCAGTTCCCAGGGCTCAATTTTGTTCATATCCACCTCAGATATAGCTATGGCGGAAAAATCGCTGTCAACCACTTTCTTCGACAGGTAATGAGTGATCAATTCCTCGTCCGTGGGATGGAATCGGAACCCCGGAGGCAACTCCATCCGATCAACCATTTTCACAACACCGGAGCTGCTTTCCATGAATTTTCAAATAGCTCTCAAATATTAAAACCCTAGAATAAAAAACACAATCGAAATTACAGAAACTGCCAACTCTTTGAGCTCCAATTAAATATCGAATCAAATATCACACTTCAAAATTGAGCAAAAGCAATTCATAAACAACAAAAGGGAGAGGAAAACTGGGAGAGAATTTGGGAAAGGGAAGCAGAAAGAGGATTAAATAGTGGGATGGGATGAGATGGGATTGAATATGAAGCAGAAACGTGGTGTGTAAGGAAGTGGAGGAGGGGAAGGAGGACAAAAGGAGGTTTGTTAATGGCTTTCAAATTTGTTCTTGGAATTGATCCACTTGCACAGTTGCATTCTTCAAACTTGACCAGATGCAAGCCCACCTGTGATATTACCCTTTTGCCCTTCTTGTTATAACTGTGATTTTAGACATTCTCTAATAGCCAACACCAAACTCAAACTCATTTTACAGTAAATGTCACATCAAACAGTAATTCATCTCCAATATTTATACTAAACTCAAACTCAAATGAATATTCTCTATATATTCTTTCCCATACAAATTTATTTATCTTTTCAATCATACTCATCATTTCTTATAAATTATAATTAACCCCACATAAATTCAATACTTATAATTAAGAAAGAATTACATAATTAGAATAAGAATTACACTAAATGACTGGAATATTTTTTCGTATTTCAATAATATTGGAGGATCCGATATTTTTTTTGGTGATCGGATGCCAAGAGGCATCAGCTAACAAGAAAAAATAGCAGAAACAAAGGAAGGAAAAAGACAAACAAAAATAAACAAGACCGAAAAATAGATATTAAAACCGAGGGAACCACGTCCCCGACATATCTGCAAATAGAAGGGGTCGAGCATCATCTGGTGGAAACGCCCATGTCGTAAAGAACTCCAGGGACGGGGAACCATGCTTGGCCAAAGCATCCGCTACAGAATTCCCCTCCCGAAAGATATGGAACCACTCATAACTGGATGCATTGCCATAATATCTTGAATATTCCGCAGTAGAGCAAAGTGGCTATGATCAACCAGAAGGTCGCGTTTGATGAGCCGAAGTGCCTCCTCAGAATCTGAATAGCAGCAAAGGAACTGGATGCCCAAAGCATGCATCCTCTTGAGGCCATTCCAAATAGCATGGAGCTCAGCATCAAGATTAGAAGATATGCCTATCGAGCCAGAGAAACCCTCAAGCCAATGACCATCCCTATCTCGAAGGACTCCCCCGAAGCCCGCCCGCCCAGGATTTCCTAAGGAGCTACCATCAACATGGAGAATCATCCCATTGTAGTCCTTCGGATTCCATGTTGGAGGATCCGATGTTGATTTAGATGACTATTAAAGTAATTTTCCTTTTGCGTAGTTATTTGGTTGTTTAATATTGTACGTTTTTTTTTAAGTATTGTACGTTTTCTTAAGTGTTTGAGATGTGTTATTTTAATAATATTTTGATGTAATTTTTTTTAATGATTGCTAAGATTGTACCAAAATTTTAAAATTTTTGTTATCTTTATGTTTAAAATTTATTTTATAAAGAAACCTTAAACTTTTAATCTAATTAAATATAAAATAAATTTAATAAAAAATTGTATGAAGTATAAAATTATTAACCATAATACAAAATTAGATCAATATTGACTTTCCAATGTGGCTTAAGGATACCCGGTACACGCCAAAAAAATATTCACTTTGCAACAATTGGAGGGATGAGATCAAAAAGTGAGATTAATTTGTGAATAGTAAAAACTCAAATTTGAGTATTTACTATTCATAAAACTCATAAAACTTAAAATAAGTTTAGTTTTAGGGTATTGTGGGAGAGAACATGTCATCCCACTTTGAGTTATAAGGGACTATTGGAGATGCTCTAAGTCTTCTTACATTGAGTCCGTTTGGATTGGCTTTTGAAAAAAAACAGAAGTGAAAGCCAAAGGCAGAAGCATGTAATTTTTGTGTTTGGATTGAATGTTTGAAAAACAGTTTTTTTTTTCAAAAGTGTTTGGATTTGTAAAAATGGAAAGTGCTTTTAGAATTAAATAATTACCAAAAAGGACATGCTTTTTATATGGAATAAGATATATTTATAGTGTAATTTATATTAAGTAGTAGGGACATTTAAGACTTTGCACACATTACTAGATGCTTTTGGCTTCTACTTTTCGGAGAAACACCCACTAGGCTGCTTCTCCCAGAAGCACTTTTGCAGCTTTTCGATGTACTTTTATTTTTTTTTCAAAAGCCAAAACAAACACTATTTTTTTAATCAAAAGTGCTTTGGGCAGAAGCAAAAGCCAAAAGTACCTCAAAAAAAGTCATTCCAAACGTCCCCGAATTGTAGGCTAGAATAGTTGGCTCATGGATGTTTTTTGGGGTTAAACTTCCTCCATTCATAGTGAAATAACTTACCCATCTCGATTATTTGATTCGAGTTTGTTTGATTAGAGTAGGTAATTTGAATTTGTTAAATTAATGACCAGAAATTTTGTGATCTAAAAGTGGGAGAGAAGATGAAATTATACGCGTGGAATCAAAAATGGATTTTTCCCATCAAAAAAAGATTACTTTTGATAATTTAAGACGATAAGTAGAGTTTCTCATTAAAAGGAAAGGTCTATTCGTTAATTCATGTTAATGCATTAAGATATGTAATCTTTCTCGACCATTCCTTCTTCATATAGAAGCAATGGCAGGCGGACGTACACATGCACTTCGAAGGTGGATATATCATGCAAACTTTGATGGAAATATTGGATCTCGCCTCCGATCCTGTAAAAAGCAATCCTTCGTTCACCACACATAGAGATGACAATGGGTCAGATTTATGTCAGGTCTTGTAAGACCCAAGACCTAACCCCATGTCGGGACCCATTGTCGTATTTAGGAATAGCAAGGTACCGTTTTGAATTAATTCTTACAAGATTTAGCCCAGAATTTGAACCGGGTCTATCGTCATCCCTAGCTACACCCAACCTCTCGAATTTCGCCACATAAGAACTTAGCATCGACATTGTCATCTTCATTGTCCATAGGAGCAACATGCCCCAAGAACCTAAAATGATCATTTCCTTCGCATTTGTGACATCTTAACTACCTAGTGGCCCACAAATAATAGGTACGCCAGTAACCCACCCTAGGCAGAGTGAGTGAGCTGTGTAATAGGCGACCATTTGCACGGTTCAGGGGCATTTGAGTCTTTTTCAACTAGAATTTCATATGAATTACTTAATAGGGACTTCCGGTTAAAAACGACTTCGGGGCATGCCCAACAAAAGAAACGCAACAAAGAGGCCGCGATTAATGCAAACAAGCCTTCATAGTATATTAGTATTCATAATTTAATTGCACACAAGATATGTACTCATCATTTTATTTGTCATCCATTTGCATATGTTCAACACAAATACGAAATACTCCACTTATAGCATAAATAAACTGGTTATAATTTTTTTTTTTAAAAAAAAAACTGCTACCTATGGATCAATACCAATATATTCTATCAGTATAGCATTTTTTTTAGCATTTGCGTGTGCTCTTTGTTTAAGGCTTCAAGTTCCAACTTTAATTAATTATTTCCACATGTGAATTTTTGTCAAAAAGACTCAATTAATCATTGTATTGATTGGCTTTCAACATGACATAAATCAATAAAACCATTGGATATATAGCTATGAATCTTATCTTGAATGATCAATTAATAAATAAAGAGAAGCAGGGGATGGGGATTTGCCCAAGTGGTTAAGTTCCTTGACTTTCAACCAAAGGTTGAAGGTTCGATTCCCCACCGGTCCCTATCCTTTCCTTTATTCATCTTTATAATTGTGTGGCATGAGCTCCCATCACCCATTTCCATGCTCGGCTCCTAAAAAAAAATAAAAAAAATAAAGAGAAGCATTGTATTGACCAATAATTGTGCATCAAGACAAATTCAGTGGGCCATGTTTTGCAATTCCCGACATGTAAGTAACAAAAGGGGACGGGGACTTGGCACGACAGGGTTGGATGGAAACTCATAGTACAATTTAAATTAGAAATTACATCTTGTTTTAGGATAAGTAACAAAACGGAATGGGACTTGCCTCAATGGTCATGTCTCTGACTTTCAATTTTATAGTTGAATGTTCAATTCTGCCGACCCTCTATCTCTCTCCTTTATTCCATTTGTAATTTGTGTAATTTTAACTCCACACACCCTTGCCGACACACAAGTGTCAATGTTTTTTTTTTAAAAAAAAAAATGCAACAAAAAGTTTGAATCAAATATAGAATCGAGATCAAATCTTATTATTTCGAAGTTGGCAAGCACACTAGAGTGCCGCGACCAATACCCACTCTTGAAGTCACAACATTATGCATGTCACCAAAAATCGAGCCGATTCTGATACCAAATATTTTATGTGTACCACCACATGCTAGGTTTTAATAATAATTTTACCATTATTTTATATGTTAAAGAATTTTTCTAAGGCGATTAGTAGAATAGAGTAAAAATATCATAATTAAACATAATTCATAATTCATATACATGTATATTATGGTTTCTTATAAGTCATACAATGAAAAAAAAAATAAACTAGAAAATCTTAAGTTCAAAATTAAAATACAAAAATTAATACTATATAAAAGCTACAAGTTCATAATTTTTTGACTTCTCTACTTGAGCTTGTTGCTCTATGTTTTTCTACCGACCAACCGACCAACCCCTTTTGGGTTGAAAATTCCTCCAATTTTGGCCTGAATAATGTTTTATTCATATGGCATGTTGATTTTTTGTGTTAACAATTTAATAATACTAATAATAACAATTCATGGCCTCTCCTTTGTGAGATCGATTATGCTCGTCACTTCCTAGACCCACGCCTGTTTGGCAAAATAGTTACCGAATCAGTTATTTTGTAAGACAATGTAAGATAAATTAGCTTATTCAAAAAGATAAATAATTTAAAATTGTGTTCAATCAGCTCTTTTTGAAACCGCTGTAAATAACAACATTTTTGATTTTAGCTTACTCTAGTCAAAAAGTTGGTCTCGAAATTATCAAACAGATAATTTTAACTAATATTCACATAATCAGTTAACATCTAAATGCTAATTCCCAAACAGACCCTCAAAATTAATTTTTTTATTTTTTTTGGAGGAGCCATTGAAGGCCTGAAAAGGGGTGGTGGGAGCCCATGCCACACAATTACAAAGGGGAATAAAAGGGAGGGATAGGGGGCCAGCGGGGATAGAACCTCCAACCTTCCGTTGGAAGCTTAGGGACTTAACCACTTGGGCTAAGGACCCCAAAAATTACCTCCGACAGCCTTCAAGCTTCATAGCAGACCTCAGCTTGCAACAAGAATTACTTTTCTTTCAACAATCCATACATGTAGTAAATGGATGGTGAAAGCCCAATAAAGGGATGGAAGGTCGGGTTGGGAATCAAACTCCTAATATGTAGGTTGGAAGTCAAGTGACTTGACTACTTGATCAAGTCTTCACTAATCAAATTCTATAATTTTTCATTGTGATTGAAATTTTAATTAAAAAAATCTTTTAACTTTTGCAATAATAATTGTAGAGGTGTCAAGACGGGCTGGCGGGGCGACACGGGTCAAGCCCGCTCCAGCCCACCATTTCGCGGGTTTAGGCGGGCTGGGCCCACGGCGGGGCGGGCTAGAATAACCTCAGTCCAGACCAACCCACCGGCGGGTTGCGGGCCAGGCGGGCTAGCCCACGGTTTTTTTATTTAATTAATAAATTATTTTTTAATATATAATAAATTGTATAATATTGTTATTTATCCTAAATTAAATATATTAACTAATTTTAAAATTAAATATATTTTTAATAAAATCTAAACTAATTTAGTTTAATTGTATAATATTCTTTTTTTGAAAAAATTAGTTGAAAAAAGTAATGTTAAGTAGCTCATATCATATAAAGTGAGCTTTAAAATTATTCTAATTTAATTTAGTATAATTCAATTTATAATTTGTTTATATTAAAAAAATTATAAATTTAATTAAATTAACTAATATCAAATTAAAATATATGAATATAAATAATATTCAACTAATCAATATTCTTACAAATACATATATTATTTAGATTTTTATAACAAACTTAACAAAAAATTAAATAAATTAAAATTTTGGCTTAGCCCGCGGGCTGGCCCGCACCCGCCGTGGGCCAGCCCAAGCGACGGCGGGTTCAGGCGGGCTAGCCCATTTAGGCCCGCTTCCAAACGGGCCTTTATTTATTCAGCCCAAGGCGGGGGCGGGCTGGCCCAACGGGCCAAACCCATTTTGACAGCTCTAAATAATTGTCTCAATGTTCAAATTGCAAAAGGAACTATCTAAAAATTGTACAAATTGCTTGCATCTATTCATCATTATGGAAAAACTGGCATAAAAGATAAAAGGACCAAATTATAAAAAGACAAATTCGTAAGCCAAACATGGTATTAAATAAACAAAGACAAAGTTGACACCACAGGCAACCCAATTACCAATTGAGACTTGACATATGCCAACTGTTTGGATATGTATTAAAACTATTAAACAATAATTAATCAATATTTAACCATCAAACTAATAGACAATAATTAATTAATATAACGAGTAATGGACTGATTTATGGCCTCCTAACTGACTAATTTAGATGTTAATTGTGTCTTTGAAATAGCCATAAACCATTACGTTTCAGATGCTAACAAACAACCTTTAATTTTATGTCTTGTTAACTGCACCTACAGTTTGTGATGGCTGAAATTTTTCTTGTGACAACAAGGAGATTATGTAAATGCCCTGAGTGATTTTTGTGATGTTTATGCAGGTGATATCGGGGCATGGTTTTGTGATGATATCACATTTATCCACTCCTCCTTACGTTTGCATGTGCAGACTCTCAATTCTCAGTATCATAACCGAACTTTCTTTGCTGGACTTATGGGTTTAGTAACAACTGACCGTTATTAAAATTCGAAAAATTATAGTTAAAAATATACATATTTTTAATAATAATATGGATAAATTACATAACAATTTGTAATTTTAGTGGTTGTTTGCTCGTGGGCTTGTGAGACTCAATAATCAGATAATTTTGTTTGTATTATACATACACTCAAATGATGTGCAAATCAAACAAGATTATTTGAGTATTGCGATAAATTGATAATCAATTTTTAAACGCGCATCTAAACAACCATTTAATAGTAACCTTTGTTATGTTATTTACATAAACTGAACTAACTTTCAATAACAGTGTATTTAATTTGAACCAAGCTTCATCCTGGTCATGGATTGATCACCCAGGTTCGGGTTCATAAGCAGTAACAAATGCCCTACCTACGAAGACTCGCTTTTGCTACGGCTCCGGTGGGTTCCCTTAACCAAGCCACTGCCTATGAGTCGTAGGCTCATTCTTCAACAGGCACACAGTCAGAGACAATTCGCAGAGCTCTAACAAGTTATTTCAATAAATTCTTGAGTTCCCACTTTCGCGTATGCATAAATTATTTTGGAACAGGTAAATCGATACACCCATGACCATAAGTTAGTTTTAAATTCCAGCCTCCCCCATTAAGTGGGCCTTGTTTCTTTTGTTCCGACATGTAATGCAATTTTAAAAACTAAACAACACATTGTTTCAATTGGACAGGAACACATGTAATTAGGTTCTGGTAATGACTGATGAGGTTGCTTCATCACTAAGAACATAAATATATATATGTATTGATTTATGGGTGTGTGTTGTTTTAATTAAATAAATGTCATGAAATGTATGGTCCATCTCAAAAGCTTTTGCCTACCCTTTTGGAAATTAGGTGATGGTGTGTGAATTATTGGAGTTTAAGATGCCAAATTACAATTAACCTCTCTGATCTCATAGTAATTTGAATAATTTCACTTTCACTCTTTGTTCAATTTTTAATTACATTTGGGGATATTCCGGCCAAGGATGTGTGGAAAAGAAAAGTTCTTGGTTTATCCAAAAATGGAGGGAATGCTTAATGGATGCAATGAATTAATAATGAATTATTCAAGGCTGCGTTTAATAAGAATGATTAATATAATCAAGTCTAATGACATGAATGTTGTGGTGTACAAAAACTATTGAAAAGAATAGATGGCGGGTGGAGAATCGAACTCCAACCCTGAATGTTGTGAGACAATGAAAATCCTCATCCCCAAATTTGGAGTCAAAGTATGGACAAATCTTTCAAATCTAAAAAATATAGTCAATTAGTTATGTATGGCAGACACAATTATTATAATATTAATTAAATAGTTGATAACTGCCAAATAACAAATTTATTGACATATATTAAAAAAAACTAAATTTTGGAAATAAAACCAATTTTCAAAATAAAATAAATCAAAAAAATGCTATCTAGGCGTGAATTAAGGGATATATAGAACAAAACTACCAAATACTTCCCCCTTCTCTTGAAACTGCAACATTCACCTATTTCACTCAAATTGTGTATAAGTAAAAAATTTAAAAAACGGATATTCTAAAACTACAAGATGAGACGAATCCAACAAGATCTCACTTGACTATATTTTTTCTTGTATAACTATGATAAAAATTTGAATCAAAATTAAAGGATTAATAGTGGCAAAACATGGAATGTTGCATTATTATGAGAACGGAGGTAGTATATAAGATATACACAACTATTATCAAATATAGTCAGCAAAATCATAGATTTAATTAAGGTTATCTACTTATCTACCCATCATTTTTGAAGGCACACCCATCACTAGCTGCATATGCTGTTGCCAGCATGGAAGCCCTACCCCTCCAATAAATCAGAGCATACACTAGAAATTTACTGTAGTTAATCCTCCTATTTCTATGGAATCGCTCGTTGTAGGGGTGAAAGCGGTACGGTAAATATCCGACCGATCCGATGTCGTATCCGATTATATTCGAATCTGAACATGTATCCGACTATCCGGCTGAATACCGCATTCGTATTATTAGAATCCGAATCCCTATTTAATATCCGAATTCGTATTCGTATCCGAAAATATTTGACCGTATCCGAAAATATCCGACCGTATCCGAAAATTGATAGGATATTATCCGGATTTTAAATATGGATATCCGAATATATTAATATATTATTATTTATTTATTAAAAATTATCAATAACTATAAAAAAATCTAATTATCCGATAATTTTTATAAAAATTATCAAATTTTCAAAAAAGATTATAAAAAATTATCCGATAATCTGTATCCGATTAAATCCGTATCCGTCATATATCCGTCATGTATCCGTACCGTATCCGTAATCCGAAATATCCGAAATCGTATTCGTATCCGGTCCATCCGTATTCGATTCCGAATTTGAGGAAAAAAATATGGATAATATCCGTATCCGATACTATCCAACCGTATCCGTACCGTTTTCATTGTAGGTTGATTCGTTTTGACTTTTGAGTTCAATATGTTGGGCCTCGGCCCAAAGTTATGGGCCTGAGAATGGGCTTCAGATCATCATTCTATAAGTAAAAGAGAGACTAAACTGTGAGTGGGTCTAGGCTTCTAGGTAAGGTAACCTTCATCCTTGCCATATCACGCTGCATTCCTCTTCCCTCCTGCAACCTACCAAGCGATCCCAATTTCCCAAATTCAGGCACGGCGGAACCCTAATTTATCCAGTTAGACATGAAGAGGGCTTCCGACGACGTTCTGGACAAGATGGACGCATCCAAGAAGCCGGTCTTCCTCACCAAGGAGGAGCGCCAGAAGCTCGCTCTCCAACGCCGCCAGGAAGAGGTCGACCAGCAGAGGCGCCGCGCCGAGCTTCTTCTCCAAGCTAACACCTCTAACGACGCTAAGCCCGATAGAGACCGCGACCGAGATAGGGATCGAGATAGAGACCGGGACCGCGACCGAGACAGGGACCGGGATCGAGATCGTGACCGTGATACTGAGCGTCGGAACCGAGAAAGAGAGAGGGAGCGGGAACGCGAGCGCGAGCGTGAGCGAGAACGAGAGCGTGATTCCGAGCGGCGCAACCGCGAGAAAGAGCGTGAGGACGAACACAAGGCGCGGGAGCGTGCTCGTTCGGAGAAATTGGCGGAGAGAGAGCGTGAGATTGAGCTTGCTGCTATAAAGGAGCAGTATTTGGGGTCGAAGAAGCCTAAGAAGCGGGTGATTAAGCCTAGCGAAAAGTTCCGCTTCTCCTTCGATTGGGAGAACACGGAGGACACCTCCCGCGACATGAATTCCCTCTACCAAAACCCTCACGAAGCTCGCCTTTTGTTTGGCCGTGGGTTTCGAGCGGGGATGGATCGCCGGGAGCAAAAGAAGCTTGCTGCCAAGAACGAGAAGGAGACCAGGGAGGAGATTCGCAAGAAGGATGGCGTTGAGGAGACCCGTGAGGAAGCTGCTGCTCAGAAGAAGAAGGAACTGGCTGCTGAGATGTATGATACCTTTGATATGAGGGTGGATCGCCATTGGTCCGAGAAGAAGCTCGAGGAAATGACCGAGAGGGATTGGAGAATTTTCAGAGAGGATTTCAACATTTCGTATAAGGGTTCGAGGATTCCTCGCCCTATGAGGAGCTGGGCGGAGAGCAAGTTGAGTTCTGAGTTGCTGAAAGCAGTAGAGAGGGCTGGATACAAGACTCCATCTCCAATTCAAATGGCTGCCATTCCTCTTGGCCTACAACAGCGCGACGTTATTGGTATTGCTGAGACAGGTTCTGGTAAGACAGCTGCTTTCGTTCTGCCTATGTTAACTTACATAACTCGATTACCTCCTATAAGTGAGGAGAATGAAGCTGAGGGGCCCTATGCTGTGGTTATGGCGCCTACGAGGGAACTTGCACAGCAGATTGAGGATGAAACTGTAAAATTTGCTCATTATCTGGGAATAAAAGTCGTTTCTATTGTTGGTGGTCAATCGATTGAAGAACAAGGGTTTAAGATTAGGCAGGGATGCGAGGTTGTGATTGCAACACCTGGACGTCTTATTGATTGTTTGGAAAGGCGGTATGCGGTTCTCAACCAGTGTAATTATGTTGTTCTTGATGAGGCAGACCGTATGATCGATATGGGTTTTGAACCACAAGTGGTTGGCGTACTGGATGCGATGCCTTCGAGTAACATGAAACCTGAGAATGAGGACGAAGAGCTCGATGAGAAAAGGATTTACCGAACCACCTATATGTTTAGTGCTACAATGCCACCTGCTGTTGAGCGGCTGGCTAGAAAGTACTTGAGAAATCCTGTCGTGGTCAACATTGGTACTGCAGGAAAGGCAACTGACCTCATTACACAACACGTTATGATGATGAAAGAGAATGATAAATCAGATAGATTGAAAAGATTGCTTGATGAGCTTGGAGACAAGACAGCCATTGTGTTTGTTAACACAAAGAAAGTTGCCGACAATGTTGCCAAGACATTGGACAGAGATGGTTATCGGGTGACAACATTGCACGGTGGGAAGTCGCAAGAGCAGAGAGAAATAAGCCTTGAAGGTTTTAGGACAAAGAGATATAATGTTTTGGTTGCGACTGATGTGGCTGGACGAGGTATTGATATACCTGATGTGGCACATGTCATAAACTATGATATGCCTGGTAATATTGAAGCTTACACTCATCGTATTGGAAGAACGGGCCGTGCTGGGAAGACTGGTGTTGCAACCACATTCTTGACTCTACATGATACTGAAGTGTTCTATGATCTCAAGCAAATGCTCATTCAGAGCAATAGCCCTGTCCCTCCCGAGCTTGCAAGACATGAGGCGTCAAAGTTTAAGCCTGGGTCAATTCCTGATAGACCACCTAGGCGAAATGACACGGTGTTTGCTCATTGATTACTGCTACTTGATGCTCATTGCAACAACAGTAGGAGCCACCGAATTATAGCAGGTAAACTAAGGGTTGCTGTGAAGCACACAAGCATCTAGAAGACTTATTATCCCATGCCTGCTATGTTGTGGCATTTGTGTTTAATGCTTTTTAAGCATGCTTAGTTTGATTGTGTATTTTGACCTTATTGCACCTTTTGAGATCCTATAATTCATAAAGATTATCAATGCAGTGGTAATTAGTTTTTCGTATTTTTGGTTGTCATGGCATAATATGTAGGACTGTAGGTTTTAAAATCATCATGATCAAGTGTCGTTCATGTTCTGTACTAACTGGGTAATACTGAAATTGATCAAAGTTAACTGGAGTTAAAAATGTGTTGTAATGCTGTTCTTCCCATGCATAAGAATCACTCTTTCCGTAGGCATTCATGGTTGCACATCTCTTGAAAACGTTAAAACACGGAGTACTTATCCATTGTACAAGGTACTGAGACTGCATGGAGTTTTATTGTTACTAAATTGCAAGTAATGTAGTTGCACTTAGACCTCAACTTTAAGAATTCACCCTGCCTTCATCTTTCTTTTGGAATTGTCAGATTCTCTACTGTTATGACATTTCATAATGACAATGGATTTATTTTAAAGTGCTTTTGGATTTTAACCCTGTGTTTGATGTTCATGTTCAGTTTATTTGATGTCTGGTAAGTTGCAGCTTGCAAATAGGGGATAGTTAAGTTGCTGGAGCTGTGACAATATATTTTCAGTTTTGTCTCTGTTTGGTGCTCTAGTGATGGTTTCACTCAATTCATATTAGATCTGTACACTTCACAGTTTTATTGGATCAAATTAGCTCATTTATCTTGTCCAATCTGAATTATATGGATTGAAGTTGCATAGTATTAGTCTGTCGATGTGTTTGGACCTGGGTCATTTAAATTTAGGATTGATAAAAACACTCCAGTGGCATAGTGTAGGCTATGTTTAGTAAATAATTGAAGATTAGTTTTGGAGTTTCGAGTTATCAGTGAAATGCCATTCACACGTTGGTTGAGTGAATATGTTACAGGGTAACACGGTGCATTGCATGATGCAGCTAGCACTGATAACACTCCAATTCTACAACACAAGCAATCAAGTCTTTATAAGGATTGCGTATTTTAGCTATTTGCAGTGGGCACAAACGCAGGCCATAATTGGTGGACTTTTCGGAACTGAAGAAGCATCATCACGGTCACTTCTCGCCACAAAATCTACAGGCCATCTATTAGTACTGAAGAAGTTGAGAACTTAACTTTAGGAGATGCAGATTTTGATATGGACTGCATATTTTAATTGTATAAAGTGTAGTAGTAGTATTTTTTAGATACAGGCTGAAGCTAGAAGTTACCAACTTAATAGATTACTTATAATTACAACAAAAACAAAACTATAAGCGCAAGTCAAAAGCTTATTTCAACTTATTTTCTTATGTGCGAATGTTTGAAACAAATTGATTATCGTTAAAATGGTTTTTATTTCAAGAAAAACCAAAACCCCTGAGGCAAAATCCCATCCAACAAGGATAATTCCCAACCAAAAGCAATATACCTCCGAGGACCTAGAGATTATCCAAAATTTCAAAATTTAGGCAATATGTAAACACACAAAACAAAACACACGGTAACTAGCGGTGGATGTGGTGTCACCGTAAAAATTGAGTGGTTGCACCAAGTCAGTTCAGTCCAAATATAAAAGAAATTTAGCTTAATATATCAATTAAATAAATTTAAGTGGTGTCATGTGCCACTGCGCCTCCCTATGTGCATCCGCCTAGGACATTAACTATTCCGACTACAAATTTGGACTTATACCCAATAGAGAAAGCGATACGTGTGGTGCTTAAAGGGGTGCGGCTAAAACCAGCATGATCTCAAGCATAGACAAGGCAAATAATAATGTTAACAAAGAGTTGTCATACAACACTAATGGTAATGACCACCCAACGTACATTATTATAGACCGGAGAGATTATCAACATACATTATTATAGAGACCGGAGAGATTATCAACATACATTATTATAGAGACCGGAGAGATTCAACATACAAATGTAAAAGTAATATCAGATACAGAGTGTCATCTCACCAAGATAATCTTCCTCCATTTCTATTTTCTAAGAAGCTTTCTTCTGTTTGCTTTCCTTCCATGCTTTAACATTAGCGTCGACCTTAGCTTTTACTTTAGCATGGAATCCGGGGTATGGCTCATAGTTAAAGGCAGATTGCAGAGCCTGTTGGCAAACAAAGAATGATTAGTCATTAAAATGTATCTATACATTTGGTTGGATTCTTTGGGGGGAAACGATGAAAATACCTCCAGTAGCACAAAGAAAGGGGCCATAAGAAACGCTTGAGCAAGATTGTCCAAAAGAGCAGGTGCCCGTCTCTGGAAAATTCATATACTTTAATAAGATAAATATTAGAATCAAAGAGATGTGGCATTTGGTCGACTGAGTACCTCGAATAAGCCATGGCCTATGAATTGACAGGTCCAACATAATAACTGAGATGCGAGAACAACCTGGCAAAATGATAGTAAAGCATTAAATCTTCAACCAAATTGTGCAAGGAACAAACAAGAAGAACATTGAACAACTGTAAACACTGTTTCGACTTTGGCTCTTGTTATAACAAAAAGACTTCAGCTGAAAAAGAAGAATACTGTCAGAGGAAACACCAAAGAGAAACGACACTCACTCTATTATGGTCACACATATGTGCATACAAATTCATACATATATGCGTACATATATACAATTACCATATGCCTACTACAATCATACTCAAATTTTTGACAGGAAAGAAGGAACAATGCTGAATGGATGAATCAAACACCAACAGATAAATCAGAGACTTCTAGATTCTCAAGCAGGCTTCATAATGGTTTTTTCAAACTTAAATAGTTATCTCGAGGGGCAAAGTCATATTATCTTGTTTCCTGAGTCCCTCTCTAAAGAGAACTGCTAGAGCTTATGCAATAGAAGCATCAAAGAAACTCAATAGACAATAAGCATCGACGATTCACTTTGTCTGCGCAAGGATTTTGTTGAGGAAAGATCTAATAAACGAATAAAACGAGGATTAAGCAAAGAACAATCACAGAAACATACAATTTCATCCAGACGAAAATGAAGGGCTGAAATTTGTAATCCGACAAGAAGTATCAGTTCAAGAGAAAATCAACAGAGTTCATTCAGAGGCAGTAACAATCACAAATTTCTCCAATTGAATTCAAGATTGAGGATAAGCAACAGAGTTCATTCAACACCAAGGGCCAGGGCGGAGAGAAACTTTGAAAATAAAATCAACCAAGAATAGTTCATCAGTCAAAGAACTAAGAAGCATCACACCAATGAATGGAAATACTAGTTCATTATCCAGAGGCAGTAAGCAGTCAAAAGAACAAAATTGAGAGGTAGTTCACCAAATTAATCCCAAAAAGAATCAACTGGACAAAAAAAAATCATCTTCCTATTCAATGCGAAACAACAATTCATCGAATGGGAAAAAAGAACCCTAAACCCCCAACTGAATTAAATTACCTTCCAAGCCAAGGAAAAGCCAAGGCGATGGGCGAGCAGGCTGCTTCCAACCCAGCAAAGAAAGCACATGAGAGCAGCCAAAGAACCGGCTTTCTTGTCCAAAATCATGTAATAGAGGCCATATACGACGGTAAAAAAGAAGCCATAATTGAGGACCAAGTGGGCGTGGTTCCCCAATTCGAGAGGGGAGTGGGCGGCGACGAAGGGGAGCTGAGGCGTGAAGTAGAGAAGAACCAGGAAAGAAAACAGAATCGGCCACACAAAGATCATGTGGATCAACACATTTGTGGGGTTTCTGTGGTACGCCCCGTAGAAGGCAAATTGCGACTCCAAGTCAAATAACCCCATCCCTATGTTCCTCAAGATTCTTGATTTCTTGAAAGAGTTGGAAAGTATAAAAAGGGGTTGGGATTTTGGTGGGGGTGGGGGGGGGGGGGGGGGGGGGGCACGGCGACGGCCACCTGGTTGTTTTTGGGTGAAACTTTGGGATAATTGCCGCTGGTTGTTTTTGGGTCGCATCTAACGAGGTGTGAAGACGTTGACGTTCTTCGTGGAAATCCTTTGGGAAGTCCGGGACTTCAGCGCCAGTGGTCCATTTCTATTTGGTCCCAGTTAGGGTGAAATAAGTATCCTATCTCATATTTTTTTGTCGAATATGGAATGGAATACGAATTAGGCTCGATACAAATACGAATTGGAATTCGAATATTTCGGAATACGGATATGAGACAGATATATTTTAGAGAAATCATAAGATATTATGTAAGCTAAAAGGACTATTTAAATTTCCAAGACTATATATTCACTTCATGATATCCAAATAGTATCACTATAAGATCTACTACAACTTATATGCAAAGAAGGTAATTAATAATATCGATTTAATTAAGTCTGATTTGATTTAATTATACATAGGTTTCAGGATACACGTATAATTTATTTATTATTTTATATTTAATATAATATATAAATTATATAAATATTCGAATATCCGGATAGAAAACATGGATAATATCCGCATGATATTCGAATTTTTTCGAATACGGGCGGATATTTGCAATCTCATATCCGGTCATGTATCCACTTTTAAATATCCATATGCATATCCATATTCGTCAGATATCCGCCGGATAGCAAAATTCGAATTCGGATTCGAATATAATTGAATATGGCATCATATCGGGCGGGAATTATCCGTCCCGCTTTCACCCCTAGTCCCGGTTATGTACACACACAACTTTCTTACAAAAACACAAAGTTAGGGGCACATTACCTATGAAAAAAAAGAAAGAAAGTTAGGTGTACTCCATATATTTTTACCCATACCACCCTTTTACACCATCCAAGGTAAAAAATATTAAAGCAGTCCATGGTTAGTCCAAACACACAGAAGAATCGAGAAAGAGAGAAAACATCCTGTGCTACACCCAAACCACCCAAGTCACCACCACCGATCGGAGACTTCAAATATGTCCGGTGTGATCGGATTAATTATGGATCGGATCTAGTTTGGATGGTTGCTCTATAATTAATAATAGATCGGATTGTTGGCCCCAGAAACAACCTTTTTTTTTTTTTTTTTTTTTTTTTGTAAGTATACAGGAATTGTCCATGGGCGGGCGATCGCTGTATAGTCTGAACGGCCATGCATGGTGGTTAAGCATAAAGCACGGCCGGCCATGGGTGGCCGGCCTTGGATATAGACTTTTTTTTTGTTTTTGTTTTTATTTTTTTTGGTATTGTCTCTCTTTCTCTGTCTCTGAATTCTTATACAGTAGTAGCTTAAGTAGCTTAAATATAAATAATAAATAGTTAGTCACTACTATATTGTTATTATACTTACTGTAAACAATGGGTTGATGTGCTTTGATTACAAAACTTTGTAGAAGGTGGCAGCAACAGAAAGTAGATGAAGACACCTGAGTTTGGGATGAAGAATTGGAAGATCTTAATTGACGACACATCAATAGGAAGTAGCCTTTTGATGAAGCACATTGAGGCAAATGAATTATACATGAATATAGATAATAATTACTTTTTGCCACTTTCTTGAATCCTGATCAAACATATCTATATAAACTTGCTGAATGCAGGCCGAACGGCCATGGCCGTTCAGTGTGAAGCACGACCTGCCATGGATGGTCGGCCCTGTGGGAAACAGCTGTTGATGGCCGTTTCAATTTTTTTTTTTAAAAAAGAATTCCTTCATCTAACGACCACCTATAGTTGATCCTTACTTGTGTCGAACGGCCATGGGAGGTCGACTAAAACATTGTCCATCGGCCATTAGCAACCATCTTCTGCAGATGGTGATCTTACATTTTTAACAACAATCCCATTGTATTAATCTTCATCCATCATATAATCCAAATCTGCGTCCAAAATGAGTATCTATTATGAATCAAGAAAGGATGAAAAGCGAGACGAAAACTGGAAGCATTCTTATGGAGGTCAGGTTTTGGGTGCCCCAATCCTCGCAAATGTGCCCCAATCTTCCATCCTCGGACTTTAGTTGAGTGCCCCAATTAATTCCTTTTAGTGCCCCAATTCATACCTTTGATTAATTGAGGATATTTATGATATTATGTGTGTGCTATGAGTGCCCCTAAGATTTTTTTATTTTATTTTATTTTTATTTTTATTTTTTTTGTGTGTGTATATAACAATTAGTTTTTGCCACGGATCAAACATACCTCTTTAAATTACCTATAATTTAATTTTAGCATGGAAATTAAATTAAATTGGGATTGGATGAGGTGTGCGTGGGTGTTAAAGATGTGTGTGTCATGTATTTGGGTTGTTAAACTACCGACACATACAAAGACTACTTTAGCACCTGCTAATTTAGCACACAAACCTAATCTAAACTCTCACTTTTCTAAATTTCACCTCTAAAATTTCATTTCAAACTCTAATAACAAAACTTACCAAGCACTTAAGTCAAAGTCTGTGTGTAAACAGTAACAATTAACTTAATGTAGTAGATAAAAAAAAAATGAAGTATATATGAGCCTTCTCTGAAATCACTGAGTTTGATAGATCCACATCGGATAATTGGTGATTGAGGTGGATGAGTACAATGTAATATTTGTACAAATACTACAGTTTTTGAAGTAGAGGATTATTATCAAAATAGGTCACTACAAGACTAGTTATACTATGTTATAGAGAATAATTTTTGTCGTGTGTCCATGATAATGGCACGTGCTAGTAGTTCCTTGTAATTAGACAATTATTACTTTACTTTAAAAATTGCCTCATATATGATCTGGGGTTTGGTAACTAGTACAGTATATATTTTATGCTAAGATGATCAGGGAGCTATAAATGTGGATGAGATCAGTTTGTCAATTACAGACTTACAGTATATGTTTGGCTGTTGCATTTAATCTTTACAAATGGGTTGGGGATCTGAGCTTTATGGTGTGTTTTTTTTCCCCTTTGTTTCCATTCCACACAAATTTGCCAAATTCATTGACCATTTCATTGCTCTTAGCAAGCAATCAGTGGGTCTATGACTATGTATTGCATTTATGTTTTCGAAACCAACAATCCATGTTTATTTCCATGATTCAAAAGAGTGATCTGATCTGATCCCCTACTTTCTACAATGTTATTTCTTTTTTAAGTTCTATGCAATGCTTGAGAAATTTATTACTATTAAGTACTAAGTATTAATCTTGAATCTATATTTCTGTTTCAGTGTTCTTTATGTACTTTTTTTTTTTTTTTTTGTGGGAAACAGAAATGATTGTGGATATTGAATCTGGTTTTTGCTCATCCTCGATGGATCTAATAAATGAAGATGCCTAACAATACAATGGGATTTCATCATAGTACTGTAGTGACATGAAAACGTGTGTTTATTTTATCTAAAAACATACTGTTCCAGTCATGGCTCGACACCTGGGAGGAATTCTTACCGCGCCTTGCACGGCCTGATGTCATCAGAAAGATGTCGTTGGAACGATACCTGGCCAATGTGGGTGCCTTTCTCAGATAGTATAGCGTAGACATCGTTGCAATGATGGATCTGCAAATCCATATGATCGATCCTTCACAAAATCCAATTCGTGGTCCCAAAAATACTGAGGATTGATGATATCCTGAATAAGCTGCAGAAAAGATCAATTTGGGACACATTTGGGGATCAAAGCTTTACACCCGAAGGCAGATGAGAAATGACAAATGGAAATGGCAACAGCAAGATCACCTCTCTTGCCAGCTAATCCAGCTGCCTTGTTTCGATAACTTCCAGGAAACGGCCTGAACAAGTTATTGCCATTTTCACCAAGCTGTCACCAGAGAAGCGATACGAAGCAAGTACCTTGATGTGTTCAAGCCTCATGTGGCAAAACCTGAATGTTGTCATGCTATGGTTTTCTGCTGAGATGATCCACTCCCTCAGTCGGAGATGAGACTGTTCGGTAGAACTGCAAAACAGTGACTAACTTTTCCCTTCTTGTAATAATTGAGAAGGGGGATTTGTAATAATACAAGTATATGAAGTGTGTACCCTGTTTCTCTTCATATGTACATGTTTTGTAGAAAGGTTCCGACTTAGAAAAAGATTGAAGCAAAATGAAAAAAAATCAGTGCTCACAAATTGCAAGTGGAAAAAATCAATTGCATTACAACACCAGGTTATATCAGAGTACTAACTAATCATTCTAATAAACAACACTAGCAACACAGGCAAAAGCAAAATAGGCCAATTAAGCACTGTACATTTCTCCGGACAACAAATTTCTTTTATACAGACAACAAATTTCTTTTATGATTGCCGTACACACACACAAGCTCAAAAATTTTGTTTCAAAGTAACCGGACCAGACCGCTGCACAAGTTTAATAAGAAAAGGGTGAAGTTTCCTTGAAGCAAGAAACGACGCAACTGTACAAGAATCAAGGGAGAATCCTTTCCCATACATTTCTTCAACAACTTCAATGACATCATCATACTCACCATGTAACAACATTTGACGGGCAAGAACATTATAGGTAATGTGGTTTGGCAGTAACTTTGCACGTTTCATAATCAAAAGAACTTCTTTGGCTTTCTTTAGCTGCCCTTGTTGACAGCATCCTTGAATCAAGATGTTGTAAGTAACAACATCTGGTTCCAAGCCCTTAGAAGGAAGACTGCTGAAAATGCACCCAGCAACATCAAATTTCTTCTCTTTGCACAAAGCATTCAACACAATACTGTAGTAACTGATATGGAGAGGTTCTCCTTGGCGCTCTAATGCATCCAACATTTCTAATGCACCCTTGACATTACCATGCTGACATAGTCCGTACAACACGTTGCAGTAAGTGTAGAAGTTTGGTTTTAAACCAACACCTTCTAGTTCTTCAAAAACTTGAAGTGCGAAAGAATACTCGCCCATTTGAAACAACCCCTTTAACAGTACACTGTACGTCACTATATTCGGCTTCGTATTAGTACAGGACATCTCCTCAAATGTATGTATAGCATTTTCAAACTTCTTTGCTCTAAAATATCCATGGATTAAAATGGTGTAGGTAAAAACGTCAGGCAAAATGCTCATACTAACCATCAAATCAAACGCTTTTCGAGCATCATTCAAACGACCTTGCAAACAATATCCTTCAATCAAGGTACTATACGAAACCACATTGGGCTCTACATTTCTACTCCTCATTGTGTGCATTACATCCTCCGCTCTATCCACTAGCCCTTCCTTGCACAGAGCATCCATCAAGGTATTAAATGTCACAACACTTGGATATATTTTGTAACACATCATCTCTTTGAACAACATTGTGACATTAGTCCAACGGCCAAGGTTACATACACCTAAAACCAATGAATTATAAACAAAAACATCTGGAGAGATGCCTTTCCCAATAATGTTATCTTTCATCTTCAAAGCGGAATCCACCATTCCATCTGCACAAAAGCAATGTATGAGCATGCTGTGAATATGCAGATCTGCCCTAATGCCACTTTTCTCCATTACCCTGACCAGCTCAACAGCTACACCAGAGTTACCTGACTTGCAAAGTCCATCAACCACACAGCCATACAAAACCACATTCACCTCACACGATCTTTCTCTAACAATCTTCTTGAACAAATACTGCGCCTCACCAATCCTTTTCTCTCGAAACAAACCCTTCAATAATGGACTGAAGGTACACGCATCTGGGACATGACCGAGTTTAAAGAACCAACCCAGAATGGAAAACCCATAGTCAGTATGGCCAGATGAGCAACAACTGTTGATGGCAATGTTCATCGTATATTCGTTAATTGGAATTCGCAAACGGCGCATATTCTTGAAAAGGGAAAACGCAACATAGTATTCTTTCAATTTGACCACTGATGAAAGTAATTTAGTAAATTCTTTCACAGAAGGGAGCGGCCTCATGCGGGACATTTCATCAAACACATGCAGTGCATTATCTAGATCTCCTAAATCAGGGCAATTACCCGAAGACTCTGTTCCAAAGCGACAATACAAAGACGGAAGAGGGGGTGGAATTGGAGAGAAAGTACTTGATTGGTGGGAAGCATAAAGAGTAGAGATTGGGAATTTGGGCAGTCTGAAGCGGCGCATTGTTATGTAAAAGAGGTGGAGCGTGGACAGATATGCAAAGGAATACAAAGACGAAATCTGTTGCTGCTGATGTAAGAACACTTTTTCTTTTGTTAAGGGGTGTATATAGACTCTACCTAGAGTTGACCGATTTGTATAGAGAGATTTCGTGTAGTTATAATTTTTAAGAGAATCCATTAAAATCTATAAAGAATTAAAATCCATAGAGTGTTGAATACCTCTAGATTTTTAAAGACTTTTTATTTTAAAATCTGTATTGAATATCTCTAAATTTTTAAAGACTGTTTAAAATCTGTGTTGAATACATCTAGATTTTTAAAGACTTTTTAAAATCTAGATTGAATACACCCCAACTTTAAAAGTCCAAAAAAATAAAGTTGTTCATTTAATGTGATTAGGAAGTAATTTTGATTTCGGCACAAAGAACTCTTCCCCTCCTTTCCTTTTTTCACCGCCTTCGGGCCTTATGCAGGACGCGACTATGGAGGACCATGGCGGAGATCCGCCTGATCCTCCGGATTCTCCGGATTCTAGGGGCACTAAGAGGCCTCGCCCTTCTTACAGTGAAACGCTCCGGCGCGGTGCTGGTTTCTTGCACGTCCAAATTGATAGAGAAGAGGAGTCTTTGGGCGGCGATCCGGGCGATATCACCAAATCTGTGGTGAACGGCATCACTAAGCTGACTCTTTCCCCTGCTTTTAAGGCATCTCTCCTTCGCAAATGGCAATTTGCCGTTGTTCTCAAGATTGTTGGTAGATCTGTTTCTTACAAGGTCTTGAAATCTAGCCTTCCTAAATTGTGGCCAGGTTCTGCTTCCGCCCCTCTTATTGATCTTGATAATGGTTACTTTGTGGTTAATTTTTCCACCGAAGAACACGCCCTACACGCCGTTACTGCTGGCCCTTGGATGGTGCAAGGATGCTATATGCATGTTCAAAGATGGGATGAACACTTTAATCCAATTACCCACCAGATTTCTTCTATTGTTACATGGATCAGAATTCCTCATCTCCCTCTTCATCTTTATAATAGAAATGTTGTTCATGATATCGGATCCGATGTAGGGGAAGTCATCAGTATCGACTTCAACACTGACAAGACAACCCGTGGAAGGTTTGCCCGAATTGCAGTTAGGATCGATGTGGCCAAACCTTTGAAGACTAGCGTGATTGTGGATGATTGGGTCGCAAGGATTGAATATGAAAACATGCGAAAGATTTGTTTTCATTGTGGGAGATTTGGCCATACTAAGGATAGCTGCCCAGAACTTGAAGCTGCCAATCCAAAGCCGAAGAACCAAGTTATCCCTCCCTATGGCAATCAGCCTAATGTCGACACTGCCCCTGGTTACGGCCCCTGGATGATTGCTCAGAATCGCCGGAGACCCCAGAGGCCACCCCCCTTGCCCACAAATGATCCCCCCACTCTTCCTCCTATTCGCACGCGTAATCGTTTCGCCTCTTTTGTTGAGCAGATCGACCAGGATAACTTACCTGACGCTAGTCCTAACAAATTCCATTCACCGCGTTCCTCTGCTGGTCCATCTCCCCATCGAAGTCAGTCCCCTCCGCCCTCATCCTTACCCCCTATTCGGGCTAGCAGATCGCCCGCTGTAGTGCCGCAAGCCAGTCTTCCTAAGGATCCGTCTCTCTCCCCTTCTACTTGGAAGACTCAGCCGTCTGGAGCCTTAGTACAATCCATTCGTTCTACACTTCTTTCTGAAAGGCATTCAGCGGTTCGAGTGGTAGATTCTTCTACCTCATCAAGCCGCAGAGCTCGATCCGGTAGCCCATTCCATTGTAGCCGACCCCCAGATCCTCCGGATACTGACGAACATGCTCCTATGGATATCCATAGTCCTATGCCTAATTCTAGAGAAAGGGCATCTAATTTGCCACTCTCTAGACTTTCTTGATTCCATTTCATTTATTCTGTTTCCCCCCCCTTTTTTCTTTTTTCTGTTATGACACTTAATTTCTGTTGTTGGAATGTACAGGGTGCCGGTTCGGAGTCTCTTAGACGAGAGGTCAGGGACTTGGTTTCTTTTAAGCATATTGATTTTCTGGCTATTCTTGAACCTCGGATCAGTGGCCTTAGAGCGGACAGATTTATTAGGCGTAGTAATTTTGATTTTTCTTTCCGAGTTGAGGCTGAAGGTTTTGCTGGGGGTATTTGGCTTCTTTGGAAGGATTCCATCTCTGTTGAGGTTCTTGAAGTACACTCCCAGTTCATTGATGTTCGGATTTCAGTCAATACTCTCTGGTTCTTTTGTACTGTTATCTATGCGGCTCCCAATAAATATAGTCGTTCTTGGCTTTGGCCGGAACTCCGACGCATTAATGCAAGCAGACATGGTCCGTGGCTCACTGGGGGTGACCTTAACTGTATAGCACGTCTCGATGAGGCCCGGGGAGGGAAATGTTCTTTCCGGAGCACTACTGAACTCAAATCTTGGATGGAGGATACCGAGCTTGTTGAGTTGAAAACTTTTGGAAGCAACTTTACTTGGTCGAGAGGCACTCTAAAACGCAAACTTGATAGGTTTCTGGGCAATGCAGAGTGGTTTTCTAAATTTCCTAGTAGCACGGTTGAGATCCTCCCCCGAGTTCAATCCGATCATGCCCCTTTATTCATTAGGTTATCTAATTGTGACAGTCATATCCCTGATCCTGCTATGCACCCCTTCCGGTTCAAGGCTGCATGGCTTGACTATCCCAGCTTCCATAATCTCATAAAGGACACATGGTGTTCGCAGAATCATATTAGCACCAATATCCTTAATGTCCAGAAGGCCGCCTCTTTGTGGAATGATAATGTTTTTGCCTCTATGGGCAAAAGAAAAGCTCGTATTCGCGCTAGGCTCACTGGGATTGAGAAGAATCAACATTGGTTTGACTCCCCCTTTCTCACAAGACTTCATTCACAACTCTGCCAAGACCTTGATCGTATCCTGAAAGTGGAAGAATCCAATTGGATTCAACGTAGTGTGCGGAATTGGGATCTAGCCGGAGACTGTAATTCTAAGTTCTATCATACCTTTGTTAAGCAGCGGAGAATTAAGAAACACTTCACCATCCTTGAAGACTGTGCGGGCAATTCCATTACTAACCCAGGGGAGATCCATAAGATGGTCGTTGATTTCTTTACTAATCTCTACACAGCTGATTCCCATGAGGCTAACAGTCGATCTCTCCCTTTGAACCCTATTCTTCATCTCTCGACTGAGGATGCTGCTTTTCTGGCTTTTCCTCCGTCTATTGAGGAAGTGCACATGGCTATTAAATGTATGGGTCCATTGAAGGCTCCCGGGCCTGATGGCTTGCATGCATTATTTTATCAGAAACATTGGGATGTTGTGGGAGCGTCTGTTCACTCTTTTATCTCAGACTGTTTTCTTGGTCGGCAGGATCTTCGAGAGATTAACCAGACTCATATTGTCCTTATTCCGAAGGTTCCCAACCCCAAAACTGTTTCTCAATTTAGACCTATTAGCCTTTGTAATGTGATCTATAAAATCCTTACTAAAGTTCTTGCTAATAGACTTACTCCTATTATGCCAAAGATCATTAGTGATGGACAATACAGCTTTGTGAAAGGAAGGGTTATCCAAGACAGTATTATTCTAGGACAGGAGATTGCTCACTTCCTCAATAAATCGGGAGCTCAGCCGGGTTTTATGGCCCTTAAATTAGATCTGGAGAAAGCTTATGACAAGTTGGATTGGAACTTCATCAGAGAGACTCTGGTTCTAGTTGGTTTTCCTAATATTTTTGTTAATATTGTCATGCATTGTATTGAATCTTCTTCTTTCCAGGTTCAGTGGAATAATCAGCTTTCCTCCCCCTTCCGTCCTTCTCGGGGGATTAGACAAGGAGACCCCATTTCTCCTTACATTTTCATCCTCTGTCTTGAACGTCTTAGCAGTATGATTTGGAGATCCGTTTTTATTGGCGACTGGAAACCCCTGGAATGGAATAAGGGCTCGCTGAAGATCCCTTATCTATTCTTTGCTGACGATATCCTTCTCTTTGCTCAAGCTCTTTCTTCCCAGTCTAGTAATATTTCTGCTATGCTTACCCTTTTTTGTCATGCCTCAGGTCTTTCGGTTAGCCAGTCCAAATCCAAAATCATATTTGGGAATGCTGTGAGCCATGCCAAGCAACTGCTTTTAGCCCAGGATTTTAACCTTCCACGCGCTTCTCATTTGGGCACCTATCTAGGGATTCCTCTCTACACTGGTAGACGTACTAAAGCACAGTTCGGTTTTCTGGTTGAGAAGATTCAGGCTCGTTTAAAGGCTTGGTCCAAACGTTTTCTTAGTTTTGCTGGAAGGATTACTTTGGTGAAGTCAGTTCTCCAAACTATCGGTATTTACTCCATGCAAGTCCTTCGTGTTCCAAGAACAATTATCAATGAGATGGAGCAGATCATTCGTCACTTCCTCTGGGGCTCTTCGACCAACTCTCGAAAAATTCACTTAGTCGCTTGGGAAAATATTACTTTAAGCATCTCCAGGGGTGGCCTGGGCATCTATAATCTCAGGGACTTGAATGATGGTCTTCTAATGAAAAGCTGTTGGGCTCTCCTAACAAGAGATACTACTTGGTCCAAACTTATGAAGATTCGCTATGGCTGGAAGAACCATGCTTTTAACCGCAACCCCAACTCACTTTCTCATTTTGCCAAAGATCTCATGGCTGTTTGGGATTCTTTTTATAAACATGTTTCTTGGCGCCTGGGAAATGGTAAGGTGGTTTCCTTTTGGCATGATAAGTGGCTTAATGTTGATTCTTCTTTGCAGGCAGTGGCCACCACTTCAATCCCGATGGAGTTTGCTCATAGACCGGTTTCTGCCTTCATTGATGATCAGACCTGGGATTTAGATGAGATCGCTGCTTTCCTGCCCTCCAATATTCGGAGTATGATCTTGGCAATCCCCCCTCCCCTCGGTGATGCTGTGGATGATCGCCCTATTTGGAATTTGTCCCCTCGGGGCAAATTTACACTTGCTAGCATTCGATTGGAGCTGGAGTCTCAACGTTCTGTCACCGAGGAGAATAAGTCCTGGAAGTACCTTTGGAAGTGGCCTGCCCCTCAGCGTGTTCGGAGTTTTCTATGGTCTATCTTTCACAATAAGATTCTTACGGCCCTAGAGAGATATCACAGAAAGATTGCTTCTTCCCCTTGCTGTGAGTTCTGTGGTGAAGATGAAACCATTCTACATGCTCTTCGCGACTGCCATCATTCCTCAAATATCTGGCTTCGGCTGGGCTTTGGAAATTCTTCATGCTTTTGGTCCTCCACTCTCCACTCCTGGATCATGTCGATGAGATGCACTAACGTTGGTGATTCTGATGCCGCTCTTTTTGGCATTAGTTTGTGGTTTATCTGGAAGGCTAGATGCTCAGTCATTTTTGGACACAACCATGAGGAGTGGAACTCTTTGCCTTGGAGAATCACACGAAAGCTTAGGTGTTATCTGGACAGCAGAAAATGCCTTTCAATTCGAGGTGTTAAGGCTTGGACGTGTAGACCTGTTCGATGGGAGAAACCGGCGGATGGATGGATAAAAATAAACTGTGATGGGAGCACATCAAACCATTGTAGTAGAGCGGGTGGCATTCTGCGAGACTCCAATGGTGACTGGCTGGGAGGCGTGCGAGCTGTTGGCACTAAAAGACACCCCACTACAGCTGAAGCTTGGGGTATGTTACTTTCTCTCCAGTTTGCATGGGAGAAAGGATTTTCAAAATTAGTAATTGAAGTGGATAGCCAGGAGGTTGTTGATATCATTACAGCTGAAAATGGAAGTACAGGCCCTCATCTTCGTGTCTTTGTCCAGATCCAGGAGATGTTGACTTGGAATTGGGAAGTTCTGATCAAAGTTGTTCCAAGGAAATGCAACCAAGCTGCAGACCGCTTTCTTCGCGGTAGACTCCCCCTCACTGGTGTGGAGTACCTTGTTAGGCCCCCTGAGGGCATCCTTGATATCTTAAATGATGATAAGAACGGTGTATACCATTCGCAACAGTTTTATGAATAAATGGCTTCGGCCCCCCTTTTTTCCCGAAAAAAAAAAGTCCAAAAAAATCCTGTAGAGTCTCAATCCAATACACCCCTATAAAATAACCTATAGTAAATTGGGATTTGATTTTGGGTTGAAAATAATTTACTACTGTATTTTGTTAAGAGCATCTCCAAATGGAACCTTCTAATCTAAAATGAAGTATAACATTTTTTTCTCTAACAATACCTATGACTAAACATATTCTAAGTTTCTGCCATCATTTTTAATATTAAATATTCAAATTTGAATTACTACTATTCACATACCTATTTAATTTTTTGTAACTAAATTAATTACAATCACATCCTTCAATTATTGCGAATTGAATAATATATCAGTTTAAAATAGAAGATAAATTTTCTTTCCGAATTTTGTATTATGGTTAATTATTTTATAATTCATATAATGTTTTTTAAAATTTCTTTTATATCTAATTATGTTAAAAATTTTAAGAATTTTATTCTTTTTGTTTTTAAGAATTTTATTTTATAAAATAAAATTTTAAAAATAAATATAACTAAATTTTTAAAGTTTTTGCACAATATTGGCAAATCACTAAAAGAAAATTAATAAGTATTGAATTTTATGTGGCTTATTGTAGTAATTTATAAGAAATGATGAGTATTATTAAAAATATAAATAAGCTTGTATTTGAAAAAAAATATATGTAGACTACTTCTTTGAGCTTGTGTTCAGTGTAAATGGATGAGGCGAGTTATTGTTTGAGAAGAGGTTTGAATACAGAGACAAGCCCATTCATGGTTTGATGTAACATTTACTATAAAATAGTGTACATTGTCTCTCTTTGGTGTTGAACATTTCGACCTTATTAGATAATAGGAGCAATAATAAAGAATATACTATAAATTAAACCTAATATTTTTTTTTCTTAATTTTTATTTTATAGTTATTCTGCTATATATATAGTTAATGTATTCTTTTATGTATTCTATATATGGATTTAGAAGGGGAAAAAGGGGGGTATAAATAGTTTGACATGGATCACTCGATTAGTGTTTGTACGGACTTATGTTCGTTGTTTAACTTTTAAATCCGAGATGCCATGGACACTTATTCTTTTTATTTTGTTTCTGTTTCTGTTGTTGTTTTGTTTTTTTTCCCTTTTTTTTAAAAAAAAAAGAAAAAAAACTCCTAGAAATGTCGACCAAAATTAGTTTGACAATTGATTATTTTTAGTTATTTGTCGACTATTCTTTTTTGGTATACAATCTGTTTGATTTAATTATTGTATTTTTCAATTGAAATAAATTCGAAAAAAAATGCATAAGTAACCTTTTACACACCTCAAAGATGTTGTTATGAATCATTCAATCACCTAAATTTAATGATTCCAATCTTGATCAATTACATAGTCTATTGTTTGATAATGCCATGTTGGCTGGACGAGTTATGATGCGATGTTAGGGCATCCACAACAATACTACTCCATTTTTTCCCACCTATGCGCCACATCAGTATTTATCTATTTTACTATCTATATCATTAAATTTTTTCACAACAATACTACCCATCTTCTACTATGCAGGGACCCACATTTCATCATACTTTATTATTTATTTTTCAATACATACAATTTAAAATTCTTTTTTTAATACATCTAATTATATACTTCCTCTGTTTTTTGGTTTGCTATGAACCCACCCAGCACGCGGTTCAATGCATATTTTAAATCATTAATAACTCAAATTCGGTACGAAAAAAATTCTAGAAGTTCAATATTTAAAAACTACAAGACGATGCGAATCTAATAAAATCTCACTTGACAATATTTTAACTTGTATAACTATGATAAAACTTCAAATTAAAGTATCTGTGTGAATAGTGTCGTATTTTCAAACATAGCTATCTTTAAAAAACGGTGGAAGTATATTCTTATACTTTAAAATCATTAATTATTTTTTATTTTAATATTATATATAATTTTACTTACTAATATAATTAAATATACCAGTATATTAATAAGTAATATTTGGGGTCAATAAAAAAACCCGTAATATGTGGGCAGAGAAACAGTACAATTAGACAAAAATATGACATCAATGGTTAAAACAAAAAGAAAAAGAAAATATAAAAGAATAAAAATTTTTTCAAACTTCTGACACCAACCCGGTAGTGACAGTATAACCTTAACTTTCTCTGCTATCTCAATTTTTATCCTTGCAATGGTATATGAGGAGTAGTGTATTGGCTGCTATCTGACCACTGTGGATGCTCTTATAGAGATAATGTTTGTCGCGTGCCCATGATAATGACACGTGCTAGTTTGTTGTAGTTAGACAGTTACTACCTCGCTCCCAACTAAAATGTCATACTTGCTAGTATTTTTGAATGTCCCATCACAAATGTCTTCTTTCTATAAATAGAAATAATTTTCCTTTCCAACAACTATAATGGCCCATCATATACTCACAAATCAACTCTACCTTAATTATCGTGCCTAACAGTAGTAGAACAACAATTGTAATGCGACTGAGAGAGTATTGTTTTACTTTAAATATTGCCTCCTGTGTGAGCTGGGGTTTGGTATCTGTATATTTTGTGCTATAAATGTAGAGTGTTGCATTTGGTCCTTACCAATGGGGATTCTGAGCTTTATGACGATTTTTTTTTTTTTCTCCCCTTCGTTTCCATTCCACAAAAATTTGCTAGATTCATTGCTCTTAGCATTTTATGTTTCTGAAACCAACAATCAATGTTTATTTCCTTGCTCATCCTCGATGGATCTAATAAATGAAGATGCGTAACAACACGTACAATGGCAATGAAAAAGCTTCAGAAACCTATGGATTCCCGATGGATTTAAGCCCAGCATTCCTAAACTCCACACCACCATGACTTGAATAGTAATGAGTGACAGATTCACCACCTGCCATTGTGATCTGTCCCCTGCCCTCCTCCTCCTCCGCCTCATCAGTTGGTGATTTAATCCTCGTACGAAAAGGTAATAACCATGGTTTCTTTTTCTCCCTCAAATTTTTTTCTTTCTACTTTTTTCCCCGATTCGTATGTTTTCTTTGATATCTTTGTGTGCAGATTGTTGATTATATGTGTTTTCCTCAATATTTGTATTTTTTTTTTTTTTTTTTTGTTAATCTGTCATCTATGGGGATGCGTTTTTTTCGGCCATTCTTTATATATTTGAATTTATCATAAAGGGGGTGAAAATTGTTTGGCGGGATCACAAGATTCATTTAGAATTTGCACAGATATGGAATATCTTTGGAGTACTGGACATATCTGGTTCTGCTGTTCATTTACTACTAGTTAATTATTGTAATTTAAAATATATGGACAGATGAGCGGGTCTAGTGTACTATTTTTAAACATATACTCCCTCCGTCCCATTTGAGATGTCACATTTCTTTTGGGCACGGTATTTTAGGTAGAATGAGTTATTGTGTTAAAGTGGCGCAAATAGTTGATGTGATTTTGTTTGAAGGAGTAAAAAATTTTCTAAAATAAGGAAATGTGACAATTGAAGTGAGACGGACCAAAATAGAAAATGAGACATTTGAAATGGGACGTAGGGAGTAATAAAATACTCCCTCCGTCCCACTCACTCCAATTGTTTTGTTACTGTTGGGCACGAGAATTAAGGTAGAGTTGGTTTGTGAGTATATGGTGGGGTCCACATAGTTGTTGGAGGGGAAAATTATAGAAGACATTTGTAATGGGACATCCAAAAATAGTAAGTAGGACATTTGAAATGGGACGGAGGGAGTACTAGTTCTTTTAGCAATTGGCAAATAGTTGCAGTGACATGAAAACATGTGTTTATAGTATTATGTAAATACACTGTATTACTTAATCAAAGGAGTTCTTACAAGCATCTCTAGAAGCACAGGTACAAATCTGGAAATTCTATATTCCTATCATCATGGCCCGACCGACACCTGGGAGGAATTCTCACCGCGCCTTAATTACACGGCCTGATGTCATCATAAAGATGTCAATTGATCAATTCCAGGGGCAACATAATCAGTAAATAAAAGAATTAGAACTAAATAAATTTATTCGAGGATATTAAGTTAGAACAAGAGGACTTTTATATTTATTCATTCAATAAAATGAATATAACTGCAGAAAGTTCAATTTGGGACACACACACATTGGGATCAAATATAACTACCCTGTTTTTCTCTTCATATGTAGTAGTAGTACATGTTTTGTACAAAGGTTCTGATACAAAAATTATTGAATCGAAATGAAAGGTGAACAGATGCACGGCAGTATTTTGGCAATTGAATTGAAGTTCTTTCAAATCTATTAGGTGTCTCTTTAAAACAGGAGATAATTTAAGGGTAAACATGGTTCTTACCATTTAATCACTGCTAAAAATTGCAAGTGGAAAAAAATCAACTGCATTACTGACCTTACACCAGGTTATATCATATCAGAGTACTAACTAATCATTGTAATATACAACAATGGCAAATCACGAAAAAGCAAAATAGGCAAATGAAGCACTACATACATATTTCTTCGGACAACAAATTTCTTTTCTCCAGACAACAAATTTCTTTATCATTGTCGTACGCACAGAAAAGCTCAAAAATTTTGTTTCAAGGTAATTGGACCAAATTCCTGCGCAAGTTTAATAAGAGCAGGGTGGAGTTTCCTTTTTGTTAGCAGCAATGCAGTTGTAGATGAATCAATCGAGAATCCTTTCCCATACATTTCTTTAAGAACTTCAGCGGCATCATCATACCCACCATGCAACAACATTCCCTGGACAAGAACATTATATGTAATATGGTTTGGCATTAACTTTGCACGTTTCATATTCAAAAGCAGTTCTTTGGCTTCCTTCAGCTTCCCATGATGACAGCATCCGTCAATCAAGATAGTGTAAGTAACTACATCTGGCTCCAAGCCTTTAGAAGGAAGACTGCTGAAAATGCACTCCACAACATCAAGTTTCTTCTCTTTGCACAAACCATTCATCACAATAGTGTAGTAATTAATATGCAGAGGTCCTCCTTGGAGCTCTAAAGCATTCAAAATTTCTAGTGCACCTTCGACATTACCATGCTGACATAGTCCGTACAACATGTTACAGTAGGTGTAGAAGTGTGGTTTGAAGCCAACACCTTCTAGTTCTTCAAAAACTTGAAGTGCAAAAGAATACTCGCCCATTTGAAACGACCCCTTTAACAGTGTACTGTACGTCACTATATCTGGCTTCAAATTAGTACAGGACATCTCCTCAAATATAAGTATAGCATCTTCAAACCTCTTCGCCCTAAAATATCCATGGATTAAAATGTTGTATGTTTGCACGTTAGGAAAAATGCTCATACTAACCATCAAATCAATCACTTTTCGAGCATCATTCAAACGACCTTGCAAACAATATCCATCAATCAAGGAATTATATGAAACCACATCAGGCTCTACATTTCTACTCCTCATTATGTTGATTACACCCTCAGCCCTATCCACTAGCCCTTCCTTGCACAAAGCATCCATCAATGTATTAAATGTCACAACACTAGATATATATTTCCACACATCATCTCTTTCAACAACATAGTGACATCATTCCATCGACCAAACATACATAAGCCAAAAATCAGGGAGTTATAAGTAAAAATGTCTGGAGATATTCCTTTCCCAGGCATATTATCTTTCATCTTTAAAGCGGAATCTACCATTCCATCTGCACAAAAGCAATGTATGAGCATGTTGTGAATATGCAGGTTTGCCCTAACACCACTTCTCTCCATTACCTTGACTAGCTCAACAGCTACACCAGAGTTACCTGACTTGCAAAGTCCATCAATCACACACCCATACAAAACCACATTCACCTCACACAGCCTTTCTCTAACAATCTTCTTGAACAAAAGTTGTGCCTCAGTAACCCTTTTCTCTCGAAACAAACCCTTCAATAACGGACTGAATGTACACTCATTAGGAACATGGCCAAGTTTAAAGAACCAACCCAGAATAGAAAAGCCATAGTTTGTATGGTTAGACAAGCAGCAACTGTTTATGGCAATGCTCATCGTATATTTGTCAATTGGAATTCGCAAACGGCGCATATCCTTGAAAAGGGAAAGCGCAACAGAGTATTCTTTCAATTTGACCACAAATGAAAGTAATTTGGTGAATTCTTTCAGAGAAGGGAGAGGCCTTGTACGGGACATTTGATCGAACATATGAAGTGCATTATCTAGATCTCTTAAATCCTGGCTATTCCCCGAAGACACTGTTCCAAAGCAACAATACAAAGAGGGAAGAGGAGGAAGAATTCGAGAGAGAGTACCTGATTGGTAGGAGGCATTTGGAGAAGAGATTGGGAATTTGGGCAGTATGAAGCGGCGCATTTGGGGCATTGTTTTGTGAAGAGGTGGAGACTGCACAGATATGCAAAGAGAAAATGCGAATCAGCAGAGGGAATTGAGACGAATTTGGTTTTTATTTCTTAATGACTAAAGTCGCATGTCTCCTTACATGGTTGATGTGGGGAACACTTTTTCTCTTTGTTAAAATAATCTAAAGTACTAGGATTTAGGGTTGAAAATAATCTAAGCATTATTTGTAATTAAGACACAGAACTAAATATTTGTAATTTGTGTGGTATGAGTTCCTACCACCTTTTACAGGATTTAGTGACTCCTCAAAAAAATTTTTTTTTTTTTTTGATTTTATATTTGTTGGCTTTTAATATTGTTAATAAATCTATACTAATATCAAAAGATAAAAATAAGGGAATGATGACTTGCTCAAACGGTTATGCCTTCCAATCTTAGAGTTGGGGGTTCGATTTCTCACTGGTCCTCTATCTCTCCCATTTATCCATTTGTAATCTGTATGACATGACCTCCCACCACCATTTCTATAGCGTCGGCTCTTCAAAATTTTTTCTTAGAAAATCCATATATTTCGAAGCATTAAAAAAAAAAGGAAAAACAAAGAGAGAAGCATGAAAAATTTTATGCCGTGTGAAAGTAGAATTTAAGTAAGGGCAATCAAATTATTTTAAAGGGGATTTTAGAGCTTGTTCGAATGATTTCCTCAGAGTATTTTGGGATTCTGTTTAAAATAAAATATGAAATAAATTTTATTGATAATAATATTGTACAAAGCGAATAGCCCTCTTTTTTTTTTTAAGAGCCGAAAAAGCAAATAGCTTATTTATATCCATGTTCAAATATTACAATTTATTGTCATAAAAAAAGTTACAATTTATTTGAATAAATTTAAAATTATTACTAGAGAGAATTTTTATTTTGGAGTGGATTATTAGCACACTCTAACAAACGAAACTAATAGGGACTTACCATAGTGGTCAAATTTTCCGACTCCCAATTTATAAATTGAGTGTTCGATTTCCTACCCGACCCCTATCCCTCACCTTTATACCCTTGTAATTTGTGTAACACTGGCTCCCAATTTGTATAGACTGTTTAACCAAAAAAAAAAAAAAACTAATAGGCAATGTACTATATTTACCATTATCTATATATAATCTAAAACAAAATAGTCCCCCACACACACACATTCCCGCCCAAATTTTTCCCCCTCACAAAAACCATTTTTTTACACTCTCTCACACACACTGGAATATTTACCGCACTGCCACTGGACCGTGCTCCACCTCGCTGATAATTACAAAATTGTCCCGGACCATGCTCCAACAATACCTATATCTCATTCATCTCATTCTCCTATAAATATGTGTGTATTATAATCCTCTCAAAATCATATCCTTACATCTTCATGTACCATTTCTCTCAATATTCCATTAACAAATACATCTCCTCACCATTTTCTATCTTTTATTATTCACATTCATGTTTATTTATCCCTATTTTGCTAATATTTTTGTTCACTTTTGTTGTTGTTTTGGTGACAGTTATTGGGAAAATGACGAAGAGCATTTTGAAGGGATGAAGAGATAAGGATTATTCATAACCTTACATATTCATTTAACATTTCTCTCAATGTTCCATTTAACAAATACATCTCCTCACCATTTTGTATCTTTTATTATTCAAATTCATGTTTATTTCTCCCTATTTTGCTAATATTTTTGTTCTCTTTTGTTGTTGTTTTGGTGACAGTTATTGGGAAAATGGCAGTACCCATTCAAATGACGAAGAACATTTTGAAGGGATGAAGAGATAAGGCTTATTCATAACCATACAAGAATAAATCAATTTTGGGGAAAGATTGATTTGGCTATTGTTTTTGTGGAGAGATTGTTCCACCAATTGTAAATAATTGAATAAATTTAGTTATTGTAGCATTAGGTTCTCACAATCTTTTGTGTTTCATTCAATAAGAGATAGTCTGAAATTTGTCTATATTATTTTTTGTGATTTGTTTCTCACAAAATTTGGTGTTACATTCATTACGAGATAGTATGAAATTTATTTATATCATTTTTATCCATTTATTTCTCGCAATCTTTTATATTTCATTCAATTGAGAATTGTATACAAGTTTAACACAATGCCTAGCAAGATCTATATTTTGTGTAAGATAAGTTTTAATTTGAATTGAAGAACACATCATTGAAATTATATTGAAATCACATTGTTGAAATCATAATGAAATCATTTTTAATAAATGTAAATTATTTCTATTCTCGATTAATCAATGGATATTAATAAATTATCCCTTAAGTAATCGATAATTAATGTAATTAAGTTGTTCTCAATTTTTAGTCACTGATCCCAAAATGGTAAATTAATTATATTCTCAATTAATCCCTCCAATGATTGTTTCATATTAAATATAAATCTCTTATATTTAATTTCCCTCCCAAAAATCTCTTCTATATATAAAAATTTAATATCATTTGAATAATTTATTAATTTATACATATTTATTACAATTTGATAAGGATCTTATTATTTATTTATCAGAAAATTTTGGAAGAAAATGGAAACATAATAAATAAAATTGTGTTAAATTATTAAAATCGGGAAGAAAATCGGGAAGAAAAATCAATGGATTTTTTAATTGATGAATGAAGAAAATTCTGTAAACACAATATTAAATTAATGGAAACTAAATTTTAGAATATGTATTTTTATTTTAATTAGACCATTCTATATTAGTATGATTTGTTATTAATTAATTTATACATATCTATTATAATTATTTAAGGATATTCCTACAATTATATAAGGTTCTTCCTATATTTTATTAATTCAATTGATTACTTTACTTAATGGAGTAATTATCGGATAGGATTACTTTTGAAATGGGAAAAAATCGAGAAGAAAAATCAATGAATTTTTGAATTGATCAATGAAGAAAATTTTGGAAACAAAATATTAAATTATAAAAGGGAAACTAGAACATATCTATTAATTAATTTATAAAATAGTATGATTTGTTATTAATTAATTTATACATATCTATTAAAATTATTTAAGGATATTCCTACAATTATATAAGGTTCTTCCTATATTTTATTAATCCAATTGATTTACTTTACTTAATGTGGAGTAATTATCGGATAGGATTACTTTTGAAATAGGAAAAAATCGAGAAGAAAAATCAATGGATTTTTAAATTGATCAATGAAGAAAATTTTGGAAACAAAATATTAAATTATAAAATGGAAACTAGAACATGTATTTTTTTTTTAAATACATAATTTTTAGTAAATAATTCCAAAAGGTTGAATTATTTATAATCTTGATTATTATCTCAATTAATCCCTAATTTTTAGTCAACAATCCAAAAAAAGTATAAAAATATAATGTAAAGTAATCACATCATTGATTGATTAAGAATAAACAAAATTATGATTAATTCCTTCAATAAATATTCGCACGAACATAAATATATTATATACACAATTAATGTAATGATCAATGGATATTAAATATTTATTGTAATGATCAATGGATATTAAATAATGATTATTGAATAAAATCGGGAAAAAAATTAGGGATTACATGAATTATTCAATGAAGAAATATAATTACTAATGTGGAGGAATTATTATCGAATAAGATTACTTTATATTTAGTTCATTGAATATTTAATTTCCCAACTTATTGAAACTAAATATCAATGAAGAAAATTTTGAAAGACAATGGAAACATAATAAATAAAATTGTGTTAAATTATTAAAATCGGGAAGTGCAATCGGAAGAAAAATCAATGGATTTTTAATTGATTAATGAAGAAAATTCTGAAAATAAAATATTAAATTAATGGAAACTAAATTTTAGAATATGTATTTTTATTTTAAATAAACCATTCTATATTAGTATGATTTGTTATTAATTAATTTATACATATCTATTACAATTATTTAAGAATATTCCTACAATTATATAAGGTTCTTCCTATATTTTATTAATCCAATTGATTACTTTACTTAATGTGAAGGAATTATCGGATAAGATTACTTTTGAAATGGGAAAAAATTGAGAAGAAAAATCAATGGATTTTTGAATTGATCAATGAAGAAAATTTTGGAAATAAAATATTAAATTATAAAATGGAAACATATATAATGTAAAGTAATCACATCAATGATTGATTAAGATTAAACAAAATTATGATTATTTCCTTTAATAATTATTCGCATTAACATAAATATATTATATGCACAATTAATGTAATGATCAATGGATATTAAATATTTATTGTAATGATCAATGTATATTAAATAATGATTATTGAATAAAATCTGGAAAAACTTTAGGGATTACATGAATTATTCAATGAAGAAATATAATTACTAATGTGGAGGAATTATTATCGGATAAGATTACTTTATATTTAGTTCATTGAATATTTAGTTTCCCAACTTATTGAAACTAAATATCAATGAAGAAAATTTTGGAAGACAATGGAAACATAATAAATAAAATTGTGTTAAATTATTAAAATCGGGAAGAAAATCGGAAGAAATATCAATGGATTTTTAATTGATTAATGAAGAAAATTTTGGGAACAAAATATTGAATTAATGGAAACTAAATTTTAGAATATGTATTTTTATTTTAAATAAACCATTCTATATTAGTATGATTTGTTATTAATTAATTTATACATATCTATTACAATTATTTAAGGATATTCCTACAATTATATAAGGTTCTTCCTATATTTTATTAATCCAATTGATTACTTTACTTAATGTGGAGGAATTATCGGAGAAGATTACTTTTGAAATGGGAAAAAATCGAGAAGAAAAATCAATGGATTTTTTAATTGATCAATGAAGAAAATTTTGGAAACAAAATATTAAATTATAAAATGGAAACTAGAACATGCATTTTTTTTAAATACATAATTTTTAGTAAATAATTCCAAAAGGTTGAATTATTTATAATCTTGATTATTATCTCAATTAATCCCTAATTTTTAGTCAACAATCCAAAAAAAGTATAAAAATATAATGTAAAGTAATCACATCATTGATTGATTAAGATTAAACAAAATTATGATTAATTCCTTCAATAAATATTCGCACGAACATAAATATATTATATACACAATTAATGTAATGATCAATGGATATTAAATATTTATTGTAATGATCAATGGATATTAAATAATGATTATTGAATAAAACCGGGAAAAAAAATTAGGGATTACATGAATTATTCAATGAAGAAATATAATTACTAATGTGGAGGAATTATTATCGAATAAGATTACTTTATATTTAGTTCATTGAATATTTAGTTTCCCAACTTATTGAAACTAAATATCAATGAAGAAAATTTTGGAAGACAATGGAAATATAATAAATAAAATTGTGTTAAATTATTAAAATCGGGAAGTGCAATCGGAAGAAAAATCAATGGATTTTTAATTGATTGATGAAGAAAATTCTGGAAATAAAATATTAAATTAATGGAAACTAAATTTTAGAATATGTATTTTTATTTTAAATAAACCATTCTATATTAGTATGATTTGTTATTAATTAATTTATACATATCTATTACAGTTATTTAAGGATATTTCTACAATTATATAATGTTCTTCCTATATTTTATTAATCCAATTGATTACTTTACTTAATGTGGAGGAATTATCGGATAAGATTACTTTTGAAATGGGAAAAAATCGAGAAGAAAAATCAATGAATTTTTGAATTGATTAATGAAGAAAATTTTGGAAACAAAATATTAAATTATAAAATGGAAACATATATAATGTAAAGTAATCACATCAATGATTGATTAAGATTAAACAAAATTATGATTAATTCCTTTAATAATTATTCGCATTAACATAAATATATTATATACACAATTAATGTAATGATCAATGGACATTAAATATTTATTGTAATGATCAATGTATATTAAATAATGATTATTGAATAAAATTGGGAAAAAACATTAGGGATTACATGAATTATTTAATGAAGAAATATAATTACTAATGTGGAGGAATTATTATGTGATAAGATTACTTTATATTTAGTTCATTGAAGGAGCAACCAAAGAACAAGTGGGATGATGAAGACTTGGATGATGATGATGATGTAAAGGAGTCTTGGGAAGATGAAGATGAGCCTGCTCCGGTATGAATGTTTTCCTGGCAGCAAAAAAGCAACTTTGTTATAACAGCCTTAGTTCCCCAATCTCCTCAAGTTTCACAACAATCTGCCCCTCCTACCATTGTTTTTTTAATAGAAATCACATGTCGAATGTTGGAAATAGTGTTAAAATTGGTTCGTTGTAGTATTTAATATATTTTTTCCCTAATTTTCATAATGTCTATGAGAATTTTTATCCTTCCAATACATCACAAATTCAAAGTTGAGAAGCTGAATTCTTCCTCTCTTAGGCATACAAATATAGATAGTACAGTATGTTTTATTAAGCACGAAGATTGATCATTGAATATTGGAATGCTACAATAATTTTTTATTCCTCTGTCATTATATAGAAATATAAGGTTGTGCTTATATTTTTATTTATTATTTTCTCTTCATCTATCCCTTTTTTTTCATGTTTTTTTTCTCCTCTTCTATCCCTTTCTTTATTTTCTCTTCAGCAACAATTTTCTTTCTACAAATATCTACGCATGATATATGTTGCCTACATCGCTTGCTGTTTTGGTAATCTGACTTGACCCATTTAGAGCAACCTATCATAGTAAAGATTATATAAATTAAATATTGTATACATAAAAAATTTATAATATATAGTACAAAATAAAATAAAATGTGATGTTATTTTTTTTAGTGTTGTTATGTTAGTTCCTTTATGTACATATGTTTCCACAGTGAGAATGTCATAATACTTTTTCATGAAATATATTAATAACTAATCCGAGCCCGGCGCATCGTGCCGGCGGGTAGTACTATTTTATATTTTCTTTCTTTCAATCGTGATGACAATTTATTCTTTTGCTGAATCTTTAAATAATTAAAATTCATTAATGTTTTAGGAACATTTCTTCCCGCGCATTGCGCGGGCGGGTAGTTCTAGTGTTTATATATATATCTATATTATACTAAAGTTGAGTATTCTCAACTTAGTTTTCCCTCCCAAATTCTCATAATTCATTTCCCAATTCTCATTATTGAATTTGTAAACCATTTAATAGCTCAATCCTCATTTATTGAATTTATAATCTATTTAATAGCTAAAAGTTACTAAAATTGTTGTACATTGCCAATCTATATTATCAGATGCACATTTTAAGCCTGTATAAGAATTAGTTGTTAGATGTTACCTGATTATGTGAGTAATAAATTAGTCAAAATTGGTTGTTTGACAATTTCGTTGTTAACTTTTTGCCAACAATAAGTTGAAATTCAAAATTCTTCTATTTGCAGCGATTTCAAAAAGAACTAATCAAATATTCTTTTAAGTTATTTTGTCACTTAAAATAACTATTTTGTCTCATAATTAGCTGATTCGATTTAACTGTTTTGCCAAACATGGCCTTAATCAATTACAAGCTATTAAAGCCTTCCAAATACTCAAATGAATTCAATTAATTATTAAAAGATTAAATTGTGTATTTGATATTATAGATTGGCATTGGATTAAATAATATAACAATCTATATCTATATCTATAATTTATCTATATATAATTATTAAAGTGCAATATTCTTCAAAAGAATTTCCCCTCAAAACTCCTGTCTACATTAAATTAGTTTTTTCAGTTAATGCTAACATAAACTCTTCATATTACTTTTATATCCTTTGTTTTCCAATTTTTTTCTTTATCAATAAATTTAAATATTTATTAAAAAAATAATTAAATAGAGGGCATATATTATTATTACACACTTATAAAAAATTTTGAATTAAAAAGTGTAATTTTTTTTCAAGATTAGAGTTCATTCAAAATATTTTAATTTATTTATTAATTTCAGAAAATATATTAGTAATTATTATTATTTATTTCCATAATTAATGGTATTACTAAATAAAATTGTGCAGGAGATGTAATGATTAACGATAAAGTGTATTTAATTTTTATTAGAAGTTCATGTTGAATTTTAAATAAGTTAGAATATATCAATTGTCTAATATAAATAACTTATAATATATTTGAATAGAAAATTTTGAATTAATCTAATATAAATTTATAAAAACATTGAATTAAATAGATAGTGCACATGTCATTGGTACAGTGTATATCAAATTCTTAAATTAAGTGCACATGTGAAATAGTAAAGATACTTCCAATTCATTTCAATATTTATAATATGATTATATTTTTTCCAAATATAAAATTTTAAATTGCTAAGATATATTATGTTTATTTAAGTATATAATGTATGAATAAATTTTAATAACTATTGCTTTCAATATGTATAAAGTACCCATTCATTCACTTGAAGCTTTAGGCCATGAGTTACCATGTCAAGATAGTTCATATTAGATTTTTTAGTCAATTGGTCACAGGTGAATACCAAATACATAAAATCTCTTTAAGATATAAAATTATAGATAGATTCAATATTTTATGGATTGTTGATTACATTGTATTGCAGCATGGACAGATGTGTATCTTTTGTAGAGTGATTAAAAGTGCCTTGACAACATTACGTTTTTTTTTTCATAAAAAGCGGATAATCTTATTAAAATATTCACTATTTGTTCTATGCTAATTAAGTTCCAATTCACCGAATCTTCTGTAATTCTATGTAATATATGGGTTGGATACGAAGTTTAGATTTCAATTTCAAAAAAATTTAAATAAACTAATTCTAAATAATAATTTATGTTATTTTATTATTTAATATTAAATAATTTGTGTTAAGTGTATTAATCGTTTAAATATGATTTTTTTTCGTTAGATGGTTTTGGTTGACTGACACGCTAATGCATTGGGTTCAATTGACGGACACTGATTTTGAGTTTTTTTTACTCTTAACAATAGATAAATCATGTGTAACCATTTTTTTTTTTAAAAAAAATCAAACTACAATATGCTATATATAATTTTATATCTCAACCACGTTTGGTGTTTTCAGTAATGAATATATAAGTATAATTTTAATTTACAATAAAATGTATGTTTAGTTTCACATTTTAGACATAACTTTAATGATACGCATTTGAGACTATATTAATTTATACTAAAATTTTATTAATTTTTTGTTAAACATTTTCTTTATTTATTACTGAGAATATATTGCCCGGTGCATCGCACGGGCGGGTATAACTAGTATTATACTAAAGTTAAGTATTCTCAACTTAGTTTTCCCTCCCAAATTAACTTTTTGTGGATAAGTACTAGCTAAAAATATTTTCATTTATTTTACAACTATTACTTTTAAATTCCCAATTTAATAACAATTAAATCTCCAATTCTTTTTCGTTGTCCAATTCACTAAATTCGTTACACATATCATTGCACCTATTACTCCCCCGGTCAATTTATTACCCCCAAACCTTCTCCTCCATCACCACACAAGATGCTAAAATTGTTCCCCATTACTGCTCCGCCACTGCTCTGCTCTATTAAACGCCAAAGCGCAGCAGAGTAGTCTTTTAATTTGACCACAAATAAATGAATTTAGATGGTAAGATCCTATCAAATTGCAACAATGGATAAAAATAATTATACATATAAAAAAAATAAAATCATAACATAGAATATTTTTAAGTAAATGAAATAATAAAACACTATAAACAGTTGAAAATAATATTTAATACTGATTTTTATAAAAAAATATGAAGTTATGAGAGCATATTTCAAATTTTGATACAATCGGATCGTACAGGATAGTATTGGAGGATTCTACCATTAAGATCGAGAGTTTACAATTAAGATCGGGCGAGATCCTACTAAATTTGATATCGTACAAAAATCTAAATGGTTTTTAAAAAGTGGGAAGATCGTAAGATATCGAGATCTTAATAACTCTTAACTATCATTCTATCAACATTCGGTCTTAGATTGCTGACTCGTTATCTTGGTAATGTCCCTGTATTGAAAATTATCGGGCTTAGCATTCGGTCTTCATTTGGCCAGGGGATTGGATCTTCAATCCATCTTTTGCCTTTGTGACTCGAGTGATTCGATTAGATTGGTTGAGACAGTCGTCGACCCCCTTCACTCACCCCTGGCCCCCTTTGCTTTTTCAGATTAGAGAATTACGCGTAGATTTCCATGAGATCGGTTTCGGTCACATCCTTCGGGAAAGGGAACATTGCGGATTGTCTAGCGAAGATGGGTCATCTGAAGTACTCTTCTGTACAACTTGGACTTTTTGTCCTGATTTAGGCTGCGTTTGGTAACAACGTTGGAATGGGCAAACGCTCCTTCATGACGCTAAACTCTTTCAATTCCTTGTCTGGCCGTTTGTTTTCCGATTTTTTCTGTTTTCCAAATGCGGACAACGCTAATCGCCGGAACGCTCCCAATCCTAGCGTTCGCGATTGAAGTTCAGCGTTTCTCTCCGAAATTCCAATCTTGTCCACGAAAATCTGAGAATGCGGGAGGGAAAGACCGAACGAATTTCGCGGTAGAATTTTGATATGAAGTCCGATTCCATTGTGGGAGGCATCCTGGTGCGTTCAAATCATTGCAACTCATCTCCCCTTTGTCGTTTAGCTTCCAAACACCAGCAATAGCCTTCGGGATTCCGAGATTTCTTCTTGTTCTGCAGGTTGTGAATAATCTCGATTGAAGTTCCTTAATGTGTGATCTATTGTCATGGAAACAGGTAGTTTGATTGCTTCAATGACTGTAAATTTTGCATAATGTAATGTTATTTGCTAAACAAGATTGTGTCGATCTTAATAGATGCTAAGGAGTATAATTCTGAGCTTGCGGGCACTGCCTTGGATGATTGTGGTAATTGATGGTATGAATTCCAAACATTGATGATGCCCTGGTTGTGCTCGATTAAATGCTTGAGTGGGATTGGCGTGATATAGGGGATGCCTTGGATGCCCTTGTAAACTTTTAAGGTGGAACACTGAATTATAGATGGACAGATATTCGGTGTGTTGATTTTATTCTCAGATATTTAGTGGATAGGTGACTTTTGAAGAATGCCAAATCTATCATCTTGGTGAATGGTTGGCATTTCTGCACAAGTTTGTGTAGAATTGGGAGTAGCAGGTTGAATAGATTTTGCTATGATGTATGTGTAGTTCAGAACGAGAGGATGCACTTGATAAATTGAAGACTACTGAACAGAAATTTTTTTCCTGAGACTCCTCAACTTCAATTGTATTGGCATTGAGTGCTAACTCTTACTAGATGTTCAGGATGAGATTGCAGAATATGCAGACAATGATCCAGCAACTTATAAGGCAATGAGTTAAGCCATCCTTTCTACTTTCAAAAAATTAATCATTTTTTGATGATTTATTTCCAATTCTATTTAATGTATGGTTTGCTGCATTCTTATATTTATCTATTTTCAGAGACTACCATTGGAGTAGCTCATGTTGTAGCTAACAAATGGACAGGTTTATGTTGTTTCTCAATCCAATTATGTTTCTGTTTTCCTACTTTTGTTCAGATGGCTTATTTTATTATTGTTCTTCCATGTTGTTTTCCTACCTGATTTTTTCTAAAGACAACAGTGTGGGGATGCTTTGATGTGTCATTTTGCCATCAAAGCATTATGAAGTTTGGGGTTCTCTCGGATTGATGAATAGATAAGATTTAACAACAAATGCATAAATATAGGTTTCCATTTAGATTGCAAATGGAGAAGGAGAACTCCGATCTTTCACTCAGTATGAAAAGAAAGGCCTCATTTGCTACTATTAGCTGACCAATGTGTAATTAGTTACATGACAGGTTGTCAATTATATGTCCAAGTGTTGCATTTGGTCTTTACCAATGGGGATTCTGAGCTTTATCTAGTTTTTTTTCCCCTTTGTTTCCATTCCACAAAAGATTGCCAAATTCATTGACAATTTTATTGCTCTTAGCAGGCAATAGGTAGGCCTCTGTGTTGCATTTATGATTTTGAAACCAGCAATCCATGTTTATTTTCAAGATTAAAAGAGGTGATTCCCTGCCTCCGACAATGCTAATATTTCTTTTTTAAGTTCCATGCAATGCTTGTGAACAATAATATATTAACCCTTAATGGGTAATTATGTAATTTTATTTTCCAATCGCTAAACTCTAAAAGTATATACCAAACACTTAAATTAGAGAAAGAAAATCTAGAACTCTAAACTTTAAACTCAAAACTCAGAACTCTAATCTCTAATCTCTAAACTCTGTAGTTTTACCAAACTAAGCCTTAGTCACATCCTTCGGGACTCGAACGCAATTGCGGATTGAATGACACTGATATGATATTCTTAGCACTTTTATGTAAGAAAAATATAGTTAAATGATACTATTGTTGGATTCATTTAATCAATTTTGTTTTTGTTTTTATTTTTTTTTCCGGGGTCTAATAACTTAGTTTTAAAGTATTAATTAATTTTTTTTTTTTTATAAGTTTTACTTATATACATTTTGAGATATTAATAATAAAATTAAAAGTGTGTTTTGAAGGCATGAAAGTTGAAAATTATCAAATAAAAGTGATCAGATGGAGTCTTATACTATTTGCGAACTGTTTAAGAAATAAATTATTTGTGTTTACATATCCCTAGTATGAAAATTTTTAAATTAATGGGGATGATGACTTGACCTAGCCCCTGATTTCCAAACTTTAGGTTGAGGGTTCAATTTCCTACCCGGCACCTCTATTCCATTTATTTGTTTCTTTGTAATTTGTGTGCCATATGCTCCTACCACTATTTTCTAACATGTATAGGTTGTTCAACAATTTTTTCTTTTTCTTCCAAGTCTTCAATGATTCACATTCTTCCTATAATAATCTAATTCTCAAAATTGAAGTAATGAAATTATTTTCATTCAATCCCCATAAATGAGCTTACACCAGGTTACATCAGAGTACTAACTAATCATTGTAATCAACAACAATAGCAAATCAAGCGAAAGCCAGATAAACCAATTAAGCCCTATATAGTCTTCTGCCGACAACAAATCTTTTATACAGACAACAAATTTCTTTATGATTGTCGTACACACACAAGCTCAAAAATTTTGTTTCAAAGTAATCGGACCAAACCTCCGCACAAGTTTAATAAGAAAAGGGTGAAGTTTCCTCGAAGCAAGCAACGACGCAATTGTACAAGAATCAAGGGAGAATCCTTTCCCATACATTTCTTCAACAACTTCAATGGCATCATTGTACTCATCATGTAAAAACATTCCACGGGCAAGAACATTATAGGTAATGTGGTTTGGCAGTAACTTTGCACATTTCATAATCAAAAGCAGTTCTTTGGCTTCCTTCAGCTTCCCATGATGACAGCATCCTTCAATCAAGATGTTGTAAGTAACAACATCTGGTTCCACGCGTTTAGAAGAAAGACTGCTGAAAATGCCCCCAGCAACATCAAGTTTCTTCTCTTTGCACAAACCGTTCATCACAATACTGTAGTAACCGATATGGAGAGGCTCTCCTTGTCGCTCTAGTGCATCCAAAAATTCTAATGCACCCTTGACATTACCGTGCTGACACAGTCCATACAACATGTTACAATAAGTGTAGAAGTCTGGTTTCAAACCAACACCTTCTAGTTCTTCAAAAACATGAAGTGCGAAAGAATATTCGCCCATCTGAAACAACCCCTTTAACATCGTATTGTATGTCACGATATCTGGCTTCAAATTAGTACATGACAACTCCTCAAATATAGATACGGCATCTTCAAACATCTTTGCCCGAAAATTTCCATGGACTAAAATGTTGTAGGTACGAATGTTTGGAAAAATACTCATACTAACCATCAAATCAAACACTTTTCGAGCATCATTCAAACGACGTTGTAAACAATATCCATCTAGCAAGATATTATACGAAACCACATTAGGCTCTACGTTTCTACTCCTCATTGTGTTGATGACATCCTCCGCTCTATCCACTAGCCCTTCCTTGCACAACGCATCCAGCAATGTATTAAATGTGACAACATCAGGATATATATTTCCACACATCATCTCTTTTAACAACAAGCTGACATCACTCCATCGACCAAACATACATAAACCTAAAACCAAAGAGCTATAAACAAAAACATTCGGAGAGATGCCTTTCTCAAACATTTTATCTTTCATCTTTAAAGCGGAGTCTACCATTCCATCTGCACAAAAGTAATGTATGAGCATGCTGTAAATATGCAGATCTGCCCTAACGCCACTTTTCTCCATTACCCTGACTAGCTCAACTGCTACACTAGAGTTACCTGACTTGCAAAGTCCATCAATCACACAGCCATAAAAAACCACATCTACCTCACACAACCTTTGTCTAACAATCTTCTTGAACAAAGATTGTGCCTCACTAATCCTTTTCTCTCGAAACAAACCCTTCAATAATGGACTGAAGGTATACTGGTATGGAACATGACCAAGTTTAAAGAACCAACCCAGAATAGAAAACCCATAGTCGGTATGGTTAGATGAGCAACAACTGTTGATGGCAATGTTCATCGTATATTTGTCAATTGGAATTCGCAAACGGCGCATATCCTTGAAAAGGGAAAGCGCAACAGAATATTCTTTTAATTTCACAACAAATGAAAGTAATTTAGCGAATTCTTTCAGAGAAGGGAGAGGCCTTGTACGGGACATTTGATCGAACATATGAAGGGCAGTATCTAGATCCCGTAAATCCTGCCAATTTCCCCAAGACTGTGTTCCAAAACAACAATACAAAGAGAGGAGAGGAGGTGGAATTCGAGGGAAAGTACCTGATTGGTAGGAATTTGGAGTAGAGATTGGGAATTTGGGGAGTATGAAGCGGCGCATTATTTGGGGCATCGTTTTGTAAAGAGGTGGAGACTGGACAGAGAAATGCAGAGAGAAGAATGCGAATGCAGCAGAGGGAATAGAGAAGAAATGGGTTTTTACTTGATGATGTCTAAAGTCGCATGTTTTGAATTATTTTTTTTTTGGATGAGCAATTGAAGGCCTGGGAAAGGGTGGTGGGAGCCCATGTCACACAATTAGAAAGGGGGAATAAAGGGGAGGGATAGGGGGCCGGTGGGAATCGAACCTCCAACCTTCCGTTGGAAGTCAGGGGACTTAACCACTTGGGCTAAGTCCTCGTCCCGCATGTTTTGAATTATTGATTGTGGTTTGTGGCAATTTGGTTCCTATGCTGGGAGTACTTTTTCCAGTATATACTGGATACTCTTGTAGCCATTGGATCTTATTTTAATCAATGGTTGTGATTTATAATAAGGGTAAATGTGTAATTATACTTTTAATATTAAATAATATTATACTTCATAATAATTACTTTTTGTACAGTTCAAATCTTTAATCATTTCTCTTTACATAAATCTCTTTTTAGATTTGCTATTAAATAATGTGAAATTGTTTATAATTGTTTTTCTTCATAAATCTTTTCTAAATTTGAATATGTAAAAGAAATAGTAGTAATATTTTATAATCAATTTCAAATATTATTTGAATAAAGTTTAATCAACCATCCTGTCTCGTGTAATCAACCATTATGTCTCATGTAATCAATCATCCAATGGCTAAGAAGAGTTCCAGTATATACTGGAAAAGTAACTCTCAGTATAGGAACCACATCGGGTTTGTGGACAACACCTTTTTCTTTTGTACGGAGCATCGTGACTTGGCAATTAAGGTGGGTGATAGTAATGCCAAAATCTCTGCTTTCTCTCCCGTTTTCATTTCTACTCCTATTGCCCAAAACCCCAAATTCTCCTTTCATTCACAAAAGCATCGGCGGCCGCGCGCCACCACCGCCTCCTGCCCTCCGCCATTTCCGCGATCTGTCGCCTGCCCTCCACCGCCGTGCGCCGTGATCATTGCGTACTCTTGGCGGCCACTCACCGCCTGCTCTGTGATCTGTTTGCGCTCCTCGTGATCTGCCGCCTGCCATCCGGCGCCATCTGTCGGCGATTCCATTCATCAGCCACCTGCCTTTGCAGGAAAAGGTGATAACTAGGGCTTCCTTGTTTTTACTTGTTTTCTATTCGATTCCAATGTTTTATTTTGTATTCCTGTGTGTACATTGTCTCCCTTCGCTGTTGAACATTTCGACCTTATTAGATGATAGGAGCAGTAATTAAAGAATATATAAATTAAACCTATTGCTTTTTTTTTTTTAAAAAAAAAAATTATTTTTAGTTAATCTGCTATCTATAGAAAGGGAAAAGCGCGGTATAAATAGTTTGACATGGATCACTCGATTAGTGTTTGTATAGACCTGCTTCTGTTCGTTGTTTAACTTTTAAAATTAGTTTGACAATTTGTTATTTTTAGTTATTTGTTCAGCATTCCTTTTTTGGTATGCAATCTGTTTGATTTATTGTATTTTTCAATTGAAATTAAAAAAAAAAAATCATACTTTACCTTTTACACACCTAAGAGATGTACTTATCAATCTTTAAATCACCTAATTTACTGACTCCAATCTTGATCAATTACATAATCTGTTGTTTGATAATGCCATGTTGGCTAGACTATTTATGCTATGTTATAGAGTTAATGTTTGTTGCCTCTTATATGAGCTGGGGTTTGGTAACTATATATATTGTGCTAAGATGATATGTAGATGAGATCAGTTTGTCAATTACATGTCTCAGTGTTGCATTTGGTCTTTACCAATGGGGATTCTGAGCTCTATGACGATTTTTTTTTTCCCTTTCTTTCCATTCTACAAAAATTTGCCTAATACATTGACAAATTCATTGCCCTTAGCAAGCAATATGTAGGTCTCTGTATTGCATTTATGTTTTCGAAACCAACAATCCATGTATATTCTCATGATTCAAAAGAGCGATCCCCTGCTTTCTACAATGCTAGTATTTCTTTTTTAAGTTCTATGCAATTGTTGGGGCCATACGAAATAGTGGGCCGCGAAAGAACTATTGGGCCATAAGACATGGGCCGGGAGAAAGAGGAAGTCCAAAAAGAAGGTGGGCTCAAGATTGGTAAGGCCGAAAGTACATAGTAATCCGAAGAAAGGAAATCGAAGCTGATAAAGATTTCGGCCGAAATGGGAAGAAGTAGCCGAAACCAAAACAATCGAATTGAAGAGAGAGAGAGTTCGGCTCAGAGGAGTTAGCCGGAGAGCGGTTATTCCAGCTCCGGCTATAAATAGGGGTCGACGCACTCAAAATCAGGGAGATCAATCCAACCCCCAAATTACTTTTATCAATTTTAATTCCTTGTTATCTTTACTGCTTTCTTTACAGCTTTCCTTTACAGCTTTCCTTAGAATTTAGCCTAGTTTGTAGCGGTTACCATTTCCAAATCCACCGTTGCTCCTTAGCAGCTGGTAGTTTGGTTCTCTGTTTTTGGTGAATTCCGCCGTTGTTTCTTAACAACAGGCAGATTCTCAGTTGTATCGTGTTATTGTTGATCAATTCAAGGAAGATTCATTCAATTGTGGGCGCATTATTGTTAATTCGAACCCGTAATCGGTTTGATCCTTTTCCGATAGCCTCCCTTGAGGAGAAAAAGGTCCTTGGCTACACCCGAGCCAAACAGTGGCACGCCCAGTGGGACTCAAAATGGCGTTTGAACAAGCAACTCCAGCAGCAAACACGGCGGCGAGGACTGATTTGCCGCCGATTCAGGAAGAGCGCGCACCAGAAGCCGGAGAATTCCCCCCAGGGTTCCCCGGACCATCACATTTCCATAACCAGGAGTTTTCAAATGATGATTTAACCCCGCGGTTCCGAGATCAGGTTCAATTTATGGTGGAGGCGGCGGTTACCAACTCGGTTCGCCAAATCGAAGGAAATATCCTGGCAGCGATGCCAGCCATGTTTAGAGCCGAAATTGCGAGGAGTATGTATCCGATGGGAGCGCAGCAAGCTCCAGCGGCGCAAAATCCACCGCAAAATCCTCACAATTTTCAACAGCAGGCCTTTAGGCCGCCAGGAGGGCATGGAGCTCGGCCTTTCGTTCCTCCGCAGCAGAGGTACGATCAGCAACAGAATCAACCGCCTCAACCACCGCCTGCTCCAGTGGTTCAACAACAATACGCACCACTTCAGCAGAATCCACCACAACTGGTTGACAGAGAGCTGATTGCCGAGATTATTCGCACACAGTTTGGGAATCTCATCGGCCAGGAGAATAGGCCGATGTATCGGAAACCTTATCCAGACTACATCGAGGAGCAGTATCCACTGCCTAGAGGGGTGAAGGTTCCAGATTTCAACACTTTTTCTGGAGAAGTCGGCCGCTCTACCATCGAGCATATCGGCCGATTTACAGCTCAATGTACCAGAATCGCACAAAATGATTTTCATAAGTTGATATTGTTCAGTCTGTCATTAACTGGCCCAGCATTCGAGTGGTACATTAACCTGCCAGCGGGATCGGTCAATACTTGGGCCGAAATGGAGCGGTTATTCCATGACCGATTCTATAATACTAGTCCGGAAGTCTCGGTAGTTGATCTGACGTCAACCAAACAGAAGGCGTCTGAATCGGTTACTGAGTTCATTGAGAGATTTTATGCAGTGAAGGCTCAGGTGAAGACAATGCTGCCTGAGCATGAATATATTCAAATTTTAAAGCAGAATTTGAAGTTTGCCATCAAGGACAGATTGATGGTAACAAGACCGAGGACGGTAGCCGAATTAACGGCTGAAGCGATAAGGATGGAGACTTATTTGGCGGAACAAGCGGCTTTCAAATCAAGCCGAAGTCAAAGCGGAAGGTCACAACCTATCCAGTCGGCTGCCTCATTTGCTGAATCTCTGGATAGATGTGAAATTCAGGAAGAGTACAATGCGGAAGACGTTCCTGCATTAGCCGAAGTTGCAAGGGCAGAGTTAATCATAAAGAAGCCTATGACGTGTCCAGCACTTCGGCCAGCCAGGGGCAAGGAGAAAGAAGGAGGAGATGAGTCTCAAAGGTTTTACTCTTTCGACTTGTCACAGATGGACGAAATATTTGATTATTGCCAGAAGAACGGATTGCTAGAGTTTAAAGGAAACCATCCACAGCCTACCAAGGATCAGTTGGAGGCCGGATGGTGCAGATTCCACGGATCAGCCACTCATTCCACGGCCATTTGTGGGCATTTTAGGAAGCTGATTCAGAAGCATGTCGATGATGGGAAGCTGAAGTTCCCAGAAAGGCTTATGGCAGTCGACAAGAATCCGTTCCCAGCTGCCAACATGGTGATGGTGCAGCCCAACCAGAATAAATCGGTGCATGACCGATTGGGGGATCAAACATCATCAAGCAAGAGCTCTGTGCACGATCGGCTTGGGGATCAGCCATCGGCTCAGAAGTCAGGAGTATGGAAAAGGCTAGGATCTCCGAAGGGAAAAGAGAAAGTGACAGATGTCTTTGACCGATTGGGGAACTATGAGGTGAAAGAGTGGGTCAAGCAATCGGAGAGACATCAGGAGATCGAGGCCGGAAATAAGAGTGAGAGACCAACGTTGAAAATTATAACCAACGGATGGGACTCAGAGATGAAGTTAACAGCCGATAAGCAGAATGGAAAGACTGTGATACAGATCACAGTACCGGAAGAAGCTGTTAGCCCCGAAATGAAAAAGCTTAGAAGGCCACCAGCAAATACTCAGGTAGGCCGATGGGTCCGAAACTCTCCAGAAAGAAGGCGTTTCGATCAACGCAGACATGACCATTCAGCTTGGAGGGCAGAGGAGAGGAAAGTCCCAAAGGGAAAGGGATCATATCGTACTTTCAAACGAAGAATGCAACGGCTTAAAGCAGCTGCTGCTTCTGAGCAAGACGAGTATGATATGATGCATATGGAAGAGGACTTCCCTGATGACTGTTCGTTCTCGGGAGGACGAATACTCAATAGGGTATTCTCGGCTCGTTTGAGGTCCGAATCAAAAGAAGAGAGGAAGCCGAAAGAAGGACAGGATCGGTTGAAGAACAAGACTGAATTTCGGCCGAAAGTAGTACAGCCGAAAGTTGAAAGTGAGCAGCCGAAATCGAAAGAGGAATGGAAGTCTAGACCAGTCCGAACCAGGGAGTGGAAGCCGAAGACAACCATCATTCCGAATAGTGATACACCCCCTGTTGGGCAATTTAAGTTCGACTTCGGATCTAGCGCGAATATGGTGACAGTAACTACCGAAGAGAAAGAGGAGTACTGGTCGGATTCCGAACCAGCAGTGGTTTTCTGTCAAAAAGATGGAGAATACTATGGTGATGAAGAACCCATAGTGGATTTCTGTTTCGATAAACTTGAGGTATTTCGGCCGGAAGCCGAAATAGAGAAATCTTTTGAAGAAGGATATAAGGCATTCGTTCCAGAAGCTCAACCAGGTACGATTTTGCCTCCAACTGCACAAATTTCCCAGCATGTGAGGCCTTTATATGTTAAAGGTTGGGTCAATGGGAGACCACTCAGGAGAATGTTTATCGATGGTGGAGCTACAGTTAATATCATGCCACTATCCACGCTATCGAAGATAGGCCGCTCGAAGGAAGATTTACTCCCTACGAGAATGAAGGTAATGAGTTTTGTGGGGGCTCAAACCGCGGCCGAAGGATGTATACTGGTGGATGTAACGGTCGGAACAATATCAATTCCGACCATGTTCTTTGTGGTGGATGCAGAAGTTCCGTATGCGGCCCTATTAGGCCGATGCTGGATTCATACATCCCGATGTTTGCCATCGACGCTTCACCAGAAAGTATGGTTCTGGAAGAAAGATGGCACAGTAGAAGAAGTGGATGGAGATCAACCTCCATTTCCAGTCAGCTCAGCCGGACGAATTGATGCGGTGTTTGATAATGGCCAAAATTGACCATTATTTTCAATCTATTTCCGTGTCTAAAACGGACATTTGATCGCATTCCGGTCTTATTTAAATAAGAAAGCAATTGAATTTAGCAGAGTTATGCAAGTTTGTATAAATAATAAGCTGGTATTGAAAAATACAAAAATATTGTTATTTCCATTAATTTTATGTTTAAAAACCCAAAAACATGATAAAATATTAAAAATCATCCACTTGATTAATTTTGGTTCGATGTTGTCTATTTGGTGGAACTTGGGTTCATTAAATGGAATGCAAACCAAATAATCAAGTGGAATAAATATTATATTTATATTATTTTTACATTTTGATGTATATATTTATTTAATTCTTATGTTTATCTTTATTTCCATTTTCTGTTTTAATTAAGAAATAAATGGTCCGCTAATCACTTTTAATTTTACTTAATTACAGGTGATTTGATAATTAGGTCCAAGGAATTTGACAGTTCAGTCCAAAAACACCAAAATCCAAAACCCAATACTTTCAAGCCCAATCCATTGAAGCCCATTACACCACAATTGGACCAAGCCCAACCAGACCAAGCCCAAACCCCTAAAGCCCATCCTAACCAACCCTAATCAACCCTAACCCTAAGCCCCTCTCGGCTGCCGGCGCCGCCACCACTCCGGCGAGATTCCGGCGGCCATCACCACCACCACCTACCTCCATCTCGACAGCCCTCCGATCTCCGTCACCACCTCCGACCAAATCCCTCTCTGTCCCGGCAAAGCCTCAACCACCACCCACAACCACCATCACCCCCCATCCATTTCCAGATCCGAACCTCACTACCGCAGCCCCCGCTGTCTCCGACCACCCAGCCATCGCACCACCACCAACATCATCTCCTCCAGTCCAGTCGCCGCCCTCTCCACCCTCGGCAGCCCCTGCCACCACCTTCAACCTCCTCCACCACTGCCATCTCAACCTCATCTCCGCCTCCGCCTCCCAAAAACCCTCTCCAGCAGCCTCCCATCTCCCTCATCCAACTCCGGGGACCCCAACCATTTCCGCCCATCTCGCCGCTGTCCAACCACAGCCCTTCGCCATTGCCGCCGCCGCGTCCGACCGACACCATTCCAGTCAACAGCGGCCACCACATCTCCGGCCACCCATTCGCCGCCACCAACAGCTTTCCGGCCATCTCAGCCCCCTCATCCGGCATCCTCAGTCACTCGCACAGTCGCCGCCACCATCCATTCAACCCCATTCTCCCAACCCCTATTTCAGATTTTAGAAAACAAGCAAAAAAATGGGAAACTGGAATCGAAAATTGGAACAAGAAAGAAGATGAAAGCAAGAAGAAGAAATTTGAGGAAGAAAGATAAAGAACGAACAAGAGAAAATGGTGGAATGAAGAACGAAAATGAAAGAAGAAAACAAGAGAAGAAAGAAAAGAAGAAAAAGAAACGAAGCTGAGAACAAAGAAAACGAAAGAAGGAAAAGAATGGAGGAAAAGAAATTGGGGGAAAGAGAAAAAGAAGGATGGAGATCGAGACAGATGAGAGAGGAGAGAGGAAAAGAAAGAGAGAGGGAGAAAACTAAATTTTGTCGCGGAAGGGTACACCGCGACAAAGTGCTCCGCGACCAAAAAATGCTCCGCGCCCAAAAATTATTCCAAGACTGTGAGAGGAAAATCAAGCCACAAAAGTTTGTCGCGGAACATGGTTCCGCGACAAAGTGGATCGCGCCCAAGACACGCACTCCGCGACAGCTACACTCCGGGACAGCAGAAGTCACGTGACCACTCTCCAATTCAAATCCCATGTGCTCAAAACATTACAAGCTCCCAGGACCTGAAGTCCCCCAGAGCAATAATTTTTGTCTTTTCTCCCGGACCTCGAGTCCCGCCCCCTCCTGGGCGCCATCTTGGAGCCAAAAAGTGTTTTGTCCATATTCCGCGACAAAGCAGTTGTTTGGCGACCAGATGGGCCTAATGGGCCTAGGGCTAATTTTCCACCTCTATAAATATAACCTCCCACCCCCTTGAACAGTAACCTAGCTACACTTTAGTATTTTCACTGTTCTTTGGAGGCACCACTGTGCTCTCCAAAAATTATGTTAGATAGGTAGTTTTATTTATTTTATGCAATGTAGTAGATCTTAGCTTAGTTTAATTTATGCTTTGTAATAAATAAGTGTAGCTAGTGTTCACTTTTATTTTTCCAGTTTTATATTTTTTGTAGTTTGTGGGTTTCAAACACTTAAATCAATGGGTGTATTTTGAACCATGTTTTGGTATTGTAGTTAGGTTTTATTGCTTTCCTTACTTTAATAAATGCATAATCATTAGATATTATCCCTTGATAGGTTTATTAGCCTAGTTTATCTTTTTTATATTTTTGTTCCAGTGTTTTATCTTGCTTTTTAGTTTAGTAGTTGCTGTTATTTTTCTTTTTATTTTGGTTGTGTTTTATTTTATTTTTAGTTCTAGTATAATAAATCTAGAAAGGGATGTTATTAAAGTGTTTGTGCATTTTTATTTAAAAATTGCATCTCCTATATTGTATTGCACCACATTGTAACCCCACGGGTTGCAATGTAATTTTCCCGTTGTGATCCCACGGATCACAACGAACTCCCCCGCAATGCAATATTAGGCGTTATGCTGCCAAAATTTTTATGAAATATTTTAAAACCCTTTGTCGCCATACACTCTTGTCGCGGAACCACGTTCCGCGACAAAACCCCTGTTTAGCGACAGAGGACCAAATTCTTGCATTTTGTCTGCATGGCTTTTGTCGCGGAGCACCCTTGTCGCGGAACCACGTTCCGCGACAAAATCTTATTCCGAGACAGAAAATTATGCCTTGCCATTAATTTTGAAACCCTTGGTCGCGAAGCAATCTTGTCGCGGAACGTCTTGTCGCGGAACCACGTTCCGCGACAAAACCCTCGATTAGCGACCAAGGACCCAAATACTTGTAATTTTATTCTGGGAGGACTCTGGCGCGGAACCTTTGTCGCGGAACCACGTACCGCGACAAAATCCTTGTTCCGCGACCAGGAATTATGTCCTTACCAATTTTCAACCCTTTTGTCGCTATACCTCCTTGTCGTGGAACCATGTTCCGCGACAAAATTTTTGTTTAGCGACAAAGCAAACCCTAATCTTCAAAATCCCACTTCTCTTATTTCCCACCCTTTGTCGCGAAACCTTTGTCGCGGAGCCACACTCCGCGACACAAACTCTATTCCGCGACAAAGTGGCACCTTTTTGCCAAATTTTTATTCTTCATCTCACTCCATTAATTAATTGAACCTTTATATTAATATTTTGAGGTTGAAATCCAATGATCTCAACCCATGATTAATTTGATATAAAGAACTTTGTTCAATTTTCCATTAAAAGATTCTTCTACAAAAATTAAACTCTAATGATCTAAGTATATAATCCGGACTGTAATTAATTAATTATGGAATGAGTGATTATTTAGACATGAAGAGTGAATATGGAATCATTTCCACATCCTTGCATGAGAAACCAATGTCTCTCATGCAAGATGACCCAAAAATATTTTTCTTTTATTTATTTTGTCTTTTCCCGTAATGTGTGAAACAACTAATAAGGAATATATCAGATTAATGTTGGCGGGTGTTCCCACACGGATAACTAGCTCGTGGTCTGTATATTAATTATTAGATTGTTATTTTGCATGGTCTGGATAGTGGCCGGTGGAAGCCTTGGCGGTTCATCCATCCGGGATTATAATAGCTGCTCAGCTGACTCCTATCCGGATACAGTTTTCTTTTCTTTATCTTAATTTCAAACCCGAATCTCAAACTGTGCCAACATTAGACGACATAGGTCAATGTCATCTAGTAATTAAGACAGTGAAAGAACATGTAGGTTTTTCTCTGATTCACAGACAGTAAGGGTCTGAATGATAGCGACCACTGTCATTTAAGATTATTCTGCTGTCTAAAATCTTTCCATCTGGAATAATTGGGAACTGGATAGCAGATGTTTGCAGTCCAGATCACCCCAGTTATTTCTGGCACCCTCTTTAGCCAAAATTCTTCTCATCTCCGGCTACTTCATATCTGTGTGTCAACTTCTGTCTAAACCCACCTTATATTTTGGGTTATTTAATTTTACACTTCCTTATAAATTTATGCATGATATTATTATGTAGATATTGTGGTCGATATTATTTTGGGATCCTTCCCTTGGACATAGAAGTCTTGATTTAAATCAGATGTTTCATAATAAATTTCCAACAAAAATTCCTTTATAAAATCCGGATCTGAGTAAGGGATAAATTCGACAGTTATGACTAATTCATATCCGACTGGGGGTTGATTTTGGGAAATTAGAAGCAGAGTCAGCGATTAGGTCTCACCTAGACTGAAAGGATCTGTGTTTTAATTGAGAGTCTAGTACCTGATAGGGAATGATTTTCAGATTTATTATTTTCCAAAATTGCTGTGTATTGGGAATTTAGTCTTAACTATCACACCGAGATGGGATCCACTTGGATTCAAATACAGTGTGTTAGATAATTCTAGAGGAACAATACATAGGCCTTGGTTATTTTCTAAGATAGGGTTGAGTTCCTTTCAACTGCTATCCTCTTCTGCCAAAGCCTATTTTTGAGTCCTGAGTGAGTGCATCCGGAACGAACTAATTTATTAGTTCGTTTCATTAGTTTGTATCTCATAACCACCCGAAGGGAAGTGAACACTGCGAGCGGTTCACCGAGATTAGGGAATTCTTGATCCACACCCCGTCATTCTGACTGGGGGCTTTCTTTTACTACCAGGGTCAGACTTTCAAAAACCTCCGAGTGATAGGATTTTAAATGCTTTCTTTATCGCTTTCTTTTAAATGCTTTCGTTAGAGGTCACTCGGTTGTATTGAGAGTTGTGTAACTGCTACTAGGACTGAGAGTTAAGGGATAGTTCAGGGCTTGATTAGAATCTTTGGGTGTGACATGGGGGAATGATAACGGTACTTGACACTTCAATAAATGATTTGTCAGGTGTTGCTTGTCCACCACAGATAAATAATATAACTTTGCAAGGCCTGTGAAGGGAGTTATGAGTCTGTGGTATCTTAGATTATATTTTCTTAAGAGCATGTAAACTCTTACTGTAAGTACCTGTCTGTTAAAGGGAACATGGTACAGAGAACATGAGAATTAGCTAACTGATGGATTATCCCAAGCTAAGATCTGTGTAACAAAATGGAAGTTTAATTGTGTTTCATCTGAATCTTGTCCAATCTTTATTATTTTCTCCCTGTCCCTTCTGTCTCAATTTAAATCTGCTTTCTTAGATAATTTTAACCGCTTTCTTAGAATAATTTTAATTGCTTTATTAGACTAAATTTAATTCGCTTTCTAGAATAATTTTATCTGCTTTATTTTAATTGCTTTCGTAACTTAATTTAAATTATGTCAAGTAGTTGGTAGTCAAATCACAAACTCGAATCGAGTAACCGAGTGGAAAATCTTAGTACATGACGTGGGCCCTGCTTCCATCGCACATCCTCCAGTGAACGATCCGGTACTTACTATAAATACTGCAATTTTTGACTCCGTGCGCTTTCGGGGGCACAGTTTCTTAACACGAGTAAATAAAAATGTGATTTTTCAGAAAATACTCATGTAGTGGGAATCTGCCTAAAGTTTCATGGTAGGAAATCTCATGACATGAAATCATGAGAAGTATCATGGCACATATGCCGGGGACCCTCAGTGTGACAGGCTGAAGGTCAATTTATCCCGGTTGTGTCATGAGATTTGTCAGAAGTTTCATGGCAGAGAGGACCACATTGCCATTTGAAATTAAAGCCCCTCACATGAGTAATAAAGAGTAACAACCTTAATATATCTCTAAACCCTTTCCCACGATTCATAACTCCTTTCATTTAATAAATTCAAACCTGATATATTTTATTGAAAAATACTCGTGTTAATGAAATTTGTCAAAAGTTTCATGGCGCCGTTGCCGGGGAGGATGCAGCGTCGTTTATTAAGAGAATTACACTCCTGATTACTCATAGTTAGTTTAGTGTTAGTTTTGTGTATATATTTCAGAACAGAGAAGTACCCTCAAATCAATTAAACATTTAGAGTACTAAGACTCTAAATGTGAGGATGTAGATTTGAGGGGAAAACCTAACCAATTGGGTATTTTTGCTTGCAGGAATCATGGAGCCACCAAAATGGTGTACGGAGTTAAATGTGGAAGTGTAGCATTGGGGCTACACTACTTTGATTTTTCGTTTAATTACACTTCGCCAATTGCAAAATCTAGGTTAATTAAACGAGAAATCAAAGAAATGGAGAAGTGTAGCAGTGGAGCTACACTAATTGGCAATTGTAAATTGCACAACACGTGAGACTCACGTGTTTGTCATCTCCACCACATCCGGACCACGAAGCTCAACCGTTGCTCCATCGCTCATCCACCTCAACACCACCACTGCGCTGAGGAAACCCTCATCACTGGTGAAACAACAAATGGAGCAGCAGATCTTCGGACTACCAATTGCTCACCACCATGGGACAAGCCACGGCCATCATCTCACTTTCGGTCGCCCCTGTCCCGACTGAGCATCTAAAGAGGTTCCCGGTTGGATTAGTTCTGTAATTGACCGAAGATTACATCCGGAATTCAAAGAAATTTAAAATCCGGAATAATTCTCGCAAGCACGGAATTAATCCAACCTAAATTTCTGCAAGTCAAAATTATATGTATACATATATTTATATTTATATCTCTTGTGAATATTATTAAATAATTCGGGTGTTAATCAATTAACTCACATTTAGAGTACTAAGACTCTAAATGTGAGGATGTTGATATTTTTTAGGAAACCCGATAACTTCTTTTGTGTTTGCTTTGCAGGAATTTGTGGAATCACCAAAAAGAAAATTAAAGCTTCAAAACAGGTTCCCGGTTGGATCGATTCTGTGATTAGTTGAAAGTATTCCTGGAATTTAAAGCAATTTAAATTCCGGAATAACATTTATAAGAACAGAATCAATCCAACCTAATTTATGCAAGCAAATATAGTAGATTAAATTTTATAAAATTCAAAAATGTGATTGAACAATTTTGATGAAAATCAGAATTTTTCTTAAGTATGGGGCATCGAACAAATTGTTTTGTTCGATGAACCAAACTATCACACATAGCCAAAATCGTTGAACACTTAATTGGTTTGACGAAAAAGGCTATTGGAATTATTTTTTTATCTTTTATGTTAATAATTTCCCCCTCCCTCCCTCCTCGCTTATTTTATTTTATTTCGATTTTGATAATTTGTTTAAGTAGGAATTGATTTACTCACATTTCGAGCAAGGCTCAAAATGCGAGGATGTTGATTCTTCACTTCAAAAAAAAAAAAAAAAAAAATTCTTTTTGCTTATTTTTATTATTTTATTTTTAAACCCAGCATAAAGCATGCATAACTCTGTCTAAGAATTCACATATTTGATTTTGGTTTATGATTAAATTTTCAAACTTTTAAATTGGGATAATATTATTGAAGACATGCATGATATGAATTTTTGAGGTTTTGAGCTATAAAAATTTAATGATATCATCATCTTGTTGGACAATGAGTCTTCATGTTGAGAATTTAATTGAATAGATTGTAAGAATTTTTCAAAGATTATATTTAAGAATATTGTATGACATGAATGAACCATTCCATGTGAGATTTGAGCCATGAGTCATTTTTACTCATTCTTTTCTTTGATGTGTGAAAATCATTTTGATTAAAGGAAACTAGAACTTGCAATTGGGACCGATTCAAGACTATGCCATATTCTAATAATCGAGCATATGATCGAGGCACTTAGAAACCCCAAAATTTTGGCCTTCGTTTGAAATCCAAACCCAAAAATATTTTCCCTTTAGGATTAACCACTTTGAGCCTTAAGCCCAATTTTTCTTTGAAGCCCTCTATATTATTCTTAGCCTTCTAAAAAGACCAAAAAAATTTAAACCCAAGTGTGTAAGAATGAGTTTTATCAAGGCATTAAATTTATGATCATCAAGTCATCAAATCGGTATTCAATAAACCGATTCAAAAAAAAAAAAAGAAGAAGAAAAATGAACATGTTGAGATCCATTCAACATAAATAAATTGCAAATGACAAAGCAAATTAGACATAGTCTAATGTCATGCAATATGAAAAGAAAAACAAAAAAAAAAAAAAAAAAAAAAAAAAGAGAAAGAAAGGAAGAATAAATATTGATGATCATAAATTTTTAAAATAATGCCAAGTTATGATAGAATAAATTCTTGTCACTTCTTAACCCAATAATTTCCCTTTCCTACCAAATGTTACAACCGTACGCCCCGTTATAACCCTTAAATAAGACCTCATGATCTCGATTTGAAGAAATGAGCCGGTGGCGAGTTGGTCCAATTGCAAGCATATGGGATAATTTAATTAAATTTGATTATGAGCGCTCATTGATAAAACCCCTTTTTTGAGAGTGAGTGAAATTTCCGTTTCTACTATATGTGAGGCTCTGCTTTTAATTATGTTCATGTCATACTTTAATTCTAGAATTAAATCAACGAATTTTTCTAAACATGATATTCATGAAAAATTATCAATAATCACTGATTTGTAGGCCTGATTAAGTGAGAAGTATCATTTTATTAAACACTGCAATCAAGAGAATTTAATACTTGTAGTTTTCGATTGTCTTATCCCAATCTAAAAAGAATGAAATTTTTGAAGCCACGAAAATAGATTGAGTATGTAGAGTCCGTGTTCTTAGGAACATTGACTCTGACTGCTCGGGGACGATCAGTATTAAATGTGAGGATGTTGATAATGGCCAAAATTGACCATTATTTTCAATCTATTTCCGTGTCTAAAACGGACATTTGATCGCATTCCGGTCTTATTTAAATAAGAAAGCAATTGAATTTAGCAGAGTTATGCAAGTTTGTATAAATAATAAGCTGGTATTGAAAAATACAAAAATATTGTTATTTCCATTAATTTTATGTTTAAAAACCCAAAAACATGATAAAATATTAAAAATCATCCACTTGATTAATTTTGGTTCGATGTTGTCTATTTGGTGGAACTTGGGTTCATTAAATGGAATGCAAACCAAATAATCAAGTGGAATAAATATTATATTTATATTATTTTTACATTTTGATGTATATATTTATTTAATTCTTATGTTTATCTTTATTTCCATTTTCTGTTTTAATTAAGAAATAAATGGTCCGCTAATCACTTTTAATTTTACTTAATTACAGGTGATTTGATAATTAGGTCCAAGGAATTTGACAGTTCAGTCCAAAAACACCAAAATCCAAAACCCAATACTTTCAAGCCCAATCCATTGAAGCCCATTACACCACAATTGGACCAAGCCCAACCAGACCAAGCCCAAACCCCTAAAGCCCATCCTAACCAACCCTAATCAACCCTAACCCTAAGCCCCTCTCGGCCGCCGGCGCCGCCACCACTCCGGCGAGATTCCGGCGGCCATCACCACCACCACCTACCTCCATCTCGACAGCCCTCCGATCTCCGTCACCACCTCCGACCAAATCCCTCTCTGTCCCGGCAAAGCCTCAACCACCACCCACAACCACCATCACCCCCCATCCATTTCCAGATCCGAACCTCACTACCGCAGCCCCCGCTGTCTCCGACCACCCAGCCATCGCACCACCACCAACATCATCTCCTCCAGTCCAGTCGCCGCCCTCTCCACCCTCGGCAGCCCCTGCCACCACCTTCAACCTCCTCCACCACTGCCATCTCAACCTCATCTCCGCCTCCGCCTCCCAAAAACCCTCTCCAGCAGCCTCCCATCTCCCTCATCCAACTCCGGGGACCCCAACCATTTCCGCCCATCTCGCCGCTGTCCAACCACAGCCCTTCGCCATTGCCGCCGCCGCGTCCGACCGACACCATTCCAGTCAACAGCGGCCACCACATCTCCGGCCACCCATTCGCCGCCACCAACAGCTTTCCGGCCATCTCAGCCCCCTCATCCGGCATCCTCAGTCACTCGCACAGTCGCCGCCACCATCCATTCAACCCCATTCTCCCAACCCCTATTTCAGATTTTAGAAAACAAGCAAAAAAATGGGAAACTGGAATCGAAAATTGGAACAAGAAAGAAGATGAAAGCAAGAAGAAGAAATTTGAGGAAGAAAGATAAAGAACGAACAAGAGAAAATGGTGGAATGAAGAACGAAAATGAAAGAAGAAAACAAGAGAAGAAAGAAAAGAAGAAAAAGAAACGAAGCTGAGAACAAAGAAAACGAAAGAAGGAAAAGAATGGAGGAAAAGAAATTGGGGGAAAGAGAAAAAGAAGGATGGAGATCGAGACAGATGAGAGAGGAGAGAGGAAAAGAAAGAGAGAGGGAGAAAACTAAATTTTGTCGCGGAAGGGTACACCGCGACAAAGTGCTCCGCGACCAAAAAATGCTCCGCGCCCAAAAATTATTCCAAGACTGTGAGAGGAAAATCAAGCCACAAAAGTTTGTCGCGGAACATGGTTCCGCGACAAAGTGGATCGCGCCCAAGACACGCACTCCGCGACAGCTACACTCCGGGACAGCAGAAGTCACGTGACCACTCTCCAATTCAAATCCCATGTGCTCAAAACATTACAAGCTCCCAGGACCTGAAGTCCCCCAGAGCAATAATTTTTGTCTTTTCTCCCGGACCTCGAGTCCCGCCCCCTCCTGGGCGCCATCTTGGAGCCAAAAAGTGTTTTGTCCATATTCCGCGACAAAGCAGTTGTTTGGCGACCAGATGGGCCTAATGGGCCTAGGGCTAATTTTCCACCTCTATAAATATAACCTCCCACCCCCTTGAACAGTAACCTAGCTACACTTTAGTATTTTCACTGTTCTTTGGAGGCACCACTGTGCTCTCCAAAAATTATGTTAGATAGGTAGTTTTATTTATTTTATGCAATGTAGTAGATCTTAGCTTAGTTTAATTTATGCTTTGTAATAAATAAGTGTAGCTAGTGTTCACTTTTATTTTTCCAGTTTTATATTTTTGTAGTTTGTGGGTTTCAAACACTTAAATCAATGGGTGTATTTTGAACCATGTTTTGGTATTGTAGTTAGGTTTTATTGCTTTCCTTACTTTAATAAATGCATAATCATTAGATATTATCCCTTGATAGGTTTATTAGCCTAGTTTATCTTTTTTATATTTTTGTTCCAGTGTTTTATCTTGCTTTTTAGTTTAGTAGTTGCTGTTATTTTTCTTTTTATTTTGGTTGTGTTTTATTTTATTTTTAGTTCTAGTATAATAAATCTAGAAAGGGATGTTATTAAAGTGTTTGTGCATTTTTATTTAAAAATTGCATCTCCTATATTGTATTGCACCACATTGTAACCCCACGGGTTGCAATGTAATTTTCCCGTTGTGATCCCACGGATCACAACGAACTCCCCCGCAATGCAATATTAGGCGTTATGCTGCCAAAATTTTTATGAAATATTTTAAAACCCTTTGTCGCCATACACTCTTGTCGCGGAACCACGTTCCGCGACAAAACCCCTGTTTAGCGACAGAGGACCAAATTCTTGCATTTTGTCTGCATGGCTTTTGTCGCGGAGCACCCTTGTCGCGGAACCACGTTCCGCGACAAAATCTTATTCCGAGACAGAAAATTATGCCTTGCCATTAATTTTGAAACCCTTGGTCGCGAAGCAATCTTGTCGCGGAACGTCTTGTCGCGGAACCACGTTCCGCGACAAAACCCTCGATTAGCGACCAAGGACCCAAATACTTGTAATTTTATTCTGGGAGGACTCTGGCGCGGAACCTTTGTCGCGGAACCACGTACCGCGACAAAATCCTTGTTCCGCGACCAGGAATTATGTCCTTACCAATTTTCAACCCTTTTGTCGCTATACCTCCTTGTCGTGGAACCATGTTCCGCGACAAAATTTTTGTTTAGCGACAAAGCAAACCCTAATCTTCAAAATCCCACTTCTCTTATTTCCCACCCTTTGTCGCGAAACCTTTGTCGCGGAGCCACACTCCGCGACACAAACTCTATTCCGCGACAAAGTGGCACCTTTTTGCCAAATTTTTATTCTTCATCTCACTCCATTAATTAATTGAACCTTTATATTAATATTTTGAGGTTGAAATCCAATGATCTCAACCCATGATTAATTTGATATAAAGAACTTTGTTCAATTTTCCATTAAAAGATTCTTCTACAAAAATTAAACTCTAATGATCTAAGTATATAATCCGGACTGTAATTAATTAATTATGGAATGAGTGATTATTTAGACATGAAGAGTGAATATGGAATCATTTCCACATCCTTGCATGAGAAACCAATGTCTCTCATGCAAGATGACCCAAAAATATTTTTCTTTTATTTATTTTGTCTTTTCCCGTAATGTGTGAAACAACTAATAAGGAATATATCAGATTAATGTTGGCGGGTGTTCCCACACGGATAACTAGCTCGTGGTCTGTATATTAATTATTAGATTGTTATTTTGCATGGTCTGGATAGTGGCCGGTGGAAGCCTTGGCGGTTCATCCATCCGGGATTATAATAGCTGCTCAGCTGACTCCTATCCGGATACAGTTTTCTTTTCTTTATCTTAATTTCAAACCCGAATCTCAAACTGTGCCAACATTAGACGACATAGGTCAATGTCATCTAGTAATTAAGACAGTGAAAGAACATGTAGGTTTTTCTCTGATTCACAGACAGTAAGGGTCTGAATGATAGCGACCACTGTCATTTAAGATTATTCTGCTGTCTAAAATCTTTCCATCTGGAATAATTGGGAACTGGATAGCAGATGTTTGCAGTCCAGATCACCCCAGTTATTTCTGGCACCCTCTTTAGCCAAAATTCTTCTCATCTCCGGCTACTTCATATCTGTGTGTCAACTTCTGTCTAAACCCACCTTATATTTTGGGTTATTTAATTTTACACTTCCTTATAAATTTATGCATGATATTATTATGTAGATATTGTGGTCGATATTATTTTGGGATCCTTCCCTTGGACATAGAAGTCTTGATTTAAATCAGATGTTTCATAATAAATTTCCAACAAAAATTCCTTTATAAAATCCGGATCTGAGTAAGGGATAAATTCGACAGTTATGACTAATTCATATCCGACTGGGGGTTGATTTTGGGAAATTAGAAGCAGAGTCAGCGATTAGGTCTCACCTAGACTGAAAGGATCTGTGTTTTAATTGAGAGTCTAGTACCTGATAGGGAATGATTTTCAGATTTATTATTTTCCAAAATTGCTGTGTATTGGGAATTTAGTCTTAACTATCACACCGAGATGGGATCCACTTGGATTCAAATACAGTGTGTTAGATAATTCTAGAGGAACAATACATAGGCCTTGGTTATTTTCTAAGATAGGGTTGAGTTCCTTTCAACTGCTATCCTCTTCTGCCAAAGCCTATTTTTGAGTCCTGAGTGAGTGCATCCGGAACGAACTAATTTATTAGTTCGTTTCATTAGTTTGTATCTCATAACCACCCGAAGGGAAGTGAACACTGCGAGCGGTTCACCGAGATTAGGGAATTCTTGATCCACACCCCGTCATTCTGACTGGGGGCTTTCTTTTACTACCAGGGTCAGACTTTCAAAAACCTCCGAGTGATAGGATTTTAAATGCTTTCTTTATCGCTTTCTTTTAAATGCTTTCGTTAGAGGTCACTCGGTTGTATTGAGAGTTGTGTAACTGCTACTAGGACTGAGAGTTAAGGGATAGTTCAGGGCTTGATTAGAATCTTTGGGTGTGACATGGGGGAATGATAACGGTACTTGACACTTCAATAAATGATTTGTCAGGTGTTGCTTGTCCACCACAGATAAATAATATAACTTTGCAAGGCCTGTGAAGGGAGTTATGAGTCTGTGGTATCTTAGATTATATTTTCTTAAGAGCATGTAAACTCTTACTGTAAGTACCTGTCTGTTAAAGGGAACATGGTACAGAGAACATGAGAATTAGCTAACTGATGGATTATCCCAAGCTAAGATCTGTGTAACAAAATGGAAGTTTAATTGTGTTTCATCTGAATCTTGTCCAATCTTTATTATTTTCTCCCTGTCCCTTCTGTCTCAATTTAAATCTGCTTTCTTAGATAATTTTAACCGCTTTCTTAGAATAATTTTAATTGCTTTATTAGACTAAATTTAATTCGCTTTCTAGAATAATTTTATCTGCTTTATTTTAATTGCTTTCGTAACTTAATTTAAATTATGTCAAGTAGTTGGTAGTCAAATCACAAACTCGAATCGAGTAACCGAGTGGAAAATCTTAGTACATGACGTGGGCCCTGCTTCCATCGCACATCCTCCAGTGAACGATCCGGTACTTACTATAAATACTGCAATTTTTGACTCCGTGCGCTTTCGGGGGCACAGTTTCTTAACACGAGTAAATAAAAATGTGATTTTTCAGAAAATACTCATGTAGTGGGAATCTGCCTAAAGTTTCATGGTAGGAAATCTCATGACATGAAATCATGAGAAGTATCATGGCACATATGCCGGGGACCCTCAGTGTGACAGGCTGAAGGTCAATTTATCCCGGTTGTGTCATGAGATTTGTCAGAAGTTTCATGGCAGAGAGGACCACATTGCCATTTGAAATTAAAGCCCCTCACATGAGTAATAAAGAGTAACAACCTTAATATATCTCTAAACCCTTTCCCACGATTCATAACTCCTTTCATTTAATAAATTCAAACCTGATATATTTTATTGAAAAATACTCGTGTTAATGAAATTTGTCAGTGTTATATGAAGAACCGATTCAACCATTCCTAGCAGTGGTAGGGGATCGGTACCCGCAGGTGATCGAGTGTGATTGGACGGATTTGGGGTTTGAAATCAGATACCAGGCCGATGAACGGCCAGTCGAAGAAGAAAGTAAATGATGGAGTCACAACCGAATCAAGCGACCGAGTTCGAATCGGCCGAACTCGAAGTTTCTGACGACAAAGCAGGATGGAGCGATTTAATAGACGCAATTCCAAAGCGAACGCCGGATTTCAAAGCTCAAGACCCCTTGAAAATGGTCAATGTTGGTACAGACGAACACCCGAGGGAGATCCCGTTGAGTGCGAATCTTGATCAGCAGATGACAAGCCGATTCAAGGAGGTTCTAGTCGAATTCAAGGATTGTTTCGCATGGGACTATACAGAGATGCCAGGATTGGAGCGGTCAATTGTAGAGCACAGACTGCCTATCAAAGAAGGGTTCAGGCCGCATAAACAGCCGGCCAGGAGGGCAGCGCCCGAAATAGTCCCAAAAATAAAAGAAGAAATAGAGAAATTGTTAGCGGCCGGGTTTGTTAGGCCAGCTAAATATGTAGAATGGCTATCAAATATTGTTCCTGTAATAAAGAAGAATGGAAAATTGAGAGTTTGCATTGATTTCAGGAATCTTAATATAGCCACTCCAAAAGATGAGTATATGATGCCTATTGTTGACTTGTTGATTGATTCGGCCGCAAAACAGGGGATGCTATCTTTCATGGATGGATATTCAGGGTACAACCAAATTTTTATGGCCGAAGAGGACATACACAAGACTGCATTTCGGTGCCCTGGCGCCATAGGGATATATGAATGGGTGGTGATGCCATTCGGGCTGAAGAATGCAGGAGCTACATACCAGAGAGCCATGAATTATGTTTTCCATGACCTCATAGGGGAGTGTGTCGAAGTCTATATTGATGACGTCATGGTCCGATCCAAAGATATCGAAAGCCACTTGAACGATTTGCGGAAGGTATTCGCGAGGATGAGGCTGCATGGAGTCAAGATGAATCCAGCCAAGTGTGCTTTCGGGGTACAGGCAGGAAATTTTCTCGGGTTCCTGGTACATAACAAAGGGATAGAAGTTGATGCGAACAAAACCAGGGCCATCCAAGAAGCCAAACCTCCACATGATAAGAAGAGCCTACAAAAGTTTCTTGGAAAAATCGGTTTTCTGAGACGATTCTTAGCAAATGCGGCTGGAAAGTCGAAGCCACTAACCGATTTATTGAGGTTAAAGAAGGAAGAGGAGTTCAGATGGGGAATCGACCAGCAAAAGGCCTTCGAACAATTGAAGCAGGACTTGATGAATCCACCTGTGTTGGTTCCTCCAATTTTAGGACGGCCATTGAAGTTGTATATAGCAGCGGCCGAAGAATCTATTGGAGCATTACTGGCGCAGGAAGACGATGAAGGAAGGGATCGGGCGATTTACTATCTTAGCCGAATCCTAAGGGACGCCGAAGTAAGGTACTCGCCGATTCATAAACTATGTTTAAGCCTTTATCATGCATGCCAGAAATTAGAATATTATATTCAACCAAGGCAAGTGATAGTGGTAGCTTCGGTGGACATAGTTAAGATTATGATGAATGATCCGGTCAGTAGCCGAAGAATGGCCAAATGGGCCATGAAGTTAAATGCATACGATTTGAGATATCAACCTTTAAGGGCTATGAAAGGACAGATTGTAGCCGATTTTCTGGCTGATCATGTGATGCACCCGATAACCGATGACATCAATCATCAGGATCGGCCAAAAGAAGGTGGTAAGATAGGAATTGTATACTTGCAACCATGGGTAATGACATTTGATGGTTCTAAAGCCGCTTCAGAAGTTGGAGCAGGGTTTACCCTACAAACGCCGGAGGGCAAGATATACAAATATTTCGTGCAACTGCCAGAGTCATATACGAACAACCAAGCCGAATATAAAGCGTTAATTTCGGGATTACAACGGTTGATAGAAGAAGGAGTCAGAGCAATCATTGTCAAAGGAGACTCGCAAGTAGTTATCCAGCAACTGCTAGGCGATTTTTCGGTTAAGAGTTCGCAATTGATTAGACTGTATGAAGAAGCGGTTACTTTGTTAGAGGAATTTGATGAGGTGTACATTGAATACATCCCGAGAGAAAAGAATGAAGAAGCCAATGAATTGGCTCAACATGCGGCTAAATATCGGTTGATGCCGATAGCGGGAAATGTAGAAGTGCGTTTGGCCGAAACGGAGAAGGCCGAATGGATTAAAAAGGTAGCACAGATATTAGAAGATCCTTCGGAGGCTAATCCGGCCGAAAAACGGAAAGCGATGGACTACGTCATAATAGGAGGATTATTATTCAAGCGTGCTATTGATGGAGTATTGCTCAGATGCGTCGGAGAAGAAGACGCTAGAAGGGTAATGGGAGAGGTTCATGAAGGAATATGTGGTGCACATCGGGCAGGAAAGTCGATGAAGTGGAGCATTATTCGGCTGGGATATTATTGGCCGAATATGGGTCCTGATTGTGAAAAATATGCAAGAGGATGCACCGAATGTCAAAAGCATGGGCCGATTCAGAAATTACCGGCAGAAGAATTACATATAATGATCAAACCATGGCCATTCAGAGGATGGGCCATGGACATCATAGGAAAGATTCATCCCTCGTCGTCGAAAAGACATGAGTTCGTGCTAGTGGCAACAGATTACTTCACAAAATGGGCCGAAGCTCAGGCGTATGTCAGCATTTCACAAGAGGAGGTGATTGAGTTCATTAAGAGACAGTTGATTTATAGATTCGGGATCCCACAGACGATTTTGACAGATAGAGGAACTGTATTTGTGGGGGAAAAGGTTAAGGCCTTTGCAGACGAATACGGAATAAAAATTATACATTCGTCACCATATTACCCGCAAGGAAACGGACAAGCAGAGGCCACAAACAAACAGCTAATAGGAATCATAAAGAAAATGATTGAAGATCAACCAAGAAAATGGCACGAAAAGTTATCTGAAGCACTGTGGGCTTATCGAAATGCCAAAACCTCAGCTACTGGGTTCACACCATTTCGGCTGACTTATGGAATGGATGCAGTATTGCCAGCCGAAATAACAGTGCCGACTTTGAGAACAAGCCAGGCGGATTCAGTGTCAGCCGAACAGTATGATTGTGCAATGAAAGACGAGTTATTGGAGATAAATGCCAATCGAGTGCAGGCCTTTGAGAATTTGCAGAAAAATAAAGATATTGTGGCCGATTGGTACAATAAGCGAATTCGTCTCAAGCGCTTTGAAGTTGGAGACTTAGTTTGGAAAGTTATATGGCCGCCGAAGCAGAAGGACGGCCGATTAGGTAAGTGGAGTCCCAATTGGGAGGGACCATTTATTGTTCATACAAGATTACCGAATGGAGCGTACGTTTTGGTGGACGAAAATGGTGAGCAGATGTCAAATCCAGTTAATGCAAGATACATGAAGAAATATTATCCATCAGTATGGGATCAAACATTAAGCGATGCGAAAAAGTAAAGATTTTATTGCATAAACGAATAAGTACAAAGAAGGTGCTACTTCGGCCGAAAGCGGCGTCGATAGCCCGAAATTACAGTATACAAGGGAAACGTCCTATACTAAGCAGGCATATACAAGGGAAAGGTCCTTGAAAGACACTCAGCCTTGTAGAGATGCCGCTAACACTATCGGCAACACAGAAGCAGGGCACAGTTGCTTGCCCCAGAACAGTATTGCCGATTTAAGTCCTACCACCGAACTTCTACTCTAGGATATGATAAAACGAAGGGTACAACGTCCCAGAGGTAGAAGTCAAACTCGGGTACAGCCGCCGCACGACCTCAGACAGAAGAAGGAGGAGTGCAGCGAGGCAGTCACCCAAAAGCGGTGGAAGGGGGAAAGGAGGGAGGAATAACTAGGGGTAGTTATTCCCCCCATTAGAAAAGGTCCGACTGGATATGCATCCGCAAAGTCGAAAAGGGGCACATCAGCATAGCCGTCGAGACCTGCATTTGGAATAACATGTAAAGATCCTCTCCCATACGAACATGGTGAAAAGGGCATTAGTTGAACTCGTGTTGCATAAGCAAAAAATTTTCGTATCACGTCTGGAAATCCTTGCACAAGGATACTTGCCGGAGGCCATGGGGGAACTGGAGACAGGAAGTTGAATAAGGAAGAAGGAAGATCCATATGGCTATAGAAAAAAGAAAAAAAGGAAGTGATGGATAAGCGTCAACAAAGCCGGGTATTTATAGAAAAGAGATAAGTGCTTGGCGGAAGAAACGGTCAATAGTAAATGTTATTTATGGGAAAACGTTACAGCTGATTCCCGGAAAAAGCTGCTAATATTCAGAAATCAGCAATAAAGGAGATCGAAAACAGTGGAATTAACGGGATACGAATCGCATTACAAAAGATACAAAAGATACGAATCCAAGTACAATGTATCGGCCAACATAGTCTGAAAAAGGCCGATTACAGCTGTCAAGAAAGGGAAAAGTGACCGAAATTTACACTTAACAAAAGACGAATCAAAACACAAAACCGATATGCAAAGACAAATTAGTGGTCTTCCTGGGCGTCAGAAGGAACAGCATCATCCAAGCCTCGCGAGGTGGCAGTAGTAGGATTAGCCGAAGATGTCATCAGATTCGGGCTTGTCGAGGGAAAAGAACCAGTAGTTTCACCAGGAGGGAGGTGAACGGTCGATGAACCAGCACCACAGGAAGCACCAGTTTTCCCTAGAAGAAAAGAAGAAAAGGGGGAATAATAAGTAAGAGAGTATAAAAGAAAAATCATGACAGGAAATAGAAGGAAGTAAGGTACCTGAAGGAATGATCGGCAAAGGTGGGTTATCGCCCGAAGAGGAGGACTCTATTTCGGAGGGGTCCAAAGGAAACAAGACATGTGGAGAAAGGACATGAACAACACTGTGCCCACCAAGGCTCTTGATGGCCGAATCCAGTTGACCAACTAAGGACTGGGTTTCGGCCCATTTTTCTTGGAAGGTACCAATAATATAATCGTTGAAACTGATCCGCATGGCCAAGTAAGAAGCATCCTCCTGAGAATCCAAGATCTTGGCCCTAGGAGCTTCGGCCGATTGACGAAGAATTTTGATCGATTGTTTCAGATCGGCCGATTTTCGCTTAGTGTGAGCCAAAGTTAATTCTAAATCCTTCTCTTGTCTTTGGAGCTTGGCTATCTCAGATCGAATCAAAGCAAGATCCTCGGACTGTTTAAGCTCCTGAGATTCCACTTCAGACAGCTTACTCATTTGAGCCCGATACTCTGCAGAATAATTGTCAAAGATGGCTCGTGAAGAGGCTGCAGCCTCACGTTCGGCGGCAAGCTTATGTCGCATCTTTAAGTGAGCCAGGAGTTCCTGATCCATCGAGAGGACAGACTTCGTAATCATCTGAAGGGTACCATTCAGATTCAGAGATACCATCTCGTCATGAAATTGCTGCTCAAGATGAGACAAGAGAATAAGGATCGGTTTAGGGTTGACGAATTCCACGTCAGATTGCCGGCCGATTAGATTGCATAACCTGGCCAGACAATCGCCAAGGTGAGTAGAAAGATCCGATGGACGAGAAACCAGAGACGCAGGAGAAAAGAAATCGTCCAAGACATGCCGATCAGGAAATGGCGATAAAGGGATATGATCGGCAGGGGTTTTATCAGCAGCCATACCACTAGGAAAGGAGCCAGACGGTGTCGGAACAACTAAGGATGAAGGTGTGGCAGAATCCGTAATAGGCTGAGGACGATCGACCGAAAGAGGGACGGAAGGGTCAGCCGAAGTAGAGCTCGCGATCAAACCACGAGGGGTAACAGCAGGAGAACTAGCGGGAACAGCCAAATTACTGGTGCTGGCCGATGTGCGAAATTCGGCTACCGGAGGAACCGATACCACAGTTGGAAGTGGTTGAACATCAGGTTGTGGTAAAATGGGTGGGACCTGACAAGAATAAGAAAAGGGAATTAGTCGAAGGAAAGGAACCTGGAAAAGGAGAAAAAATAGTGTAACGAACCGCAAAGAGGGAGGCAGGGATTCTGCCAAGTGGTGAATGAGATGAACGCTTCCTGGTCTGAGTAGGAGGGAGAAAGTCGACGAGAGAGGCCGAAGGCGAAGCGGGCCTTTTTCGACCAGGTTCTGAAGTAGAGGAGCAAGGAACATCTGAAGAAATCGGATAAGTGAGACATAAAGGAAAAAGAACGAACAACAACTGAAGAAGAAAGGAAAGGAAAAGAAAACATACCAGGGCGAGAAGCGGAAGACGAACCGAGAATGCGCTGAGGAGTGGAACCCGGAGATGATGAAGGGACAGTAGAGAATGCCAGAATGGGAGAGAAACCACCCCTCCGCAGAACCGAATCAAGGTTGGCACTAAAAAAGACGCCAGCAACACCGTTCCACCAAGATTGGAAACGGGAGGTAACAGACCCTGGACGAGCGACAAACTTCCAAACCTTGAAGGAGATCAAACGTTTGTGATAGAGGGAGCATTGCTGACGACTGGTAGAGGCAGAGAGGCGTCTACCGGCTCTGATGGCCTCCACTAAGTCTTGACCAAAGCCGAATTGGCGGCTAACCAGATGGGGGTTGTAAACTTGAAAAGGAATAGCAGACTTGGCAGGAACAAATGTAGAACCATTGAAGATCGGGCGGGGTAATATACACCTGTTCCATATTTGAGCAAAAGCCAAAGGAAGAAGAGTCCCGAAGGGGGAAGTAACAATATTCCTGACCCAAGCAAAGTCAGCGTTCCGGTAGTGATACTGAGAAAAGGCTTGATCGGCAGTACGACCCAGGAAATAGTTGATCCAGTGAGGGATCGACAAAGGAGGAAGGGGTGCTCTAAGAAGGTCAGGAGCGACGAAATAGTTAGGACGAATATCATGGGGAGGAAATTGGGAAATGTCGCGAAAGTGCCAAACTAACCACAAGTAAAGGAACCATAACGGGCCACGGGCTTTATCAGACGAACCTTTTTCCCAACCCGACACAGTAGCCGAAATACCCGCATACAGATGAGCGAGAAAGAAATCGGCTGAAGGCAGGGTCACATGATTAAGAAGTGCCGAAGCAAAAGAGTGTGTTTCGAGGAGAACACCCTTGGAAGGAACGCACCAGAAGAATTTCGTAAGAAAATACATCATAAACGCAAGAGGCTCTGAAGGGTGTGGAGCAGGCGAAATAGGATCACTCTGATGGGAAACGATCCAATTAGCAAAGGAATCGCCAGAGGAAAAGCCAGTATTTTTCTCCTTGGGCAACGACATAATGGCGAGGTTATCCCCACGAACAGAGAGGCCAAGGAGAAGTTTCACGTCCTGAATGGTGGGAGTCATCATCCCCCAAGGGAAACAAAAACAGTTCACAGAAGGATTCCAGAAGCAGAGAAGGGCCTGAATAGGGCGAAGATCTGTGGGAAGTGGCAAGGTACTAAGGGAAATCATACGGTAGACATATGACTTATGCCAAGAGTCACGACAGTGGGGTTCGAGGTGATGATACCACGCCACATAATCAGGAGAGGGCGAAGACCAATTAGCGAAAGATGAAGGGAAAAGCTTGGAAGAGAAGCAAGGCTCATACAGAAGAACGGAACGATTTTCGAAGATCCGAGCAGTACATTCATCGATATCCTCAGGAATGCCCAACGGTCCTAAGGCGTAGAAGCCCTCGGGCAAGAGACGAACTGCGGACTGAGAAGCAAAAGAGTTCTCAATTCTAAGAAGATCAGCAGAAAGAGCAGTAACAGGAGCAGAGGGATTTTCCATCGGAGAAAGTGGAAAGAGAGAGAGATAGAGGAGAAGTTGGAAAGGCAGTTCACTCCGAGTACGTGGTGGGCTACGTAAATAGGGAAATGATGGAGAGCATCCTCGAGAAGGAGAAAATAACCGCCAAAAGGAAGAAGAAAGGGAGGTTACTTGGGCTCTTTCGCATGGAAGCAATTCGCCCAAGTAAGGAGGGCATCTGTTGGGGCCATACGAAATAGTGGGCCGCGAAAGAACTATTGGGCCATAAGACATGGGCCGGGAGAAAGAGGAAGTCCAAAAAGAAGGTGGGCTCAAGATTGGTAAGGCCGAAAGTACATAGTAATCCGAAGAAAGGAAATCGAAGCTGATAAAGATTTCGGCCGAAATGGGAAGAAGTAGCCGAAACCAAAACAATCGAATTGAAGAGAGAGAGAGTTCGGCTCAGAGGAGTTAGCCGGAGAGCGGTTATTCCAGCTCCGGCTATAAATAGGGGTCGACGCACTCAAAATCAGGGAGATCAATCCAACCCCCAAATTACTTTTATCAATTTTAATTCCTTGTTATCTTTACTGCTTTCTTTACAGCTTTCCTTTACAGCTTTCCTTAGAATTTAGCCTAGTTTGTAGCGGTTACCATTTCCAAATCCACCGTTGCTCCTTAGCAGCTGGTAGTTTGGTTCTCTGTTTTTGGTGAATTCCGCCGTTGTTTCTTAACAACAGGCAGATTCTCAGTTGTATCGTGTTATTGTTGATCAATTCAAGGAAGATTCATTCAATTGTGGGCGCATTATTGTTAATTCGAACCCGTAATCGGTTTGATCCTTTTCCGATAGCCTCCCTTGAGGAGAAAAAGGTCCTTGGCTACACCCGAGCCAAACAGCAATGCTTGTGAAATTTATGATAAGTTCTAAGGTGGAATCAATATTTATGTTTCAGTGTTCTTTATATTTTTGGGAAACAGAATTGATTGTGGATATTGAATCTGGTTTTTGCTCATCCTCGATGGATCTAATAAATGAAGATGCCTAACAACACAATGGCAATGAAAAAGCTTCAGAATCCTATGGATTCCCGACATAAGTCCAGCATTCTTAAACCCCATTGTGATTTTTCACCGGCCTCCTCCGCCTGATCAGTTGGTGATTACATTCACGCCACCACCTTCTGGATGCGGATCGTACGAAAAGGTAATAACTATGGTTTCTTTTTTCCCCTCTTTTCTTTATGTTTGATTCCTATGTTTTCTTACATATCGATTATGTGTGTTTTCCTCCTTAATATTTTTATTTTTTTTTGTTAACATGTCATCTAAGGATGTGTTTTTATGACCATTTTTTGTATTGGAATTTAGCAAAAAAGGGTGGAAAATTGTTTGACGGGACCACAGGATCCATTTAGAGTTTGCACAGATATGGAATTTCATTGGAGTACTGTACATATCTGGTTCCGCTGCTCATCTACTAATTGTACAGATGACCTGTTTAGTGTACTATTTTCAAATTTATAATAAAATAATTTTTTTTTTTTTTTTTTATAGCAATTGGCAAATAATTGTAGTGACATGAAAAAATGTGTTTATTTTATCTAAATATACTGTATTACTTCAATCAAAGATTTTTTACTAGCATTCTCTGGAAGCACAGGTACTATTCCAGTCATGGCCCGACGCCTGGGTGGAATTCTCACCGCGCCTTGCACGCCCTGATGTCATAAAAATGTCATTTGAACAATTCCTGGCCAATGCTGGCGCCTTTCTCGAATTGTACATCAGAAAGATGTCGTTGGAACGATACCTGGCCAATGTGGGTTCCTTTCTCAGATTGTATAGGGTAGTTCTGGTTGCCCTTTGGTTGGACATAAATTGCAGAAGTTGCAGATGGATTCTCAGGGGAAGTGATCAGATGGGGCTCGCCGCTCGCTCTAATGGGGGGTTCCATCTTGCCCCCGGATGGCACAGGAACGAATAGGAGCCCACTAGGATGTGTAACCCACGGAAGAGGATGCCTGCGTAAGGTAATCCGCAGAAGGACCACCCATGGAATCACTCAGTCCGCGGAAGACCATCCGAGGCGTGAAGAAGGGGCACGTCCGCATGAGGAATAACAAGTGGCAAAGTTGTCAACTTGGGCACGTCCGCGTAATTGTATCTAATAGTTTTTTTATATATTTATTTTTGAAATTTAATAATTTAACTGGGTTTCGAGTCGAGTTTTCATCACCCTCGAGCGGACCTTAAACAAATAATCTGCTGTAACATTACACACAGCAATTTAATCGAGTTTCGAGCCGAGTTTTCATCACCTGCCATTTTGATGTTCCCTGCCGCCCTCCTCCGCCATCTGTTGGTGATTTCATTCGCGCCACCACCATCTGCTCGCGGGCGGTCGTACGAAAAGGTAAATAATTGTACATCTGCAAGATGTCGTTGGAACGATCCTGGCCAACATGGGCACCTTTCTCAGAATGTATAGGCTCGCTCTCGTGCAGCTAGTGGATTCTCACGAGTATGAATAGATGGGGCTGCTCAATGCAAGTTGCCCTTTCGTTTCCGTTAATTGCAGAAGATGCAGCTGGCTCTGATGCGGCCGCCATCTTACCCCGGAATATGGCACAAGAACAAACCAGAAACTACTTTGAAAAAAAACAAAAATAAAATTCCAGAAGTTCTTGATGAATATGTTGTATAAGGAATTACAACTAAATAACTTTACGCAATGAACGCTACATTAGAACAAGAGGACTTTTATATTTAATAAAATTCTGCTGCAATGACCGAAAGTATTGTCCAACAGCTCCCACAATGAAGGATCTGAAAATCCATAATAATCGTTCAGAAAATCCAATTCGCGGTCCCAAAAATACTGAGGATTGATGATCCTGAATAAGCCGCAGAAAAGTTCAATTTGGGACACGGATGGGATCAAATACAACTTGTTGAGCAGGGAATGTGTTTTCAAAGCTTTACAACGTAAGGCAGATGAGCAAAGACAAATGGCAACAGCATCACCTCACCTCTCTTGTCAGCTAATCCAGCTGCCTCGTCTCGATCCATTACCTTCCAGGAAACGGCCTGAACAAGTTATTGCCATTTTCACCAAGCCTATTTCTCTTCAGATGTACCTGTTTTGTAGAATGGTTCCCACATGAAAAAGATCGAACCAATGTGAAAGGTGAACAGATACAGAGTATTTTGGCAATTGAATTGAAGTTCTTTCAAAACTATTAGGTGGCTGTTTAAAACAGGAGATATTTAAAGGCATACATGGTTCGTAGAATTTAATCAGTGCTCATAAATTACAAGGGAAAAATATCAATTATTGTATTGCTGACCATACACAAGGTTATATAAACGTACTAACTAATCATTGTAATAAACAACAATAGCAACTCGAGCAAAAGCCAAATAGGCCAACAAAGCTCAAATATTTTGGTTCAAGGTAATTGGACCAAATTCCTGCACAAGTTTAATAAGAGCGGGGTGAAGTTTCCTTTTTGTTAGCAGCAAGGCAGTTGTAGACGAATCAATGGAGAATCCTTTCCCATACATTTCTTTAAGAACTTCAGCAGTATCATCATCATACCCACCATGCAACAACATTCCCTGGACAAGAACGTTATACGTAATATGGTTTGGCATTAGCTTTGCACGTTTCATATTCAAAAGCAGTTCTTTGGCTTCCTTGAGCTTCCCATGACGACAGCATCCTTCAATCAAGATAGTGTAAGTAAAAACATCTGGTTCCAAACCTCTAGAAGGAAGACTGCTGAAAATGCACCCAGCAACATCAACTTTCTTCTCTTTGCACAAACCTTTCATCACAATACTGTAGTAATTAATATGGAGAGCCTCTCCTTGGCGCTCTAGTGCATCCAAAATTTTTAATGCACGCTCGACATTACCATGCTGACATAGTCCGCACAACACATTACAATAAGTGTAGAAGTCTGGTTTGAAGCCAACACCTTCCAGTTCTTTAAAAACTTGAAGTGCAAAAGAATACTTGCCCATCTGAAACAAACCCTTTAATAGCGTATTGTATGTCACTACATTTGGCTTCAAATTAGTACTACATGACAGCTTCTCAAATACAGATACAGCATTTTCAAACTTCTTTGCCTGAAAATTTCCATGGATTAAAATGGTGTAGGTACGAATGTTAGGAAAAATGTTCATACTAACCATCAAATCAATCACTTTTTGAGCATCATTCAAACGACCATGCAAACAATATCCATGAATCAAGGAATTATATGAAACCACATCAGGCTCTACGTTTCTATTCCTCATTGTGTTGATAACATCCTCTGCTATATCCACTAGCCCTTCCTTGCATAAAGCATCTATCAAGGTAGTAAATGTCACAACACATGGATATATATTTCCACACATCATCTCTTTCAACAACATAGTGACATCATTCCATCGACCAAACATACATAAGCCAAAAATCAGGGAGTTATAAGTAAAAACATCCGGAGAGATGCCTTTCTCAAGCATATTATCTTTCATCTTTAAAGCGGAATCTACCATTCCATCTGCACAAAAGCAATGTATGAGCATGCTGTGAATATGCAGATCTGCCCTAACACCACTTTTCTCCACTACCTTGACTAGCTCAACAGCTAAAGCAGAGTTACCTGACTTGCAAAGTCCATAAATCACACACCCATATAAAACCACAGTCATTTCACACAACCTTTCTCTATAAATCTTCTTGAACAAATACTGCGCCTCAGTAATCCTTTTCTCTTGAAACAAACCCTTCAATAATGGAGTGAAGGTATGCTCGTATGGAACATGACCAAGTTTAAAGAACCAACCCAGAATAGAAAACCCATAGTCGGTATGGTTAGATGAGGAACAACTGTTGATGGCAATGTTCATCGTATATTTGTCAATTGGAATTCCCAAACGGCGCATATCCTTGAAAAGGGAAAGCGCAGCAGAGTAGTCTTTCAATTTGACCACAAATGAAAGTAATTTATTGAATTCTTTCACAGAAGGTAGAGGCCTCATGCGGGACATTTGATCGAACATGTGAAGTGCATTATCTAGATCCCGTGAAGCCCGGGAATTCCCCGAAGACTCTGTTCCAAAGCAACAATGGAAAGAGGGAAGAAGAGGAAGAATTCGAGAGAGAGTACCTGATTGGTAGGAGGCAGATGGAGTAGAGATTGGGAATTTGGGGAGTTTGAAGCAGGAGCGCATTTGGGGCATTGTTTTGTAACGAGGTGGGGAGTGGACAGAAATGTAAAGAGAAGAATTAAAGACAAAATCGGTTTGATGTCTAAAGTCGCATGTCTTCTTACATGGTTGATGTGGAGAATACTTTTTTCTTTTGTTAAAATAATCTAAAGTAGTAATTAGGATTTTTACCCCGAAAAAAAAAAAGAGATAGTAATTAGGATTTAGGGTTGAAAATAATCTATTAGTCTCAACAGTTGTATGTCAATTATTTGTTGTCGAATTTGATATTATTTTTGCTCATCTTTTTTAATTGGATCTTATTAGATTTTATTTATTTTATATCTCATCTAATTTATTACTGTGGTCTCATTTGATATTATACCAAATTTTGCAAAAGATGGACCAAGCCTATGGTATATTATTGTTTTAGGGTGTGCTTGGGAAATAATTAGAGTTTAGCGTCTGGAGTTTGGAGTTTAGAGTCTGGAGATTGAAATTCATAGTGAAAAATAGTTTTAAATTTGAATAATGATGTTTGGTAATGCAATTTTAAATTAGAGTTTAGAGTCTGGAGTTTGGAAAGCTAAAAGATGGGGGCAGAGGAGCGTTCAAAGATTAGAGATTAAAATTTGGCGTTTACTCTAATTAGTGTTTACTATATATAGGATTTTAGGTTATTTTTAATATGTATTTTAAAAGCTAACCACTAATAGTCAGCGTTTTTTTCCAAACGCAACCTTAGTTTATTATGATTTTAATAAGAATCAATAATTAGTTCAATGTATTTTTATGTCCTTGAGGGCATTTCAAAGAATTATTTTCTGACCTAAAATGCACAAAGTTAAAGTTTCTTGGGTAAAAACTAATAATTTAAAAATTCAGGACCTAAAAATAAATTTTTGAAATGTCCCAATGACAAACAAGATCGATCACAATGGGATAGTTTTTTTTTTTTGAAGAAACAGATTTTATTACCACAGCAATGCCATATACAAAAAGACTATAAACAGCAAGGAAACAACACACAAAACCGACGTTAGCAACAAACTAATACTAAAACAGACAGTAGTAGTAACAGCATTCTTCAATCCAACCTTGAAATGAAGTTCTTTCAAAACTACTATTAGGCGGCTCTTTAAAACAGGAGATCTTTAATCAGTGCTCATAAATTACAAGGGAAAATAAAATCAATTGTATTACTGGTAACACACAAGGTAATATAAACGTACTAACAAATCATTGTAATAAACAGCAATAGCAACTCGACCAAAAGCCAAATAGGCCAATGAAGCAATATATATTTCTCCGGACAACAAATTTCTTTTCTCCAGGGTCCAGGCAACAAATTTCTTTATAATTGTCGTACGCACACAAGAGCTCAAAAATTTTGTTTCAAGGTAATTGGACCAAATTCCCGCACAAGTTCAATAAGAGCAAGTACCTTGATGTGTTCAATCCTCATGTAACAAAACCTGAATGTTGTCGAGATGATCCACTCCCTCAGTCAGAGATGAGACTGTTCTGGTGAACTGCAGAACAATGACTAACTTTCCTCTGCTTGTTGTAATTGAAAAGGGGGATTTGTAATATATGAAGTGAGTACCCTGTTTCCCTTCATATGTACATGTTTTGTAGAATGGTTCCGACATGTAAAAGATTGAATCAAAATGAAAGGTGAACAGATGCACGGCAGTATTTTGGCAATTGAATTGAAGTTCTTTCAAAACTATTAGGTGGCTCATTAACAGGAGATATTTAAGGGTACATGTGGTTCTTAGAATTTAATCAGCCCACACAAATTGCAAGGGGAAAAAAATCAATTGCATTGCTGACCTTACACAAGCTTATATCACTGCACTAACTAATCATTGTAATAAACAAGAATAACAACTCAAGCAAAAGAAAAATAGGCAGATGAAGCACTACATATTTCAGTATTTCTCCATAAAACAAATTTCTTTATGATTGTCGTACACATGCAAAAGTTCAAAAATTTTGTTTCGAAGTAATTGGACCAAATCCCTGCACAAGTTTAATAAGAGCAGGGTGAAGTTTCCTTTTTGTAAGCAGCAAGGCAGTTGTAGACGAATCAATGGAGAATCCTTTCCCATACATTTCTTTAAGAACTTCAGCAGCTGCATCATACCCACCGTGCAACAACATTCCCTGGACAAGAACATTATACGTAATATGGTCTGGCATTAACTTTGCAGATTTCATATTCAGAAGTAGGTCTTTGGCTTCCTTTAGCTTCCCATGATGACAGCATCCTTCAATCAAGGTATTGTACGTAACAACATTTGGTTCCAGGCCTTTAGAAGGAAGACTGCTGAAAATGCACGCCGCAACATCAAGTTTCTTCTCTTTGCACAAAGCATTAATCACAATACTGTAGTAACCGATATGGAGAGGTTCTCGTTGGCGCTCTAATACATCCAAAATTTCTAATGCACCCTTGACATTACCATGCTGACACAGTCCGTATAAGACGTTGCAATAAGTGTAGAAGTTTGGTTTTAAACCAATACCTTCCAGTTCTTTAAAAACTTGAAGTGCAAAAGAATACTCGCCCATTTGAAACAACCCCTTTAACATCGTACTGTATGTCACTATATCTGGCTTCAAATTAGTACTACATGACAGCTCCTTGAATATAAGTATAGCATCTTCAAATTTCTCTGCTCTAAAAAATCCATGGATTAAAATGTTGTAGGTATAAACGTCAGGAAAAATGCTCATACTAACCATCAAATCAAATGCTTTTCGAGCATCATTCAAACGACCTTGCAGACAATATCCATCTATCAAGGTACTATACGAAACAACATTTGGCTCTACATTTCTACTCCTCATTATGTTGATTACATCCACCGCTCTATCCACTAGCCCTTCCTTGCACAAAGCATCTATCAATGTATTAAATGTGACAACATCAGGATATATATTTCCACACATCATCTCTTTTAACAACAAGCTGACATAATTCCATCGACCAAACATACATAAACCTAAAACCAAAGAGTTATAAACAAAAACATTCGGAGAGATTCCTTTCTCAAGCATTTTATCTTTTATCTCTAAAGCGGAATCTACCATTCCATCTGCACAAAAGCAATGTATGAGCATGGTGTGAATATGCAGATTTGCCCTAACACCACTTCTCTCCATTACCTTGATTAACTCTAATGCTACAGCAGAATTACCTGACTTGCAGAGTCCATCAATCACACAGCCATACAAAACCACATTCAACTCACACAACCTTTCTCTAACAATCTTCTTGAACAAAAATTGCGCCTCACTAATCCTTTTCTCTCGAAACAAACCCTTCAATAACGGACTAAAGGTACACACATTAGGAACATGGCCAAGTTTAAAGAACCAACCCAGAATAGAAAAGCCATAGTTTGTATGGTTAGATGAGCAACAACTGTTGATGGCAATGCTCATCGTATATTCGTTAATGGGAATTCGCAGACGGCATATATCCTTGAAAAGGGAAAACGCAACAGAGTATTCTTTCAATTTGACTACAGATGAAAGTAATTTGTTAAATTGTTTAACAGAAGGGAGAGGCCTTGTACGGGACATTTCATCAAACATATGAAGTGCATTATCTAGATCTCCTAAATCCTGGCCATTCCCCGAAGACACTGTCCCAAAACAACAATACAAAGAGGGAGGAGGAGGAGGAGGTGGAATTCGAGAAAGAGAACCTGATTGGTGGGAGGCATATGGAGTAGAGATTGGGAATTTGGGTAATTTGTAACTGCGCATTTGGGGCATTGTTTTGCAAAGAGGTCGAGACTCGAAGAGTGGACAGATGCAAGGAGAAGAATGCGGAGTGAATAGAGACAAAAATCGGTTTGATGTCTAAAGTCGATGTCTTATATTGCTGACGTGGAGAAAAAATTTCCTTTTTTTAATAACCTAAAGTAAATTAGGATTTACCCATGTAGGGTTGAAAATAATCTATTAGTTTCCACCAAAGTTATAAAGATTGAGATCGTTAGAGCATCTCCAATGGTCGCCTAAAATTCAAAATGGGGTGACATTTTCTCTCCAATGATACCCTAAAATAAACCTATTTTAAGTTTTTTGAGTTTTATAAATAGTAAATACTCAAATTTAAATTTTTACTATTTACAAAACTATATCACTTTTTGCAAATAAATTAATTGCAATGTCATCCCTCCAATTGTTGCAAATTGAATATTGATCTAATTTTGTATTATGTTTAATAATTTTATACTTCATACAATTTTTTTATTATATTTATTTTATATTTAATTAGATTAAAATTTAAAGTTTCTTTATAAAATAAATTTTAAACATAAAGATAACTAAATTTTTAAAGTTTTGGTACAATCTTAGCAATCATTAAAAAAAATTACATTAGCAAATGAAAATATAATTAAACATAACACATCTCAAATACTTAAAAAAAGATACAATACTAAACAACCAAATAACTATGCAAACGGAAAATTAAGTTAATAATCATCTAAATCAACATCGAATCCTCCAACATTATTCGAATTCTTGTGGGAAAAATATACAAATTCCAATTCTTGATGTTGGATAAAAATCATTTGCTTTTAATTTAATATGTATGTTCCACCATTTAGTGTAATTCTTATTCTAATTATGTAATTCTTTGTTAATTAATTAATATTGAATTTATGTGGGGTTAATGTATAATTTATAAGAAATGAAGGGTGTGATTGAAAAGATAAATAAGTTTGTATGAAAAAGAATATATAGAGAATATTCTTTTGAGTTTGAGTTTAGTGTAAATGGTCGGAGATGAAATTACTGTTTGATGTGACATTTACTTTAAAATGAGTTTGAATTTGGTGTTGGCTATTGGAGATGCTCTTAGTTGTGATCATTTTTCTCTTTGTAAGATCGAGATCGCATGATCGAATTTAGATCTTAAGATCGTATCAAGTTTTGTTTTTGGTAAGAAGATTCTATCAAGTTGCAACCATAAATAAAAATAATTATACATATAAACAACTGAAATCATAACACAGAACTTTTTTTCAGGTAAATGAAGGAATAAAACACTATAAACAGTTGAAAATAAAATTTAATACTGGTTTAATGAAAAATATGAAGTTATGAGAGCATATTTTAAATTTTCGTAGGATTAGGATTGTAGGATTCTACCATTAAGATCGGGATTTTACAATCAAGATCGGGATCAAGATCGAGATCCTACTAAATTTAAGATCCTAAAAAGATCTAAATCGTTTTTAAGAAGTGAGATTATAAAATCGTAAGATATCGAGATGTTAATAACTCTCAACTATCAACATTTGGTCTTAGATTGCCGACTGGTTATCTTGGTAATGTCCCTGTACTGAAAATTATTGGGCTTAGCATTCGGTCTTCATTCGGCCAGGGAATTGGATCTTCAATCCATCTTTTGCCTTTGTGACTCGAGTGATTCAAATAGATTGGTTGAGACAGTCGTCGACCCCCTTCACTAACCCCTGTCCCCTTTGCTTTTTCGGATTAGAGAATTACGCGTAGATTTCCATGAGAGAACGCAATTGCGGATTGTCTAGCGAAGATGAGAGCATCTGAATATCTTGAAATTTTCTTCTGTACAACTTGGACTTTTTCCTCCTGACTTAGTCACATCGAAACGAGAAGGGAACACAATTGCAGATTGAGCGACAGATATGATATTTTGGCACATTTGTATAAGAAAAAATATAGTTAAATGATAAATTATTGGATTCGTCTAATCACTAACTCTTTTTTTTTTTTTTTTGTTCTTTTTTCCGGGATCTAATCACTTAGTTTTAAAGTATTAAATTTTTATAGTTTTACTATATACATTTTGAATTGTTCATAATTAAATTAAAGGATGTTTTGAATGGCATGAAGTTGAAAATTACTATCAAATAAAAGCGAACAGATGGAGTCTTATACTATTTGCGAACTGTTTAAGAATTAAATTATTTGTGTTTACATATCCCATTATGAAAATTTTTAAATTAATGGGGATGATTACTGACCTAGTTCCTTGAATTCTAACTTTAGGTTGGGGTTCAATTCCCCATTCAGCCCTTCTATCCCACCTATTTGTCCCTTTATAATTTGTTTGACATAGGCTCCTACCACTATTTTCTAGCCTGTATAGGCTGTTCAACATTTTTTTTTTCAATTCTTCAATCGATTCATATTCTTCCTATAAAAATCTAATTCTCAAAATTAAAGTAACAAAATTATTTTCATTGACTCCGGATAAATTTGCACTCATACTCCCTCCATAATTTATATGATTACATTCTATATTTTCACGCAATCCAATGTAAAAGTTTAATGATTAAAAACTCAAATTGTATAAAAGTAAGTTAGAAATGTTAAAAGTTTAATATTCTAAAAAATTATGTGATTAGACGAATCAAACAACATCTCACTAGACTAAACTGTATTAAAAAGTCGAATTAAAGTTACTCAATGAATAATGTTTACTATGCAAACGCTAACATTATTAAGTTGCGAAATTTTATTTGATAAAAACGTACTTATGATATAATCTTCTATTTGAAAAATAAAGTAAGTATTAATTAAATTGATAAGTATATATATATTTTCGTTTTATATAATCATAAAATTAGTTTATTATGTGCTTTTTAATCATATACTCCATTTGTTTCAAAATATAAGTCCACTTTACTTTTAACGAGCAATCAAGGTGCCTTGTCTCAATCCGTAATTGCCAATTTCACCAAAATAGCGATATGAGGCAAGTACCTTGATATGCTGTTCATCAAGCATCATGTAACAAAACCTGAATGTTGTTGTGGTATGCTGCTTTCTGCAAAACAGTGACCAACTTTTCCCTTCTTGAAATAAATGAGAAGGTGGATTTGTAATATACTATCAAGAGAAATGAGTGAATTAAAGTTCTTTCAAATCTATTAGGTGGCTCTTTAAAACAGGAGATATTTAAGGGCATACAAGGTTCTATCAAGCAAAAGCAAAATACGCCAATGAAGTACTACATATTTCTCCGGACAACAAATTTCTTTATGATTGGCGCACACGCACACAAGCTCAAAAATTTTTGTTTCAAAGTAATCAGACCAAACCTCCGCACAAGTGTAATAAGAACAGGGTTAAGTTTCCTTGAAGTAAGCAGCGACGCAGTTGTACAAGAATCAAGGGAGAATCCTTTCCCATACATTTCTTCAACAACTTTAATGGCATCATCATACTCACCATCAGTGGCGGACGCAGAGTGTGAAAACCGGGGGGCGAGCTATGAATTTTTTTTATTAGGATGTTCTCCGTAGTCTAGTTACAACTTTATATAGTAGGCGAAGTTTATTATTTTATTTTTTAAGATTGAAGAACATATGAGCCTATGTTAAAAAAAATCTACCTACAAAGAAATATGTTACCTTCTTTTTCCATTCATCTTCTCCATTGCTTAAATTACACGAAAATGCATCCTACTATAGCTAAAATTCACTCAACCATATAGAAAATTAATGGCGAAGTTTGAGCTCGAGGGGCGGAATTACATAAAAATATTTTCTCTCATAATTAAAATATACATAGCTATATAAAAAATTAATGGCAAACTTTGAACTCGGGGGGGCCCAAGCCCCTAAGTGTGTCCGCCACTGCTCACCATGTAACAACATTCGACGGGCAAGAACATTGTAGGTAATGTGATCTGGCATTAACTTTGCACATTTCATATTCAAGAGAGGTTTTTTGGCTTTCTTTAGGTGCCTTTGTTGACAGCATCCTTGAATCAAGATGTTGTAAGTAACAACATCTGGTGCCAAGCCTTTAGAAGGAAGACTGCTGAAAATGCCCCCAGCAACATCAAGTTTCTTCTCTTTGCACAAACCTTTCATCACAATACTGTAGTAATTAATATGGAGAGGCTCTCCTTGGCGCTCTAGTGCATCCAAAATTTCTAATGCACCCTTTACATTACCATTCTAACATAATCCGTACAACATGTTACAATAAGTGTAGAAGTCTGGTTTTAAACCAACACCTTCCAGTTCTTCAAAAACTTGAAGTGCAAAAGAACATTCGCCCATCTGAAACAACCCCTTTAACATCGTACTGTATGTCACGATATCTGGCTTCAAATTAGTACATGCCAACTCCTCAAATATAGATACGGCATCTTCAAACATCTTTGCCCGAAAATTTCCATGGATTAAAATGTTGTAGGTACGAATGTTTGGAAAAATACTCATATTAACCAACAAATATAATCAAACACTTTTCGAGCATCATTCAAACAACGTTGTAAACAATATCCTATACGAAACCACATTAGGCTCTACGTTTCTACTCCTCATTGTGTTGATTACATCCTCCGCTCTATCCACTAGCCCTTCCTTGCACAAAGCATCCATCAATGTATTAAATGTGACAACATCAGGATATATATTTCCACACATCATCTCTTTTAACAACAAGCTGACATCACTCCATCGACCAAACATACATAAACCTAAAAGCAACGAGTTATAACTAAAAATTTAACTACACAGAATATCATAATTAATTAAAAATTTATTTAAATTTATAATTAATATAAAAATATGATAATGGATTAAATAACTAATAAATTTGTATTTAATTTTTTTTTAATTCAAATTAATTTATTAGATATCGTATTTAGATTTGATAAATTGAAATTTAATTTATTAGATTAATTCAGATATCTAATTCATATTAATTTAGATTTAATACACATTTAATTTATTAGATATCTAATTAATTTTTTTGAATTAAATAATTATTTAATCCATTATGATATTTGTATATTAATTTTAAATTTAATAAATTTATAGTTAATTTTATAGTATTACATTCATTTTTTTTAAATTTATTTTTTTAATTTGATATTATTCTATTAGTTTTATTTTAATTCATTTTGTTTCAATTTTATTTTATTAATAATATTTCTAATTTTGATTTGGCATGCATACGTGTAGTCAAATTTTAAACATTTCATGTGGACATAATTAAGGAATTAATTAGCTCAAAGTACATGTTTAGTATAAAAAGAACTATTTTGGATATTAGTTGTAAACGTAGATGGACGAAAAATAGATAAAGGACTATTTTATATTTTTGGCAAACAAAAATGACTATATAGCATATTTTCCAACATTTCACACATCAATTTATTTATTTATTTATTTTTTGGTGAACATGACGCACAAGCGGCTAAGCAGAAAAAACTAAAAAATCTACAGAAATGGGGAATGAAGAAAGAAATAACAGGAAAAATTAAATCCGAGGGAACAAGACCTCCGAGGAATCAGCAAAAAAACAAGATCGAAGCTCATCAGGTGGAAAAGCCCACATAGTGAAAAAATCCACCAAACGGGCACCGCGTTTTGCAAGCAAATCAGCCACACAGCAAATTTGTTTCGTCATATCATGTGCTAGCCATGACTGATATATATGGTACAGGGTATATCTGGTTGCCCTTATGGTGCAACTTGTGGACTCTCTGGAGTATATCTGGCCAATGCTGGTGCCTTTCGCGAATTTTACAGGTTAGATCGCTCGTGCAGCTGGTGGAATCTCAGGAGTATGAATAGAGATGGGGCTTGCAATGATGTGTGCTAGCAATGACTGATACATTGTCTAACAGCTCCCACAATGAAGGATCTGCAAATCCATATAATCCTTCAGAAAATCCAATTGTGGTCCCAAAAATATTGAGGATTGATGATATTCTGAATAAGCTGCAGAAAGATCAATTTGGGACACACATGGGATCAAATACAACTCGTTGAGCAGGGAAGGTCTTTTCAAAGCTTTACAACCCAAAGCAGATGAGAAATACTACCAAATGGCAACAGAATCACCTCTCTTTTCAAAGTTCAATTGCATTACTGACCATACACAAGGTTATATAGACGTACTAACTAATCATTGTAATAAACAACAATAGTAACTCAAGCAAAAGCAAAATAGGCAAATAAAGCACTCTATATTTCTCCTGACAACAAATTTCTTTATGATTGTCTACGCAAACAAGAGCTCAAAAATTTTGTTTCAAGGTAATTGGACCAAATTCCTGCACAAGTTTAATAAGAGCAGGGTGAAGTTTCCTTTTTGTAAGCAGCAACGCAGTTGTAGACGAATCAATGGAGAATCCTTTCCCATACATTTCTTTAAGAACTTCAGCTGCATCATCATACCCACCATGGAACAACATTCCTTGGACAAGAACATTATATGTAATATGGTCTGGTGTTAACTTTGCACGTTTCATATTCAAAAGCAGTTCTTTGGCTTCCTTGAGTTTCCCGTGATGACAGCATCCTTCAATCAAGATAGTGTAAGTAACAACATTTGGTTCCAAGCCTCTAGAAGGAAGACTGCTGAAAATGCACCCAGCAACATCGAGTTTCTTCTCTTTACACAAACCATTCATCACAATACTGTAGTAATTAATGTGGAGAGGTTCTCCTTGGCGCTCTAGTGCATCCAGAATTTCTAATGCACCCTTGACATTACCATGGTGACATAGTCCGTGCAACACATTACAATAAGTGTAGAAGTTTGGTTTTAAACCAACACCTTCTAGTTCTTTAAAAACTTGAAGTGAGAAAAAATACTCGCCCATCTGAAACAACCCCTTTAACATCGTAGTGTATGTCACTATATCTGGCGTCAAATTATTACATGACATCTCGTCAAATATAGATACAGCTTCTTCAAAACTCTTTGCCTGAAAATGTCCATGGATTAAAATGTTGTAGGTACGAATGTCAGGGAAAATGCTCATACTAACCATCAAATCAAACACTTTTCGAGCATCATTCAAACGACCTTGCAGACAATATCCATCTATCAAGGTATTATACGAAACCACATTAGGCTCTACATTTCTACTCCTCATTATGTTGATGACATCCTTAGCTCTATCCACTAGCCCTTCCTTGCACAAAGCATCCATCAATGTATTAAATGTGACAACATCAGGATATATATTTCTATTTCCACACATCATCTCTTTTAACAACAAGCTGACATCACTCCATCGACCAAACATACATAAACCTAAAAGCAACGAGTTATAACTAAAAATGTCTAGAGATATTCCTTTCCCAGGCATTTTATCTTTCATCTTTAAAGCCGAATCTACCTTTCCATCTGCACAAAGGCAATGTATGAGCATGTTGTGAATATGCAGATTTGCCCTAACACCACTTCTCTGTTGGGGGGATTTTCGCAGTATGTAGATATGAGAATCAAAATAGGAAGAACTTGGATAATCAATTGGATCGTGTGTAGAACACTTTCCTAAAGTTGTATTTTGCCACTGCAAATCAACTTTGGGATAATCCAAAAGATGCACTCGAATTTCGAAAGAAATAAGAGAATTGGCTTGGAGGATTGCAGAATTATTGTGTCTGTAGTGTTTTTATGTTTCTCGTATGTTTTCTTGTGTTCTCTATGAATTCTGCAGGAATTCATATTTGTAGATGAAGAATGCAGTAGATATGAAAAGATACAACCAATTATGAAAGGGTGCATTAGTTGGGATTCAAATTTGAATTTCAAGTTCAAATCTAAATTCAAATAAGATTTGATTTCAAATTTCAAATTCAATTGCTGATAGTTAATTTTATCCAACAATACGAATTTAAATTAGTCATGACCATGACTAAATACCCCCCACATAATTGCACAAGGAAAAAGACAAAACAAGTTCCAGCAAACTACACTGGTCTTAGTCATGACCATGATTAAGTCTACTCTCGTTTGCTGCATTGAAAGACAAAGAGAATGAAATTCCAGCAACCCATCTACAATTTAGTCATGGTCATGACTAACCCATAGGCTGCTTGCTGTCTTTCTTTTCCTTCCACATCTTTTCATATACCTCCTAATTCATTCCTCTTGACCTCTCGCTAGGTCATCCTTTGTCGTAGTGGCTTATGTGAGTGTGCACTCCGCACCTCCTAACCCACATTATAGCTCGACTACAACATAAGCCAAACTTTAGTAAATCCAATTACACCAAAATACATGATGACACTAAAATCATCAACAATCCTCCCCCATTTTAGTGTAATCCATGATTTCTAAATCCACACAATAAAACCAAACTCATGCATAAATGAAAATATCGTGACGATTGAATTTCCATCTTAGTACGATACACATTCCAAGCATTCGAGAATCAAGGTGTCCTTAGGATTGAACCTTTCAACTCATTTGAATACATGAAGATAACGTACACACAAGTTAATTACAACACTCTAAGCCTTCACTTGACGCTATCTACGGCCATGCGTCCCTATCCATTCATAAGCATATACAAAGCCAAGTCCAAGCTTTTTGAAGCGGCCACACTCCATGCTCATATAGGTAGCTCTTTTAACTCGTGCACCTGCATATGCACTTTTTCAAAAGAGCTATTAAGAAATAAATTTCATCCTACCTACTTGCAGGTCCGAACACATACCTTGGGATGTACTATTTATGTGTTCCAATTTCTCTGGGTAAGCTTTCCACATTGAATTCAGCTTCCAACGTTGTATTGGAAGGGAATTTGGTATCTTACCAATAGAAATTTTTAATTGGACTTCAAACCCATCCCTATGGCCGACTTGTGAACCAAGTCCCTAGCTAATCCCTTTGTCAAATGATCAGCTAGATTACATTGAGATCTCACAAAATCAACTGAAATTATCCCATGCATGATGAGCTCACGAACCATGCTATGTCGGATTCCTAAATGCCTAGACTTTCCATTATACATTTGACTATAAGCTTTAGCCAATGTGGCTGCACTGTCACAATGTATAACAATGGGTGGTATAGGTTTAGGCCATAATGGAATTTCATAGATTAAATTCCTTAACCATTCAGCTTCCTTGCCGGCAGAAGCTAAAGCAACAAATTCAGATTCCATTGTTGAATTTGTGATGCAAGTTTGCTTTTTGGAAGCCCACGAAATGGCACCTCCCCCAAGTAAGAATACCCAACCACTAGTGGAAGAATGATCTTCCATATTAGTGATCCAACTTGCATCCGAATAACCTTCTATGACCGAAGGGAATCCAATATATGTCAAACTATAATCCATAGTTTTCTTCAAGTATTTAAGCACTCGCCTTAGAGCTTGCCAATGGTGAGTACTAGGATTACTTGTAAACCTACTCAACTTGCCTATAGCAAATGCAATATCCGGCCTTGTGCTTGTCATTGCATACATCAAGCAACCTATCAACATTGAGTATTCGAGTTGAGATACGACTTCTCCATTATTTGGCATAAGTTTCATGCTTGGGTCAAATGGAGTGCTAATAGGAGAACAATCATAAAAATTGAATTTCTTAAGCACTTTCTCAATATAATGAGATTGTGTGATTGAAATTCCTTTGTTCTCCCGTTTGATTCTTATTCCAAGAATCACTTCCGCCTCCCCCATATCCTTCATAGAGAATTTTGATGACAAAAATTCTTTTGTCATATCAACTTGTCTTAGGTCTGTGCCAAAGATCAACATGTCATCGACATACAAGCAAATGATGACTCCTTTACCATTTTCATCAAATTTGCTATAAACACACTTGTCAGTTTGATTTAAACTAAATCCACTTGACAAGATAACATCATCAAACTTTTGATGCCATTGTTTTGGAGCTTGTTTCAGCCCATACAAGGATTTAATTAGTTTACATACTTTATGCTCATTTCCGGGCATAACAAATCCTTCTGGTTACTTCATATATACCTTTTCTTCTAAATCCCCATTCAAAAATGTCGTTTTAACATCCATTTGGTGTATCACAAGATTGTGAATAGCTGCTAGAGCTATCAACAATCTAATTGTGGAGATTCGAGCAACTGGTGCATAAGTATCAAAGAAGTCAATGCCTTCTTTTTGTCTAAACCCTTGAATAACTAATCTTGCTTTAAACTTATCAATTGTTCCATCAACCTTCATCTTCCTCTTGAAGATCCATTTACAACCAAGTGGTTTGCAACCCGGCGGAAGATCAGTTATGATCCAAGTGTTGTTTTGCATGATAGAATCAATTTCATCATTTATTGCTTCTTTCCAGAATGCAACATCTCTTGATTTCATTGCTTCTTCAAAGGTTCTAGGATCCTCTTCAACATCAAAGCAATAAAAGTTCTGGGAAGCAATCTCATCTCTTGATCCTTCAACTAAGTATAGTTGAAAGTCGGAACCAAATGATTTTGGTTTCTTAACTCGTTTACTCCTACGAGGTTCGAAGCTCTCATTAGGAGTATCACCTAGACCAACTTCCTTTTGAACTCCAATAGAGTTAGGAATTATGTCTTTAGGTCTAGGTAGAGATGAGAATCTATTCTCATCAAAAATTGCATCTCTCGATTCCATAACTGTATGGATCGAGACATAATCATTTGGTTCTATTACATAGAACCTATAGGCCTTGGAATGCTCTGCATATCCAATAAAAATACAATCAATGCCTTTTTCACCCAAACTCTTCCTTTTGGGGTCGGGAAGTCTAACAATAGCTCTACAACCCCAAATTCGAAGATAGTTTAAATTTGGTTTCTTTTTATACCAAAGCTCATATGGTGTTTTCTTGTTCCTTTTACTAGGAACCCTATTCAATACATAGCAAGCCGTTAGCATGGCTTCACCCCAAAAACCTTCATTCAAACCCGAATAGGACAACATGGAATTAACCATTTCTTTAAGGGTTCGATTTTTCCTTTCAGCTACACCATTTTGTTGTGGTGTATAAGGGGCCGTGGTTTCATGGATAATTCCTACGGATTGGAAGTAAATAGGATCAAAGTATTCACCTCCCCTATCCGTACGCAAGACTTTAATTGCACCATTTAGTTGCAATTCCACTTCAGTCTTGTACACTTTGAATTTATCCAAAGCCTCATCTTTTGCATGCAATAAGAAAATATAACAAAATCTGGATGCATCATCAATAAAAGTAACCACATACTTCTTATTGCCTAAAGATGGAGATGAATGAAAATCACAAAGATCACTATGTATTAATTCTAACAAAACAGAGTTTCTAACAATGTTTTGGAAAGGTTGTCTAGTGATCTTATTTAGCATGCATGTTGAACACTTGTCCATGTTAAAATCAAATGCAGGGATCAATCCTTCCTTAGACATGTCACGCATCCTTTTATAATGAACATGTCCCAAACGAGCATGCCAAATAGATGAATCAATTAACTTAGAATCAGTCATAAACACAGAATCAACTGTACATGGAGTTTTATTCAAATTCAACATAAACATTCCATTACAATAGTAACCAAATCCAATGAAGACCCCACACTTGGATAGTATATATCTATCCGACTCAAAGACTTGCTTATAACCACACTTATTAAGTACAGGACTTGACACTAAATTTTTACGCAATTTAGGTACATACAACACATTAAACAAGGCTAAAGATTTTCCGGAACTAAATTCCAATACTACACTTCCACGACCAAGAATTGGAGCAGATGACTCGTTGCCCATATATAATACGGATCCATCATCAATTGATTTAAAGTCTCTAAACCAACAACGATCCTTGCAAGCATGTGTAGTGGCACCCGAGTCCACCCACCAAGCAATGTCATCATCCTGCACATAATATGCTTCAGAATTTAATGACACATAATTTTCAAACAAATTCAAATTATGAATTAAATTCTGACCTTGGTTTGGAGGTTGGTCTTTAGACCCATTTCCTAAACCAATCGTGCTTGCTCCATTATTCTTCTTCCCAACACGACAATCTCTTTTGAGATGTCCAGGTTTACCACAATTCCAACAAGCCATTTTAGGCTTTTTGTTGGATTTCTTGTTGGAGTTATTAAAGGGTCGTTTCTTTCCCTTATTTTTCTTGTCATCTTTTGTGTTTTTGCCTTCCACGATCATGTTCACCGAGGATGGTCCAGCAATATCTTTTTCCTTGTTCTTGTCATTCTCCTGCATTCGGAATGATTCCTCAATGCGCAAATGACCACCAAGTTGTTCCAATGACAACTCTTCTTTGTTGTGTTTCAACATATGTTTGAAATCCTTCCAGGATGGTGGAAGTTTGTCAATGATGCTTGAAACAGCAATAGCATCATCCATCATCAAGCCGTGTTGTTTGAATTGTCCCAGGGTTCGTAGGATTTCATGGAATTGCTCCATAACCGGTCGAGAATCAACCATCTTGTAATTATTGAAATTACTAACCAGGAATTTCTTACTCGAAGCATCTTCAGTTAAATACTTCGATTCAAGAAAGTCCCACAGTTCTTTTGCTGATTCAACATTTTGATAAACATCGAAAAGTGCATCAGACATACCGTTCAAGATGTGGCCTCGACAAATATAATCATCATTCTCCCATTTGCTTCTGCGTCTAGCATTCTCCAATGTTTCATCCTCACTAGCCTCCGGGCATGGTGTGCTAAGAACGTAGACGACTTTGAGAGTTGTCAGCAAAAAATGCATCTTCTTTTGCCACCTTCGAAAATCGTTGCCTTCAAATTTGTCCAATTTCTCGAATTTTGAAGTCAGGTTCTTCATTGATTCCGCCATGATTCTCACGAAAAATACAACTTTAGATTGTTGGGGGGATTTTCGCAGTATGTAGATATGAGAATCAAAATAGGAAGAACTTGGATAATCAATTGGATCGTGTGTAGAACACTTTCCTAAAGTTGTATTTTGCCACTGCAAATCAACTTTGGGATAATCCAAAAGATGCACTCGAATTTCGAAAGAAATAAGAGAATTGGCTTGGAGGATTGTAGAATTATTGTGTCTGTAGTGTTTTTATGTTTCTCGTATGTTTTCTTGTGTTCTCTATGAATTCTGCAGGAATTCATATTTGTAGATGAAGAATGCAGTAGATATGAAAAGATACAACCAATTATGAAAGGGTGCATTAGTTGGGATTCAAATTTGAATTTCAAGTTCAAATCTAAATTCAAATAAGATTTGATTTCAAATTTCAAATTCAATTGCTGATAGTTAATTTTATCCAGCAATACGAATTTAAATTAGTCATGACCATGACTAAATACCCCCCACATAATTGCACAAGGAAAAAGATTATTCCACCACCTTAGACAGTCCTGTCACGCGGGTGACCCGGGTTCGATCCCCGGCAACGGCGCCATGTAACTTAGACAGTCCTTCCACCACCTTTAAGAAATGATTTAAAAAGAAATTTATTTTTCGCTAACCTTTGAAAGAGTTCAGACAAAATGTGGGTGGTCATAATTTATTAGATAGTGGAAGACTGTACACCGAAAGCGTACGGTTGTCAAAGTTGCAGTAATTTATAGGTAAGACCGGATCGTTCACTGGAGGATGTGCGATAGAAGCAGGGCCAACGTCGTTCTGCTAAATTTTCTACTCGGTTACTCGTATTTGATTGGTTTGATTTTCTAACATTCTAAGGTTGACAGAATTGAAAGTCTATTCTAGAAAGCAAAGAAATATGTGAAGAGAATGAACCATGCAATGCAGACAGAAGGACTGAGGAGAAGAAAAATGGACAATGTGTAGACTTGCGTAAACTAAACTCCCATTTTAATGATTCGGATCTTAGTCTTGAAATAATTCCCCGGTTAGACAATCACTCACACATCTTTAATTATTTTCCCTTTTGACAGATAGGTACTTACAATTAACTTTGCGTGCATTTAAAACACCACGAACTTCTAAAATACCTCAAGCTCATGAATATCCACCAGGTCTCATCACTTACTTAAGGTGGAAAGCAATATCTAATCCATCTCCCCAGAGTAGGACTAAATACACTTGTTTCTCTTGGTCACGCCCAAACTATCATTAAATCTCCAAACCCAATTGCTAAATATTTCCAAGTTCGCTATATGAAATTTAACAACTCATCCAAGTGACCTCTATGAAAGCAGTAAAGAAAGCGATTAAAGAAAGCAATTAAAATTCTATCACTTGGATGTTTTGCCAAACCCAATCCTAACGAGTTGAAACATACTTTTTACCTTTCGATAAAACACAATTGGAAATTCCTTTGAACTATGGGGTCAGGGTCATGTGGTAAGGAACTACTAATTAATCCCTCCCGACCAAGTGCCCACTCGGATTTTTAATAAACTGTTTGGCAAAAGAAATTTATGTTAAAATTACTCCCCGTTATTTAAGAAAATCATCAAGGCCAATTTACTGAAGTCTAGTATTAATTAGTGTTCATGGCACATAGCCCAGTTGCCCTGAAAATCCATGATACGACTAACTGATACCATATTTCAACAAATAGTATTCTAAAAGAATTGATTAGATTTTGACAGCCATTCCCTTTTAAACGACAGGTACTAAACTCCAATTTAAGAAACAAATCTTCTTAGGCCTAGAATAAACCTCATCACTGACTCTGATTCTTTAAAATTAACCCTTGATCGAATTTGAATTATTCATAACCAGAAGAATTACTCCTTACTTAGATCCGAAATTTAGAATTTGATGATTTGGAAATTTAATTCGTGCGAATCTCTATAAAAACTAATTCCTAATTGTCCACGGGAAGGATCCCAAAATATTTATAATTAATTAGACATTATAGCACACAATTACATAGTGAATTGATTCCAATCTCATGTTTTGACCCGAATGCACAATTTTGACACTACATCACTCTGCCATGTCTCATACACCATTCGGATCTCACATAAATATTGAATTAATCATATACATGCAAAATTGGGTTTTAAAATAAAATAACAATAATGTGGTTTGGTTTATTTTAAATTATACATGCACAAACACAAAATCAAAAGACCAAATATGCAAACGACAATTAAGAAGAGATAAACAGATCAAGATTGCATCAGATAAATAATCAAAGTTCAACACTTCACAGACACAAACTTTATTTAACCAGAAACATGATGTTCGGTCATATATCCAGAATCATGATATGCAATCAAAATTTGAAAACCCTAAATCAAATTACCTCACGCATTGAGACTCAATCACAGCTACTTATGCGCAAAGATTCAAGAATCTTAACTCTAATTCTAAACCATTTAAATTAAAATCTAATCGTGCAGAATTGACTCCAAATAAACATAATCTAATATGCAATAACGAATAAGACAAAGGGGCAGACTTTATAATAATCAAGATCAAGATTTCCAGATTTTCTAAAAGATTATTTCGGCTATGTGAACATAATTTTAAGGGCAGAATTCTTCATACCGAAATTTGATCAACAAGATTTTTGAATAGAAATCAAGAACCAAGAAAACATACCAGATTCACCGATCCATGAATTTAATGATGCGAAGAACGGAAGAAAAAGATATGAAATCCGGACCAAGATTCATCAATTAGAATAGATCCAGATTTATTCTAAACTAGAATTCGAAAACAAAAATTGAAAGAACAAATTTAGGAACGGGCTACCTACGGTTTATTGTTGGATTGAAAGAACATCTAACTATTACACAGAATTAAAGGCGTGCAAGCCTTAAGAACTACATTGCGAAATCTGAATGGCCACGAACGGCTCTGGCTTCAACCCCACGGCATCTCGACGTCGGGTATGGATTGTCCCCATTCTATGCTGTCAAAGGGGAAGTATTTATAGAAGAGATGTGGCTTGGGCTCCAAGATGAGATCATAACAGCAAGGATACGCATCTAAACAGCAACGATTTGAAAAGATTCATAAATATTTGAAATATGCCGCTTGGGATTGCAACCTGGTGTGAGGTAGGAGTTTGGATATGACATGGGCTGCAGCTCGCCTCTTCCTTGTGCTGGGTGTGAGTAGCAGCAAAAGATATGAGATGGATGTGGAGGGTGTGACGTAGAATAGGGTGGTGAGATGAAAACTTGGTGAAGGGTATGAGTGAGTCTGGTCAGGATGTGAGTTGGTGAGTGACTGATATCCCATATTCAAGGTGAGCTGGAATGGATATGGATATGAGTGACTTGTATCTCATATCCCATTTAACTCATATCTTGTGGTGAGAGTTAGAGGTTTGGATATGAGTGAGGTGTATCTCATATCTCATTTGTAGTTCAACTCCGCCCTTCTCTAGCTCACATCCTAATTCCGATTCGGATCCTGTAAACAACTAACCAAACTGTTAGCAACTTCCATATTTCTATTGCATTTCCACCAAATTATATTTAATTTATATAATTTCATCGCAAATTAATTTTCATTCCAAAAATATAAATTTTCGCTCAATTGCTTCGCTCGATTATATAAATTGCCCTAAAATGTGAATTTATTCTCATGCCGAGGACACGAAAATGGATGACAATAACAGTCAATTTTGACTGTTATCACCCCCACATAATTGCACAAGGAAAAAGACAAAACAAGTTCCAGCAAACTACACTGGTCTTAGTCATGACCATGATTAAGTCTACTCTCGTTTGCTGCATTGAAAGACAAAGAGAATGAAATTCCAGCAACCCATCTACAATTTAGTCATGGTCATGACTAACCCATAGGCTGCTTGCTGTCTTTCTTTTCCTTCCACATCTTTTCATATACCTCCTAATTCATTCCTCTTGACCTCTCGCTAGGTCATCCTTTGTCGTAGTGGCTTATGTGAGTGTGCACTCCGCACCTCCTAACCCACATTATAGCTCGACTACAACATAAGCCAAACTTTAGTAAATCCAATTACACCAAAATACATGATGACACTAAAATCATCAACATTCTCTCCATTACCCTGACTAGCTCAACTGCTACACCAGAGTTACCTGACTTGCAAAGTCCATCAGTGACACACCCATATAAAACCACAGTCATTTCACACAACCCTTCTCTAAAAATCTTCTTGAACAAATACTGCGCCTCACTAATCCTTTTCTCTCGAAACAAACCCTTCAATAACGGACTGAATGCAGACTCATTAGGAACATGACCAAGTTTAAAGAACCAACCCAGAATAGAAAAGCCATAGTTTGTATGGTTAGACAAGCAGCAACTGTTGATGGCAATGCTCATCGTATATTTGTCAATTGGAATTCGCAAACGGCGCATATCCTTGAAAAGGGAAAGCGAAACAGTGTATTCTTTCAATTTGACCACAAATGAAAGTAATTTAGTAAATTCTTTCATAGTAGGGAGAGGCCTTGTACGGGACATTTGATCGAACATATGAAGTGCAGTATCTAGATCCCGTAAATCCTGCCAATTTCCCCAAGATTGTGTTCCAAAGCAAGAATACAAAGAGGGAAGAGGAGGTGGAATTCGAGTGAAAGTACCTGATTGGTAGGAGGCATTTGGAGTGGAGATTGGGAATTTGGGGAGTTTGAAGCGGCGCATTATTTGGGGCATTGTTATGTAAAGAGGTGGAGACTGGACAGACAGATGCAGCAAGAGAAGAATGCGAATGCAGCAGAGGGAATAGACACGAAGAAATGGGTTTTTACTTGTTGATGTCTAAAGTCGGCACATCTTGAATTCTTGATTGTGGTTTGTGGACAGCACTTTTTCTTTTGTACGGAGCATCGTGACTTTGGCAAATAAGGTGGGTGATATTAGGGGTGAAAGCGGGACGGATAATTCCCCCCCGATCCGATGTCGTATTCGATTATATTCGAATCCGAATTCGAATTTTGATATCCGGCGGATATTTGGCGGATACGGGACAGGATATGGGATTGTAAATATCCGCCCGTATCCGAAAAAATCCAAATTTTATGCGGATATTATCCGTATTTTCTATCCGAATATCCGAATTTTTATATATATATATTTATATATGTATATTATAATATTATATTAAAATAAATAAGTAATACTATATGTATAAATATAATCAAAAGCTTTGAAAATCATATGTAATTAAATCAAATCATATTAATCAACTCGATTATATCATTAGGTTCTTTGCATCTAAACTGTAGTACGTAAATGCTATTTAGATATCTTGAACGAAATAACTAATGATTTTAGAAAATTTAAAAAATAAGTTTAGCTTACATATAGTATAGATTCTGATTTCTCTTAAAAAATTATTAAAAAAAATAATTTTAAAAAATAAAATATTATCCGAGTTAAAATTCGAATCCGTCTCGTATCCGTTTTCCGAAATATTCGAATTCGTATTTGTATCCGGCCTATTCGTATTCGATTCTGTATTCGACAAAAAAATATGGGATAGGATACGGGACGGGTACTATCCGCCCGTATCCGTCCCGTTTTCACCCCTAGGTGATATATAAAGCCAGCCAAAATCTCTGCTTTCTCTCCCGTTTTTATTTCTACTCCTATTGCCCAAAACCCCAAATTCTCCTTTCATTCATTAAAGCATCGCCGGCGCCTCCTGCCCACCGCCATTCTTCGTAATCTGTCGCCTGCCCTCCGCCGCCATGCGCCTACTCTTGGCGGCCACTCTCCGCCTGCTCTGTGATCTGTTTCCGCTCCTTGTGATCTGCCGTCTGGCATCCGGCGCCATCTGTCGGCGATTCCATTCATCAGCTGACTGCCTTTGCAGGAAAAGGTGATAACGAGTGGTTCCTTTTTTTTTTTTTTACTTGTTTTCTATTTCGATTCCAATGTTTTCTTTTATATTCCTGTTGTGTACATTGTCTCCCTTCGCTGTTGAACATTTCGACCTTATTAGATGATAGGAGCAGTAATTTTTTTTTTGCTGAGCCGAAGCCTGGAAAGTTGCAATGAGAAAAAAACAAAAAACAAAGGAAAAAATAACGAGAAACCTAAATATCAACCAACGGGTATCTAGAATCTCGGGAACCAGACGCTGGAAGTATCCGCCGCCACATCCCTATAAACGAAGTCCGGGGGAAACGCCCACGTGGTGAAGAAGGCTTCCTGTGAAGCACCATGTTTGGCCAGAGAGTCTGCAACCCGGTTACCTTCCCTGTAAACATGATGAATCGAGCAATATTCCAATGACGATCTAGCCGCTCTGGCTCGCTCAATGAGGGCAGCCAAGGGATGACATGGGATGACATGGATCAACAACTTCCAGTAGAGCAATAGCAACCAAAGAATCCACATAGACACAGATGCGATGCAACCCTGCACGAAGACAATATTCCAGTCCAAACACAAGTGCAGCCATCTCTGCATATATATTGGTCTTGATCCCCAAAAACCCGTAGCCTCCAACACCTTTCCAATGAAGCTACCATCGGTGTGAAGAACATGCCCAGGATAATTGTGCATATTCCAATGCACCAGCGTCGCCTAGAGGTGAGAAGCATTCGGCTTCGTCCTGGCATTCTGGAGGTCAGCACAGAGCCGGTGGATGTCCCGAACAAGAAGCCAGACGGACTTGGAGGCCCCCCTAAAAACCTGAGCATTACGCTCTAACCATGCAGTCCAGAGAGCAGCTAGAAAAAGGTCTCCATGCACACTGAACATGCTGCGTAAGAAGCCCCGAATTGACGCCAAGGAATGAGCTCACAGTCCGAAGGAATGATAATACGTAGCCGACTCCAAACTTGGACAACCCATGGACAGTAAAAGAGGCAATGTGCCCAGCTTTCCACTTCCACCGCGCAAAGATCGCAGAGGGGAGACGAGGCAAGATTGCGACGGTATCTCAGCAGATTCACAGGGAGGGAGGAGTGACCATTGAGCCATAGAAAGAAGCTGATTTTCTCCGGAATATGAATTTGCCAGATCCATTTACACCCACTCGCTTCAACAGCTTCATTAGCAAGGAAAGCATAGGTGCTGCCCACACTATATTTGCCACTAGCAGACCCTTTCCAGATCCAAGTATCAGCGAGGTCATTGTTCAAAATGGGAGGAGGGTTTTCCTCAAATTCCTGAGAGATATCAGACGGCATGATGGAGTATAGACGATGCAAGTCCCACTGGTCATTAGCAATAACATCACGAACTCGAAGATCCAAGTCTTGGGTAGCGACAAAAGGCATTCGAGGCCCAATTGAAGCACCCTGCCACCAACTCGAAAACCAAAATGAGACCGCACCATTTCCAATCCTCAGCGAGAATCCCTCTTTGAGCAAAGGAAGAATTTTACTCAACACCCTACAAAGCTTAGAGTTGGAGTTGGACGGTGGTGAGCATAGAAGGTGGGAGGGTGAAAACCATGCCCTCGCGATCTGAACCCTCGGCTTTTCAGGAGAGTGTAACATGCCCCAAAGGAGCTTACCAAGCAACGCAACATTCATGAGGCGAGCACTGCGTAGCCCAAGCCCCCCGAATTTACGTGGAGCAGCCACTGAATCCCACCGAACTAGATGCAATCCAATGCCATTCCTGTCCTTCCATAAGAATCTATTAATTTTACGATCAATGGCATTGCGAATCCCCTCCGGCAACCAATGAATTTGCATAAAATAAAACGGAATGGCTGCGAGCACCGCACGACAGAGGGTGAGTCTACCAGCTTTATTCAATAATTTGCTAGCCCATCCCTCTAACTTAGCATCCATTTTATCCAAGATAAATGTGAAATGAGAAATCCGTTGGCGTCCAAAGATCATTGGAAAACCCAAGTAAATCCCAATATCTGCTACTGAAGTCATATGAAGAGCATCCTGAATCCATGACCGATCAACCAGGCTGACATGTGGGGGAATAAACATAGTAGATTTGGAAGGATTAAGTTTCAAACCAGAGGCCTTCCCAAACCGTTGCAGCGTTTGAGCTATAATCCGGACACTGTTCCGATCCACCATGGAACATAAGAGCAAATCATCCGCAAAAAGCAAGTGGGAGATATCCAAACCGGCAGAGGCACATCGCAGAGGCTTCCACAGATTCATGTCAACCAGATTACGAATCATAAGAGAGAGCTTTTCCATAACTAGGAGGAAGAGATAGGGGGAAAGGGATCACCTTGACGCAAGCCTTTCCCTGGCTGAAATGGATCCAACGGAGTCCCATTCCATATGACAGCGTAGGACGGAGATGTCACACACTCCATAATAAGGTGGAGACAACCAGTGGGAAGCTTCATCTCAATGAGACATTCATGGAGGAATTCCCACTTCACGTTATCGTACGCTTTCTCAATATCGATCTTCAATATTATGGCTCGAGTTCTTGATGTGGATCCTGACAATTGTCCCAACAGCTCTTGCAATGTGACTGTATTATCCACAGGCCCTCTTCCCGGAAGGAATGCGGACTGGTGCCAAGAAATACTTGTTTTGAAGATGGGCCGGAGACGAGAGACTAACACGTTCGTCAACACTTTATACACCACGTTACATAGTGTGATCGACCGGAAGTGCTTGAAGGTCGTCGGCGTTGGTATCTTTGGAAGCAGACAAATAAAGGCAGCGGAAAAACCAGTTGGAAATATTCGAGTGGTAAAAACCTGCTGGATGAAATCCATGACTGATCCTCCCACTATGTCCCAATAAGTCTTAAAGAAATGGCATGGGAATCCATCCGGCCCGGGGGCCGAAAACCCGTTCATTCCATGAACTACCTCACGAATCTCAGCAGGCGAAGGGATAAGATCAAGCTCAGCGGCCAAAGTCTCGGACGTAGCCGGAAGAGGGGGAATAACGATCCCCTCATCCGTCTCTTCCTCACTATGGGAATTAGGGTCAGACACATTACAGAAGAAGCGGGTGAAGTAATCACGGGCATGTTCCTGAAGTTCCGTTTCAGTCTCGCACCAGTCCCCATTGGGCAAAAACAGACCATGCACTCTTGCCCTATGATATTGTTGCTTGACCTTGGCATGAAAATAAGATGAGTTTCTATCGCCAAATCGAACCCACTTCTCACGCGACCTTTGAAACAATTTCATCTCCTCTTGAGCTAAGAGAGAATCCAATTCTGCCCGAAGCTCCGTCTCAAGCATTAGTAGTCGTAGAGAGTCCACCGTCTCAAGCGTTCGAGCTATCCCAGCCAGTCTATTCAAAATCTTAGTCTTCCTCCATTTAATGTTCCCCACAGAGGACTTCTTGAAGTCCAAAGAGGCCGATCGCATAACAGATAATTTCTCAGGAAGGGGGATATCAGATGAACCCCAAACTGAAGCCACCACAGGACGGTACGCGAGTACCTCAGCCCATGACGCCTCCCAACGGAAAGGTCTTTCCACCGGGGACTGTGATCCGATCCTACTCGCGGAAGGACCTGTGCAAACCCTAGCGGGAAAGTGGAGAGCCAAGACAGATTTATGAAACATCTGTCCAGTCGTTTCATAATCCGCTGATTATCCCCAACGGGCCGCGACCATGTGAAGAGACCACCTTGCGTGTTAATGGTCGACAAACCACAAGAGTGAATAATATTTCCCAATTCCTCAGCATGCGCTATGTTAAAGGAACCACCACGCACCTCCTCGGACAAGAGGATCTGATTCCAGTCACCCACGAGTAACCAAGCCCCTGATATACACTCAGCCAACCCTGCAATGTGATCCCAAGATTGCCAACGTTCACCATAACGGGGCGATGCATAGATACCCGAGACAAACCACTCCACCGAACCGCTGGTCACCTTCACCGTGATCAACCTATCTTTACAATCAAATAGAGAAATATTAATGGACATAGCTTGTTTCACGAGAAGCCACAAACTCCCCGCACGACCAACTGACTCCTGCAAGCAGAACTGAATGTAACCAGCCCTCAAAAGCTCAACCTGAAATCGGGAGAATTGGACTTGCGGTTCAAGGAGGAAAACCATGTCAGAGAGTGACGACGTAATAAATCCATCAGATAACGACGTGTAGGCGGCCAGCAACCCCACCAACATTCCAGGCCATTATTCAGAAGTTCCTAAAATCCATAAAAGATACGATGAGAGGGTAGGAACCCTAATTCTGCATTGGAACTGCTTCATCATCAGAGGGGTCCCCAACTGGTTTTGTCGCTCCCGCCGGCACTAACCGCCCACGCAAACCATCCACCACTGCATCCGTTGAATTCGGTGAGGGAGACGGACGAGCTCTCTTAGAAACAGCAGAATTCCCATCATCATGCACAGGCAGCACTGTGTGGAGGATGCAGAAGCCCGATTGTCATGTTTCACCGAGTGGAACCCCTTAGGCCCCCTCTTGGAAACACTAGGCCCAATATCACCAGCCGATGGCCCCTTAGGCCCTGAAGCCACACCTTTCCCCTTCAATGTTGGGCCAGCATAATCTGATTTAGTTTCCTTTGGGCCGGGTCCAACCAGTTTAGTATCCAACTCTGATCTAGGCCCTTTCATTGGCCCACCACCTTTCTTACGTATAACTTTGATCCAGTCACCACCCGCAGGTTGGCATGGGAAGTCCTCCTTATGCAGGACGTGCGCCCCCATGTTTGCCACCCCCAAGTTGTAACCGTCACCAACTCGGACGTCGGAAGTCCATGCCTCAGGAGAGGCAACCACCGGAATCTTGTCCTTCGGCAGAGAAACCCCACCATCCCGGTGTTCCACCACAGTCGTATCAGTGGCAGGCCCTTGGCATGCAGAAGTAGCATGTCCATAACAATGGCACCTTGTACACAATAAGTGAAGGCCCTCATAACAGACCTTTTGCCAAACATCCCCCACCAGCACGCTTGACACCACCGGAAGCCGTAAATCGATCTCGACTGCTAGCTCGTCGCAAAGCTGCAAATTAAATATTAGTCCTACACCACAGAAGAAGATAAATAAATGTAATATATATAGTGAGTAGGGTCGTCTCCACAGGGAACTTGCTCAAAGAGTTTATTTTCAATCACTTGATTAATTATAAATTATATTTATATTTATAAAGATGGGGGGATTTGATTTCAACTAAACTAGTAAAAAGAAAATAAAAATTAAACAAGAATAAAAATAATTGCAAGGTAACAAGTGAGCTCTTTAGGATAATTAAAACTCTAGTTTAGGCATGAATTATGTATTGGATATGGAATTGATCATTGACATGCATTTAACTTAATTGGCTAATTGACTAAATTGGTTAAAGTTGGTCTACAAGCGTTTCCCAACCAATTTTTCCATACTTATTCGATGATTTAGGTACGACCATAAACCATTCCCCTAATCAAGTGTGAATACTAGGTACGACCATAGCATATCATGACTTGATAGCATTTAGCACAAGAAAAACCCAATTCGATTCAACACTAATCCTACGAGGTAGTGTTTAAAACCGATTTTAATCCCTCACTAGAGTATTCTTCCTCTAGTTTGCTACTTGGTTGGAAAAATACACAATTACGGATGCACTTCCCAATCTAGCAATAAATTACTCAATCAACACGCGGCCGCTATATCAATCAAGCAATTCAAAACATAATAAATAGAGGAATTAAAAATACCCAATTCAATTAAGCATAAAAATATGTCAACAAAATAAGTCTCACAATTCCATATCCACACACAAATTCAAAGCCTAAACTAGATAAGAAAACTACTCACAATCCATCCAAAACATAACCAAATCCACACAATCCAACATGGTAATCAATTATAGAATTTGAACAAGAAAATCACCCACGAAGGATCGAATCCTTATTGCCCTTGGAATCCTCCAATTTTGTAAGTGCCAACAAAAATGGAGTATCCTCTCTAGTGTGTCTCCAATGGTTGGAACCTCTTTTTGGTGGAAAATTGGCTAATGTCTTGTGTTTTGTGGAATAATGGCCAATGTGTTGTGTGTGTGTTGTGTGTTTTTGCTCTTTGGTCTCCTCCTATTTATAGCAAAACAAGACCAATTTTTAATTCTTCTTTCTCCCTTTTTGCATGTTCATGGTAGTAGCCTCCTCAATTGCATCCAAAAGCCTCCCTCAATTGCATCCAAAAACATCAAAATCATGCATTTGATTATTCTTTTGTAATTGATTCCCAAGGATTTGATGCCCAAAGATTTGATGCCATGAAGAAAAATCTGAAAATTCCTCTTGATTTGATGCCCAAAGATTTAGATACTTCAATTTAGCCCCAAGGATCTTTTTGCAAATTTTGATGCTTCACACATAGACCCCACAGCTGGGAATTGGACCTTAGGCGTGGGCACGCCCAACACTTCAAAATAGGCTGCCCCATGTTGGAAATTTTGCCACCTTTCCTACAAAACCAATGTCCCAAAAATCAATCCAATCAAGGCCATTTTTATTAATTTTCTCAAACAATTTAAGTTGACATATGCATAAAAATATCATCAAATACAACATATATCAACTCCCCCACACCTAATCCATGCTTGTCCTCAAGCATATATCAAAACCAAATATCAAAAGTGCATGCCAAACCAAGTATCATTCAACCATGTCAAAGTTTCATCAAAATCAAGGTATGCAAAGCCAACTATCCTCACAAAATGGGAAAATATAATAAGAGATCACTCACCCTCAAGTGTTTAGGCTAGATTTCACTCAATACGCATAGAGAACTATCAATCCTATAGGCTTGCTATCAAATCACAGTAAATTCACATCTCAAATAAGAACATGATGCTCATAATCAAAGGGTCTTTATTAGGGTTGTAACGGGGCTAAGGTTGGGGTAGGAAAATATGGAATATGTAGGTTAAAAGGAATTGAGGAAATTGTCTAACCATCAAAACATGCTACGAAACATAAGTTGCACAAATTCTTTTTGACATCAATGATCATGCTGCTCTCAAAATAAAGAATTACACTTGCAGCTAATACAAACATGTCTGCCTCTCTCTCTCTCTTTTTTTTTTTTTCTTTTTTTTTTCTTTTTTTTTTGGTGGCTTTCAATAGCTTGGTACGTTTATGAGAGGAATTCCATTGTCTGAAAATTGCAGACAGAACTTCAACTCTTTGTTCATAACACTCCGGTTAGAGGAACACGTTCCAAACTATTTATTTCCACTGCCCTGGTATTTTTTTTTTTTCATTTTTTTTATTTTTTTTTTATTTTTTTTTTAGAGAGAGGCAGTACAATAACAAAATCAAATGTCGAATACAAAAACTCAATCAACTCACATCAAGTGCAACCTTTAACCAAAATCACATGTAATGATACTTAAACAAATTTCCTCATGTTCCTGGGGTTCAAATGAGTGTATGGCCATAATCGAAGAAAAAGGTCTCAGGCTAAGGGGTTAAACATGAACCAAGAAAAATGGATATATCATCAATAGGCTCAGAGTGGTTCACTAAAGGATAAACATGGGTCAAGGGAAAAACAAGGCCAAAATGGGGTATTCCTAGTGCCCTTATCATTTTATTTGCATCAAGATTCAAAAATGAGAGTACAATCAACTATGTACAATCAAGCAAGTTCTAGAAAATCAAGTCTCATGCGTTTCACACAACAAGAAAATTTGAGCAAATATGTGATGGGTTTTTTATTTTTTATTTTTTATTTTTTATTTCATGGATTTTTTTTTTTTTTTTTTTAAAAAAAAAGGGCTCAAATTTAAATCAAAAGGCTCAAATAGCTCACTTAGGGTTAAGTGATAGAAAACTAAGCATACCCCTCAATTAATTTGACTAAGAACATGGCAAACTCTACAAAATTCAAGCAATGCATATAAGACTTGGTAAGACAACACAAGAGGACAAGCTAAGAAGTTCAAAAATCATATTCATGTGTAAGCATATCCTAAAAATCCCCCCACACCTAAATCATGCAATGTCCCTATTGCAAAATAAAGATGAAATTAAGAGAGGGAGATAAGAACTTCCCTGGATTAGGTGGAAGCGCCCGCGGGGCCTATTGTCTGGCCCGGAGGATCTCTAAAATAGAGTCCATCCTTGCTTCAAGGCGAGCCTGGGAAGTTTGAATTTCGGTCTGAGATGCTTTCAAGGTGGCAACTTTGTTGGACCTTTCTTTGTTGGGGGTTTAGAAACCCCTTTTGAAGTAGGTGCCAAAACAGTTTTTTTAGATCGAGTAGCCGGGGTGTTTTTTTTCTCCCCATTCGAAAATCCCTGCACTCAGAAAATACCAACAATGCCAAGAACAAAAATGCAATCTAATACATCCTGTCCAATGCTAAACCATGACAAAACAAATCTTAATTAATTCAGAACTCCCTTGATTCAATTATCCAACAAACCAACAAGCAACACGATTCCACAATTATCCAAATTCTATTCCTCAATCAAATTGAATTCAATTATGTGATGTGCAAAAACCTTAGCAACACAGTGATAAGCAACAAGCCCCAAATCAAATTTTCCAATTGTTAATCCAATTTCAACACTTACCACAGCAATTTTAACAATTCAGATTTGGAAATTTGACTATTGAAGAATTAGGGCACAAATTGAAAACAAAAAGTTGAAGAACAACTTACAACCAAATTTTGGGCACAAGGGCGGCGGTGGAGTTTCTGCGCAGAGGCGTTGGTGGACGGCGGTGGAGGGCGGCTCCGGCGGCTGGTAGTTCGGGGGGGCGCGAGTGGGCAGCGGGGGAGAGGCCGGCGATGGCGCTCGGCGAGGAGAGAGACAGGCTGAAGAGGTGGCGGCGCTGGTCGATTCGCGATTGGTGGAGGGCGGAGGTGGCGGCGCTGGCTCGAGCAAGGCGGAGGGCGGCGCGAGCTGTTGCAGATCCGGCGAGGGGCGAGAGGTGGCTGCGGATGGACGGCGGCGGCGCCTGGGCAGCGAAGAGCAGGGGCCGGCGAAACAGGTGGTTCGCGACGGAGGCGGCTGGGGCGGCGCAAGCGGGCAGCGGGGGAGAGGCCGGCGCCTGGGCAAGGAGGATGGTGTCTCGCGGTGGGTAGGGCGGAGAGAGAGAGAACAAGAGAGAGTAGGAGAGAGGCCGCGAGTGGGCGGCGGCGGGCGGTGGGTTTAAGCTTGACGGAGAGAGATCGATGGAGGGGATGGTGCCGGCGGTTGTAGGGACGAGAGAGGGAGAAGGAGGAAGACCACAAGGGATGGGCGAGCGGCGGCGACACCGAGAGGAGGAGGCGGCGGTGCTCCGGCGTGGGTGAGGGCGGCGGACGGCGGTTTGCTGGGCAGAGAAGAACAGGCTGGACTGGTGGGTGGAACGAGAGAGAAGAGGGCGTGTGTTTAGTTGGGCTAGGGCTTGAAGTGAGTTGCATTTTAGAATTCGTTTCTTGCCTTATGTTGTCTTGAATTTCAGCCTATTTTTGTTTCTTATGTGTGCCCACGCCTAGGGCTCCCATTTAGCCTGGTGGACCTCCTTCCTTCCATTCCTATACCAGTGTAGATTGACTCATTGGGCGTGCCCACGCCTAAGGCTTCAAATTGGTCTGTTCGTTCCTCTCACTTGAACCCAAATTCCAGTGTAATTTTACTCCTTATGCGTGCCCACGCACAAGGCTTCTAATTACTCTGTTTCTCCATCTCTCTTCCTTATGAATTCCAGAATGAATTTTGCTCTTAAGCGTGCCCACGCCTAACATCAATGTTTGTCCTGCAATTCCAAAGGCTCCTGAAATCAACAATTGAAATCCAAAACCATAGAAAACTTTATTAGACTCGAACTAAGACTCGAAAATTCAACTAAATAAAGTGAAATTTAAATATGAAACTTGGGTTGCCTCCCAAGAAGCGCCTTTCTTTTAAGTCTTTGGCTAGACATATCGTCAAAGTTCCAATTAACATTTTCCCACTTGGGACTTCTGGGAGTCATATACTCCACTTCTTTTCTTTGCAAATCCCTTGTAATTTGGCTTAAGTTGGAAGCCATTTACATTCACCTTCTTGTCCAAGGCAAAACTTGGGGTTGCCATTTTATCAAAAGAATCATTGTTAGATTTAGTAAATGGACAAATCTCACAAGAACAACTCTTACCTTGATCAAATAATGAAGAAGATCCACAAAATTTCATACCATTTTCTTTTAAAAGTGGTGGATCTTCCTTGTACACCATGACATCCCCTTGCATCTCTTTCCACACTTCCTGCACACAACTATCAAGTATATCCACTCCACACAATTCATTAGATTCCATAGGGTATTTCATAGCATAAAAAATGTTAAACTTTATTTGTTCCCCATCAAATTCCATTGTGAGAGTTCCATTTTTTACATCAATTTTAGTTTGCGCAGTGCTCATAAAAGGTCTTCCTAGCAAAATAGGTGAGGGATTTGGTGAATTTTCGTCATGCATGTCCAAAATATAGAAATCAACAGGAAATATTAACTCATTAACTTGGACTAGGACATCCTCTATAATCCCTTCAGGATATGCATTAGTCCTATCCGCTAATTGAATTATTATGCCTGTTTCTTTAAGTGGTCCAATGTTCAAAGAGTTAAAAATAGATCTAGGCATTACATTAATAGCAGCACCTAAATCTAACATAGCCCTTTTTACCTCCATTTTACCTATCTTGCATGGAATGACAAACATACCGGGATCTCCGCATTTTTGTGGAAGTTTCCTTTGAAGCATGGCGGATACACTTTCTCCCGCTATCACCTTCTCATCTCCTCTCAATTTTTGCTTGTTGGAACACAAGTCCTTTAGAAACTTTGCATATCGAGGGATCTGCTTGATTGCATCTAACAAGGGAATGCTCAATTCCACTTTTTTAAACACCTCCATGATTTCCTTGTCCTTTTCTCCCTTTGAAGGCTTCACCAACCTATGAGGAAAAGGAGCAATATTAGATTTTGGAGTAATTGGTAAATTTAATTTTACCTCATCACTTGATTTTTGTGCTTCTTGCTCCATTTCTTTTTCAATTTCATCCTCTGCCTTTTCCTTTGAAACGATCTCCTTTGGACCTTCTAATTCCTTTCCACTTCTCAGCGTCATTGCACTAACATTTCCAGGATTAGCATGTGTTTGAGCGGGCAATTTTCCTTTTTCCCTTTGCTTCATATCACGTACCTCATTCACTACTTGGGACATTTGATCCTCCAAATTCTTTATACTTGTTCTAGTTTCCTGTTGAAATTGCAACATATTAGCTGCCATATTCTTAACTAGATCATGTAGAGAATTACCTGGGAAGTGAGCTTGTGGGGCTGCCCTTTGTTGTGGCGGCAGTGGAGCTGGTTGAAAACCCGGAGGTTGTTGTGTAGGAGCTTGTTGATTCCCATAACGCAAATTGGGATGATCCCTCCATCCCGGATTGTACGTGTTGGAAAATGGGTCGTAATTCCTCCTTTGCACAAATCCAGCTGCATTAACTTCTACTTCCTCAGACAGCGTGGGACAAGCATCAGTGGAATGATTCGTGTTTGAGCATATTCCACAGGCCTTTACCTGTGCATTCCCTACAGCAAGCTTACGAACAAAAGATGTTAATTCAGTTAATTGTTGCTGTAAAGAACTTACTTCCCCAGCTTCTTTCACTAGAACAACTTCCCTTGTCCCAAACTGCTGTGAATTCATTGCCATATTATTCAACAATGCCCAGGCCTCCTCCGGTGTCTTGTTCATAAGTGCACCTCCACTTGCAGCATCTATAAGCATCCTGTCCATAGTGGTCAAACCTTCATAGAAATACTGGATTAGTAATTGCTCGGAAATTTGGTGTTGTGGACACCTAGTAATAAGTTTATTGAACCTATCCCAGTATTCAAAAAGTGACTCCCCTGTAGCTTGTTTAATACCACATATCTCTTTCCTCAGGTTTGCAGCTCGAGAAGCAGGAAAATACTTCTCCAAAAACTTACGCTTCATCTCATTCCAAGTGGTGATACTACCTGCAGGAAGGTTGAACAACCAATCCTTTGCTGCATCTTTCAAGGAAAATGGAAATGCCCTTAGCTTGATTTGATCTTCAGTGACACCAGCTGGTTTCATGCTTGTACACACCACATCAAACTCCTGTAAGTGTTTGTGTGGTTCTTCTCCTGACAAACCATGAAAGTTAGGCAACAAATGTATTAGTCCAGTTTTCAACACAGAGGCCGCATTGTCGGCCACAGTAGGAAAAGTAATACAGAGTGGCTGTTGAGCCAAGTCAGGGGATGCTAGCTCCCTCAATGTTCTCTGTTGTGCCATAGCAGGTTGAGGAATTTCAGTTTCCTCTTCCACTTTTTTGCTTTCCTCAGAATCTGATGATGAACTTGAATCCTCCGCTATTTGAATTTCCAAATTAAGCAAAGGTGTTGACACCTCCGCTTTCTCTTCTCTCCTTCGTTCCCTGGCTTCTTTACTCAAACGGCGTGCGGTCTTTTCAATCTCTGGATCGTAATTCTTTTCACCACCACGATCTGTGCGAGGCATATACCAATAAGTGGAAATAAAGATTAGAGAAATATATATATATTAAATTAACCAAGGTATGAAAAATCCTCTTTTGGCGATAGTCCCCGGCAACGGCGCCAAAAGTTGCTAGCTCGTCGCAAAGCTGTAAATTAAATATTAGTCCTACACCACAGAAGAAGATAAATAAATGTAATATATATAGTGAGTAGGGTCGTCTCCACAGGGAACTTGCTCAAAGAGTTTATTTTCAATCACTTGATTAATTATAAATTATATTTATATTTATAAAGATGGGGGGATTTGATTTCAACTAAACTAGTAAAAAGAAAATAAAAATTAAACAAGAATAAAAATAATTGCAAGGTAACAAGTGAGCTCTTTAGGATAATTAAAACTCTAGTTTAGGCATGAATTATGTATTGGATATGGAATTGATCATTGACATGCATTTAACTTAATTGGCTAATTGACTAAATTGGTTAAAGTTGGTCTACAAGCGTTTCCCAACCAATTTTTCCATACTTATTCGATGATTTAGGTACGACCATAAACCATTCCCCTAATCAAGTGTGAATACTAGGTACGACCATAGCATATCATAACTTGATAGCATTTAGCACAAGAAAAACCCAATTCGATTCAACACTAATCCTACGAGGTAGTGTTTAAAACCGATTTTAATCCCTCACTAGAGTATTCTTCCTCTAGTTTGCTACTTGATTGGAAAAATACACAATTACGGATGCACTTCCCAATCTAGCAATAAATTACTCAATCAACACGCGGCCGCTATATCAATCAAGCAATTCAAAACATAATAAATAGAGGAATTAAAAATACCCAATTCAATTAAGCATAAAAATATGTCAACAAAATAAGTCTCACAATTCCATATCCACACACAAATTCAAAGCCTAAACTAGATAAGAAAACTACTCACAATCCATCCAAAACATAACCAAATCCACACAATCCAACATGGTAATCAATTATAGAATTTGAACAAGAAAATCACCCACGAAGGATCGAATCCTTATTGCCCTTGGAATCCTCCAATTTTGTAAGTGCCAACAAAAATGGAGTATCCTCTCTAGTGTGTCTCCAATGGTTGGAACCTCTTTTTGGTGGAAAATTGGCTAATGTCTTGTGTTTTGTGGAATAATGGCCAATGTGTTGTGTGTGTGTTGTGTGTTTTTGCTCTTTGGTCTCCTCCTATTTATAGCAAAACAAGACCAATTTTTAATTCTTCTTTCTCCCTTTTTGCATGTTCATGGTAGTAGCCTCCTCAATTGCATCCAAAAGCCTCCCTCAATTGCATCCAAAAACATCAAAATCATGCATTTGATTATTCTTTTGTAATTGATTCCCAAGGATTTGATGCCCAAAGATTTGATGCCATGAAGAAAAATCTGAAAATTCCTCTTGATTTGATGCCCAAAGATTTAGATACTTCAATTTAGCCCCAAGGATCTTTTTGCAAATTTTGATGCTTCACACATAGACCCCACAGCTGGGAATTGGACCTTAGGCGTGGGCACGCCCAACACTTCAAAATAGGCTGCCCCATGTTGGAAATTTTGCCACCTTTCCTACAAAACCAATGTCCCAAAAATCAATCCAATCAAGGCCATTTTTATTAATTTTCTCAAACAATTTAAGTTGACATATGCATAAAAATATCATCAAATACAACATATATCATCGACGCAAACACGCGCATAACGGCCGCGATTAGCCCTCTTAGACATATCATCCACTTTCACTGGAGTTCCCAACGCTTCAGCCAGGCGTCAGGATGAATTCATCATACATCTCCATACATAATTCCGGAAACCGTGCCCACACAACAGTCTTCCGAGGGGTATAAGCATTGACCTGGAAGTTTGGACGCCAAGGCATGAGTGTGAGATAACTGTCGAACAACGTCCAAGGACCCCCATTCAGAATGCGAGTGCGATCAGCCGCCCAATCAAACTTTACCAAGAAGAAATAATGATAGCATCCTCATTATGGAACTGGCCATCAAGCTTCCAAAGATGGGAGAGACGCTCCTCAAGTGCCACATAACCGACCTTCTTCCCGAGAACAGAAATAATGATAGCATCCTCAAACGGCTGACAAATCCGACTTTACACTTGAGGTGAGATAATCAAGCGAGGTTTCAACCGATCACCGTCGATAAACTCCAACAGCACAAGATCATTCTTATTCGTCTCCGTGGACAAAGGAGGGGGTGGAGAGTCCTTCCCCTGCAATACCATGTCCCGGAAGGAGGGTTTAGTACCGCCGGTGAAGACGAAGTTATCAGGTGGAACAAAATAATCGGATGGCACCGCCTAAGCGGGAAGGGACGAGAGAGTCGAGAGCGAAGTCATTTTCAGTAGTGATAGGAGCAGTAATTAAAGAATATATAAATTAAACCTATTGTTTTTTTTTTTTCAAGAAAAATTTATTTTTAGTTAATCTGCTGTCTATAGAAGGGGAAAGAAGCGGTATAAATAGTTTGACATGGATCACTCGATTAGTGTTTGTACAGACCTGCTTCTGTTCGTTGTTTAACTTTTAAAATTAGTTTGACAATTGGTTATTTTTAGTTATTTGTTCAGCATTCTTTTTTGGTATGCAATCTGTTTGATTTATTGTATTTTTCAATTGAAATTAAAAAAAATCATACGTTACCTTTTACACACCTAAGAGATGTACTCATCAATCTTTAAATCACCTAATTTACTGACTCCAATCTTGATCAATTACATAATCTATTGTTTGATTATGCCATGTTGGCTGGACGAGTTATGCTATGTTATAGAGTTAATGTTTGTTGCCTCTTATATGAGCTGGGGTTTGGTAACTATATATATATTGCGCTAAGATGATAATGGAGCTATAAATGTAGATGAGATCAGTTTGTCAATTACATGTCTCAGTGTTGCATTTGGTCTTTACCAATGGGGATTCTGAGCTTTATGACGATTTTTTTCCCTTTCTTTCCATTCTACAAAAACTTGCCTAATTCATTGACAAATTCATTGCTCTTAGCAAGCAATATGTAGGTCTCTGTATTGCATTTATGTTTTCGAAACCAACAATCCATGTATATTTTCATGATTCAAAAGAGCGATCCCCTGCTTTCTACAATGCTAGTAGTATTTCTTTTTTAAGTTCTACGCAATGCTTGTGAAATTTATGATAAGTTCTAAGGTGGAATCAATATTTATGTTTCAGTGTTCTTTATATTTTTGGGAAACAGAATTGATTGTGGAGATTGAATCTGGTTTTTGCTCATCCTCGATGGATCTAATAAACGAAGATGCCTAAAAACACAATGGCAATGAAAAAGCTGTTAGGTCCACAGTCTAAGCAAGTGAGGAACTTTATGCAGTAACTACTGTATGTGTTTGAACACCAACAATGAACACACAGATTACGGTATCAAGTGTAATATAAGCACATCGGAATAAAATGAAGCATAAAGTAAATAAACAACACCAAGAGTTGTTGACCCAGTTCGGCCTTCGGCCTACGTCTGGGGGATACCAATCCAGGAGGTTATTTCACTATGTGTATCAACAATGGCTTACAACCACACACAGAGATGAAATAACTTGAATGCCTTCACTCCAAACTCCAGGCGGATAGTTGTGATGACCAGCTGCTCTCTCCAGCCCTGGTATAGGCTTCCCACCTATTTCAACTCCCCAAAGCTAACCCACTTTGAGTTTCCCCTGAAGTAACCTGTGAAGCACCTCTCCTTGTTGAGTGAATAAATGAGTTGAAGTCTTCTTCCTGGTTTCACCTTAAGCACTCTCCTTGAATGTGTCTCAGCTTCACCAAAGGGAACTGATGAACAATCAGCAAACAGGAGTGCTCAAGGCTCTGGTCAATCTTTCAGCAAAGGGTAGTTTCTGTGAACACTAGGCTGAAGATTGAAGTGGCTTCTCTCTAAGTTGTTCTGAAAGCTTGAAGAAGTTTCAGAGTGTTTCAAGAATGATAATGTTGAGAAGTGATTTCCAAAGCCTCTGAAAAATCCATTTAAGCAAGCTGCTCTGCACACTTGAACGGTCATATTTCTTATTTGGGAAAGAGCCGTTGAGGTTAAGTGTTGGCTTGTTCAAATCTTCTTTCCTTAATCTGGGAAGGAGTCCTGCAAGTAAATATTAGTATTTCTCCTCCCAGATTAGGAAATATCCGTTGGGCTGAAGTCAGTCTTCCAAGAAATCTTCAATGCACACCAGTAGACTGCTTACACTAATGTTCACCTATTGTGTTCTATCATCGGTTATGAACTCCTATCAAAACCTAGACTCAACAATCTCCCCCTTTTTGACAGGAGGTGAGCCAGTACAATAAATCCAACCGATGATGAACTATTACAATGAAATCAATGAACAAGAGGTAATACATACCCAACTAAACACTCTAAGCTCTTCAACAAATAAACATGATACACAGAGAGCTTTAACAACCACAAGCATTACTGAAATCAGTTCAGTTCACAATGTCCTTCCACCAACATCAGAGACATAAACAGTTCAACACAAATATCAAGCAACACAAACAAAATCCAAAACAGTCCATAAAACAAACAGTTCATGATAATGAAAAAGTTAAGGATTAGAAAGATATTACCAAATTTTTTCAGAGAATGACTTCAGCAGCGATTGGAATTTCTACTCCCCCTCTGGGTCATCCTAGCTGTCAAATTAGTCAGACTCCTCAGCATCATCTTCAGAATCAGTGGCCAAATCAGGATCAACATGAGAGATGGCATTCTCTTCATCAGACCAAGTATCAGGCATCAATGCAAGGCCTAGTTCAAGTTTCTTTTCAAGTACTCCAAGGGCCTCCTTCATTGATCTGACCTCAGCAATACCCTCAGTAAAGATCTCATTTGCTCGATGAAGAGCACTCTGACTGTTCAAGGATCCATCAGGGCCTGGAAGATCTGGACGTTTCTTTTGCAACTTCTGAGTAATGACAAATTCATTAACAGCTTCAGTAGGCTCTCTCTTTTCACCAAATATTCCTTCGGATTCCAGATATGCAGTGATCAGGGCAGGATAGAGAAGCAGTGTTTTCCCATCATTCTTCATGCTCTGAGCAAGTCTGCTCAACTGAGTCAGCACAAGATAACCATAGTTGATCTGCTCCATATGTTCTATTGCATATATGAGATGGCACATCTCACGAGACACCAAGGAATGATTTGATGTAGGCAGTATATTTGATGCACAGAATTTGTAGAGCAAATGGAACTTCTGAGAAAGATCCTTAGGACTGAGTCCTCTGCCAGACATCTTCTGAACAACATTCTTGGTTAACCCACGAGCTACCTTATCACTGTCAAAAATAGTTCCTGGTTCATAGATGCTATCAAATGAGACATCAGGAACTTGAAGTAGACTGTTGATCTTATCAGCAGATAAATCATAGATCATCCTTCGAGTGTAGTTCTTTTGGAACCAAGACTTGTTTTTCTTCAGAATATCCTTCTGTAGGTTGGCATAGAATTCCTTAACAAGTTCTGGTCGAGAACTGGTCCATTTAGATGCCCAGTCAAGAAGGGACCTTTCCTCAAGATAGGTTGTCCATCCAAGCTCCTGGAGCTTTCTTCCACAAAACCTATACTCCGATCTTAACTTCTTGTCTTTCAGCACCAGATCATAGTAAGAACGGTTTCCTGAGTAGTAAAACTTGAAGCTAGAAGCTATTGCAGGTCTGAGATCTGGCTTCCTGGCTTTCTCAACTGACTTGCCCTTAGAATCTTCCTTGCTCTTTTTCCTTGCTTCAGGTTCCTCTTCGGCATCACGAACCCGCTTAGCAGATTTAGCAGCTTTGGAAGATTGCACAGGTGCATCTTCAGTGTTCAACGGAGTGGACTGAACATCCTCATCTTTCGAACTTTCTCCTTCAGTAACATGATCTCCAGACACTTCATATTCACTCTCCGGTTCAATTCTCTTCTGGACCTTCTCATAAGGAACCTTAGCAACTTTGGATCCAACTGCAACGGGTTGAGGGTTCTCTGGTTCCTCTGATTCTGATTGAGAGCCTTCTTCATCTGAGCCATCTTCTTCCTTTGAATCTTCATTGATATCCTCAGCATTCTCCCCCTGAGTATCTGCAATGGGATCAGTTTCGACTACATTTTCTTTCTGAACTGACATCTCCTGATCCTGATCTTGAGCATCATCAGAAACAGCATCCTTGTCTGGTTCCCTTTCATCAGTTTCCTCGACATAGTCATCAATGATCTGATCTTCCTCATGTTCATTAGAAATAGCAGCAACTTCGGACTTCTTGGAGGTGTCCTGAGCAATATCCTCTGTTGAAGCTCTCTCAGTATCCTTGTCAGCAACCTTTTCTGAGACATCCTCCTGGGTAGGCTCTGCAATCTTCTTAGATTTTGGAGCAGTTTTCTTTGACTTCTTAGTTTGGCTTGCTCGAACAGCAGGAGCAGATGTAGCTATCTTCTCAGAGGTTTGGACAGGAGCACTATCCGGAGGAGCATACGCCAGTGGAACAGCAGCAATGGCCTTCTCTTTAGACGCAGATTTCGAGGCGGTTTTGACACTTCCGGTTTTGCCCGAGGCCATGGTACCAGAAGCCCCATCCTTAGTGGTCTTCTCAGAGACTTTAGGAATGGAGGATTTGAGAATAGGATCCGAGTTCCTCTTAGTAACACCTGCTTGCCCTGAGGAAGATTTAGCAGAACTATCAATAGGTTTAGACACAGATTTTGTACCTTTCTTTGGTGTTCCCTTCCTTTTTGACGACGAGGCGGCTTTAGCAAGAGTCCGCAGGTTGGTAGGAGAATCCATGGCTTCTGTCTGCTTCAATGAGGGATTGGCAGTAGAAATAGGAGCTTGAGAGTCCCCAACTGCTTGAGAGGTAACCTCCGGAGTTACAGAGGTAGTGGCCACAACTGCTTGGTCGGTTACTTTCTCCCCCTCAACTGCTACTCCAGCATTTCGGAGTTCATTCCGAATATCCAATGCGTCCTCAGAAGGGTTGGACTGAACCTCCGATTGGATTTTCTCCAGAAGGTTGGTAGGCTTCTTGGGAACCATGCCTTGCAAACCTTTCCCAAAATCGACTTTCGGTCTAGGGTGCTTCTTGGGAGCAGGGGATCCTCCTTTAGACGGGTTCGTTGAGCTGCGAGTGTTCACCATTTTGTTCTGCAACAAAACTCAAACGCAAGACTAGGGTTTTTCGTAAGAACAAGTGAAATCAATTCCCAAACGTAACAGATACAGAAAGTAAATGAATGGAGTTGGGAAAACTGATCAACTTCCCGCCATAGCATAGGGTAATGATGCTTCCTGCAGAGGTCCTGGACCAGAGAAGTGACAAGATTCTTTCTTGAAATGACAACATTGGGCCTGACTGATGGGCCTCTCAATATCTCCCCCTTAATCATATAATTCCTGCAGCCCACACATTAGATAAAACAATTGAACAGATAAGTGGGCTAGGAATTTACCATTTATTCCATGGGGGAGAGTCCAGTAGGCCATTTAGGCCAAGTAGCAAAGCCCAAGGTCTCGCCTGAGGGCTTCAAAACGATCAGTACACAATGCCTTAGTAAAAATGTCTGCATATTGTTGTTCAGTTCCAACATGTGAAATGGACACAATGCCATCCTCCACAAGTTCACGAATGAAGTGGTGTCTGATGTCTATGTGCTTTGACCGGCTATGCTGACCAGGATTCTTGGCAAGGTTGATTGCACTTGTGTTGTCACACAACAATAGCAGTTCTTTGTGCTCAATCCCATAGTCTCTCAGCATCTGCTTCATCCAAAGGAGCTGGGCACAGCAACTACCTGCAGCAATGTACTCTGCCTCTGCAGTGGATAAGGAAATGGAGCTCTGCTTTTTGCTATACCAGCTTACAAGATTAGCACCAATGTAGAAACATCCACCAGTGGTACTCTTTCTATCATCTGAGCATCCAGCCCAGTCAGCATCACTGTAACCAGTTAGCTGCAAGCTTGAGTCCTTAGAGTACCATATTCCTAGCTCAGTTGTACCAGCCACATAGCGTATGATTCTCTTAGCAGCATGAAGATGAGACTCTTTAGGATCTGCCTGGTATCTAGCACATGCTCCTACAGCAAAGCTAATATCTGGCCTGCTAGCTGCAAGATAAAGCAAACTACCAATAATGCTTCTATATAATTTACAGTCAACAGATTTACCAAGAGGGTCTTTGTTCATCTTGTCACTTGTCCCAATAGGAGTTCTAACTGGCTTGCTGGACTCCAGCCCAAATTTCTTGACAAGATTCTTTGCATATTTTGCTTGATTCAGAAATATACCCTCCTTTCTTTGAGATACCTGCAGACCTAAGAAATAGGTTAGTTCACCAACAAGACTCATTTCAAATTCCTTACTCATGATGTGGACGAATTCATCTTTAAGGACTTGAGAGGTTGAGCCAAAGACTATGTCATCAACATAGATCTGGGCAATCAGGAATCCTTTTCCTTCTCCTTTGATGAAGAGTGTCTTATCAGCATTCCCTCGTACATAACCTTTCTCCAGCAGGTAAGAGGACAGTCTCTCATACCAAGCTCTTGGAGCTTGCTTTAACCCATAAAGGGCCTTGTTCAGCTTGTAGACATGGTTAGGACAATGAGGGTCTTCAAATCCCTTGGGTTGCTCCACATAGACCTCTTCCTTCAACCATCCATTGAGAAATGCACTCTTCACATCCATTTGATATAGTTTGAATTCAAAGGAACATGCAATGGCAATCAGCATCCTCACAGCTTCAAGTCTTGCAACAGGGGCAAAAGTTTCACTGAAATCAACACCTTCAACTTGAGTATATCCCTGTGCAACAAGTCTGGCTTTGTTCCTTGTAATGTTACCATTCTCATCTGACTTGTTCTTGAAGATCCACTTGGTTCCTATCACATTGACATTGTCTGGTCTTTCCACCAAAGTCCACACCTCATTTCTAGCAAATTGTTGTAGCTCTTCTTGCATGGCAGAGATCCATTGTTCATCACCAAGAGCTTCTTCAACCTTGCTTGGCTCTATCCTGGAAGTGAAACAGTGTAATCCTGCAAGTTCCTTGTAATCAACCTTTTTCTTCATTCTGGTTCTCCTTCCTTCGTTTAGGTCTCCTATTAGATCATCTTCATCATGGTTCCTGTGCACCTTTCTGATGGGAGTAGAGGGAACTGGATTGATCTCAGCATCTTTGGTATGATCAGGAGCCTTCTCATTGCAGTCAGTGGGTGACTGTTCTGAGTTGATCATGTTAACATCATTACTCTTCTCAGCATCTGTAGAACAATGAATTCTGCTAGGTTTGTCATCAATGGTGACATTGGCTGACTCTACCACCTTTCTGGATTTTGGAAGATAAACTCTGTAAGCCTTGCTTGTGGATGAGTATCCCACAAAGATTCCTTCATCACTCTTCTCTTGAAACTTTCCAAGGTGCTCCCTGTCATTGAGAACAAAACAAGTGCTACCAAAGATATGGAAATAAGAGATAGTAGTCTTTTTACCCTTCCACAGTTCATATGGAGTTTTGAGAGACTTTGATCTCATATGAAGACGGTTTGAGACGTAGCATGCTGTATGGACAGCTTCAGCCCACAGAAATTGAGGTGCACCCTTTGAATTCAGCATCACTCTAGCCATTTCTTGAATAGTGCGATTCTTCCTTTCAACCACTCCATTTTGTTGTGGTGTTCTAGGGGCTGAGAATTCATGCTTGATTCCAAGTTCACTGCAAAACTCCTCAAAAGCATGGCTTTCAAATTCACCTCCATGATCACTTCTGATCCTCTTGATTTTGCACTCTTTTTCTGTGATCAATTGCTGGCTTAACTTGATGAAGGCCTTAAGAGCCTCACTCTTTTCCCTGAGAAAAGAAACCCAAGTATATCGAGAATAATCATCAACACATACCAATACATATTGCTTACCACCCAGGCTTTTGACATCAGTAGGACCAAAGAGATCCATGTGGATGAGTTCAAGACATCGGACTGAACCAGATTGCTCAATAGACTTGTGAGGTGATCTGTGTTGCTTGTTCTTCATGCAGTCATTGCACATACCAACATCATCCATTCTGAAGTTTGGTAAGCCTTTGACAGATCCCTTCCTGCTCAGCTTGATTAGATCTCTGAAGTTCAAATGGCCCAACCTTTCATGCCACAGGTGGGTTTCTGATGTACCTGCACTTTTAGCCAACAAACAAGATTGTGACAGCATATAGCAATCATTTTTGGATCTATAACCTTTGAAGATGCATTCTCGTTTGGAGTTGAGAACTTCACAGCATTCATCATCAAAGAGCACTTTAAGCTTGTTGTCACACAGGTGACTGATACTGATCAGGTTGGCACATAACCCTTCTACATGGTACACTGTCTTGAGGGTAGGGAATCCTTCTTCAGCTATAGAGCCAAGACCAATGACTTTCCCTTTCTTGCCATCACCAAACATAACCTGACCACCATCGATCTCTTGATAGTTGGATAGGAGATCTCTGTTCCCTGTCATGTGCCTAGAACAGCCACTATGATAGTACCAACTAGACTTTTTCCCTGACTTTGAAGCAGTGTGAAAGGCAATATTGCAAATCATCTTCCATTTGGCCCTCCATTCTCTTCTGGAAATAGACTTCTTTAGATCTTCATTAGGCCAAATCATTGGTCTTCCAGACATTGCATCTCGAGCAAGTAACCTGCAAGATTTAGTCTCATGGCCATAGGATCTGCAATAGTCGCATTCCAGGGGTTCAGCTACAGAGACTTGCTTCTTGTTCTTCTTTCTTTTCGGGACCTTGCTGGAGCTAGCTTCTTCCTCTGAGTTCTCAGAAGAACTACATCCTTCCTTGACAAAGACTCTTTGTGTGGAGGACCTGCAGCCCTTTATATATCCAATTCCTCTTCTGTCTCCATGAGCTTTAGAGGATGCAAGGATTTCTTCAAGAACATCCTTTCCCTTGTTCAACCTGCTGGTAAGTTCCTCTGACTTGGAGACTTTGACAGTGAGTTCTTGAACTTGATTGGTCAACTCAGTCACTTTTTGTTGAAGATCATCTTTTAGACTGTTGAGATCTGTGACTTGATCAACAAGAGCTCCATTTACTGTGGTGAGATTGTGGACTTTCTCAGACAGCCCAATAAGTTCTTGTTGAAAGTTGTCTCTCTCAGTGCTGAGTTGCTCCACTTGATCAGTGAGTTCCCTTTTTGAGGTCATGAGTTCACCAGCTTGGACTGCAAGTTCATCTACTGTGACTGATAGATCCCTATGGGAGGGTTCCAGATAAGCGACGAAGTATTCCAGTTCATCTCGTCTATTCTCAGCATTCCTGAGATCACTCCTTTGGTCAAAGTATGCGTCCTTGTAGGTATTGAGTTCTTGCAGGTATGATCTTGCTTCTTCACCTTGCACATAGAATTTTGCCACCAACTCATCCAGCTCATTGTTGAGGTAGGTAATCTCCTGTCTCTCTATAGCTAGATCGAGCAGTGCACCTTCTAATTCTCCTAGGGTTTCCTCCAGTCTGAGGTTGGTCTCATCAAACATGTTGCTTAAAGTTTCCATCTCTAGACTGTTATCCCTGTGAAAAGAAGTAGAAGCTTCATCAGTAGTAAGAGTATTGACTTGAGAAGAAATATTACCAACAGATTCAGCCTCAGACTCAGAATCCCATGTTCCAACAAGGGCAACCCCTTCTTCCTCTCCATCATTGCTGGATTCTGGTCCTTCATCATCACTGAATGTGGCACAGTAGGTCTTCTTGACATCAGAGGACTTGTTTCTGAGATTAGCACATTCAGTTCGAACGTGTCCGAAGCCTTTACATTCAAAGCACTGAGTACCCTTGGAATCTGAGGATTCCTTGGAGGTTTTCTTGACAGATCGATCATATTTGTTCTTCTCAGGTCTCCTGCTAGAAGATCCCTCTCCTCTTCTATTTCCAGCTTGCTTTGATTTCTTATCTCTGAGAAAGCGGGCTAGCTTCTTGGTTAGTAAAGCCAGGTCTTCCTCATCAATATCCTCATCCTCATCATCATCATGGACTGAACTGGATTCTTTAACAGAGGGAGCACTGGGGGATTTGGACTCCACCTTGAAAGCAACAGACTTCCCTTTGAATTTTTTGCAGTGAGTCATCTCCCATGATTGTAAAATTCCCATAAGCTCATCAACACTCATGGTTTCAAAGTTGGCCTGAAGCTCAAGAGCAGCAATTTTGGGATAGAACCTCTCAGGGAGTGTACCTACAATCTTAGATACTATCTCCTCAGTGGAGTAGGTTTTACCAAGCTGTTGAGCTTGGTTTGTTAGAGTACGAATTCTACCAAAAAAGCTATTCACAGACTCATGCTCATCCATACTAATTTTATGAAATTCAGCATCAAGAGATATGAGTTTAGATTTCCTTACAGAGGTGGTTCCCTCATATGAGTTAACCAGTATGTTCCATGCTTAAAATGCTGTGGTACAGTTTGAGATGAGGAAATATTGGTCGTCTGCTACAACACTGAAGAGAGCATGTAAAGCTTTGGAATTCATGTTGGACAAGGTCTTTTCCTCTTTGCTCCAGGCATTCATGTCTTTGGGAGTGGTCACACCATCCTTAGTGACACTAGGCACAACATACTTGCTAAGAACAGCATTCCATGCCAGATCATCTATAGACATCAGGAATGACCGCATCTTGTTTTTCCAGAAGGCAAAGTTAGTCCCATCTAGAAGAGGAGGCTGATTGTAATTCCACCTTTGACTCATCTTGCTTCAAAAGATCTCTCTCGCAAGAGTGTGGCTCTGATACCACTTGTTAGGTCCACAGTCTAAGCAAGTGAGGAACTTTATGCAGTAGTTCACTGTATGTGTTTGAACACCAACAATGAACACACAGATTACGGTATCAAGTGTAATATAAGCACAGCGGAATAAAATGAAGCATAAAGTAAATAAACAACACCAAGAGTTGTTGACCCAGTTCGGCCTTCGGCCTACGTCTAGGGGATACCAATCCAGGAGGTTATTTCACTATGTGTATCAACAATGGCTTACAACCACACACAGAGATGAAATAACTTGAATGCCTTCACTCCAAACTCCAGGCGGATAGTTGTGATGACCAGCTGCTCTCTCCAGCCCTGGTATAGGCTTCCCACCTATTTCAACTCCCCAAAGCTAACCCACTTTGAGTTTCCCCTGAAGTAACCTGTGAAGCACCTCTCCTTGTTGAGTGAATAAATGAGTTGAAGTCTTCTTCCTGGTTTCACCTTAAGCACTCTCCTTGAATGTGTCTCAGCTTCACCAAAGGGAACTGATGAACAATCAGCAAACAGGAGTGCTCAAGGCTCTGGTCAATCTTTCAGCAAAGGGTAGTTTCTGTGAACACTAGGCTGAAGATTGAAGTGACTTCTCTCTAAGTTGTTCTGAAAGCTTGAAGAAGTTTCAGAGTGTTTCAAGAATGATAATGTTGAGAAGTGATTTCCAAAGCCTCTGAAAAATCCATTTAAGCAAGCTGCTCTGCACACTTGAACGGTCATATTTCTTATTTGGGAAAGAGCCGTTGAGGTTAAGTGTTGGCTTGTTCAAATCTTCTTTCCTTAATCTGGGAAGGAGTCCTGCAAGTAAATATTAGTATTTCTCCTCTCAGATTAGGAAATATCCGTTGGGCTGAAGTCAGTCTTCCAAGAAATCTTCAATGCACACCAGTAGACTGCTTACACTAATGTTCACCTATTGTGTTCTATCATCGGTTATGAACTCCTATCAAAACCTAGACTCAACAAAAGCTTCAGAACCCTATGGATTCCCGACATAAGTCCAGCATTCTTAAACCCCAGTGTGATTTTTCACCGGCCTCCTCCGCCTGATCAGTTGGTGATTTCATTCACGCCACCACCTTCTGGATGCGGATTGTACGAATAGGTAATAACTATGGTTTCTTTTTTTCTTTTTCCCTCTTTTTCTTTATGTTTGATTCCTATGTTTTCTTACATATCTCTGTGTGCAAATTGTCGATTATGTGTGTTTTCCTCCTTAATATTTTTATTATTTTTGTTAACATGTCATCTAAGGATGTGTTTTTATGGCCATTCTTTATATTGGAATTTAGCGAAAAAGGGTGGAAAATTGTTTGACGGGACCACAGGATTCATTTAGAGTTTGCACAGATGTGGAATTTCATTGGAGTACTGTACATATCTGGTTCCGCTGCTCATCTACTAATTGTACAGATGACCTGTTTAGTGTAATATTTTTAAATTTATAATAAAAAATATATTTTTTTTTTAGCAATTGGCAAATAATTGTAGTGACCTGAATTAAACATGTGTTTTATTTTATCTAAATATTCTGTTACTTCAATCAAAGATTTTTTACTAGCATTCTTTGGAAGCACAGGTACTATTCCAGTCATGGCCCGACGACACCTGGGTGGAATTCTCACCGCGCCTTGCACGCCCTGATGTCATAAAAATGTCATTTGAACAATTCCTGGCCAATTAATGCAGGCGCCTTTCTCGAATTGTACATCAGAGAGATGTCGTTGGAACGATACCTGGCCAATGTGGGTTCCTTTCTAAGATTGTATAGGGTAGTTCTGTTTGCCCTTTGGTTGGACATAAATTGCAGAAGTTGCAGATGGAATCTCAGGGGAAGTGATCAGATGGGGCTCGCCGCTCGCTCTAATGGGGGGTTCCATCTTGCCCCCGGATGGCACAGGAACAAATAGGAGCCCACTAGGATGTGTAACCCACGGAAGAGGAGGCCTGCGTAAGGTAATCCGCGGAAGGACCACCCGTGGAATCATTCAGTCCGCGGAAGACCATCCGAGGCGTGAAGAAGGGGCATGTCCGCATGAGGAATAACAAGTGGCAAACTCTACGGCATGTGAATTTGAACGTAAAAAGTGCGTGAGCCGATGGGAGGAGTGCCTCTGGTCAATGGTGGTGGAAATGGTGCTTGTAAAAAGCTACTCAATAGAGTAATCTAACGTATGTATGATACAAGCATTTCATCTATCCTTTATTGGGATGAGCCTTGATTGGGATGAGCGGACTAGGAGTGATTCTCGAGTGTAGTTCGAACCTGTACAGTAACAAAATTTGAAATATATGATTTGAATTTAAATTGATAGTTTTGCTTATTATGCAATAAAATATAAGTACGTTAGGCTTGATAAAGCGTAAATTGTATCTAATATTTTTTATATATATATTTTTAAAATTTAATAATTTAATCGGGTTTCGAGTCGAGTTTTCATCACCCTCGAGCGGACCTTAAACAAATAATCTGCTGTAACATTTCACACAGCAAATATGTTCCATCATATGATGTGCTAGCAATAGGGATGGCAATTCCATCCGCATCCACCCATAATCCGACTCACCCGATCCGATAAAATGGATGAAAACCCGAAAAAACATGAATTTTTAGAGGGTGATGGGTGGATCGAGTGACGGATCGGGTCGGAGATGGATTTAGGCTCATCCAACCCACCATCCGACCCATCATCCAACCCACCATCCAATCCACCCATCACCCGCTTCTTTGATTAAATATATAATATATATTTTAAAAAATATAAATATTTCACATTAAATAAAAAATTATATTTATATATAAAATAACATAAATAGTACTAAAAACTAGAAAAAGAAAAGCAAATGTTAGGTGTGAGTTTGACCATTATATTGAGGATGATGCATTGCCAGAGAATAGCGACTTCGATGTCCTTAATTACTGGAAAACTGATTTGAAATATCCTGCATCCTGAGTGCCTTTTAGTATGGGTGGAAGGGTGGTAATTGATAAGTCCTCAACGTTCTCGACTTCACATAGACACAGTTGAAGCGCTTATGTGCATGCAAAATTGCATTCTTGGAGAAGATGCATGTAAATATTGTTGTTATTCAATTTGCATGATTTAATGTTATTAATTATAACTAGCAAGTAACCCGTCGAGACTCGACGGGCATATTTATTTATTTTATATAATATTTATATTTATTTTATATAAATTAATAATAATTTTTTTGTATTTTGAGTAATGAAAAATATATAATGATTTTATATAGATTAGAAAGAGGAGTATATGATAATATAATTCAATTATTTTTAAAACTAACAAAGAAATCATATTATACCATCTTCTTTAGCGTCTGTGGCTTGTCCGGTACAAACCTAACATATCAATAAAATAATTATTAAATAATATTTTTATTTAATTTGAAATTTAAATTAAAATAAAATAAAATTTAAATATAAGTATTAAGCATAATATGAAAAATTTCCCTGCAATTTGCTGAAAATTTCATTGTTGAAAATCTTATTGGTAAGAGCTACTATAACACTATCCTTAAAAATGTCCGTATTATAAGTGGTGCAGTTTATATTTGTATATTACTATAAAAAAATGCCGTTATAGGATCACCCGTTGAGTTTATAAGAATATCACCCGGAAATGACACAACTGATTGTACATCTCCAAATTCAATAACAGCTTTACCATCACCTACATCAAATATCAATTTTATAAATTTTTTGTCATATATAAATTTCATTGTAAATATTTCTTGTGTTATGTTGAGTTAATCATTCTTAATTGTATATTAATACTTTAAGTCATATCTTGCTAGTGACACGAAATATTTCAACATAACTATTAATGGCTAAAAATTGGTTTTGGAAGATAAAGTCCAACATTCTTTAAAGATTGACATTGACTTTTGTTTATAATCATAGCAAAACAAACCGCGAGTGAGAATTTTCTCATTTGAAATCGAATTGGGGATTTTGATTAAATCAGATAGGCTCATATTTATTCTACCAATCAAGAATTTTCAATTTTCATGGTTTCTCGAAAATTAATTTAACCTCAATTATATGGCTCTGCATCTTAGTTACGATCAACCTACTTACATTGCTTAATTTATTTGATGGATCTATATTACTAAGATGCATGACTATGCAATCCTCATTCAACTATATTTTTCGGTAATCAGAACAATTGATTGTGTTTAGATATTCCAGTGAAAATAATTCATTGGCTTTACTTATGCTTTCAACATCTTGATAAATATTGTTAGAACTGATATATATATATATATTTTTTCATTTGTAGATATATGTTCCATGATATAATGATTGATCGTATGAGAAATCATTGGTATGGGTTAGTATAACATAATCTTTAAAAATATCTGGATTTCAAATGGCGATATATGATCTTCTGTATATTTTGTAAAATTATCATTTGGAAATGTCACATCTAATTGTACATCTCCAATATCAATACCAGCTTTACCAATTACCATCGCGTATATGAATTATTCATTGTGCAAATGAGTTTTTTTTTTAAAAAAAAATAGTCATAGTAAAATAACTGTGTGATGTGAATTTTTTCCTCTGAAATCAAATGAAGAATTTGGTTAATTCAGACTGGCTCATAATCATTCTACCAATTAAGAATTTTCATCCCAAATAATGAGTTTTGTTTTATTCAGAAGAGAGGTTAAATAATTTCATGAAGTAAGTTTTTTGCAGGTAGAATTCTCGTCACAATCTAGTTGAATACTAAATTTAGAATATGCAGTCCACTGGATGCTACAGGCAGCACCATATCACCTCTTCCACGAAGGGCTATACATAATGTTTTCTAGATAAATTATTGATAAATATCCTATCATTTTCACCATGTAAAGAAAAAATATCATACATCATCCCTATCAACTACATACATTATTTTATTATAAACATTATTACGTTCATCAGTTAAGAAAGATAATAGCTTAGCATGACCCGTCTTCATCTCTTCCTTATTATAATATATTTGTTCTAGTATCAATAGATTATATGTTTCAGGCATTAAAACTTTATTCAGTATCGGCATTCCAGAGAAAATTTTCAAACTTATATAATTTACAGCAGTTAGCCTTTCAAATTTCTAATAAAGCTATATTTATATTTGTTATTCCGTAAACTACAAATCTGTTAAAATATAAACTAATGAATTATTTTTTAAAAATAGATTAAAAAATAAAATTTTCCTTTATTTACAGATAGATCTATTTGCAATCACAATAACCCTTTATACATCAGATTCTTTATTTATAATATGCTTTATGAAAATAATTAATTTACTTTAAACTAATTATCCAATGAATATGAATTTTCACATTTCTCTTAATATAATTGTTTTGAATTATTTTTAGAGATAATAATTTTTTAGGCCATCAAAATGATCAATTTTCAGATTTTAGCTATTATTTTTACATTTACAATTTTGAGCCACTACAAGGCTGTCAGACCCACAAATAGGGCCAAAGCGGACCGCATGTTGTTCAAATCGCCTCATTATGGTCCAAAAATGGAAATCACATCCCTCTGGTAGTTTATTTAAGTTTTTCATTTTATTATTTTTTATGTAACTAAAATAAATAATATTAATTCCATTCCATGATTATGTCTTGCTTTTTTTTTGATATTTAAAAAGAAAATAACCAGTTAATAACAACGTGTCAAACTATATCTTGATTCCATATAAATTAAAAGAGGTAATAACTAAAATAGGCCAGCAGAAGGAGTCATTTCCACTTTCGGGCCATGATATTTTGATTTAGGAAAATAGGCCATTAGAAGCATTTCGGGCCTGAATTTAGGCCATTGGGCTGGAATTCGGGCTGCAATGGCCTAAAAGTGGAAATGATTACTTCTGGTGGCCTATTTTAGTTTTTTCAATTATTATTTTGTTTTATTTAACTAAAATAAATAATACTCATTATGTGTCATTATTTATGCCATACTTTTTTTTTCTTGTTTCAATATTTTTATTTCATTTTTATTTTTAAAAATAATTAAATATTAATCGTCAAACATACCCATCACCTCATATTAATAAATAAATATATTAAATTTTCAAATTACCCACTACCATTAATAATTCCAGTCCACCCTACAGACACATATGTTGGGGGTTTAAATCCCCACCCGGCCACCTATCACTCCCCTTTGTTCTCTTTGTAATTGTGAGGCTTGAGCTCCCACAACTCTTTCCAAGCCTCCAATGACTCCTCAAAAAAAAAAATTGTAACTCATTACAATCACATTATATAAACTTTTAAGTTACCTTTTTTTAACACTATTAATAGGACGGAGAGATTAATATAAGAAATAAAATAAATATTAATTCAAATATATAAAATAAGTAAAACAAATACATGTTCAAATAAATTATAAAGTAAAAATAAACATATTTTATTATAAGTATCCCAAAATTTCGGACATGGCATTTTATGTAGAAATAATTAGTATTAAATGTAAGAAATTTTTTGGACATGGGTATGTTTGGCAATTAATATTTAATTATTTTAAAAATGAAAATGAAATAAAAAATGTTGGAACAAGAAAAAAAGAAAGTAGGACATAAATAATGGCACATAATGAATATTATTTCTTTTAATTACATAAAATAAAAAATAATTCAACAAACACTAAAATAGGCCACCAGAAGGAGTCATTTCCACTTTTAGGCCATCGTGGCCCGAATTCCAACCCAATGGCCTAAATTCAGGCTCAAAATCCTTCTAATGGCCTTTTTCCCTAAATCAAAATATGGTGGCCTAAAAGTGGAAATGACTCCTTATGGTGGCTTATTTTAGTTATTACCTCAAATTAAAAATTCCATATCTTTTTAAAACTGAAAATTATGTAAATAAAACAATGCAAAATCTAAAATAAATATATAAATAAATAATGCAAAAAGCTCAAATAATAATACAATACTAAAATCTAAAATAAAAATAAATAAATAAACGAAAAATTAAAATTTGAAATCTTTTAAAAGAATTGTAGGAATTTCATATAAGTTAAAAATTTTATATCTTTTAAAAATTGAAATTGTGTAAAAATAAAAATTGTTGGAATAAAAAGTGCAAAAATCTAATTTAAATAAATAAAAAAAACCAAAATCTAATATAAATAAATGCAAATATAAAAAATTTCAAATTTCAAATCTTTTAAATTTGGTAATTATGGGAATTCCATATAAATTGAAATTTTCATATCTTTTTAAAAATGGAAATGAGGATTTTCATATCCAAATCAATAAATATTTTGACATATATAAATAATAAATAAATAACAATACAAAAATCTAAATTTAATTAATAGAAAATGCAAAAATCTAAGAAAATTGGAAATTGAGAATGTAGACACCACATTAAATGTTGACTTGGTTGACCACTAATGGTATTAATAATATATAGATTCTAGAGACAATAAGAATTTACACGTTTCTAACATAATACTTGTTAGATTCTTATTTTGATAATGCACAAGCTTGTGCAACTATTTTCAAAGATGTTGATATAGGAGTTGAAAGAAATTATATAACTGAAGTTGATGATATTAATTCGGTAATCAATTAATCTATTATACTTTTATAGTTTTTTTTTTCTAATCTTTTTATCGGCTAATATAATAGTGTGTGTGTGTGTGTGTATTCTTAATGATGGGAAGGGTTTGATGTTTGACTTGCAGATTGGTATAGAATGAATGATATTGAGAAAAATTCAATATCTTTTTGGCTCTTTACATTTTCTTTTCAAGATAATTGTTACTTTGCTTGTTGAAAGTTTAGTGGGGGATTTTTAATAGTTTAATAGATTTTATAATGTTCAAACATGAATTTATTTTGAATATGAATGATTGCATCGTTTATGTATGTTTTAAATCCATTAACCACCTGATCCACCCGTTTCACCCGTGGTTGATGGGTGGATTGGATTTGGATTGAGTTTTAGATGGATGATGGGTGGGTTGAATGATTAATATAACATTGATGGGTGGAGGTGGATTTAGGCTTCTCCGATCCATCTCCGACCCATTGCCATCCCTAGCTAGCAATGACTGATATATTGCCCAACAGCTCCAACTCTCCGCAAGGAAATCATTGTCTAACAGCTCCCACAATGAAGATCTGGATCTGCAAATCCATATAATCGTTCCGAAAATCCAATCGTGGTCCCAAAAATAATGAGGATTGATGATCCTGAATAAGCTGCAGAAAGTTCAATTTCGGACACACACGGGATCAAATACAACTCGTTGAGCAGGGAGGGTCTTTTCAAAGCTTTACAACCCAAGGCAGATGAGAAATAACAAATGGCAACAGAATCACCTCTCTTTTCAAAGTTCAATTGCATTACTGACCATATCAACGTACTAACTAATCATTGTAATAAACAACAATAGCAACTCAAGCAAAAGCAAAACAGGCCAATAAAGCACTACATATTTCTCTTGACAACAAATTTCTTTATGATTGTCGTACGCACACAAGAGCTCAAAAATTTTGTTTCAAGGTAATTGGACCAAATACCTGCACAAGTTTAATAAGAGCAGGGTGAAGTTTCCTATTTGTTAGCAGCAAGGCAGTTGTAGACGAATCAATGGAGAATCCTTTCCCATACATTTCTTTAAGAACTTCAGCGGCATCATCATATCCACCATGTAACAACATTCCCTGGACAAGAACATTATACGTAATATGGTCTGGCGTTAACTTTGCACATTTCATATTCAAAAGCAGTTCTTTGGCTTCCTCGAGCTTCCCATGATGACAGCATCCTTCAATCAAGATAGTGTAAGTAACAACATCTGGTTCCAAGCCTCTAGAAGGAAGACTGCTGAAAATGCACCCAGCGGCATCAAGTTTCTTCTCTTTGCACAAACCATTCATCACAATATTGTAGTAATTAATATGGAGAGGATCTCCTTGGCGCTCTAATGCATCCACAGTTTCTAATGCACCCTTGACATTACCATGCTGACATAGTCCGTACAACAAGTTACAGTAAGTGTAGAAGTTTGGTTTTAAACCAACACCTTCTAGTTCTTCAAAAACTTGAAGCGCGAAAGAATACTCGCCCATTTGAAACAACCCCTTTAACAGTGTACTGTACGTCACAATATTTGGCTTCGTATTAGTACAGGACATCTCCTCAAATGTAAGTATAGCATTTTCAAACTTCTTTTCTCTAAAATATCCATGGATTAAAATGGTGTAGGTATGAACGTCAGGAAACATGTTCATACTAACCATCAAATCAAACACTTTTCGAGCATCATGCAAACGACCTTGCAAACAATAACCATCTATCAAGGTACTATACGAAATCACATTAGGCTCTACATTTCTACTCCTCATTGTGTTGATTACATACTCCGCTATATCCACTAGCCCTTCCTTGCACAAAGCATCCATCAAGGTAGTAAATGTAACAACAGTAGGATATATATTTCCACACATCATCTCTTTCAACAACAAGCTGACATCACTCCATCGACCAAACATACATAAACCTAAAACCAAAGAGTTATACACAAAAACATCCAAAGAGATGCCTTTCTCAAGCATTCTATCTTTCATCTTTAAAGCGGAATCTACCTTTCCATCTGCACAAAGGCAATGTATGAACATGTTGTGAATATGCAGATTTGCCCTAACACCACTTCTCTCCATTACCTTTATTAGCTCTACTGCTACAGCAGAATTACCTGACTTGCAGAGTCCATCAATGACACACCCATATAAAACCACATCCATCTCACACAACCTTTCTCTGACAATCTTGTTGAACAAAAATTGTGCCTCATTAATCCTTTTCTCTTGAAACAAACCCTTCAATAATGAACTGAAGGTACGCTCATTTGGAACATGACCAAGTTTAAAGAACCAACCCAGGATGGAAAACCCATAGTCAGTCCTCTCAGATAAGCAAAAACCGTTGACCGCAATGCTCAACGTATATTCGTTAATTGGAATTCGCAAACGGCGCATATCCTTGAAAAGGGAAAGCGCAACAGAGTACTCTTTCAATTTGACCACAAATGAAAGTAATTTAGTAAATTCTTTCACAGAAGGACAAGGCCTTGTACGGGACATTTCATCGAACATACGAAGTGCATTATCTAGATCTCGTAAATCCTGCCAATTTCTCCAAGACACTGTCCCAAAGCAACAATACAAAGAGGGAATAGGAGGTGGAATTGGAGAGAGAGTAGCTGATTGGTGGGAGGCATCAGATGGAGTAGAGATTGGGAATTTGGGGAGTTTGAAGCAGCGGCGCATTTGGACAGAGAGTGAGAGACGCAGAGAGGAGAATGCGAATCAGCACAGGGAGTAGAGACAAAATCGGTTTTTATTTCGTAATGTCTCAAGTCGCTGTCTTAAATTGATAATGTGGAGAAGAAGTTCTTCTCTCTGATTTTGAAGTTGTTCTCCACAAAATCGATTTTGAAAGCTCAATTTTTAAACCACAACCAACTCCAGTTTTCTAGCTACTCTCTGATTTTTCTCCGAAAAAAAATGAGAAAGGGTGGAAACTGCCAATTTTTATCTTACAAATTTAATATTTTCATCTTCCTAACCAAGGTTATCAAAATCTAGATCTTATATAGGATCGTTTTTCCATTTGCGAGATCGAGATCGTAGGATCGTATTCAGATCCTAAAATCCTATGAAATAAGGACAAAAAAATACTCATATTGCATATTAGCAAATTACAATAACCAATATCAATAGACAATAATTTGTTTAGAAAAAAAAGATAATAATTGAGCATTTAAGACATTACGCTTGAGCTGGGTTGAATTTGTCATTAGAATTTTCCCCATTTTCGTCAGTCTCAATCACCGTCTCATTGGATTTATCATCATCCATCTGGGCAGGGGTTTAGGACTAAGATCTCCATCAGCAGGGGTGCTGGAATGGGATGTTACGGCAAGGAGGGCGGTAGAAAGAGGAAGGGGATGCAAGGGCAACGATAGGAAGAGAAGGGGGATACGACGACGATGTCAACAACAGGAAGATGAAGGAGATACAATGGCGACTGTTGGAAGAGGAAGATGATGGGGATGCGAGGAAGATGGATATGCAATAAAAAATCCATAGATCTGGATTCTGGAAAAAGAATGGAGGACTGAAAAACGAAAAAATGAGATGAAAAATAAGAGAGAGGGATCGGATGGTTGAAAGATTTTAAGATCTTGTATAGATCCTATAGATCTTATCCAGATCTCACCCTAATTTAGATCCCACACAAATCTTGATCGTTTTGGCTTTGTCGGATCGTAGGATCGTAAGATCTTAAGATTTAAATCTAGATTTTAATAATCTTGTTCCTAACAACTCTTCGATTTCTCATTTCTATTATGGATAATGTGTTGTTGTACATACTCACTTATGAATTTGTGGCCAGAGGTTGGAGGTTCGATCACCAACCCCATATCGTTCCCTTTTATTCCACTTTGTAATTTATGTAATCTATGTGGAATGAGTTTTCATCATTCATTTCTTAATCTGTAGAGGTTGTTAAGAAAAAAAAAATAAAATTATGAATTTGGGACATAAGCTCCCACCACCATTTATTCTGAAAAAAAAATATGAAGTTTAAATGATATTTCCATGCCTCTGTACCTTTAATTTTCAAATTTTAATAATCTTTAAACTAATTAGGGGTTATTGGTATTCAATTTTTAATCTAATTTGAATATTAGTTTCTTCTTTTAATTGTACTCCCTCTGTCCCGATAGAAATGTCATGTTTGACTTTTTTTACACGGTTCATTGTTCAACTTTACTTCAATATTATTATAATTATAATTTTGGAAAAAAAATAATCAAGTTTAGTCTTGTTAGATTTGTCTAATCGTATAGTTTTAGAATATATATTTTATATAATTTTTATTTATATACTAGATTTTTTCGCCCGCTACGCACGGGTGTTTAACTAATATGACGATATAAAATGAGAATATAGTATTTTTTGGATTACATGATATTCAACAAATTTTGTCTCACTTTCTTTTTTGGTCTGTCCCACTAATTCTGTCTCACTTTCCTTTTTGGTATGTCCCACTACAATTATCACATTTCCCTATTTAGAAAAAATTTACTCCATAAACATCAACTAAAACATAGCATCAACTAATTACTCCGTTTTATCACAATAATCCATTATACCGAAAATACGGTGCCCAAAAAATTTGGGATGGTATTACCGGAACTGATGGAGTATATTTTGCATTATTAAAGTTCTAAAATATATTAGTTTACTCCCTAATATGTTATACATTTTGACTATTATCCCCAAAGTTTTTAAAAAATATTATTTATACTTTTTTGTTAACTTTTCATCATTTAAAACTTATATGTTATTACGTAATGTATTTGAAATTTTTTTGATTAGTTTTTATGGACTAATCTTTAATTTTATAAAATAAATATTAATTATAATTACGTATTGATTATCTGTTAATTTTTTAAATATTATTTTAGTCTATAATATTTTTTCAAATTTTTTTCCATATTGATTATAAAAAATATTTCGTAGGTAATATTTTTATTTAATTTAATTAAATTTTTATTATTTTCTAATTCATATTATTATAAGCTCTAAAATTGAATTTATACTTTGATACCAAATCTTTTAAGGGTATGCTTCTTTAGCATATTTTTTATAATTATAAACTATTTTCTATCTGGATAACTTTATTCGTTGTTAGAGGAGATCTAATAAAATAAAATTTAAAAAAATAAAAAATTTGAAGGAAATGAAAATGAAATAATATTTTAAATAAAATAAAATAAGAATCTAAATATAATGAATAATTAAATACTTTTTAAAATTTAAGAATTACAATACATATAATTTGATTTATCATTCATTATATATTATTTTATTATATTAAAATGTATTTCCTCCGTAATTTAGTGATGTTAACGTTTGCATAATAAACACTATTCATTGGGTAACATATTCGACTTTTTAGCATAGTTATATAAGATAAAATATAGCCAAGTGAGATTGTTATATTCGTCTAATCGCATTGTTTTAGAATATTAAACTTTTAAAATTTTTGCTTTTATACAATTTGAGATATTAATCGTTAGACATTTGCATTGGATTGCATGAAAACATCGAATTTTATTATCATTAAATTACGGGAGTATGATATATTTTTATTAGTTAACTATATTTTCGTATTTAAGTTAAAGGAAAAATTAATTACTAAATATTGTATATTGTTTTCAAATTCTTGCCGTAATACAAAACTTTTCAAAAGTGAATGAGTGGAATGAGATTTTTTTTTTCAAATTTTTAGGACCAAAATGAAATAAGTTTTGAATTGATTTGGTCTAATTTGATATTTTAAAAAGTAAAAGGGTAGAAAATTTAAACTAAATAAAGTTTTGGTGTATTTTTTGTCAAAAATAATTTAATAGTATAAATGGCCAAACTTGATAAGTTTATAGTTCTATTTTATGTTTAACTGTTTACTTTAGGCTATTCTTTGTGAAAAATGAAATAATAAATGATGTTTGATGGAATTCATATATTTTATAAATGTTTGGACATACAACATGATCACTTAATATTAGAGCTTTTCTAGGTTATTAGTCTTTTATATTAATCAATATTTTAGGGTTAATTTAATGTTTACATAATATTTTCAATGAAATATTTTTATTTAAAATATGATTATTATTATATTTCTATATGATTATATATTTTTCGAACATAAATTTTTAACCTAATTAAATTTATTTAATAATATTATAATATTAATATTTTTTAAAATATTATGTATACAATCAAATCATTTATATATATATTTATAATCAATTATATCTTTTTAAAATATATATGAAGATTTTCTGAAGATCTTGTTATATTAATCGATAAATTTGTTTTCTAAATATAGGTATTGATGATGTGGAAGGTGAGTTGGAATTAGTCAGCGATTAATCATCGATGACGTGGATTAATTATAGCCATTGATTATAAAATGGTGGTATAATCTATATAATAAATCCTGAATACTTTTTGGCCCGTACAGACTCTTTTGTCCTTATTAAATTTAATTCATTCTTCTTAATTTTAAAGGGTTAATCAGTCATTATACGCTCATTTTTAGATCAACGGCTCCTAAGTTTACACGTAATATGCTGACTAATTCCACGTCATCGGACACATCATCAATATCTATATTTAGAAAATAAATCTATTTATTAATATAACAAAATCTTTAGAAAATCTTCATATATATTTTAAAAAGATATAATTGAATACAAATATATATATATATATAAATTATTTGATTGTATACATAATATTTTAAAAAATATTAATACTATAATATTATTAAATAAATTTAATTAGGTTACAGATTTATGCCTAAAAAAATATACAACCATATATCAATATAAGATAATTATATTTTAAATAAAAATATTTCATTGAAAATATGATGTAAACATTAAATTGACCCTAAATATATTGATAAATGTAAAATGACTAATAACCTAAAAAATTTTATACCATTCTAAACAAATTCTACATATTTTTTTCGTTTTAAAGAAGAAAATAAAAAGAAAAGAAAAAAAGACTAAAACACATCATAGTTTAATTATCCTCATCCATTTCACTATAAAATAAAAATGTATATGAAATTTGGAGTAAATTCTTATACAATTTTTTTAAAATAATTTGTACTGTAAAAGAATATAAGAAATATACCCCTAAAAGACTTGGTATCGGAGTATAAATTCGATTTTAAGGTTTATAATAATAATGAATTGAAAAATAATAAAAATTTAATTAAATTAAATGAAAATATTAACTACAATTTTTTTCATAATCAATACGGAAAAGAAAAAATTGGATAAAATATTATGGACTAAAATAATATTTAAAAAATTAACAGATAATCAAAACATAATTATAGTTAAAATTTATTTTATAAAATTATGGATTAGTCCATAAAAACTAATCACAACAAAAATTTAAAATAGTCATTTGTGTAGTTTGGGCTCCCACACACCTTTACCGACACATGATTGTCACTGTTTATCAAAAAAATTTAACATACATTACATAATAAAGATGAAAAGATAATAAAAAAGTATTAAATAATTTTTTTAAAAAACTTTAGGGATAATAGTCAAAATGTAAAACATATTAGGGAGGAAAACTAATTTTTTTTTAAATCTTAATAATACAAAATATACTCCATCAGTTCCGGTAACACCGTCCTAAAACTTTTGGACACAGTATTTTAGGTATAATGGATTATTGTGATAAAGCGGAGTAATTAGTTGATGCGATGTTTTATTTGATGTTTATGGAGTAGTTTATCTAAAAAGGGAAATGTGACAATTGTAGTGGGACAGACCAAAAAGGAAAGCGAGACATAATTAGTGGGTCGGATGGAGTAATTTTTTCTAATTTTGAATAGATAAGGAATACTTATTTTCCACTTACTCTCATCATTTTAGATATGAAAGAAAACTATATATATTTAATTTTGTAACAGTAAAAATAACTTATTTTATATTATTTCCACCTGAGTTTGAATTTCCTTCATTCATCTTATTATCTCCTTTATTTTCCTTTTAATCTTTTGTTGCATGCATTTCAATCACTATTTAAACAAAAGAAATTGAATATCATGTAATCCAGAAAACATTATATTCTCATTTTATATCGTCATATTCGTTCAACACCCATGCGTAGCGGGCGAAAAAATCTAGTTACTGATAAAACCCTAAAGATTAAAAAGAATTAGTTATGCTTAATAAGGGACAATACAGTCTGCACAAGCCAAAAAGTATTCAGGATTTATTATATAGATTTTGAGATATGAACAATAAAAAAAGTGCATTGGATTGTGTGTAAAAGTGAAAAAAAATATTTTAAGTGGGGGCGGAGAGAGTATTTTTTTGGTAATCTAGCGGCCGGAGAAAGTTTAATTGTATTTTAAAAATACTACACTATTATTTAGTAGTAACATATAAATGCATAATTTCTACTACGTTAGCATTATATAGAGGCTCAAATTCAACATTCGCTCAGGGTCTTAAAAATGTTTGAGACGGCCTTGCGATTCGGTAAACTGGAAATTCCATCATCAATGTTTGATTGATTTGAGACTCCACGGTACCTCGACTCAATTGATTATGTACTGCGTATTGTATTAAAGTTTTTCAAATTAATTATTTTTTAATTAATTTTATTATTTCTCTTAATATTCCATATTATATGTGTAGTTGTTCCCGCCCTTGAGTGATTTCGGATCCACAAATGATGTCGCTGTTAGGTCCACTGGGTTAAGCAAGTGAGTGACTTTGTGCAGTGGTTCACTGAGAGTGTCTGAACACCAACAATGAACAACCAGATTACTGTATCGAGTGTAATAAAATGCACAGCGGAATAAAACAAGCACAAAGTAACTAAACAACACAAGAGTTGTTGACCCAGTTCGGCCTTCGGCCTACGTCTGGGGGATACCAATCCAGGAGATTATTTCACTATGTGTTATCAACTATGGTTTACAACCACACACAATAGATGAAATAACTTTGAATGCCTTCACTCCAAACTCCAGGCAGATAGTTGTAATGACCAGCCTCCTTCCCGGATCTGGTATAGGCTTCCCACCTATTTCAACTCCCCAAAGCAACCACTTTGAGTTTCCCCTGAAGTAGCCTGTGAAGCAGACCTCCTTTGTTGTATGAGCGATTGAGTAGTTGTATTTCCTCCTGTTTCCGCCTCTTGCACTCTCCTTTGGTATATCTCTGATTCAGGAATGAATAGAGAACTGATAGATATCAACAAGAGTGCTCAAGGCTCGGTCGATCTTCCAGCAGTAGATGGATTGCTTCTGCACACAAGGCTGGAGATCGATATTCCTTCTCAACAATAGTTTCCGAGAGCTCTAGAGAGTTTCAGAGTTGTTTCGCAATGAGGGTGAAGAGAAGTGTTTGAATCCAGCCTCCAAAACTCTTCTTATGCAGTGAGCTCTGCCATTTCAAACGGCCTGATGCTAAATGGGGAAAGAGCCGTTGTGATTAGCCCCAATCTTGGCTGATTGATCTTTCCCTAATTCAGGAGGGATTCCTGCAATCAAACATTAGTATATATCCCCCTGATTAGGAAAGATCCGTTGGGTCCAAATCCAGTCTCTAAGGAAAGTTCTTCCGTTCACTCGCATAGACTGGTGCTGTGGTGTTCAATCATCGGCTGTGAACTCCTTTCAAAACCTTGACTCAACAATCTCCCCCTTTTTGACAAGAAGTGAGCCAGTACAATAAATCCAACCGATGATGATCTATTACAAATGCTAGCTAAGAACATACAGCAAAACCAACGACCCAACCACCAATTACATCCCATAGAGCTATACAAAATGAGGATACAAACATAACAATCACACATAGCAAAAGGAATGATAACATCAATAACCAGATAGCATGTTCACAGAACATTTATCAAGTTTGTCCATCAGTTCATCACCATAAACAACAACCAGTCAACCACAATCACAGACAAATATTAGCAGTACCAGAGTATCTCAAAAAAAACACAGAACTTAATAAAGTAAAAGTTTGAGAGTTAGAGAGATATTACCCATTTGGCAGCAGCAGGGAGAGCTCATCATCAGCAAAATTTTTGGATTTTCTTCTACTCCCCCTCTGGATCATTTCCTGGCAAAGATCACTCGGACTCCTCTTCTGAACCTTCTCCAGACTCTTCAGCAGCATCATCAGCATGTGAAATTGCATTAGGTTCATCTGACCAGTAGTCCGGCATGAGGGCATGTCCCTGTTCCAGCTTCTTTTCCAGAGCCTCAAGAGCATCTTTCAGCACTCTGACCTCATCTGTAGCACTGGAGAAGATGGCATTTGCTCTATGAAGAGCACTTTGTCGACTGAGGGATCCATCAATGCCTGGAAGATCTGGTACCTTCTTGAGCACAGCTTGTGATAGGGCAAATTCATTAATCTCATCTGTAGTCTCCTTCTTATCTCCAAAGATGTTCTCTGACTCCAGTAAGGCAGTGATCAGGGCAGGATATGGAAGCAAGGTCTTCCCATCATTCTTAATTGTCTGAGCAAGCTTGCCAAACTGGGAGAGTACCAAGTAGCCATAATTGATTGGTTCTTTCTCTTCAATGGCATAGATGAGGTAGCACATCTCTCGAGACACCAAGGAATGGTTTGATGTAGGCAGAATGTTGCAGGCACAGAACTTGTACAGCAAGTGGAACTTCTGGGTGAGATCCTTAGGACTGATCCCTTTACCAGGCATGCGTTGGACTTCTCCTTTGGTTACTGCATGAGCCACTAAGTCACTATCGAAGACAGTCCCTGGTTGGTAGATACTTTCAAAGCTGACTTCTGGTAGACCAAGTAGATTGTTGATCTTGGCCGAGGTGACTTCATAAATGACTCCTCTTATGTAATTCTTGCAGTACCAAATTGACCCTTCCTGGAGAAAACCTTTTTGAAGGTTTGCATAGAATTCCCTTACTAGATCAGGCCTGAATCTGTTCCATTTCGAAGCCCATTCAAACAAATCCCTTTCTTCCAGATAAATGGTCCATCCTAACTCTTGGTACTTCTTTCCACAGAATCTGCTTTCCACTCGAATCTTGTTCTTCTTGATCACTGAATCAAAGTAAATGCGGCTAGCAGAGTAGTAAAACTTGAACCCAGAAGCTCTTCCTGGATGAAGTGGCAATTCCTTGGCAACTTTCCCAGCTTTGGCTTTAGGATCAGCCTTGGCCTTCTTCCTTTCTTCAGGTTCTTCATCTGGGTCACGGACACGCTTGGAGGACCTGGTAGACTTGGACACAGAGGCTTGGACTTTTGGATCAGGTTTCTGGACAACTTGGACTTCATCACTTTCAGATTGCTCCCCCTCAGTGTGATGCTCTCCTGAAACTTCATACTCACTTTCAGAAACTTCCACCCTTGGAGTTTTCTCTAAAGGAACTTTGGCAACTTTAGAACTTGTTCCAGTCACAGGCTGAGTAACAGTCTCAACGTGTTCAGACTCTGAGCTATCTTCTTCAGATGAATCTCCCTCTTCATCTACATCATCACCAACTCCTTCATCAGCAACTTCTTCATTAGCAGCATCTACTCGACCAGTAACATCCACATTGTTTCCTTCACCAGCATTGTCTACTTCCATAGCATCTCCTTCAGGTTCCTCATCAGATGGCTCGACATTGTCACTTGCATCTGCAGAGGCCTCTCCAGAGGATTCCTCAACATTATCACCAGCAGGTTGAGTCTCTACTCCTTGAGTCTCAGTCGATGGCTTCTCTACTACAACTGGCTCCTTGGGAGGGGCTTGAGGTGTAGGTTCGGGATCAGCAACAGGTGTTGGGGACTGAATGGGATCCACAACAACCTTAGGACGAGGAACTCCCTTCTTTGAAGATTTGCCACGACTGGTTTGTCCAACACTTTGAGAATCAGAGACATTCTTCTCCTTGGCTCCTTGAGTCACAATCCCGGAGGGTGCAACAGAGGTCAAGGGGACAGCAGCAATGGGAGTCTTTGAGGCAGCATGAGGAGGTCCCGAAGGGGCTTCTGCTGTAGACGATTTGCCTGCCTTTCCTGTAGAAGATCTTGTAGCAACATTAGTAGAAATCGAAGCAGATTTACTACCTTTCTTGGAGCTCTTTCCTTTTGACGAGGCTGATGCAGCTTTGGCAAGTGTGCGCAGGTTCTTTGGAGAATCCATTGTTGCTGCATCACCAGGCGGAGGAATGGTGCTAGAAATAGGCTCGGCCTCTTCACCAACTGTCTGATTTCCTGTAACCGCCGGAGGAGTGGAGGAAACCCTTTCAGTCGTGGGCTCAACCGTCGACTCGCCTTCTGTAACCGCTACGCCTGCGTTCTGAAGTTCATTCCGAATGTCCAGAGGGTCCTTGGCAACAGCAGCTTTAGCTTTCGCAAGCATTTCCTTCCTTTCTTTATGCCAATCCTGAAGGGATTTTCCGAAATCAACTTCCAATCTTGCTTTCCCTTTCGGAGCAGAAGGTTCCCCAGACGACTCGAGGGCCTTCTTCAAACCTCTTGTTTTTACCATGTTTACTGCACAAAAATTCCTTAGGGCAAAGAAACAAGTGAAGACACACAGGAACAAGAGTGAACGGAAGGATGTGGAAGAATGAAGAAGATGAACCGAATCGTAATCAATTAGGAAAGAAAATCCTGCTCAAGATCATAGGGAAGAACAAAAAGCTTTCCCGCCTGTGATTAGACGTAATAATGATCGTTCTGCAGTAGCTCCCGGACCAGCTCATCAGAGAATCAGTGGATAGGACATTTGGGCCTCTCTGATGGGCTTTGATCTCTCCCCCTCAACAAGATAAATCCTGCAGCCCAAAAGTTAGTAAATAATTTAATGAATTGGGCCTAAGGAATCTTACAGTGTACATCATGGGGGAGAGTCCGATCCAGCATTTCAGTCCAGGTAGCAAAGCCCAAGCTCACGCCTGAGGGCCTCAAACCTTTCACCATTTAGAGCCTTAGTAAAAATGTCCGCATGTTGTTGTTCAGTCCCAACATGTGAAATGGACACGATTCCATCTTCTACCAGATCACGAATGAAATGATGTCTGATCTCGATATGCTTTGTTCGGCTATGCTGGACTGGATTTTTGGCTATGTTAATGGCACTCATGTTGTCACACAGCAGGAGTAGCTCCTTGTGATCAATACCATAGTCTTTGATCATCTGTTTCATCCAAAGGAGTTGAGCACAACAACTTCCCGCGGCTAAGTACTCAGCTTCAGCAGTGGAGAGGGAAATTGAGCTTTGCTTCTTGCTGTACCAGCTCACAAGGTTTGTCCCAACATAAAAGCATCCTCCAGTGGTGCTCTTTCTGTCATCTGCACATCCAGCCCAGTCTGCATCACTGTAGCCAATGAGCTGCATGCTTGAGTTTTTGGAGTACCAAATTCCAAGATCAACAGTTCCAGCCACATAGCGGATGATCCTTTTTGCAGCATGAAGATGTGATTCTTTGGGATCCGCTTGATATCTAGCGCAGACTCCTACAGCATAACTGATATCTGGCCTGCTTGCTGCAAGATATAACAAACTACCAATAATACTTCGGTATAATTTACAATCAACTGATTTACCAGAAGCATCCTTGTTCAGCTTGTCATTGGTCCCAATAGGGGTTCGAACTGCTTTGCTGAACTCCATTCCAAATCTTTTCACAAGATTTTTGGCATATTTGGACTGGTTCAGAAAAATTCCCTCTTTCTTCTGAGTAACCTGCAAACCTAAGAAGTAAGTTAATTCACCAACCAAACTCATTTCAAATTCCTTACTCATGATACTGATGAATTCATCCTTCAGGGCTTGGGAGGTTGATCCAAACACTATGTCATCGACATATATTTGAGCTATCAGGAACCCCTTTCCTTCTCTCTTAATGAAGAGAGTCTTGTCAGCATTCCCTCGAACATATCCCTTATCAAGCAGGTAGGTTGACAAGCGATCATACCAAGCTCTTGGAGCTTGCTTAAGCCCATAAAGAGCTTTGTTCAGTTTGTAGACATGATCTGGACAGTAAGGATCTTCAAATCCCTTTGGTTGCTCCACATAGGCTTCTTCCTTCAGCCACCCATTGAGAAATGCACTTTTGACATCCATCTGGTATAGTTTGAACTCAAATGTGCAGGCAATGGCAATCAGCAACCTTACTGCTTCAAGTCTAGCAACAGGAGCAAAGGTTTCAGAGAAATCCACTCCTTCGACTTGTGTGTATCATTGAGCAACAAGTCTGGCTTTGTTCCTGGTGATGTTGCCATTCTCATCAGTCTTGTTCTTGAAGATCCACTTGGTTCCAATCACATTCACATCAGCTGGTCTCTTTACCAAGGTCCACACTTCATTCCTAGCAAACTGCTCCAGTTCCTCTTGCATGGCTAGGATCCAGTGTTCATCTCCCAGAGCTTCCTCAACCTTCTTTGGCTCTATTCTGGATGTAAAGCAGTGTAGACCTGCTAGCTCCTTGTAGTCGATCTTCTTCTTGATCCGAGTCCTTCTTCCTTCATTGAGATCACCTATCAGGTCATCTTCATCATGGTTTCTATGAACTCTTCTTGAGGGAGTAGGGGGAACAGAATTGGCTTCTGCATCAACATCACGAACTGGTGTATTCTCCTTGTTGGCAGAAGGAGATGGTTCTGAGTTGTTCATCTCAGTTTCTCCTTGACTCTCAGCAACAATAGGACCATGAGATCTGCTAGGTTTGTCATCAATAGTAACATTAGCCGATTCCACCACCTTTCTGGTGTTTGGAAGATAGACCCTGTAGGCTTTGCTTGTGGAAGAATATCCAACAAGTATTCCTTCTTCACTCTTTTCTCGAAACTTTCCAAGGTTGTCCCTGTCATTGAGAACAAAACAAGTACTAACAAAAGTATGAAAATAAGAGATAGTGGTCTTTTTACCCTTCCAGAGTTCATAGGGAGTCTTCTGATGCTTGGGTCTCAAGTGGACTCTGTTTGAGATGTAGCAGGCAGTATGAACAGCTTCAGCCCACAAGAATTGAGGAATATCCTTTGAGTTCAACATTACCCTGGCCATCTCTTGAATGGTTCGATTCTTCCTTTCCACTACTCCATTCTGTTGAGGTGTTCTTGGAGCTGAAAATTCATGTTTGATTCCAAGTTCACTGCAGAACTCCTCAAAGGCATGACTCTCAAATTCTCCTCCATGGTCACTTCTGATCCTCTTAATTTTGCATTCCTTTTCAGTGATCAACTGCTTGCTAAGCTTGATGAAGGCTTTGAGAGCCTCACTCTTTTCCCTAAGAAACGAAACCCAGGTATATCTAGAATAGTCATCGACACAAACCAGAACATATTGCTTACCACCAAGACTTTTGACCTCTGTAGGACCAAACAGATCCATGTGGATGAGTTCAAGGCATCGAACTGAACCAGACTGGTCAATGGACTGGTGAGAAGTCCGGTGTTGCTTGTTCTTTATGCAGTCACTACATGTGCCAGCATCATCTTTCCTCAAGATAGGCAAGCCTTTAACACCTCCTCTCCTGCTTAACTTAATCAGATCCTTGAAGTTCAAGTGACCCAACCTTTCATGCCACAGGTGGGTTTCTGATGTACCTGCAGTGTTAGTCAATAAGCAAGATTGTGACAACATATAACAATCATTCTTTGACCTGTATCCCTTGAAGATGCATTCTCGTTTGGCATTGAGTACTTCACAGCATTCATCATCAAAGAGCACTTTGAGCTTGTTGTCACAGAGGTGACTGATGCTAATTAGATTAGCACATAGTCCTTCAACATGATAAACAGTCTTGAGGGCAGGGAAGCCTTCCTCAGCTATGGATCCTAAGCCAACGACTTTTCCTTTCTTGCCATCACCAAAAACAACATGACCTCCATCAATATCTTGGTAATTGGTGAGAAGTTCTTTCGACCCAGTCATGTGTCTAGAACATCCACTGTCAAAATACCAACTTGACTTCTTTCCTGACTTGGAGGCGGTGTGAAATGCCACATTGCATATCATCTTCAATTTGGCTTTCCATTCTCTTCTGGCAAAGAACTTCTTCAACCTTTCATCTGGCCAGAACATAGGCTTTCCAGACATGGCATCTCGGGCAAGAAGTCTGCATGATTTGGTCACGTGACTATAGGACCTGCAGTAATCACATTCCAAGGACTCCCCTCCAGAGTTGTGATTTCTGCTCTTCTTTCTCCTAGGTGTCTTGCTGGTGCTGGCTCCCTTAGGAGAGTTGTCTGAGGAGCTCCTATCATCAGATGAGCTGCAACCTTCTTTAACAAAGACCCTTTGAGTAGAAGTGGTGCATCCTCTCACATAGCCTATTCCTCTTCTGTCTCCATGGGCTTTTGAAGCGGCAATGATCTCCTGAAGAACATCTTTCCCTTTGTTTAATCTGCTTGTCAATTCCTCTGACTTTGTGACCTTGGCAGAAAGTTCCTGGACTTGATTGGATCGCTCAGTCACTTGGAGTTGAAGATTATCCTTCTGGCAGTTGAGATCAGTGACTTGATCAACAAGCGCTCCATTGACAGTAGTGAGATTGTGAACCTTCTCAGATAGTTCGATCACTTCTTGTTGGAAGTTATCTCTCTCAGCACTGAGCTGCTCTACTTGCTCTGTGAGTTCCCTCTTAGAGGTCATGAGTTCACCAGCTTGGACTGCTAACTCATCCACAGTAACAGATAGGTCCCTGTGAGAAGGTTCCAGATAAGCAACTAGGTATTCCAGTTCATCTCGTCTCTTTTCTGCATCCTTGAGTTGGCTCCATTGAGTAAAGTGTTCATCCTTGTAGGTGTTGAGCTCCTGAAGGTATTTCCTTGCTTCTTCTCCTTGTACATAATATTTAGCCACCAGCTCATCCAGTTCATTGTTGAGAAAGGTGATCTCCTGTCTGCTTAACACAAGGTCGAGAAGAGCCCCATCCAGTTCATCACAGGTTTGTTCCAGTCTGAAACTGGCCTCATCATACATGTTTCCAAGAGTTTCAATTTCAAGGTCATAATCCCTGAAAGGAGAGACAGAAGCTTCATCAGTAATAATAGTATTGACATGGGATGAAGAATTACCTGAGGCAGATACTGATTCAGACTCAGACTCAGGATCCCATGACCCTACGAAGGCAACTCCATCTCCTCCTTCATCATCACTGGATTCCACAACATCCTCATCACTGAACGTGGCACAGTAGTTCTTCTTGACTTCAGGAGACTTGCTTCTGAAGTTGGCACAGTCAGCCCTCACATGACCAAAACCTTTGCATTCGAAGCATTGAGGACCTTTGGGTTCAGAGGATTCATTGGAGTGCTTCTTGACAGGTTTCTCAGACCTCCTTCTCTCTGACCCTCTGCTAGAAGAGCTGTCACCCCTTTTGCTTCCAAACTGCTTAGTTTTCTTATCTCTGGGGAAACGAGCCAATTTCTTGGTTAGAAGTGCCAAATCTTCTTCATCTAGATCCTCAGATTCAGCATCATGGATTGAACTTGATTCCTTGCCAGCAGATGAGCTCAGAGGTTTAGTTTCCACCTTGAAAGCTGTGGATTTTCCTTTGAACTTCTTGCAATGAGTCATTTCCCAAGACTGTAGGATCCCCATAAGTTCATCAACACTCATGGTTGAAAAATTTGCTTGGAGCTCTAGGGCAGCTATCTTGGGGTAGAACCTCTCCGGAAGTGTACCTACAATCTTAGATACTATCTCCTCAGTGGAGTAGGTTTTACCAAGCTGTTGTGCTTGGTTGGTTAGAGTACGAATCCTACCAAAAAAGCTATTCACAGACTCATGCTCATCCATACTAATTTTATGAAATTCAGCATCAAGAGAAATGAGTTTAGATTTCCTTACAGTGGTGGTTCCCTCATAAGAGTTTACCAGTATTTCCCAAGCCTCAAATGCTGTGGTGCAGTTGGAAATGAGGAAGTATTGATCGTCTGACACAGCACTGAACAGAGCATGGAGAGCTTTGGAGTTCATGTTAGACAAATTCTTCTCCTTTGCTGTCCACTCATTCAAGTCTTTAGGCTTGGTAGTACCATCAGCAGTGACAGTGGGAGCTTCATATTTGACAAGAACAGCATTCCAGGCCAAATCATCGATGGACATCAGGAATGACCGCATCTTGTTCTTCCAGAAGGCAAAGTTAGTCCCATCGAGAAGAGGAGGCTGAGTGTAGTTCCACCTTTGACTCATCTTGCTTCAACAGATCTCTCTCGCAAGAGTGTGGCTCTGATACCACTTGTTAGGTCCACTGGGTTAAGCAAGTGAGTGACTTTGTGCAGTGGTTCACTGAGAGTGTCTGAACACCAACAATGAACAACCAGATTACTGTATCGAGTGTAATAAAATGCACAGCGGAATAAAACAAGCACAAAGTAACTAAACAACACAAGAGTTGTTGACCCAGTTCGGCCTTCGGCCTACGTCTGGGGGATACCAATCCAGGAGATTATTTCACTATGTGTTATCAACTATGGTTTACAACCACACACAATAGATGAAATAACTTTGAATGCCTTCACTCCAAACTCCAGGCAGATAGTTGTGATGACCAGCCTCCTTCCCGGATCTGGTATAGGCTTCCCACCTATTTCAACTCCCCAAAGCAACCACTTTGAGTTTCCCCTGAAGTAGCCTGTGAAGCAGACCTCCTTTGTTGTATGAGCGATTGAGTAGTTGTATTTCCTCCTGTTTCCGCCTCTTGCACTCTCCTTTGGTATATCTCTGATTCAGGAATGAATAGAGAACTGATAGATATCAACAAGAGTGCTCAAGGCTCGGTCGATCTTCCAGCAGTAGATGGATTGCTTCTGCACACAAGGCTGGAGATCGATATTCCTTCTCAACAATAGTTTCCGAGAGCTCTAGAGAGTTTCAGAGTTGTTTCGCAATGAGGGTGAAGAGAAGTGTTTGAATCCAGCCTCCAAAACTCTTCTTATGCAGTGAGCTCTGCCATTTCAAACGGCCTGATGCTAAATGGGGAAAGAGCCGTTGTGATTAGCCCCAATCTTGGCTGATTGATCTTTCCCTAATTCAGGAGGGATTCCTGCAATCAAACATTAGTATATATCCCCCTGATTAGGAAAGATCCGTTGGGTCCAAATCCAGTCTCTAAGGAAAGTTCTTCCGTTCACTCGCATAGACTGGTGCTGTGGTGTTCAATCATTGGCTGTGAACTCCTTTCAAAACCTTGACTCAACAGTCGCGGGGCAGAGATGGATCCGGTGATGATGAGTCAACGGAATTGATGCCGGAGAACGGAGAACGCTGAAGCATTAACGGGATTGAGATTTAATTGATTTCTAAACATGGAAGAACAACATTTCAAAAACCCCATCATTTCCCAGAAACATTTTCCGTAATTTAATTTTATTTGCAACTGTTGATAGAAAAAATCTCCATCATTTCATAGATATCAAACAGTTTCAATATGAAATAAATTCAAAACTGCCCACGAGGCATATAAAGCATACCGCAACATATATTGTTGCAAAAAGGATACGCTTCTGAAATTGGAGTGATGACTTCTAGGCGTTAAATGATGTTTAAATGTTCATAAAACGATATGACTTATGATTAGTAACCTACTCTTATGAACAATAACATATCACTTTTCTCTCACCAAAATTCCCTTATGAAGAGTAACCTACCTATTTCCTCAATTAAGATATGACTTCTGCACATAATCCAATTCACATTTTTTTTGGTGAAACCGGGTATCCCAGGCCACATTGGACCCAAGACTACGCTTTTCCCAAAGCAGTTTTTTGTATACACAAGGCTCGAAAAAAATATATCAAAATATATATAAATAAAAATTATGTAAAATATATATTCGAAAACTATACAAATAAACGAATCTAACAAGATCAAACTCGAGAATTTTTTTCAATTACATACTTACAATAATATTGAGTCATAGTTGAACAATGAACAGTGTAAAAAGAGTCAAACATGACATCTAAGGTTGGACGGATGGAGTATTATTAGAAAAAAGAGAACTCTTGAAAGTTTGAAGTGATTTTATTGATATGAAAATTAAATATTGGAAAAAAGATAACTCTTGAAAGTTTAAAGTGATTTGTTTCCCGGATAATAAAATACTACTACTATATATGAAGTATTGGCCAAGGCACCCATAAACAAGACCAAGCAGCCAAAAACCAACACATACACAATGTGAATGGGAAAAAATAAAAACACCAAGCTGCCAAACCTACACCATTATATATAGAGTCGTATATATCACTTAGTGGATACTCATCATTTCTTTGACCTGTAACATCATTTCTATATCTGTTATGCCTTGAAAATTTAAAACCATTTTCATGCCGCCGTATTAATTGCTCTAAACTGTTGATCACTTAGCTTAAACAACAAATCTGAAGCGAGGCATAAGCACATACATACATCAATATCAAATAAATGGCAACAAAAGTAGTAAACAATCCCAGCATTACTTGGCATATTCGGGCGACAAGCCCTGAAATAATATAATGACATGGGCACGAGCCTAGCCCTGTACCAGAAATGAGCACACATAAATCCTGAGTGATTCACCGATCACATCTACGAATTAACAATATTCATATCACATATATCAGACAAGGGAATATACGCATTTATTCCAAACAAATAAACATAAAAAACCGCCTAGCTAGTCCGATCATCCCATATCCTTGACATCGTGATCATGACAATCAAATAAATGTCCGCTAATCCAGCTGCTTTGTCTCGATCCATTAAATACCAGGAAAGGGCCTGAGCAAGTTATTGCCATTTTCACCAAGCCGACACCAAAGTAGAGATACGAGGCAAGTGCCTTGATGTGTCCAAGCATCATGTAAAAAACACCTGAATGTTGTCATGATATGGTTTCTGCTGAGATGATTCACTCCCTCAATCGGAGATGAGACTATTTGGGAGAACTGCAAAACAGCGACAAACTTTTCCCTTCTTGTAATAAATGAGAAGGGGGATTTGTATTATATGAAGTGATTACCCTGTTTTTCTTCATATGTAGGTAATTTGTAGAAAGGTTCTACTTGAAAAAGATAGAATCAAAGTGAAAGGTGAACAGATACACACAGTATTTTGGTAATTGAACTGACGTTCTTTCATAACTATCAGGTGGCTCCTTAAAACAGGAGATATTTAAGGGTATGCATGGTTCTTACAATTTAATAAGTATTAAGTGCTCATAAATTGTAAGGAAAAAAAAAAAGAAGCAATTGCATTACTGATCTTACACAAGTGACAAATTATATCAGAGTTCTAACTAATCATTGTAATAATAAACAATAACAAATGAAGCAAAAGCAAAATAGGCCAATGAAGAACTACATATTTCTTTGGACAACAAATTTCTTTATGATTGCCGAACACACACGAGCTCAAAAATTTTGGTTCAAGGTAATTGGACCAAATTCCTGAACAAGTTTAATAAGAGCAGGGTGAAGTCTCCTTGTGGTTAGCAGCAAGGCAGTTGTAGACGAATCAATGGAGAATCCTTTCCCGTACATTTCTTTAAGAACTTCAGCAGCAGCATCATACCCACCGCGCAACAACATTCCCTGGACAAGAACATTATACGTAATATGGTCTGGCATTAACTTTGCAGATTTCATATTCAAAAGTAGGTCTTTGGCTTCCTTTAGCTTCCCATGATGACAGCATCCTTCAATCAAGGTATTGTACGTAACAACATTTGGTTCCAGGCCTTTAGTAGGAAGACTGCTGAAAATGCACTCCGCAACATCAAGTTTCTTCTCTTTGCACAAAGCATTAATCACAATACTGTAGTAACCGATATGGAGAGGTTCTCGTTGGCGCTCTAATACATCCAAAATTTCTAATGCACCCTTGACATTACCATGCTGACACAGTCCGTACAACACGTTACAATAAGTGTAGAAGTTTGGTTTTAAACTAATACCTTCCAGTTCTTTAAAAACTTGAAGTGCAAAAGAATACTCGCACATTTGAAACAACCCCTTTAACATCGTACTGTATGTCACTATATTTGGCTTCGGATTAGTACTACATGACAGCTCCTTGAATATAAGTATAGCATCTTCAAATTTCTCTGCTCTAAAAAATCCATGGATTAAAATGTTGTAGGTATGAACGTTAGGAAAAATGCTCATACTAACCATCAAATCAAACACTTTTCGAGCATCATTCAAACGACCTTGCAAACAATATCCATCTATCAAGGTATTATACGAAACCACATCGGGCTCTACATTTCTACTCCTCATTATGTTGATTACATCCTTAGCTCTATCCACTAGCCCTTCCTTGCACAAAGCATCCATCAAGGTAGTAAATGTCACAACATCAGGATATATATTTCCACACATCATCTCTTTTAACAAGAAGCTGACATCACTCCATCGACCAAACATACATAAACCTAAAAGCAAAGAGTTATAACTAAAAATGTCTGGAGATATTCCTTTCCCAGGCATTTTATCTTTCATCTTTAAAGCGGAATCTACTTTTCCATCTGCACAAAGGCAATGTATGAGCATGTTGTGAATATGCAGATTTTCCCTAACACCACTTCTCTCCATTACCTTGATTAGCTCTACTGCTAGAGCAGAATTACCTGACTTGCAGAGTCCATCAATCACACAGCCATACAAAACCACATTCAACTCACACAACCTTTCTCTATAAATCTTCTTGAACAAATACTGCGCCTCATTGATCCTTTTCTCTTGAAACAAACCCTTCAATAATGGACTGAATGTACACTCATCTGGAACATGACCAAGTTTGAAGAACCAACCCAGAATAGAAAACCCATAGTTTGTATGGTTAGATGAGCAACAACTGTTGATGGCAATGTTCATCGTATATTGGTTAATGGGAATTCGCAAACGGCGCATATCCTTGAAAAGCGAAAGAGCAACAGAGTAGTCTTTCAATTTGACCACAAATGAAAGTAATTTATTGAATTCTTTCAGAGAAGGGAGAGGCCTTGTACGGGACATTTGATCGAACATATGAAGGGCAGTATCTAGATCCCGTAAATCCTGCCAATTTCCCCAAGACTGTGTTCCAAAACAACAATACAAAGAGGGAGGAGGAGGTGGAATTGGAGAGAGAGTACCTGATTGTTGGGAGGCATATGGAGTAGAGATTGGGAATTTCGGCAGTTTGAAGCGGCGCATTTGAGCCATTGTTTTGTAAAGAGGTGGACACTGGACACGGATGCAAAGAGGAGAATGCGAATGCAGCAGAGCAAATATAGCCGAAATCGGTTTTTAATTTCTTGATGTCTAAAGTCGCATGTCTTAAATTGCTGATGTCTAAAGTCCATTTGTACGGAGAATTGTGACCACATATAACTGCTTACTAAATAAAATATGTATAGTCTAAAATATGTAATTACACAAATGGAATAATTGCCAAAAACGTCCGTTTTCTTATCGTTTTTGCCCAATCAGTCCCCTTCGAATTTTTGGCCCCTATTAGTCCTTTTCGTTTGTTAATTAAAACCAAATCCATCCTAAACTCACTAATTCAAGTCAATTAGAGATTTAATGAGAAAATTTGCCAAAAACGTCCATTTTCTTGTCGTTTTGTCCGAATCCGTCCTCTACAACCCTTACAAATAATTGATTCCAATTGTTGTGACAATTGCATTAAATATATTCTACTTTTGTCTGTTATATTTTATTCTTGTTTTACTATTATTTTTACAGTCTACATTATAATGTCACAACTACAAGTAAGATATTTTTAATGCATATCATATTCCAATGTCAAATATCCCATCAACGTCTTTCTTAAAAATAAAAATGTATGGCAAACGAATGACACTAAATCTTACTCACTACTACTCTTACTAATCACAACACCCTTGCTCGTTAAAAAAATAATAATAATAAAAAAATCAACCATGTTGGAATTTGGATGACTGATCAAGACGTTGGAAATGATACTTAATTTCAATAATACAAAAAAAGGGGGGCAATAATCAACTCTAAGCAAGTAAGTTTACAACCTCTGACTACTTCATTTCTTTTAATATTTGAATGTGCTCCATAGATTTATCCGCTTTCTGAAATGCCTCAGTCACATTGAGAAATTTCTATACCCAATTCTTTATTTGCTTGGGTGACAACTCCACTAGTTTGTCATTGAGTCCTCATTGGTTGTGTAATGGTTACATGTTCATTTTTGTTTTGAAGAAAGACGTCGTTGAAATACGTAATTTCGAACCTACTGTTTGATTGCATTATAATGAGAATATGTAATACATCTAATTAATTAAGTTTCTTGATATTTGACAGGGGAATATGATATGCATTGAAAACATCTTACTTGTAGTTATGACAGTACAATGTAGACTGTAAAATTAAAAAATAATAATAAAATAAAATAGAATACACAAAAGTAGAATATATGTACCAAACGCAGTTGGCCTGAGTGGTATGGGGCTCTGGCAGCTTAAGCAAAGGTCTCGGGTTCGAGCCTTTGTGTATGCAGAATTCTGCTTTGGGAGAGGCAACCCTTCAATGCCCACCAGATCCTCGAGGGATTAGTCTTGGGCCCAATGTGGCCTGGGGATACCCGGTACACGCCAAAAAAAAGTAGAATATATGTAATGCAATGGTTACAATAGTTGAAGCCAATTTATTTACAAGGGTTGTAGAGGGCAGATTCGGACAAAGCGACAAGAAAATGGACGTTATTAGCAAAATTTTCGATTAAATCTCTAATTGACTTGGATTAGTGAGTTTAGGACGGATTTGGTTTTAATTAGTAAACGAAATGGACTAATAGGGGCCAAAAATTCGAAAGGGACTGATCGGGCAAAAATGATAAGAAAAAGGACGATATTGGCAATTATTCCATTACACAAATTGTACAAGACTCAACTTGATTATTTATTTATTTATTATTTATTTTTATTATTATTATGATAACACTAGTATTACCATGGGCGGAGTGTGGTATAGACAAATAAAATTTAATTATGACCATATCATGGTCGTTGCATTAAAAAAAATTATGTGAAGAAAAAGTGAATAATATTTATAAATGTTGAAGAACTTCTTTGTACACTATATTCGTCGTGCACGTAAAATTCATATGACCATCTTCACTTTCAAACCATGTGGATTTGTAACCCTAGAAAAAACAATATATAACTGACCATGACTAAATACTGAATTTCTCAAAAACAATCCGACTTTAGATAATGATTGATCCAACTTTTATTAATGGTCATTGCATAAGAAATAATGATAGGGAATTGTCTTCTTTGAAACTTGAAAGGCAATCTTGCATCAGAAGATGTCATAGTCATTCTTGGAATAAGCACTTTCTCTCTTGCATTTTGGCCGGACATTATTCGTGCCTCCAAAATATGTGTTGCCAATCTCGTAATGACCAACCTTGTGCCATTGCAAAGACCATTTGCATGATCAATATTCCTTAACAGCACTTATGTTTGTTGCTTTTGTGACTCTATGGAAGCGATAAGGTTGGTCAAGACTGCCCCTAACTCCTCTCATTGGCTGGGCTCGGTCCTCTTGAGGATTAGTGATATTTCTCGGGATTTTAATTCTTGTTGCTTTGAACACATCTTGAGAGAAGGGAATGCGGTGGCAGATTGTCTGGCAAAGATGGGAGCGGATGGTGAGTTATTCTTCACGACATGGGTCTTTTTCCACCTGATGTGGTAAAGCCGATGCTTACAGCGGATGCAGCTGGGGCGAGATTCCCTCGCCACTAGTTTTAGCTTTTTATCCTGGTTTCCTATGTTTTTCTTTCTTTTCTTTCATCTAGCCTTCATTGGCTGTGTCGCAAAAAAAGAAAAAATATTCCTTAACAGCATAATCGGTGTCCCAACTTTCAAAGCAATCTCTTTTTTGCTATCTCCACTGCTACATGTTCTCATTCTTGTGAATTTTATGATTTCTTTATTTTTAACCCTTTTTAGGTGTTTTTGGGTTTCCAACCTCCATTGGTCATTCCATTGAATGATCTATTATTTGGTCTTTATTCTAGTCTAAAAGTTGGTAAATTTGTTATTTATTGTTGGTTCTATTTCAATGAATCTACAATATTGATCTTGTACAACAGACACATCAAAATTATATTTTCTTATTGAAGAACTATTTTTTTTAATTATATTTAACAAACATACACAATTTCATTTAACAGTGTCTCAATTTACCATAATGCCTTACGCTTTAACAAAGAAATATGGAAAAATAAATTTCTTTACACAATATTTACTTACCATCATGGACATTGATCCTTGATCTTCTTCCTCGCTTCCCTTGGTTGAATTTATAATCAGACATGTTCGCTTGGAGCTTCCAAAGTATTGATATATGAATCAGTCTTTAATCAAGTTTCCCATCATATCTAATTCTGCAAAGATCAATTTGATATAATCACATGATATTTTGTAATGAGAAACCCACATATACAATATTTAAGTTTCCGGAATCTGATTTTAAGGATACTAACATTGCTTTTATTTTCCTTGTGAGGATAAACTTGGAGGATAGACATATTCGACACTTAGAGATGGAGGACTCTTACAGTCCACATGTGAACTATTATTACAGGTATACATATTGGTATTGCAATGCCATTCTTGAGACGTACAAATTCGTGTTTAAAGAACTCGTATATACTTAAATTTAAAAGCTATTGTTCAATCTTTTCATGTTTAAATCAAAACTTCTTAAAAATTTCAGCTATGAATTATCACATTTATTGAAGTTTTAATTTGCATACCTTTGACATAGAAGTGGCATCCTTTAAAAATCTCCTTCACCACCCCTTTTACTATGAACATTCATAAACTGGAACTACCTTCACCCCTTATTTTTTCTTCAAAACAAAATTAACTCGTGTGTTTATGAACTGCTGTGACTTGAGCATTGTGTATAAATTTTCTCAATACTATTTCTTGAACTTTTCAATCTATAGATTCAAGGAAAAATAACCCATATGGTCCCTTAACTTTGCCGGATTTTGCAATCAGTCCCACAACTTTTGAATTAACACAATCTGTCCACTAAGTTTCTTAATTTTAGCACAATCCGTCCCATATACTGAATTTGTCTCCATTTGTACTCAATTTTCCTCCATTTGTACTCCATTTTCCCATACCATGCCATACAAATAGAGTACAAATGGAGGCAAATTGAGTATATGGGACGGATTGTGCTAAAATTAAGAAACTTAATGGACGGATTGTGTTTATTCAAAAGTTGTGGGACTGATTGCAAAATCCGGCAAAGTTAAGGGACCATATGGGTTATTTTTCCATAGATTCAACCACAAAATGAGCATTATATTGGTTCCCTCAGGGCACAACAATCAATATCAATATAAATTAAATAAGTAATGCGCTGTTTTTTTTTTTTTTTTTTTTTTGTTCATAAGTTTTGAGGTTTGTATACTTTCTATTTGCATGTGTTTCTTCTGTACAGGCCAAAAAAGCTAGTCTTTTACTGCCTACAATTATATTTGTGTGCATTGACTTTTATTTTTATAAAAAAAAAAAAAGAAGTGAAAGAAATGTCCTCAGTGTTGTCACTGTTGTGAACTATTTTGGGTAATAAAGCTGATCTCACTTTCTCCTACTAATAAAATCTCCTCTTATTGCAGGTCTAGTACTATACAAATATAAATTCACGAAATGGTATTTGTTGACCAGAACTTGCGTTTAACTATTCTACCCGCCGCTTTGTGGATATAAGTTTTAGGACCGAAAAGACGAAAAACTCTTGGTCCGGACGCTTGACTCGGATCCAGGCCAAAGAAAATGCACGGGCCAAGGCTTTAATTAACAAACATGATTAGAGTGATGGGAGAGGAGTAAGAATTCGAGAGAGAGTACCTGATTGGTAGGGGGCATTTGGAGTAGAGATTGGGAATTTGGGCATTTTGAAGCGGCGCATTATTTGGGGCATTGTTTTGTAAAGAGGTGGGGGAGTGGACAGAGACAAAAGAGACGAATTAAAGACAAAATCGGTTTGATGTCTAAAGTCGAATGTCTTCTTACATGGTTGATGTGGAGAACACTTTTTTATTTTGTTAAAATAATCTAAAGTAATTAGGATTTAGGGTTGAAAATAATCTGTTAGTCTCAACAGTTGTATGTCAATTATTTGTTGTCGAATTTGATATTATGTTTTCTGATCTTTTTCAATTGGATCTTATTAGATTTTATTTATTTTATCTCATCTAATTTATTACTATGGTCTCATTTGGTTTGATTATTTGTTTTCTGATTTGATTTCTTATTTATTTATTTATTTTAAGAAAAAAAAAAGGGAGCCGAAACCTGTATTATACCAAACTTTGCAAAAGATGGACCAAGCCTATGGTAATATTATTGTTTTAGTTTATTATGATTTTAATAAAAATCAGTAATTAGTTTAAAGTATTTTTAGGTCCTTGAGGAGGGCATTTTAAAGAATTATTTTCTGACCTAAAATGCTCAAAGTTAAAGTTTCTTGGGTAAAAACTAATAATTTAAAAATTCAGGACCTAAAAATAAATTTTTGAAATGTCCAAATGACAAACAAAATTGATCACAATGGGATAGTTTTTTTTTTTTTTTTTTTGAGGAAACAGATTTTATTACCACAGCAATGCCATATACAAAAAGACTATAAACAGCAAGGAAACAAACACAAAACCGACGCTAGCAACAAACTAATACTAAAACAGACAGTAGTAGTGAAATGAAGTTCTTTCAAAACTACTATTAGGCGGCTCTTTAAAACAGGAGATCTTTAATCAGTGCTCATAAATTACAAGGTAAAATAAAATCAATTGTATTAGTGATAACACACAAGGTTATATAAACGTACTAACAAATCATTTGTAATAAACAGCAATAGCAACTCGACCAAAAGCCAAATAGGCCATTGAAGCAATATATATTTCTCCGGACAACAAATTTCTTTTCTCCAGGGTCCAGGCAACAAATTTCTTTATAATTGTCGTACGCACACAAGAGCTCAAAAATTTTGTTTCAAGGTAATTGGACCAAATTCCCGCACAAGTTTAATAAGAGCAAGTACCTTGATGTGTTCAAGCCTCACGTAACAAAACCTGAATGTTGTCGAGATGATCCACTCCCTCAGTCAGAGATGGGAAAAAAGGATAAATAGGTCATTTTTCTTTTCAAAAAATTCAAATCAGTCCTTTTTCTATTTTATTACCAAAACAGTCCTCTACAAATGCTAATTATGTTCAAATCAGTCTTTTTTTCACTAATTATATTCTAATTGCTGACGTGGCAAGGGTTTTAATTTAAACCTGACACGTGTGCATAATATTAGTCCTTTTTCTTTTATCTTTTGCCAATTCAGTCCTAAACTTTTATTTTGTTCTATTTAGTCCTCTACCCTAATCACTCATTTTTATATTAATTGGCCTCAAACCTTTCAAATTATTTCATTTTAGGCCCAGAACCTTAATTTTTTTATTATTACTAATCCATTTATCAAATAAATGCACAACATACTTCCATAAATGAAATTAAACACCAAACCTCATATATTGGGTTCGACTGCTTTGTTATCGGGTCTTTCAAGTATCGGAATTTTACGGACTCTCTCTAATAACCACTCGACCGCAACCGATTGTTCATTGGTTTTGGTTTCCTTCAGTAACAATCAACAGAATCTTACTTTGCGTCCTACCTTAGGATGTAACAATATTTGAGTAAATGATTTAACTTGAATTTTTGGAAGGTTATGGATACAGGAAGCCTTGGTTTTATTGAAAAATATTAATATTATAAAAAATATTAAAAAAATAGCCTGAATTTTATTGTCCACAAAGTATGATTGTGCTGATTGTTGCTGAAGGAAACCAGAACCAATGAACCATCGTTACGGCCGGGTGGTTAGAGAGAGTCCCTAAAATTCGGAACTTCGAAGACCCGGTAACAAGGCGGTCAAACCCAATGTATGAGGTTTGGTATTTAATTTTATTTACGGAAGTATGTTGGGCATTTATTGATAAATGTATTAGTAATAATAAAAAATTTAAGGTTCTGGGCCTAAAATGAAATAATTTGAAAGGTTTGAGGCCAATTAATATAAAAATGAGTGATTGGGGTAGAGGACTAAATAGAACAAAATAAAAGTTTAGAACTGAATTGGCAAAAGATAAAAGAAAAAGGACTAATATTATGCACACGTATCAGGTTTAAATTAAAACTCTTGCCACGTCAGCAATTAGAATATAATTAGTGAAAAAAGGACTGATTTGGACATAATTAGCATTTGTAGAGGACTGTTTTGGTAATAAAATAGAAAAAGGACTGATTTGAATTTTTTGAAAAGAAAAAGGACCTATTTATCCTTTTTTCCGTCAGAGATGAGACTGTTCTGGTGAACTGCAGAACAATGACTAACTTTCCTCTGCTTGTTGTAATTGAAAAGGGGGATTTGTAATATATGAAGTGAGTACCCTGTTTCCCTTCATATTTACATGTTTTGTAGAATGGTTCCGACATGTAAAAGATTGAATCAAAATGAAAGGTGAACAGATGCACGGCAGTATTTTGGCAATTGAATTGAAGTTCTTTCAAAACTATTAGGTGGCTCATTAACAGGAGATATTTAAGGGTACATGTGGTTCTTAGAATTTAATCAGCCCACACAAATTGCAAGGGGAAAAAATCAATTGCATTGCTGACCTTACACAAGCTTATATCACTGCACTAACTAATCATCGTAATAAACAAGAATAACAACTCAAGCAAAAGAAAAATAGGCAGATGAAGCACTACATATTTCTCCATAAAACAAATTTCTTTATTATTGTCGTACACATGCAAAAGTTCAAAAATTTTGTTTCAAAGTAATTGGACCAAATCCCTGCACAAGTTTAATAAGAGCAGGGTGAAGTTTCCTTTTTGTAAGCAGCAAGGCAGTTGTAGATGAATCAATGGAGAATCCTTTCCCATACATTTCTTTAAGAACTTCAGCAGCAGCATCATACCCACCGTGCAACAACATTCCCTGGACAAGAACATTATACGTAATATGGTCTGGCATTAACTTTGCAGATTTCATATTCAGAAGTAGGTCTTTGGCTTCCTTTAGCTTCCCATGATGACAGCATCCTTCAATCAAGGTATTGTACGTAACAACATTTGGTTCCAGGCCTTTAGAAGGAAGACTGCTGAAAATGCACTCCGCAACATCAAGTTTCTTCTCTTTGCACAAAGCATTAATCACAATACTGTAGTAACCGATATGGAGAGGTTCTCGTTGGCGCTCTAATACATCCAAAATTTCTAATGCACCCTTGACATTACCATGCTGACACAGTCCGTATAAGACGTTGCAATAAGTGTAGAAGTTTGGTTTTAAACCAATACCTTCCAGTTCTTTAAAAACTTGAAGTGCAAAAGAATACTCGTCCATTTGAAACAACCCCTTTAACATCGTACTGTATGTCACTATATTTGGCTTCGGATTAGTACTACATGACAGCTCCTTGAATATAAGTATAGCATCTTCAAATTTCTCTGCTCTAAAAAATCCATGGATTAAAATGGTGTAGGTATGAACGTTAGGAAAAATGCTCATACTCACCATCAAATCAAACACTTTTCGAGCATCATTCAAACGACCTTGCAGACAATATCCATCTATCAAGGTATTATAAGAAACCACATTAGGCTCTACATTTCTACTCCTCATTGTGTTGATGACATCCTTAGCTTTATCCACCAGCCCTTCCTTGCACAAAGCATCCATCAAGGTATTAAATGTGACAACATCAGGATCTATATTTCCACACATCATCTCTTTTAACAACAAGCTGACATCACTCCATCGACCAAACATACATAAACCTAAAAGCAAAGAGTTATAACTAAAAATGTCTGGAGATATTCCTTTCCCAGGCATTTTATCTTTCATCTTTAAAGCGGAATCTACTTTTCCATCTGCACAAAGGCAATGTATGAGCATGCTGTAAATATGCAGATCTGCCCTAACGCCACTTCTCTCCATTACCTTGATTATCTCCACTGCTACAGCAGAATTACCTGACTTGCAGAGTCCATCAATCACACAGCCATACAAAACCACATTCAACTCACACAACCTTTCTCTAACAATCTTCTTGAACAAAAATTGCGCCTCACTAATCCTTTTCTCTCGAAACAAACCCTTCAATAACGGGCTAAAGGTACACACATTAGGAACATGGCCAAGTTTAAAGAACCAACCCAGAATAGAAAAGCCATAGTTTGTATGGTTAGATGAGCAACAACTGTTGATGGCAATGCTCATCGTATATTCGTTAATGGGAATTCGCAGACGGCATATATCCTTGAAAAGGGAAAACGCAACAGAGTATTCTTTCAATTTGACTACAGATGAAAGTAATTTGTTAAATTGTTTAACAGAAGGGAGAGGCCTTGTACGGGACATTTCATCAAACATATGAAGTGCATTATCTAGATCTCCTAAATCCTGGCCATTCCCCGAAGACACTGTCCCAAAACAACAATACAAAGAGGGAGGAGGAGGAGGAGGTGGAATTCGAGAAAGAGAACCTGATTGGTGGGAGGCATATGGAGTAGAGATTGGGAATTTGGGTAATTTGTAACTGCGCATTTGGGGCATTGTTTTGCAAAGAGGTCGAGACTCGAAGAGTGGACAGATGCAAGGAGAAGAATGTGGAGTGAATAGAGACAAAAATCGGTTTGATGTCTAAAGTCGATGTCTTATATTGCTGACGTGGAGAAAAAATTTCCTTTTTTTAATAACCTAAAGTAAATTAGGATTTACCCATGTAGGGTTGAAAATAATCTATTAGTTTCCACCAAAGTTATAAAGATTGAGATCGTTAGAGCATCTCCAATGGTCGCCTAAAATTCAAAATGGGGTGACATTTTCTTTCCAATAATACCCTAAAATAAATCTATTTTAAGTTTTTTGAGTTTTATAAATAGTAAATACTCAAATTTGAATTTTTACTATTTACAAACATATATCACTTTTTGCAAATAAATTAATTGCAATGTCATCCCTCCAATTGTTGCAAATTGAATATTGATCTAATTTTGTATTATGTTTAATAATTTTATACTTCATACAATTTTTTTATTATATTTATTTTATATTTAATTAGATTAAAATTTAAAGTTTCTTTATAAAATAAATTTTAAACATAAAGATAACTAAATTTTTAAAGTTTTGGTACAATCTTAGCAATCATTAAAAAAAATTACATTAGCAAATGAAAATATAATTAAACATAACACATCTCAAATACTTAAAAAAAGATACAATACTAAACAACCAAATAACTATGCAAACGGAAAATTAAGTTAATAATCATCTAAATCAACATCGAATCCTCCAACATTATTCGAATTCTTGTGGGAAAACTATACAAATTCCAATTCTTGATGTTGGATAAAAATCATTTGCTTTTAATTTAATATGTATGTTCCACCATTTAGTGTAATTCTTATTCTAATTATGTAATTCTTTCTTAATTAATTAATATTGAATTTATGTGGGGTTAATGTATAATTTATAAGAAATGAAGGGTGTGATTGAAAAGATAAATAAGTTTGTATGAAAAAGAATATATAGAGAATATTTTTTTGAGTTTGAGTTTAGTGTAAATGGTCGGAGATAAATTACTGTTTGATGTGACATTTACTTTAAAATGAAGTTGAATTTGGTGTTGGCTATTGGAGATGCTCTTAGTTGTGATCATTTTTCTCTTTGTAAGATCGAGATCGCATGATCGAATTTAGATCTTAAGATCGTATCAAGTTTTGTTTTTGGTAAGAAGATTCTATCAAGTTGCAACCATAAATAAAAATAATTATACATATAAACAACTGAAATCATAACACAGAACTTTTTTTCATGTAAATGAAGGAATAAAACACTATAAACAGTTGAAAATAAAATTTAATACTGGTTTAATGAAAAATATGAAGTTATGAGAGCATATTTAAATTTTCGTAGGATTAGGATTGTAGGATTCTACCATTAAGATCGGGATTTTACAATCAAGATCGGGATCAAGATCGAGATCCTACTAAATTTAAGATCCTAAAAAGATCTAAATCGTTTTTAAGAAGTGAGATTATAAAATCGTAAGATATCGAGATGTTAATAACTCTCAACTATCAACATTTGGTCTTAGATTGCCGACTGGTTATCTTGGTAATGTCCCTGTACTGAAAATTATTGGGCTTAGCATTCGGTCTTCATTCGGCCAGGGAATTGGATCTTCAATCCATCTTTTGCCTTTGTGACTCGAGTGATTCAAATAGATTGGTTGAGACAGTCGTCGACCCCCTTCACTAACCCCTGTCCCCTTTGCTTTTTCGGATTAGAGAATTACGCGTAGATTTCCATGAGAGAACGCAATTGCGGATTGTCTAGCGAAGATGAGAGCATCTGAATATCTTGAAATTTTCTTCTGTACAACTTGGACTTTTTCCTCCTGAGTTAGTCACATCGAAACGAGAAGGGAACACAATTGCGGATTGAGCGACAGATATGATATTTTGGCACATTTGTATAAGAAAAAATATAGTTAAATGATAAATTGTTGGATTCGTCTAATCACTAACTCTTTTTTTTTCTTCTTTTTTTTTTCTTTTTTCCGGGATCTAATCACTTAGTTTTAAAGTATTAAATTTTTATAGTTTTACTATATACATTTTGAATTGTTCATAATTAAATTAAAGGATGTTTTGAATGGCATGAAGTTGAAAATTACTATCAAATAAAAGCGAACAGATGGAGTCTTATACTATTTGCGAACTGTTTAAGAATTAAATTATTTGTGTTTACATATCCCATTATGAAAATTTTTAAATTAATGGGGATGATTACTGACCTAGTTCCTTGAATTCTAACTTTAGGTTGGGGTTCAATTCCCCATCCAGCCCTTCTATCCCACCTATTTGTCCTTTTATAATTTGTTTGACATAGGCTCCCACCACTATTTTCTAGCCTGTATAGGCTGTTCAACATTTTTTTCTTTTTCTTTTTTTTTTCAATTCTTCAATCGATTCATATTCTTCCTATAAAAATCTAATTCTCAAAATTAAAGTAACAAAATTATTTTCATTGACTCCCAATAAATTTGCACTCATACTCCTTCCATAATTTATATGATTACATTCTATATTTTCACGCAATCCAATGTAAAAGTTTAATGATTAAAAACTCAAATTGTATAAAAGTAAATTAGAAATGTTAAAAGTTTAATATTCTAAAATTATGTGATTAGACGAATCAAACAACATCTCACTAGACTAAACTGTATTAAAAAGTCGAATTAAAGTTACTCAATGAATAATGTTTACTATGCAAACGCTAACATTATTAAGTTGCGAAATTTTATTTGATAAAAACGTACTTATGATATAATCTTCTATTTGAAAAATAAAGTAAGTATTAATTAAATTGATAAGTATATATATTTTTTCGTTTTATATAATCATAAAATTAGTTTATTATGTGCTTTTTAATCATATACTCCATTTGTTTCAAAATATAAGTCCACTTTACTTTTAACGAGCAATCAAGGTGCCTTGTCTCAATCCGTAATTGCCAATTTCACCAAAATAGTGATATGAGGCAAGTACCTTGATATGCTGTTCATCAAGCATCATGTAACAAAACCTGAATGTTGTTGTGGTATGCTGCTTTCTGCAAAACAGTGACCAACTTTTCCCTTCTTGAAATAAATGAGAAGGTGGATTTGTAATATACTATCAAGAGAAATGAGTGAATTAAAGTTCTTTCAAATCTATTAGGTGGCTCTTTAAAACAGGAGATATTTAAGGGCATACAAGGTTCTATCAAGCAAAAGCAAAATACGCCAATGAAGTACTACATATTTCTCCGGACAACAAATTTCTTTATGATTGGCGCACACGCACACAAGCTCAAAAATTTTTGTTTCAAAGTAATCAGACCAAACCTCCGCACAAGTGTAATAAGAACAGGGTTAAGTTTCCTTGAAGTAAGCAGCGACCCAGTTGTACAAGAATCAAGGGAGAATCCTTTCCCATACATTTCTTCAACAACTTTAATGGCATCATCATACTCACCATCAGTGGCGGACGCAGAGTGTGAAAACCGGGGGCGAGCTATGAATTTTTTTTATTAGGATGTTCTCCGTAGTCTAGTTACAACTTTATATAGTAGGCGAAGTTTATTATTTTATTTTTTAAGATTGAAGAACATATGAGCCTATGTTAAAAAAAATCTACCTACAAAGAAATATGTTACCTTCTTTTTCCCATTCATCTTCTCCATTGCTTAAATTACACGAAAATGCATCCTACTATAGCTAAAATTCACTCAACCATATAGAAAATTAATGGCGAAGTTTGAGCTCGAGGGGGCGGAATTACATAAAAATATTTTCTCTCATAATTAAAATATACATAGCTATATAAACAATTAATGGCAAACTTTGAACTCGGGGGCCCAAGCCCCTAAGTGTGTCCGCCACTGCTCACCATGTAACAACATTCAACGGGCAAGAACATTGTAGGTATTGTGATCTGGCATTAACTTTGCACATTTCATATTCAAGAGAGGTTTTTTGGCTTTCTTTAGGTGCCTTTGTTGACAGCATCCTTGAATCAAGATGTTGTAAGTAACAACATCTGGTGCCAAGCCTTTAGAAGGAAGACTGCTGAAAATGCCCCCAGCAACATCAAGTTTCTTCTCTTTGCACAAACCTTTCATCACAATACTGTAGTAATTAATATGGAGAGGCTCTCCTTGGCGCTCTAGTGCATCCAAAATTTCTAATGCACCCTTTACATTACCATGCTAACATAATCCGTACAACATGTTACAATAAGTGTAGAAGTCTGGTTTTAAAGCAACACCTTCTAGTTCTTCAAAAACTTGAAGTGCAAAAGAACATTCGCCCATCTGAAACAACCCCTTTAACATCGTAGTGTATGTCACGATATCTGGCTTCAAATTAGTACATGACAACTCCTCAAATATAGATACGGCATCTTCAAACATCTTTGCCCGAAAATTTCCATGGACTAAAATGTTGTAGGTACGAATGTTTGGAAAAATACTCATACTAACCATCACATCAAACACTTTTCGAGCATCATTCAAACGACGTTGTAAACAATATCCATCTATCAAGATATTATACGAAACCACATTAGGCTCTACGTTTCTACTCCTCATTGTGTTGATTACATCCTCCGCTCTATCCACTAGCCCTTCCTTGCACAAAGCATCCATCAATGTATTAAATGTGACAACATCAGGATATATATTTCCACACATCATCTCTTTTAACAACAAGCTGACATCACTCCATCGACCAAACATACATAAACCTAAAAGCAACGAGTTATAACCAAAAATTTAACTACACAGAATATCATAATTAATTAAAAATTTATTTAAATTTATAATTAATATAAAAATATGATAATGGATTAAATAACTAATAAATTTGTATATAATTTTTTTTAATTCAAATTAATTTATTAGATATCGTATTTAGATTTGATAAATTGAAATTTAATTTATTAGATTAATTCAGATATCTAATTCATATTAATTTAGATTTAATACACATTTAAGTCTATTAGATATCTAATTAATTTTTTTGAATTAAATAATTATTTAATCCATTATGATATTTGTATATTAATTATAAATTTAATAAATTTATAGTTAATTTTATAGTATTACATTTTTTTAAATTTAATTTTTTAATTTGATATTATTCTATTAGTTTTATTTTAATTATCTATTTTAATTCATTTTGTTTCAATTTTATTTTATTAATAATATTTCTAATTTTGATTTGGCATGCATACGTGTAGTCAAATTTTAAACATTTCATGTGGACATAATTAAGGAATTAATTAGCTCAAAGTACATGTTTAGTATAAAAAGGACTATTTTGGATATTAGTTGTAAACGTAGATGGACGAAAAATAGATAAAGGACTATTTTATATTTTTGGTAAACAAAAATGACTATATAGCATATTTTCCAACATTTCACACAGCAATTTATTTATTTATTTTTTTTTGGTGAACATGACGCACAAGCGGCTAAGCAGAAAAAAACTAAAAAATCTACAGAAAGGGGGAATGAAGAAAGAAATAACAGGAAAAATTAAATCCGAGGGAACAAGACCTCCGAGGAATCAGCAAAAAAACAAGATCGAAGCTCATCAGGTGGAAAAGCCCACATAGTGAAAAAATCCACCAAACGGGCACCGCGTTTTGCAAGCAAATCAGCCACACAGCAAATTTGTTTCGTCATATGATGTGCTAGCCATGACTGATATATATGGTACAGGGTATATCTGGTTGCCCTTATGGTGCAACTTGTGGATTCTCTGGAGTATATCTGGCCAATGCTGGTGCCTTTCGCGAATTTTACAGGTTAGATCGCTCGTGCAGCTGGTGGAATCTCATGAGTATGAATAGAGATGGGGCTTGCAATGATGTGTGCTAGCAATGACTCATACATTGTCTAACAGCTCCCACAATGAAGGATCTGCAAATCCATATAATCCTTCAGAAAATCCAATTGTGGTCCCAAAAATACTGAGGATTGATGATATTCTGAATAAGCTGCAGAAAGATCAATTTGGGACACACATGGGATCAAATACAACTCGTTGAGCAGGGAAGGTCTTTTCAAAGCTTTACAACCCAAAGCAGATGAGAAATACTACCAAATGGCAACAGAATCACCTCTCTTTTCAAAGTTCAATTGCATTACTGACCATACACAAGGTTATATAGACGTACTAACTAATCATTGTAATAAACAACAATAGTAACTCAAGCAAAAGCAAAATAGGCAAATAAAGCACTCTATATTTCTCCTGACAACAAATTTCTTTATGATTGTCTACGCAAACAAGAGCTCAAAAATTTTGTTTCAAGGTAATTGGACCAAATTCCTGCACAAGTTTAATAAGAGCAGGGTGAAGTTTCCTTTTTGTAAGCAGCAACGCAGTTGTAGACGAATCAATGGAGAATCCTTTCCCATACATTTCTTTAAGAACTTCAGCTGCATCATCATACCCACCATGGAACAACATTCCTTGGACAATAACATTATATGTAATATGGTCTGGCGTTAACTTTGCACGTTTCATATTCAAAAGCAGTTCTTTGGCTTCCTTGAGTTTCCCATGATGACAGCATCCTTCAATCAAGATGTTGTAAGTAACAACATTTGGTTCCAAGCCTCTAGAAGGAAGACTGCTGAAAATGCACCCAGCAACATCGAGTTTCTTCTCTTTCCACAAACCATTCATCACAATATTGTAGTAATTAATGTGGAGAGGTTCTCCTTGGCGCTCTAGTGCATCCAGAATTTCTAATGCACCATTGACATTACCATGGTGACATAGTCCGTGCAACACATTACAATAAGTGTAGAAGTTTGGTTTTAAACCAACACCTTCTAGTTCTTTAAAAACTTGAAGTGCCAAAAAATACTCGCCCATCTGAAACAACCCCTTTAACATCGTAGTGTATGTCACTATATCTGGCGTCAAATTAGTACATGACATCTCGTCAAATATAGATACAGCTTCTTCAAAACTCTTTGCCTGAAAATGTCCATGGATTAAAATGTTGTAGGTACGAATGTTAGGGAAAATGCTCATACTAACCATCAAATCAAACACTTTTCGAGCATCATTCAAACGACCTTGCAGACAATATCCATCTATCAAGGTATTATACGAAACCACATTAGGCTCTACATTTCTACTCCTCATTATGTTGATGACATCCTTAGCTCTATCCACTAGCCCTTCCTTGCACAAAGCATCCATCAATGTATTAAATGTGACAACATCAGGATATATATTTCTATTTCCACACATCATCTCTTTTAACAACAAGCTGACATCACTCCATCGACCAAACATACATAAACCTAAAAGCAACGAGTTATAACTAAAAATGTCTAGAGATATTCCTTTCCCAGGCATTTTATCTTTCATCTTTAAAGCCGAATCTACCTTTCCATCTGCACAAAGGCAATGTATGAGCATGTTGTGAATATGCAGATTTGCCCTAACACCACTTCTCTCCATTACCCTGACTAGCTCAACTGCTACACCAGAGTTACCTGACTTGCAAAGTCCATCAATGACACACCCATATAAAACCACAGTCATTTCACACAACCCTTCTCTAAAAATCTTCTTGAACAAATACTGCGCCTCACTAATCCTTTTCTCTCTAAACAAACCCTTCAATAACGGACTGAATGCAGACTCATTAGGAACATGACCAAGTTTAAAGAACCAACCCAGAATAGAAAAGCCATAGTTTGTATGGTTAGACAAGCAGCAACTGTTGATGGCAATGCTCATCGTATATTTGTCAATTGGAATTCGCAAACGGTGTAGAAATTCATGGATGGGAGGCTCACACCTAAAACGGTGATAGGTAGAGTTGCTCTCAATCCATATAAGGTAGTATAGGGGAACCAATGTAATCGATGTGGGATTACCCAACACCCTCCCCTCGAGATGATATATCATCTCGAAATTAAATTTCAAATCCAAATTCAGGATCAAATATACCCAAACCGGGCACCATGGCTCTGATACCATGTAGAAATTCATGGATGGGAGGCTCACACCTAAAACCAATTGGTGATAGGTAGAGTTGCTCTCAATCCATCGATGTGGGATTACCCAACAAACGGCGCATATCCTTGAAAAGGGAAAGCGCATCAGTGTATTCTTTCAATTTGACCACAAATGAAAGTAATTTAGTGAATTCTTTCATAGTAGGGAGAGGCCTTGTACGGGACATTTGATCGAACATATGAAGTGCAGTATCTAGATCCCGTAAATCCTGCCAATTTCCCCAAGACTCTGTTCCAAAGCAACAATACAAAGAGGGAAGAGGAGGTGGAATTCGAGTGAAAGTACCTGATTGGTAGGAGGCATTTGGAGTGGAGATTGGGAATTTGGGGAGTTTGAAGCAGGAGCGCATTATTTGGGGCATTGTTATGTAAAGAGGTGGAGACTGGACAGACAGATGCAGAGAGAAGAATGCGAATGCAGCAGAGGGAATGGACACGAAGAAATGGGTTTTTTACTTGTTGATGTCTAAAGTCGCATGTCTTGAATGCAGCAGAGGGACAGCACTTTTTCTTTTGTACGGAGCATCGTGACTTTGGCAAATAAGGTGGGTGATATATAAAAGCCAGCCAAAATCTCTGCTTTCTCTCCCGTTTTTATTTATACTCCTATTGGCCAAAACCCCAAATTCTCCTTTCATTCACAAAAGCATCGCCGGCCGCGCGCCACCGGCGCCTCCTGCCCACCGCCATTCTCCGTAATCTGTCGCCTGCCCTCCGCCGCCATGCGCCTGATCATCGCCTACTCTTGGCGGCCACTCCCCGCCTGCTCTGTGATCTGTTTGCGCTCCTCGTGATCTGCCGCCTGCCATCCGGCGCCATCTGTCGGCGATTCCATTCATCAGCCGCCTGCCTTTGCAGGAAAAGGTGATAACTAGGGTTTCCTTGTTTTCACTTGTTTTATATTTCGATTCCAATATTTTATTTTGTTTTACTGTGTGTACATTGTCTCCCTTCGGTGTTGAACATTTCGACCTTATTAGATGATAGGAGCAGTAATTAAAGAATATATAAATTAAACCTATTGTTTTTTTTAAAAAAAATTTATTTTTAGTTAATCTGCTATCTATAGATGGGGAAAATAGCGGTATAAAAAGTGTGACATGGATCACTCGATTAGTGTTTGTACAGATCTGCTTCTGTTCGTTGTTTAACTTAATTAGTTTGGCAATTGGTTATTTTTAGTTATTTGTTCAGCATTCTTTTTTGCTATGCAATCTGTTTGATTTATTGTATCTTTCAATTGTAACAAAAAAATCATACGTTACCTTTTACACACCTAAGAGATGTACTTATGAATCTTTAAATCACCTAATTTACTGATTCCAATCTTGATCAATTACATAATCTATTGTTTGATAATGCCATGTTAGCTGGACGAGTTATGCTATATGTTATAGAGTTAATGTTTGTTGCCTCTTATATGAGCTGGGGTTTAGTAACCATATATATTGTGCTAAGATGATAATGGAGCTATAAATGTAAATGAGATCAGTTTGTCAGTATATGTCTCAGTGTTGCATTTGGTCTTTACCAATGGGGATTCTGAGCTTTATGACGATTTTTTTTTCCCTTTCTTTCCATTCTACAAAAATTTGCCTAATTCATTGACGAATTCATTGCCCTTAGCAAGCAATATGTAGGTCTCTGTATTGCATTTATGTTTTCGAAACCAACAATCCATTTATATTTTCATGATTCAAAAGAGCGATCCCCTGCTTTCTACAATGCTAGTATTTCTTTTTTTAAGTTCTACGCAATGCTTGTGAAATTTATGATAAGTTCTAAGGTGGAATCAATATTTATGTTTCAGTGTTCTTTATATTTTTGGGAAACAGAATTAATTGTGGATATTGAATCTGGTTTTTGCTCATCCTCGATGGATCTAACAAATGAAGATGCGCAACAACACAATGGCAATGAAAAAGCTTCAGAACCCTATGGATTCCCGACATAAGTCCAGCATTCTTAAACCCATTGTGATTTTTCACCGGCCTCCTCCGCCTGATCAGTTGGTGATTTCATTCACGCCACCACCTTCTGGATGCAGATCATACGAAAAGGTAAATAACTATGGTTTCTAACTTTCTTTTTTTCCCCCTTTCCTTCATGTTTGATTCCTATATTTTCTTACATATCTCTCTGTGCAAATTGTCGATTATGTGTGTTTTTTCCTCCTCAATATTTTTATTTTTTTTGTTAACATGTCATCTAAGGATGTGTTTTTATGGCCATTCTTTATATTGGAATTTAGCGAAAAAGGATGGAAAATTGTTTGACGGGACCACAGGATTCATTTAGAGTTTGCACAGATATGGAATTTCATTGGAGTACTGTACATATCTGGTTCCGCTGCTCATCTACTAATTGTACAGATGACCTGTTTAGTGTAATATTTTTAAATTTATAATAAAATAATATTTTTTTAGCAATTGGCAAATCATTGTAGTGACATGAAAACATTAAACATGTGTTTTGTTTTATCTAAATATACTGTTACTTCAATCAAAGATTTTTTACTAGCATTCTCTGGAAGCACGCACAGGTACTATTCCAGTCATGGCCCGACGACACCTGGGTGGAATGCTCACCGCGCCTTGCACGCCCTGATGTCATAAAAATGTCATTTGAACAATTCCTGGCCAATGCTGGTGCCTTTCTCGAATTGTACATCAGAAAGATGTCGTTGGAACGATACCTGGCCAATGTGGGTTCCTTTCTCAGATTGTATTATGGGTAGTTCTGGTTGCCCTTTGGTTGGACATAAATTGCAGAAGTTGCAGATGGATTCTCAGGGGAAGTGATCAGATGGGGCTCGCCGCTCGCTCTAATGGAGGTTCCATCTTGCCCCCGGATGGCACAGGAACAAATAGGAGCCCCACTAGGATGTGTAACCCACGGAAGAGGATGCCTGCGTAAGGTAATCCGCGGAAGGACCACCCGTGGAATCACTCAGTCCGCCCGCGGAAGACCATCCGAGGCGTGAAGAAGGGGCATGTCCGCATGAGGAATAACAAGTGGCAAACTCTACGGCATGTGAATTTGAACGTAAAAAGTGCGTGAGCGGATGGGAGGAGTGCCTCTGGTCAATGGTGGTGGAAATGGTGCTTGTAAAAAGCTACTCAATAGAGTAATCCAACGTATTATGATACAAGCATTTCATCTATCCTTGATTGGGATGAGCCTTGATTGGGATGAGCGGACCAGGAGTGATTCTCGAGTGTAGTTTGAACCTGTATAACAAAATTTGAAATATATGATTTGAATTTAAATTGATAGTTTTGCTTATTACGCAATAAAATATAAGTACGTTAGGCTTGATAAAGCGTAAATTGTATCTAATATTTTTTATAATATATATTTTTAAAATTTAATAATTTAATCGAGTTTCGAGTCGAGTTTTCATCACCCTAGAGCGGACCTTAAACAAATAATCTGCTGTAACATTTCACACAGCAAATATGTTCCATCATATGATGTGCTAGCAATAGGGATGGCAATTCCATCCGCATCCACCCATAATCCGACTCACCCGATCCGATAAAATGGATGAAAACCCGAAAAAACATGGATTTTTAGAGGGTGATGGGTGGATCAGGTGACGGATCGGGTCGGAGATGGATTTAGGCTCATCCAACCCACCATCCGACCCATCATCCAACCCACCATCCAATCCACCCATCACCCGCTTCTTTGATTAAATATATATATAATATATTTTAAAAAATATAAATATTTCACATTAAATAAAAAATTATATTTATATATAAAATAACATAAATAGTACTAAAAACTAGAAAAAGAAAAGCAAATGTTAGGTGTGAGTTTGACCATTATATTGAGGATGATGCATTGCCAGAATAGCGACTTCGATGTCCTTAATTACTGGAAAACTGATTTGAAATATCCTGCATCCTGAGAGTGCCTTTAGTATGGGAGGAAGGGTGGTAATTGATAAGTCCTCAACGTTCTCGACTTCACATAGACACAGTTGAAGCGCTTATGTGCATGCAAAATTGAATTCTTGGAGAAGATGCAGGTAAATATTGTTGTTGTTTCAATTTACATGATTTAATGTTATTAATTATAATTCTAGAGACAATAAGAATTTACACGTTTCTAACATAATACTTGTTAGATTCTTATTTTGATAATGCACAAGCTTGTGCAACTATTTTCGAAGATGTTGATATAGGAGTTGAAAGAAATTATATAACTGAAGTTGATGATATTAATTCGGTAATCAATTAATCTATTATACTTTTATAGCTTTTTTTTTCTTTTTTTTCTAATCTTTTTATCGGCTAATATAATAGTGTGTGTGTGTGTATATTCTTAATGATGGAGAATGGTTTGATGTTTGACTTGCAGATTGGTATAGAATGAATGATATTGAGAAAAATTCAATATCTTTTTGGCTCTTTACATTTTCTTTTCAAGATAATTGTTACTTTGCTTGTTGAAAGTTTAGTGGGGGATTTTTAATAGTTTAATAGATTTTATAATGTTCAAACATGAATTTATTTTGAATATGAATGATTGCATCGTTTATGTATGTTTTAAATAAATTAACCACCTGATCCACCCGTTTCACCCGTGGTTGATGGGTGGATTGGATTTGGATTGAGTTTTAGATGGATGATGATTAATATAACATTGATGGGTGGAGGTGGATTTAGGCTTCTCCAATCCATCTCCGACCCATTGCCATCCCTAGCTAGCAATGACTGATATATTGCCCAACAGCTCCAACTCTCCGCAAGGAAATCATTGTCTAACAGCTCCCACAATGAAGGATCTGCAAATCCATATAATCGTTCCGAAAATCCAATCGTGGTCCCAAAAATAATGAGGATTGATGATCCTGAATAAGCTGCAGAAAGTTCAATTTCGGACACAAACGGGATCAAATACAACTCGTTGAGCAGGGAGGGTCTTTTCAAAGCTTTACAACCCAAGGCAGATGAGAAATAACAAATGGCAACAGAATCACCTCTCTTTCCAAAGTTCAATTGCATTACTGATCATATCAACGTACTAACTAATCATTGTAATAAACAACAATAGTAACTCAAGCAAAAGCAAAACAGGCAAATAAAGCACTCTATATTTCTCCTGACAACAAATTTCTTTATGATTGTCGTACGCACACAAGAGCTCAAAAATTTTGTTTCAAGGTAATTGGACCACATACCTGCACAAGTTTAATAAGAGCAGGGTGAAGTTTCCTATTTGTTAGCAGCAAGGCAGTTGTAGACGAATCAATGGAGAATCCTTTCCCATACATTTCTTTAAGAACTTCAGCGGCATCATCATATCCACCATGTAACAACATTCCTTGGACAAGAACATTATATGTAATATGGTCTGGCGTTAACTTTGCACGTTTCATATTCAAAAGCAGTTCTTTGGCTTCCTTGAGTTTCCCATGATGACAGCATCCTTCAATCAAGATAGTGTAAGTAACAACATTTGGTTCCAAGCCTCTAGAAGGAAGACTGCTGAAAATGCACCCAGCGGCATCAAGTTTCTTCTCTTTGCACAAACCATTCATCACAATATTGTAGTAATTAATATGGAGAGGATCTCCTTGGCGCTCTAATGCATCCACAGTTTCTAATGCACCCTTGACATTACCATGCTGACATAGTCCGTACAACAAGTTACAGTAAGTGTAGAAGTTTGGTTTTAAACCAACACCTTCTAGTTCTTCAAAAACTTGAAGCGCGAAAGAATACTCGCCCATTTGAAACAACCCCTTTAACAGTGTACTGTACGTCACAATATTTGGCTTCGTATTAGTACAGGACATCTCCTCAAATGTAAGTATAGCATTTTCAAACTTCTTTTCTCTAAAATATCCACGGATTAAAATGGTGTAGGTATGAACGTCAGGAAACATGTTCATACTAACCATCAAATCAAACACTTTTCGAGCATCATGCAAACGACCTTGCAAACAATAACCATCTATCAAGGTACTATACGAAATCACATTAGGCTCTACATTTCTACTCCTCATTGTGTTGATTACATACTCCGCTATATCCACTAGCCCTTCCTTGCACAAAGCATCCATCAAGGTAGTAAATGTAACAACAGTAGGATATATATTTCCACACATCATCTCTTTTAACAACAAGCTGACATCACTCCATCGACCAAACATACATAAACCTAAAACCAAAGAGTTATAAACAAAAACATCCAAAGAGATGCCTTTCTCAAGCATTCTATCTTTCATCTTTAAAGCGGAATCTACCTTTCCATCTGCACAAAGGCAATGTATGAACATGTTGTGAATATGCAGATTTGCCCTAACACCACTTCTCTCCATTACCTTGATTAGCTCTACTGCTATAGCAGAATTACCTGACTTGCAGAGTCCATCAATCACACACCCATATAAAACCACATCCATCTCACACAACCTTTCTCTAACAATCTTGTTGAACAAAAATTGTGCCTCATTAATCCTTTTCTCTTGAAACAAACCCTTCAATAATGAACTGAAGGTACGCTCATTTGGAACATGACCAAGTTTAAAGAACCAACCCAGGATGGAAAACCCATAGTCAGTCCTCTCAGATAAGCAAAAACCGTTGATCGCAATGCTCATCGTATATTCGTTAATTGGAATTCGCAAACGGCGCATATCCTTGAAAAGGGAAAGCGCAGCAGAGTAGTCTTTCAATTTGACCACAAATGAAAGTAATTTAGTGAATTCTTTCATAGAAGGAAGAGGCCTTGTACGGGACATTTGATCGAACATATGAAGGGCAGAATCTAGATCCCGTAAATCCTGCCAATTTCTCCAAGACTGCGTTCGAAAGCAACAATAGAAAGAGGGAAGAGGAGGTGGAATTCGAGTGAAAGTAGCTGATTGGTGGGAGGCATCAGATGGAGTAGAGATTGGGAATTTGGGCAGTTTGAAGCAGCGGCGCATTTGGACAGAGAGTGAGAGACGCAGAGAGGAGAATGCGAATCAGCAGAGGGAGTAGAGACAAAATCGGCTTTTATTTCGTAATGTCTCAAGTCGCTGTCTTAAATTGATAATAATGTGGAGAAGTTCTTCTCTCTGATTTTGAAATCGATTTTGAAAGCTGAATTTTTAAACCACAACCAACTCCAGTTTTCTAGCTTCTCTCTGATTTTTCTCCGAAAACAAATGAGAAAGGGTGGAAACTGCCAATTTTTATCTTACAAATTAAATATTTTCATCTTCCTAACAACTCTTCGATTTCTCATTTCTATTATGGATAATGTGTTGTTGTACATACTCACTTATGAATTTGTGGCCGGTTGGAGGTTCGATCACCAGCCCCATATTCTTCCCTTTATAATTTGTGTGAGATGAGTTTTCACTACCTATTTCTTAACCTGTAGAGGTTGTTCAGAAAAGAAAAAAAAAAGAAAAGAAATTATGAATTTGTGGCATGAGCTCCCACTACAGTTTCTTAGCATGAATAGACTATTCTCCCAAAAAAAAAAAATGAAGTTTAAATGATATTTCCATGCCTGTGTACCTTTAATTTTCAAATTTTAATAATCTTTAAACTAATTAGGGGATTATTGGTATTCAATTTTTAATCGAATTTGAATATTAGTTTCTTCTTTTTAATTGTACTCTCTCTGTCCCGATTCATTGTTCAACTTTACTTCACTATTATTATAATTATAGTTATAATTTTGGAAAAAAAAATAGTCGAGTTTAGTCTTGTTAGATTCGTCTAATCGTATAATTTTAGAATATATATATTTTATATAATTTTTATTCATATATTTTGAGATATAAACGATTAAGAAAGTGCATGGATTGTGTGCAAAAGTGAAAGAAGATATTTTAAGTGGGACTGAAGGAGTTTTTTTTTTTTTAATTTTTGGTAATCCAGCGGCTGGAGAAAGTTTAATTGTATTTTAAAATTACTACACTATTATTTAGTGGAAAAAATGCCAAAATAGTGCCGTAACTTTGCCAATTTTCCAATTAGGTGCCATAAGTTTGAAGTTTTCTAATTTGGTGCCACAACTTTGCTAATGTTCTCCAAAATGGTCCCATCATGCCTTAATCACCCACATTTGCTTATGTGGCATGAGATTAGTGTAAATAATTATTTAATTATATCATGTAGGTGTCACTTAGACATTGACTGAGTTTAACCCACACAAATGGATACTTTCAAACACATTTTCTGCGTACTCGCAGGGAAGGGATCATTAAATTATAAATAGGGTTAGAAAGTGTCCAAATGTGTAGGTCAAAATCAATCTATGCCTACGTGATACCTACATGGTACAATGAAATTAATTATTTACACTAATCACGTGCCACGCCAGCAAATATGAGTTATTAAGGCTAATTGGACCATTTTGGAAAACATTAGCAAAGTTACGGCACCAAATTAGAAAATTCCAAACTTATGGCACCAAATTGGAAAATTGGCAAAGTTGCGGCACCATTTGGGCATTTTTTCCATTATTTAGTAGTAACATATAAATGCATAATTTCTACTACATTAGCATTATATAGAGGCTCAAATTCAACATTTGCTCAGGGTCTTAAAAAAGTTTGAGGCGGCCTTGCGATTCAGTAAACTCGAAATTCCATCATCAATGTTTGATTGATTTGAGACTCCATGGTACGGGTACCTCGACTCAATTGATTATGTACTGCGTATTGTATTAAAGTTTTTCAAATTAATTATTCTTTAATTAATTTTATTATTTCTCTTAATATTCCATATTATATGTGTAGTTGTTCCCGCCCTTGAGTGATTTCGGATCCACAAATGATGTCGCGGGGCAGAGATGGATCCGGTGATGATGAGTCAAGGGAATTGATGCCGGAGAACGCTGAAGCATTAAAGGGATTGAGATTTAATTGATTTCTAAACATCGAAGAACAACATTTCAAAAACCCCATTTTTTTTTCCCCAGAAACATTTTCCGTAATTTAATTTTATTTGCAATTCTGTTGATAGAAAAAATCTCCATCATTTCATAGATATCAAACAGTTTCAATATGAAATAAATTCAAAACTGCCCACGAGGCATATAAAGCATACCGCAACATATATTGTTGCAAAAAGGATACGCTTCTGAAATTGGAGTGATGACTTCTAGGCGTTAAATGATGTTTAAATGTTCATAAAACGATATCTATGAACAATAACCTATCAATTCTCTCTCACCAAAATCCCCTTATGAACAGTAACCTACCTGTTTCCTCAATTAAGATATGACTTCTGCACATACTCCAATTCACATTTTTTTTTGGTGAAATCGGGTACCCCAGGCCACATTGGACCCAAGACTAATCTCTCGATGATCTGCAGGGGTAATTAAGGGCGCTTTTCCCAAAGCAGTTTTTTGCATATACAAGACTCGAAAAAAATATATCAAAATATATAGAAATAAAAATTATGTAAAATACATATTCGAAAACTACACAAATAAACGAATCTAACAAGATCAAACTCGACTATTTTTTTCAATTATATACTTATAATAACATTGAGTCAAAGTTGAATAATGCACAGTGTAAAAAAGTCAAACATGACATCTAAGGTTGGACGGATGGAGTATTATTGGAAAAAAGAGAACTCTTGAAAGTTTGAAGTTATTGTATTGATATGAAAATTAAATATTGGAAAAAAGTGAACTCTTGAAAGTTTAAAGTGATTTGTTTCCCGGAAAATAAAATAATACTACTATATATGAAGTATTGGCCAAGGCACCCATAAACAAGACCAAGCAGCCAAAAACTAGGGATGACAATTCAACCCGGTAAACTCGAGAACCGACCCGGACCCAGCCCGTTTAGCCTGGTTCGGGTCTTCATTTTTGGGTCTTGGGTCGGTTCTGGGTCGGGTCCATGTTGTTCTTTCTCGGGTTGGGTCGGGTCTTAGGTCCGGCAGCAGACCCGACCCAAGACCCGACCCGAATATTTTTAAGTATGCACAATTATAAAATATTCCTAATTGTTGCATATTTATTTAAGTCTTTGGAAGAGAACTAGCCCGTAGCTACTCGTATATTATCTGTAAAATTGTATAATTTGTAAAAATTTGAGTAATGTAATATATGATGTTTTCAGCTTCTTGCTTTTTTGTAAATAATTGGATTACTATGTGAATTTGAGTAGTGTTATTGTGTAAATTTGAATTTTGGGTATGATCTAGAGTATTTTGTTAAATTCATCCGGGTCAACGGGGTCTGAGTCCGGGTCTTCTCGGGTCGGTTCTGTTCGGGTCTAGGGGAGTGTATCTTTGGTCTTGGGTTTGAAAATTTCCCTCGGTTCGGATCTCGGGTCCGGCTGGACCCGACCCAGACCCGACCCATTGCCATCCCTACCAAAAACCAACACATACACAATGTGAATGGGAAAAAATAAAAACACCAAGCTGCCAAACCTACACCATTATATATAGAGTCGTATATATCACTTAGTGGATACTCATCAGTTCTTTGACCTGTAACATCATTTCTATATCTGTTACGCCTTGAAAATTAAAAACCATTTTCATGCCGCCGTATTAATTGCTCTAAACTGTTGATCACTTAGCTTAAACAACACATATGACGCGAGGCATAAGCACATACATACATCAGAATCAAATAAATGGCAAGTTGGCAACAAAAGTAGTAAACAATCCCAGAGCATTACTTTGCATATTCGGATGACAAGCCCTGAAATAATATAATGACATGGGCACGAGCCTAGCCCAGTACCAGAAATCCTGAATGATTCACCGATCACACCTACGTTAGCAATATTCATATCACATATATCAGACAAGGGAATATACGCATTTATTCCAAACAAATAAACATAAAAAAAAACCGCCTAGCTAGTCCGATCATCCCATATCCTTGACATCGTGATCATCACAATCAAATAACTTTCCGCTAATTCAGCTGCTTTGTCTCAATCCGTAAATTCCAGGAAAGGGCCTGAGCAAGTTATTGCATTTTTTACACCAAAGTGGAGATACGAGGCAAGTGCCTTGATGTGTCCAAGCATCATGTAAAAAATACCTTAATGTTGTCATGATATGGTTTCTGCTGAGATGATCCACTCCCTCAATCGGAGATGAGACTATTTGGGAGAACTGCAAAACAGTGACAAACTTTTCCCTTCTTGTAATAAATGAGAAGGGGGATTTGTATTATATGAAGTGATTACCCTGTTTTTCTTCATATGTGGGTAATTTGTAGAAAGGTTCTACTTGAAAAAGATAGAATCAAAGTGAAAGGTGAACAGATACACGCAGTATTTTGGTAATTGAACTGAAGTTCTTTCATAACTATTAGGTGGCTCCTTAAAACAAGAGATATTTAAGGGTATGCATGGTTCTTACAATTTAATAAGTGCTCACAAATTGCAAGGAAAAAAACAAAAGCAATTGCATTACTGATCTTACACAAGTGACAAATTATATCAGAGTTCTAACTAATCATTGTAATAAACAATAACAAATCAAGCAAAAGCAAAATAGGCCAATGAAGAACTACATATTTCTTTGGACAACAAATTTCTTTATGATTGCCGAACACACACAAGAGCTCAAAAATTTTGGTTCAAGGTAATTGGACCAAATTCCTGCACAAGTTTAATAAGAGCAGGGTGAAGTCTCCTTGTGGTTAGCAGCAAGGCAGTTGTAGACGAATCAATGGAGAATCCTTTCCAGTACATTTCTTTAAGAACTTCAGCAGCAGCATCATACCCACCGTGCAACAACATTCCCTGGACAAGAACATTATACGTAATATGGTTTGGCATTAACTTTGCAGATTTCATATTCAAAAGTAGGTCTTTGGCTTCCTTTAGCTTCCCATGATGACAGCATCCGTCAATCAAGGTATTGTACGTAACAACATTTGATTCCAGGCCTTTAGAAGGAAGACTGCTGAAAATGCACTCCGCAACATCAAGTTTCTTCTCTTTGCACAAAGCATTAATCGCAATACTGTAGTAACCGATATGGAGAGGTTCTCGTTGGCGCTCTAATACATCCAAAATTTCTAATGCACCCTTGACATTACCATGCTGACACAGTCCGTACAACACGTTACAATAAGTGTAGAAGTCTGGTTTGAAGCCAACACCTTCCAGTTCTTTAAAAACTTGAAGTGGGAAAGAATACTCACCCATCTGAAACAACCCCTTCAACAACGTATTGTATGTCACTATATCTGGCATCAAATTAGTACTACATGACAGCTCCTCAAATATAGATATAGCATCTTCAAACTTCTTTGCTCTAAAAAACCCATGGATTAAAATGTTGTAGGTACGAATGTTAGGAAAAATGCTCGTACTAACCATCAAATCAATCACTTTTTGAGCATCATTCAAACGACCATGCAAACAATATCCATCAATCAAGGAATTATATGAAACTACATCAGGCTCTACGTTTCTATTCCTCATTGTGTTGATAACATCCTCTGCTATATCCACTAGCCCTTCCTTGCATAAAGCATCTATCAAGGTAGTAAATGTCACAACACATGGATATATATTTCCACACATCATCTCTTTCAACAACATACTGACATCATTCCATCGACCAAACGTACATAAGCCAAAAATCAGGGAGTTATAAGTAACAACATTGGGAGAGATGCCTTTCACAAGCATTTTATCTTTCAACTTTAAAGCGGAATCTACCGTTCCATCTGCACAAAAGCAATGTATGATCATGCTGTGAATATGCAGATTTGCCCTAACACCACTTCTCTCCATTACCTTGACTAGCTCAACAGCTACAACAGAGTTACCTGACTTGCAGAGTCCATCAATCACACACCCATACAAAATCACATCCATCTTACACAACCTTTCTCTGGCAATCTTCTTGAACAAATACTGCGCCTCACTAATCCTTTTCTCTTGAAACAAACCCTTCAATAATGGACTGAAAGTACACTCATCTGGAAGATGACCAAGTTTAAAGAACCAACCCAGAATAGAAAACCCATAGTCAGTCTCGTTGAATGAGGAACAACTGCTGATGGCAATGTTCATCGTATATTCGTTCATTGGAACTCGCAAACGGCGCATATCCTTGAAAAGGGAAAACGCAACCGAGTATTCTTTCAATTTGACCACAGATGAAAGTAATTTAGTAAATTCTTTCACAGAAGGTAGAGGCCTCATGCGGGACATTTGATCGAACATGTGAAGTGCATTATCTAGATCCCGTGAAGCCCGGGAATTCCCCGAAGACACAGTTCCAAAGCAACAATACAAAGAGGGAAGAGGAGGTGGAATTCGAGTGAAAATACCTGACGGGTAGAAGGCATATGGAGTAGAGATTGGGAATTTGGGCATTTTGAAGCGGCGCATTATTTGGGGCATTGTTTTGTGAAGAGGTGGGGAGTGGACAGAGAGACAAGAGAAGAATTAAAGACAAAAAATCGGTTTGATGTCTAAAGTCGAATGTCTTCTTACATTGTTGATGTGGAGAACACTTTTTTATTTTGTTAAAATAATCTAAAGTAATTAGGATTTAGGGTTGAAAATAATCTGTTATTCTCAACAATTGTATGTCATTTATTTGTTGTCGAATTTGATATTATGTTTTCTGATCTTTTTCAAGTGGATCTTATTAGATTTTATTTATTTTATCTCATCTAATTTATCATGCAACACATCATCTCTTTCGGAGAGACAACCCTTCAATGCCAACCAAATTTTCGTTTGGTATAAGTGTTCTGAACGCTAAACGCCATTCACCGATGCTAAACGCCTAAAACTGAAACAATCACGTTTGTTTCCCTGAAATTTGAAATTGCGGAAGACGCCAAAAGCTAAACGCAGACGTCGAACGCGGAACGCTCCTCGGCCGAGCGTTGGGAATTCAATTTTGGCTGCGTTTGGTAAAAATTCATAGCGATTAGCGTTTAGCTTTTAAAATATATACTAAAAATAGTTTAAAATCCTATATATAGTAAATATTATTTTCGCAAAATTTTTACCTCTAAAATCTAAACGCGGAAAGCTCCACTCCCCCAGCGTTTAGCTTTTCAAACTCCAAACTCTAAACTCTAATTTTTAACCCAATCACAAAACACTATAATTCAAAATTACCCCAATTTAAAATAATTTTTCATCACTAATTCCAAACTCTAAACTCTAAATTTTAAACTCCAGACTCTAAACTCTAATTATTTCCCAGACAGAGACTTTGCGTTGCCACTGTGAAATTCCAGTTTTGCCCATAAAAGTTTTAGAGAAGTTTGGATGGAAGGGGAGTGATTTGCTGCAATTCGACGTCTATAAAGGGTTTCATCTACAAAGCCGCTTATTTGCTTTCAGCCTGAGAAATTAATTAATAGACGGACATGGAGGGATTATCCTCAATATCACGTTCTGGATTGAGTTGGTGGGTATGAATTATGATATGGATTCAAGTTTTTATGCTTATGTAGGAATCGAATTTAATTGAAGTAATCCTGTCGTCCTCATTGGAATATCTAGGTTAATCTCGCTTGTTTGGTTTTGTTGTCTCTGCGAAACACAAGCTAAGGTTTTAAACTTGCGGATGATTCTTTGTATTGTGGTTTAGAAACATTACACCAATGTCATTCTGGCGATAATGGAACTTCTGATGGAAATTTGAAGAATCCAATAGAGGACAGAAAACATTAATGTTCTCTCGGTGGAAGGTATGCTCGATTTGTTGCATAATTTATTAGTTTTTACTTTTTAGGATCTAGTTCTCACAATAATATAATAAGCCTTAAAGGATATTTATGTAACTTTATTGTCTTACCGCTAAACTCCAAAATTAAATACCAAACACTTATGTTAAAAACTAAACGGTAAACTCTAAACTCAAACTTTAAAAAATCTCAACTCTAAACTCTAAACTGTAAAATTTTACCAAACTAAGAGCCTGTTTGTTTTGCCTTAATTTTTCTCCTTTCTCCTTTTACTTTTCTCAAAAGTCCTTTTGAACTTTTTTAGCTGTTTATTTTGACTTTTTTAAAAATAAAAGGAGAAGCAAAAGTTAAAATTCTACTTTTTTTCAAAGTATGTAGGGGTTACTTTTTTCAAAAGGAGAAGTCATTTAGTAATAAAAATACAAAAATAACCCTATTTAAAAAGGAAATAAAATTAATTATAAATATCCTTATAAAAAGCAAAACTCTAAGCCTCTTGTGCCCAATTTGTTATATCCGGTAGTTCGAATGTTCGATACATGACAAAAAAAAAAACTGTTGTATGTCAATTATTTGTTGTCGAATTTGATATTATTTTTCTAATTTTTTTTTATTGGATCTTATTAGATTTTATTTATTTTATCTCATCTAATTTATTATTATGGTCTCATTTGGTTTGATTATTTTTTTCTTTTTGGATGAGCATTTGGTTTGATTATTTGTTTTCTGATTTGATTTCTTATTGTTTTTTTTTTTCTCGGAAAAAAAAGGGGGGCCGAAGCCTGTATTATACCAAACTTTGCAAAAGATGGACCAAGCCTATGGTATATTATTGTTTTAGTTTATTATGATTTTAATAAAAATCAGTAACTAGTTCAAAGCATAGTTGTTAAGATCCTGATCATGATCTTAGGATCCTATGATTTTACGACCACACATCTCTAAAGCGATCCCGATCCTTGTAGGATCTTAAAGTTAGTAAGATATGGATAAGATCCCGATCCTATGGTCATACCCTATTCAACACATAAAATTTTTGTATGATTTTATGATTTTGGATTAAAGTAACTTCTTTTCTTTAATTTTAAACTTAGGAACTTGTACTCCTTATGTATGATGTGAAAAAAAAATACTTCCTCCGTTCCTTTTATTTGACACGGTAGGAGTTTTATTACTGTTCATTGAGTAATTTTGATTCGACTTTTTAATACAGTTGTATAGAACAAAAAATAATCAAGTGAGATCTTGTTAAATTCATTTAATCGCATAGATTTAGAATATCAAAGTTTCATAATTTTTACTTGTATGCAATTTGAGTTATTGAAGATTGAAAATGTGTATTGGATTACGTGAAGTGTGGGTCCGTGGCAATTAAAAAGGAACGGATGAAGTATGATATATATGTATGCAGAAATATTTTATGATTAATTGTGATGTTTTTGTACTGTATTATATTAATGAACTTGTAAGATTCATAAACACACGAAATAATGCATTTACTTGTTAGTATGCATAATGAAGTTTATCTATTATTGCAATTTCATAAGATCTTAGGACCCGATTCGATCCTACGATTCCGATCTTGCAAAGAGAAAAACGATCGCATATAAAATCCCGATCTTAACAACCTTAGTTCAAAGTATTTTTAGGTCCTTGAGGAGAGCATTTCAAAGAATTATTTTTTGACCTAAAATGCACAAAGTTAAAGTTTCTTGGGTAAAAACTAATAATTAAAAAATTCAGGACCTAAAAATAAATTTTTTGAAATGTCCCCATGACAAACAAAATTGATCACAATGGGATAGTACTTTTTTCGAGGAAACAGATTTTATTACCACAGCAATGCCATATACAAAAAGACTATAAACAGCAAGGAAACAAACACAAAACCGACGTTAGCAACAAACTAATACTAAAACAGACAGTAGTAGTAACAGCATTCTTCAATCCAACCTTTCATCCTCCATCAAATTAGCAGCAGCAATCAAATCAGGAAAACAGAAGCTAGCAGCATAATTACTACCTACAGTCCAATCTAACAGCACCACTCATCAAAACCATTCTTGAATCGATACTTCACCATTTACTCCTTTCTTCGCCCCAAAAATCCGCTCATCAATCGGATAGTTACATGACTTTATTGGTAATTAACAAAATTAAATGATAAAATTGATAACTATGGATACACAGAGAACATTTATGTAATTTATTGAAAATATATTTAAAAGCTATAAATACCAAACACTACATTAATCTCTAAACACATACCCTCTAAACGTACTAACAAAGATTAGGCTATAAAACTGAGAACATTAAAAAGATTGAACCAAAGTGAAAGGTGGAACATACACTCAGTATTTTGGCAATTGAAATGAAGTTCTTTCAGAACTATTAGGTGGCTCTTTAGAACAGGAGATCTTTAATCAGTGCTCATAAATTACAAGGGAAAATAAAATCAATTGTATTACTGACAATACACAAGGTTATATAAACGTACTAACAAATCATTATAATAAACAGCAATAGCAACTCGAGCAAAAGCCAAATAGGCCAATGAAACTATATGTTTCTCCGGACAACAAATTTCTTTTCTCCAGGGTCCAGGCAACAAATTGCTTTATGATTGTCGTACGCACACAAGAGCTCAAAAATTAGGTGGCTCATTAACAGGAGATATTTAAGGGTATATGTGGTTCTTGGAATTTAATCAGCCCACACAAATTGCAAGGGGAAAAAAATCAATTGCACTGCTGACCTTACACAAGCTTATATCACAGTACTAAATAATCATTGTAATAAACAAGAATAGCAACTCAAGTAAAAGAAAAATAGGCCGATGAAGCACTACATATTTCTCCACAAAACAAATTTCTTTATGATTGTCGTACACACACAAACGTTCATCAAAAATTTTGTTTCAAAGTAATTGGACCAAATCTCCGCACTAGTTTAATAAGAGCAGGGTGAAGTTTCCTTTTCGTAAGCAGCAAGGCAGTTGTAGACGAATCAATGGAGAATCCTTTCCCATACATTTCTTTAAGAACTTCAGCAGCAGCATTATACCCACCGTGCAACAACATTCCCTGGACAAGAACATTATACGTAATATGGTCTGGCATTAACTTTGCAGATTTCATATTCAAAAGTAGGTCTTTGGCTTCCTTTAGCTTCCCATGATGACAGCATCCTTCAATCAAGGTATTGTACGTAACAACATTTGGTTCCAGGCCTTTAGAAGGAAGACTGCTGAAAATGCACTCCGCAACATCAAGTTTCTTCTCTTTGCACAAAGCATTAATCACAATACTGTAGTAACCGATATGGAGAGGTTCTCGTTGGCGCTCTAATACATCCAAAATTTCTAATGCACCCTTGACATTACCATGCTGACACAGTCAGTATAAGACGTTACAATAAGTGTGGAAGTTTGGTTTTAAACCAATACCTTCCAGTTCTTTAAAAACTTGAAGTGCAAAAGAATACTCGCCCATTTGAGACAACCCCTTTAACATCGTACTGTATGTCACTATATTTGGCTTTGGATTAGTACTACATGACAGCTCCTTGAATATATGTATAGCATCTTCAAATTTCTCTGCTCTAAAAAATCCATGGATTAAAATGGTGTAGGTATGAACGTCAGGAAAAATGCTCATACTAACCATCAAATCAAACGCTTTTCGAGCATCATTCAAACGACCTTGCAAACAATATCCATCAATCAAGGTATTATACGAAACCACATCAGGCTCTAGATTTCTACTCCTCATTGTGTTGTTGACATCCTTAGCTCTATCCACTAGCCCTTCCTTGCACAAAGCATCCATCAAGGTAGTAAATGTCACAACACTTGGATATATATTTCCACACATCATCTCTTTTAACAACAAGCTGACATCACTCCATCGACCAAACATACATAAACCTAAAAGCAAAGAGTTGTAACTAAAAATATCTGGAGATATTCCTTTCCCAGGCATATTATCTTTCATCTTTAAAGCGGAATCTACTTTTCCATCTGCACAAAGGCAATGTATGAGCATGTTGTGAATATGCAGATTTGCCCTAACACCACTTCTCTCCATTACCTTGATTAGCTCTACTGCTACAGCAGAATTACCTGACTTGCAGAGTCCATCAATCACACAGCCATACAAAACCACATTCAACTCACACAACCTTTCTCTAACAATCTTCTTGAACAAAAATTGCGCCTCACTAATCCTTTTCTCTTGAAACAAACCCTTCAATAATGGACTGAATGTACACTCATCTGGGACATGACCAAGTTTGAAGAACCAACCCAGAATAGAAAAGCCATAGTTTGTATGGTTAGACAAGCAGCAACTGTTGATGGCAATGCTCATCGTATATTTGTCAATTGGAATTCGCAAACGGCGCATATCCTTGAAAAGGGAAAGCGCAGCAGAGTAGTGTTTCAATTTGACCACAAATGAAAGTAATTTATTGAATTCTTTCACAGAAGGGGGAGGCCTCATGCGGGACATTTGATCGAACATGTGAAGTGCATTATCTAGATCTCCTAAATCCTGCAAATATCTCCAAGACTGTGTCCCAAAGCAACAATACAAACAGGGAAAAGGAGGTGGAATTCGAGTGAAAGTACCTGATTGGTAGGAGGAGGCATTTGGAGTAGAGATTGGGAATTTGGGCAGTTTGAAGCAGGAGCGCATTTGGGGCATTGTTAATTTAGAGAGAAGAATGCGAATGCAGCAGAGGGAATAGAGACGAAATGGGTTTATTTTTCTTGATGTCTAAAGTCGCATGTCTGAAAGTGCTGATGTGAACAACACTTTTTGTTTTGTTAAAATATAGTAATCTAAACTGAATTAGGAGTTAGGGTTGAAAATAATCTATATGAGCAATTTCCATTTTATACACCCCAATTATTTGAAAATATCCATTTATATACCTAAACTATTTTTTTTTTTGGAAAATATACACCTATTTTTTTTTGGTGAACAGAGACGCTACAAGGGCGTCGGCACAAAAAATATACACCTAATTAAAAGGTAGAAAAATATACACTTCCCTCTAATATATTAGTCTCATCATTTCTATGTTCATTTAAGTTGATGTTATTAATTATACTAGTATTTCGCCCGCCCTATGGGCGGAAATTATGGACAATATGAATAAAATTATTCAATTTAGCAAATAAAATTATTTAATTTTATTATGTCGGTTACATTCCCAAACCTGTTCAAACTATTTTAAGCATTATATGAGTACGTCTATACATTGCATAGAAATCGACCAACACATGTCATTACCGATATTTATATAATACTCCCGTCCCACTCATTATGTCTCATTTTGACTTTTGACACTATTCACTAATCAACTTTGACATAATATTATTGCAATTATATAAACGAAAAATATAGTCAAGTTCAATGTTGTTAGATTCGTCTAATCGTGTAGTTTTAGATTATATATTTCATATAATTTTTACAATATATTTGTTAACTATAATTTCAATTAATAGAGTATTGGTTAAGAATAATAACAAATATTGAGATTATATTTAATTAATAAATATAATATCAACCCATAAAGTTTTTGTTAGTATTATTTATCTATATAATAATTAATGAAATTAAATTATTTAATGTGAATTTCGCTCGAATTTGGTTCTCCTATATTTTGAAAGTGCATTATGTTTCTTTTTAATAATTCCTTCATTTTTATAGTGAAAAGGGATTGATTTTTGCTACGGTTTTGTTACATCTTTTATTTGGTAGTATTCTTTATTTATAATAATTAATGAAACTAAATTATCTAACGTGAATTTTCCTAAAATTTGTCTCTCCTATATTTTGAAAATGCACAATTTTTTTTACATATATAATTCCTTCATTTTTGTAGTGAAAGGGAACTGACTTTTGTTACTGTTTATTATTTAACTTAGACTAATGTTTATACAACATCTATATAAGAAAAAAAACATAGTCAAGTGGGATCTCGTTAGATTCGTCTCATCACGTAGTTTTGAAATATCAAATTTATAGAATTTTTTCTTGTACACATTTTGAGTTATTAATGAGTTATTGATCATTAAAAATGTGTATTGGATTACGCGCAGAAAGTGAATGTTGATGAAATAGGTAGGTTACTGTTCATAAGGGGATTTTTGTGAGAGAGAATTAATAGGTTACTGTTCATAAGGGTATTGTTTTTATATATTATATAGATTATATTTTATTTTTTTTAATCTCAGTTTATTTATTATGATTTGATTTGGTCTGATTATTTATTAATTTTTGTATTTTAAAATTTAAATAAATACATAATTAATTCAACAATATAATTGGTCATTTTTCTCCGATCCATTACAAATTGTATTGCTTATTTGTATATATATATTCCTTCCCTGTTATATTAATTGGTCATTTGGGATGAGGACTTAGCCCAAGTGGTTAAGTCCCTCAACTTCCAACGGAAGGTTGGAGGTTCGATTCCCACCGGCCCCCTATCCCTCCCTTTATTCCCCTTTGTAATTGTGTGGCATGGGCTCCCACCACCCCTTTCCCAGGCCTTCAATGGCTCCTCAAAAAAAAAAAAATTGGTCATTTTTCTTCTTAAGGATGTATTTAAATTTATTTTTTTGGTAAATAATGACACTTTTAGGTGTGTGATGGGAGCCAAAGTCACGCAAATTACAAAAGATGATAAAGATGAGGTATAATGTGTCGGGTGCGAACCGAATTCCCAACTATAAGATTGGAAGTCATAGGACATGGCCAAGTCCCCATTCACAAAATACCTGGTAAAAAAGTACTTCATCCGTTCTCAAAAAATTATAACATTCATACATTTCACGCAATCCAATACACATTTTTAACGCTTCATATCTCAAATTGTATAAAAGTAAAAATTATAAAAATTTTATATTCTAAAACTACGCGATTAGACGAATTTAACAAGATCTCACTTGACTATGTTTTATCATATATAATTGTATTAAAAAGTTGAATGAATGTTACTAAATGAATAGTAACAACTATGCAAATGTTTCAATTATATAAAAACGGAGGGAGTAATATATAGAGTTGCAAAAATATGAGAAACAATAAAGCAATGCACTAGCTTCCTTTTATAAATCCTAGTAAGAATCATTGTTGCAAAAATCACTTTCATTTGAGAAGGGAAATGATGATATACAATGATACAATGAAGTGTGTCAACTCTACAATATTGACGGTTATAAATTATTCCACCAATTCCATGATAAATGAAGTGGATTTGATGTCACCAAATTGGTGCATGGAACATAAATGGTATGTAATAAATCGAGGGCCGGGCTAGCACAAATTCTACAGACTGAGCACGTGCAGTGTATGCTGAATCAATATGATTCAACATCCTAACTTAACCCGGTTTTTGTAATCCTAACACGTTAAACTTCACGTCACTTCATTAAATAATCAGTAACTTTTTGTACATTGATTGCATTGATTAAATATGTTGACGAACCTAGTTTCATTTATTGAACTTTGTTGTTTTCTTTCCCGCGGCTCAAATTTATCAGGCTAAATTTGTAACTTAGTAATTCACTACAAATAGATATATTGACATCGGATAATATTATCGGTAACGACCGGATGGATGATACTTAAATGCTATTTTAATGCTAATACGTTCGACTTCCTTTACACTTTAATAAACGATGAATAACTTTTTGAATAAATCGCATTCAATATGCTATTGAACCCGATCCCATTTATTGAAATTTGTCGTTTTCTTTATCCTGACTCAATTTCTAGCTCTATGTATAGACATACTAAAGCATTGAACTTTCTTTTTACAGTTCTGTTACGTCAATGTCTTAATTGAATTGTGAAAATGATCGAGGTTGTGCTGATGTTGTCAAGATGACTAAAAAAAATCCAATTGCCAAAGCTAATGTGCTCATCCTGCTGAATATTTGAGGACTGTTTGAACAACTGACGGACAACATAGTTAGTGACTTAGTGCCTAGTTTATCTTACCTTCGGGGCCTGTCAACTTTAGAAAATGACGGATAATTTTTTTAAATCGTTCACGTTGATTACCACCGGGGACAATGTAGTGTTGAAGAATGATTTCATATAAGTTAAATACTGTTCATTCCAATAATTATTAATCACTTTTGGCCTAATATCGAGTTGGATTGGAATGTTCCAGAATATATCAGTGTAAACTCATATTGTGATAGGATGGAAACAATCAACCACCTAGCTAGTCAATAATCCTTATAGGGCTATGCATTATGGTATAGATGCAATGAGGATGTTTCTTTCTCAAGTGAGGGAGAACATAATGTCGTGCGGAAAAAATGCTGACGGAATTCAGTAGCTCTTGAATTTAGCTATTGAATTCGTTAGCTACCAAGAGTTTAGCTACTAAATCTCGTTAGCTAGCATGAGTTTAGCAACCAAATTCTATAGCTAAATCTCGATAGCTAGCATGAGTTTAGCGCTTGTTTGGAAGCCGGCATATTTAGGAGCATATATCGGATTCAATAAGCATATTCTCTCACAATTCTCTCTCTGAATCTGCTATCTACTAGTGGATCCGCTGACTCCCAAACATCCCCAATATAACAAAAACACTTGTAATAAATCTTCAATCCTAGACGCGAGAGTTGTAAACAAAATTAAGAAAATGATAATCTAAAATGACCAATTGGTCGCCAAATTGCAAGGTTCGTTTAGGAGTTTCAGCACAAACAGCTATAATTAACCAAAGGCCAAAATGAAGAATTCATATAGTTTAGGTCTCCTTCACTACTGTAACTACTAAGAATTACTGATTCCACATAATTGTTAACAGATCCACATCAAACTACATAATCAAAATACACAAGCATCAATATTTCCCAAGACGTGAACTTTTTTTTTTTTGTTTTTTTTTCCTTTAAATGTATGGTCATCAAACTGGCATCGTGGCTCAAAAATTTTGTTTGAAAGTAATGGGACCAAATCTTTGCACAAGTTTAAGAAGAGTAGGATGAAGTTTCCTCGAGGAAAGCAGCAATGCAGTTGTGGAAAAATCAAGGGAGAATCCTTCCCCATACATTTCTTCAATAACTTCAGCTGCATCACCATACCCGCCATGTAACAACATTCCCTGGACAAGAACATTGTAGGTAATATGGTTTGGCATTAACTTTGCACATTTCATATTCAAAAGCAGTTCCTTGGCTTCCTTGAGCTTCCTGTGATGACAGCATCCTTCAATCAAGATAGTGTACGTAACAACATTTGGTTCCAAACCTTTAGAAGGAAGATTACTGAAAATGGTTCGAGCAACATTGAGTTTTTTCTGTTTACACAATCCCTTCATCACAATATTATAGTAAGCAATATAAAGAGGTTCTCCTTTGCATTCTAATGCATCCAAAAATTCTAATGCACCCTTGACATTGCCATGGCAACACAGTCCATGTAACATGTTGCAGTAAGTGTAGAAGTTTGGTTTTAAACCAACACCTTCCAGTTCCTTAAAAACTTGAAGTGCAAAAGAATACTTGCCCATCTGAAACAATCCCTTTAACAGCATAGTATATGTCACTATATCTGGCTTCAAATTAGTACTACATGACAGCTCATCAAATATAGATACAGCTTCTTCAAACTTCTTCGCCTGAAAATATCCATGGATTAAAATGGTGTAGGTATGAACGTTAGGAAAAATGCTCATACTAACCATCAAATCAAACACTTCTCGAGCATCATTCAAACGACCTTGCAGAAAATATCCATCTAACAAGGTATTATACGAAACCACATCAGGCTCTACATTTCTACTCCTCATTGTGTTGATTATATCATGTGCTCTATCCACCTGCCCTTCCTTGCACAAAGCATCCATCAAGGTATTAAATGTGACAACATTAGGATATATATTTCCACACATCATCTCTTTTAACAACAAGCTCACATCACTCCATCGACCAAACATACATAAACCGAAAACCAATGAGTTATAAGTAACAACATCCGGAGATATGCCTTTCCCTGGTATTTTATCTTTCATCTTTAAAGCGGAATCTACCATTCCATCTGCACAAAAGCAATGTATGAACATGTTGTGAATATGCAGGTCTGCTCTAACGCCACTTCTCTCCATTACCCTGACTAGCTCATATGCAATAGCAGTGTTACCTGACTTGCAAAGTCCATCAATCACACACCCATATGAAAGCACAGTCATCTCACACAACTTCTCTTTATAAATCTTCTTGAACAAATACTGCGCCTCACTAATCCTTTTCTCTCGAAACAAACCCTTCAATAACGGACTGAAGGTACACTCATTAGGAACATGACCGAGTTTAAAGAACCAACCCAGAATAGAAAACCCATAGTCAGTATGGTTAGACAAGCAGCAACTGTTGATGGCAATGCTCATCGTATAATTGTCAATTGGAATTCGCAAACGGCGCATATCCTTGAAAAGGGAAAGCGCAGCAGAGTAGTCTTTCAATTTGACCACAAATGAAAGTAATTTATTGAATTCTTTCACAGAAGGGGGAGGCCTCATGCGGGACATTTGATCGAACATGTGAAGTGCATTATCTAGATCTCCTAAATCCTGCAAATATCTCCAAGACTGTGTCCCAAAGCAACAATACAAACAGGGAAAAGGAGGTGGAATTCGAGTGAAAGTACCTGATTGGTAGGAGGAGGCATTTGGAGTAGAGATTGGGAATTTGGGCAGTTTGAAGCAGGAGCGCATTTGGGGCATTGTTAATTTAGAGAGGAATGCGAATGCAGCAGAGGGAATAGAGACGAAATGGGTTTATTTTTCTTGATGTCTAAAGTCGCATGTCTGAAAGTGCTGATGTGGACAACACTTTTTGTTTTGTTAAAATATACTCCCTCCGTTTTTTTTTTAACTTCACCCATCCTGCACTGCACGCAATCTAATGCACATTTTCAATTATCAATATCTCATATTATATATAAGTAAAAATTATAAAAATTTGATATTCTAAAACTACGCGATTAGACGAATCCAACAACATCTCACTTGACTATGTTTTATCTTATATAACTACGATAAAAAGATGAATCAAAGTTACTTAATGAATATTTTCTACTATTCAAAGGGAGAAGATAAAAAAAACGGAGGGAGTAGTAATCTAAACTGAATTAGGAATTAGGGTTGAAAATAATTTATTATATGAGCAATTTCCATTTTATACACCCCAACTATTTGAAAATATCCATTCACGTACCTAAACTATTTTTTAAAAAAATATACACCTAATTAAAATGTAGAAAAATATACACTTCCATCTAATATATTAGTCTGATCATCACTTCTATATTCATTTAAGTTGATGTTATTAATTATATTATATTTTATTTTTTTAATCTCATTTTATTTATTATGATTTGATTTGGTCTGATTATTTATTAATTTTTGTATGATAGTAAAATTTAAATAAATACATAATTAATTCAACAATATAATTGGTTACTTTTCTCCGATCCATTACAAATTGTATTGCTTATTTGTATATATATTCCTTCCCTGTTATATTAATTGGTCATTTTTCTTTTTAAGGATGTATTTAAATTTATTTTTATGGGCAAATATTGACACTTTTAGGTGTGTGATGGGAGCCAAAGCCACGCAAATGATAAAGATGATGTATAATGGGTCGATGCGAATCGAACCTCCAACCATAAGGTTGGAAGTCATGGGATATGGCCAAGTCCCCATTCCCATGTATTTTTTTTTGAGAAGCCATTGAAGGCCTGAAAAGGGGTGTGAGAGTCCACGCCACACAAATTACAAAGGGGAATAAAAGGGAGGGATAGGGGGCCGGTGGGCATCGAACCTCCAATCTTCCGTTGGAAGTCTAGAAATTTAACCACTTGGGCTAAGTCCTCATCCCCATTCCCATGTATTTAAAATATTTGGTAAAAAAGAAATATAGTTGCATAAATATGAGAAACAATGAAGTGTGAGAGAAAGGAGGAAGATAGTTTAGAAAAATAAAGCAATGCACTAGCTTCCTTTTATAAATCCTAATAATAAGGATCATTGTTGCAAAAATCACTTTTACTTGAGAAGGGAAATGATGATATACAATGATACAATATAATGAAGTGTGTCAACTCTACAATATTGACGGTTATAAATTATTCCACCAATTCCATGATAAACGAAGTGGATTTGATGTCCCCAAATTCGTGCACGGAACATAAATGGTATGTAATAAATCACGGCCGAACTAGCACAAATTCTACGGACTCAGCACGTGCAGTGTATGCTGAATCAATATGATTCAACAACCTAACTTAACCCGGTTTCTGTAATCCTAACACGTTAAACTTCATTTACACTTCATTAAATAATCGGTAACTTTTTGTATGTTGATTGCATTGATTAAATATGTTGACGAACCCAGTTTCATTTATTGAACTTTGTTGTTTTCTTTCTCGCGGCTCAAATTTATCAGGCTAAATTTGTAACTTAGTAATTCACTACAAATAGATATATTGACATCGCATAATATTATTGGTAACGACCGGATGGATGATACTTAAATGCTTTTTTAATGCTAGTACTTTCGACTTCCTTTACACTTTAATAAACAACGAATAACTTTTTGAATAAATCGCATTCAATAAGCTATTGAACCCGATCCCATTTATTGAAATTTGTCGTTTCTTTATCCTGACTCAATTTCTAGTTCTATGTATAGACATACTAAAGCATTGAACTTTCTTTTTACAGTTCTGTTACGTCAATGTCTTAATTGAATTGTGAAAATGATCGAGGTTGTGCTGATGTTGTCAAGATGACTAAAAAAAAAATCCAGTTGCCAGAGCTGATGTGCTCCTCCGGCTGAATATTTGAGGATTGTTTGAACAACAGACGGACAACATAGTTAGTGACTTAGTGCCTAGTTTATCTTACCTTCGGGGCCTAACAACTTCAGAAAATGAGGGATAATTTGTTTAAATCGTTCGCGTTGATTACCACCGGAGACAATGTAGTGTTGAAGAATGATTTCATATAAGTTAAATAATGTTCTTCCAATAATTATTAATCACTTTTGGCCTAATATCGAGTTGGATTGAACTGTTCCAGAATATATCAGTGTAAATTCATATTGTGATAGGATGGAAACAATAATCAACCACCTAGCTAGCTAGTCAATAATCCTTATTAGGGCTATGAATTATGGTATAGATGCAATGAGGATGTTTCTTTCTCAAGTGAGGGAGAACATAATGTCGTGCGGAAAAAATGCTGACGGAATTCAGTAGCTCTTGAATTTAGCTATTGAATTCGTTAGCTACCAAGAGTTTAGCTACTAAATCTCATTAACTAGCATGAGTTTAGCAACCGAATACTGATAGTGTGAATTTTGTGCTTGTTAATAACATTTGTTTTGGATGTTTTTTGTGGTGTTTTAGTAGCACTTTACTCTTGTTGTGTTTGTTTTGTTGTTTGTAGGAAAATGGCATGGCAATGGAAAAATTAGAGCAAAGTGGATGAAAGAAGCAAGGTTGGTAGACATGCCCATCCATTACACAACCACAAAGAAAGGGACACATTACCAAAAAGAAGAAAAGAGGGAAGAAAAGCCAAAAAAGGGAGAAGAAAAAGAAGCAAGGGACAAGCAAGAAAAAAAGTGAAAGAAAGAAAGAAAGAGACATGCAACCATGACTTCCCTAGTCATGGCCATGACTAGATAGAAGACCCAAGCCCATTACACAATTAAAAGAAGAGAATTGAGGAGTGGTCACTTTCACTTGAAAGTGATGGCATGAGACTTTTGAGCACAAAGTAAAGACTTTGTGAAAAAGAAAAAGTAGAAAGGAACAAAAATAAGAAAGACTTGTGAGGAGGGAGAAAAGGACCTTTGGCCAAGAAAACAAGAATAAAAAGGGAAGGCCAAAGAGAAGAGAAGAAAAGAGAGGAGAAAAGAAAGAAGAAGAAGGAGAAGAAGAAGAAGAAGAGAAAGGAAGAAAACTCATTCATCCTCATCTCTTCTCTTGGTTTGGTTGTAAAATCTCTTCTTTACATTTGTTTTCTTTTCTATGGATTTAGAGTAGTTTTTCATTTTCTCTAGTTTAAAGACTTGATTAAGAATGGCTTTTGGAATTTGTGAGATGATGTAATTTGTGAACTATGAAACTTGATGTTTGTTGGTATTTATGCAATTTCTATGTTTAAGGTTTACTATTGTTGAATTGGATGAATGTTTAGGGCCCAAATATTTGTCTAGTTTGATAATTGATTGCCAATTCAATTTGGGTATCCGTAATTGTACTTGAATTGAATAGGTGGTAACCGGGTTGATTAGTTCCTTCCCGGGGAATTGTGTAATCGAATTTTGAATTACTCCGCGTAGGTAGTAATTGGTTCGAATCGGGCTTTTCTAGATTATAATGCAATTGAACAACATCTTCTACGGGCGTACCTAGGAGTGTTAGTTTGATTAGGGGCAATTAACGGGCGTACCTTAATTGTCTAAACTGAAAGGAAAAGTTGGTTGTCTAAGCGGACCTGACAACTATAACTGGTTTATCAATTGGCACAATGTTTATGCATCGATGATCTTATCCAAATGCCATTCCAAATCAATCTTTGAACTAGAGGTTTTTAATTTCAATACTTTGTTTTAAATTTATGTTCTTGACCTCACTCATCATTTTCATAGTTTGTAGAAATACTTAGTTTTTAGTTTTTGTTATCATTTTCTTGTTCTCAAAATACAAAACCCCCCCCCTTTAAATATTGTAAATATTATGAGAATGTAGTATTCCAATCCCTGAGGACTCGACCCTTGTCACCGCTATACTATATTTATTTTGTGCTTGGTGACACAGGAATTAAATTATCTTTTGCAGCTATACGACAAGCTGCCAAATTTTGGCGCCGTTGCCGGGGATTGGCGTTCAACTACTACATTCTGTGATATTTTTTTTTATCTTTTTAGTTTTAATTGGTATTTTCCTTGTTTATGCCTCGTTCTTCTCGTACAGGTGAGTTGATATTTGATCCAGAGATTGAGAAGACAGCTCGTAGATTGACAAGGGAAGCCAAGTTAAGAAAAAAATCTAAAGTTTCTACATCAACTTCTGGTTTGTCATTGGCTACAGAGCTGGACACTTCTAGTTCCAGTGGTGAAGGAAGTGATACAGAATCTTTAGAAGAAAAAAACATTGTCATGGCTGAAGATAACCGCACATTGAGGGAGTTGGCTGCTCCTGACTTAACACAGCAACCTTTATGCATTACATTTCCTACAATTGATGATGAAACTCCCTTTGAGTTAAAATCTGGATTGATCCATTTGTTGCCTGAATTTAATGGTCTTGCAGGTGAAGAGCCTCACAAGCATCTCCAGGAATTTGATGTAGTATGTTCAAGCATGAAGCCCCCTGGAGTTACAGATGAACAAATCAAATTGAGGGCATTTCCATTTTCATTGAAGGGGAGTGCAAAAGATTGGCTCTACTATCTTCCGGCAGGTAGCATTACAACATGGACTGACATGAAAAGAAAGTTCTTGGAGAAGTATTTCCCAGCCTCAAGAGCTGCAAATTTGAGGAAGGAAATATGTGGCATCAAACAACAATCAGGTGAAACGCTCCATGAATACTGGGAGCGGTTTAACAGGCTTATAATTAAATGTCCTCAACATCAAATCCCACCCCAATTGTTAATTCAATACTTCTATGATGGTTTGTTGTTGATGGACAGAAACATTATTGATGCTGCAAGTGGAGGAGCTTTGGTGAATAAGACTCCAACACAAGCCTGGGAGTTGATTGATCGAATGGCAGAGAATACTCAACAGTTTGGCACAAGGGATGCAATGCCAACCAATTTGCCAAGTGATTCTTCAATGCAAACAATGCAACAACAACTTTCAGAGTTGACAAGCTTTGTTCGTAAGATGGCCACAGGAAATATAAAGCCAACTGTCCAAGTGAAGGCATGTGGCATTTGCACAAGTATTGAACATCCAACTGATGCATGCCCAACTCTCCAAGAAGATACACCGGTGGATGTGAATGCACTTGACTATTCCAATTGGCGTCCACAGTATAATCCATATTCCAATACCTACAATCCAGGTTGGAGAGACCATCCAAATCTTCGGTATGGCAATCAACATCAACAACAAAATCATCCATCTTCAGCACCACAACAAGTGCACCCTCCTCGTCAATTTGAAAGGCAACCACCTCAAGCTATAACAAGTTCAAGTCCATCTTTGGAAGAATTGGTGAAATCCATGGCCACATCAACTTTGCAATTTCAACAAGACACGAAGGCAAGTATTGAAAAATTGCAAAGCCAAATCAATCAAGTGTCTGAGGAAGTTAGGCAAATTCAAGAGAAAGGAAAATGGCCAGCTCAACCCGAGCCAAATCCGAAGAATGTCAGTGCCATGATTTTGAGGAGTGGAAAAGAAGTTGAAGGTCCTTCTCCAATGTCAAAGGAACAAAATGAAGAGCAAATTGAGAAGGAGATTGAAAAGGAGGCAGAAACTTCTAACAAGGTAAATTCTAAATGGATTCATTTATATCAAACTAAAATACCTCCTTTTCCCGACAGGTTAAAGAAGCCTCCAAAGGTTGATAAAAAGAAAGAGATGCTTGAAATATTCAAGAAAGTTCAATTGAACATTCCACTTTTGGAAGCCATCAATCAAATCCCCAAGTATGCAAAGTTCTTGAAGGAATTGTGCACCAACAAAAAGAAGCTTCGGGGAGATGAGTATATAATAGCAGGTGAGAGTGTATCTGCAGTCATAAAAAGAAAAATCCCACCCAAAACAGGTGATCCAGGTATGTTTTTAATTCCTTGCAAAATTGGAACGAAAGAGGTAAGCAAAGCCATGTTAGATTTAGGTGCTGCGATAAATGTTATGCCAAGATCAATATATAATTCCCTAAATCTAGGTCCATTGAAAGAAACAGGAATTATTATTCAACTTGCTGATAGATCAAATGCTTATCCTGATGGTATGTTAGAAGATGTGTTAGTTCAAGTTAATGATGCAATATTTCCTGTAGATTTCTATGTTGTGGATATGAACGATGATCATTGCTTTAATCCACCCCCTCTTTTGTTGGGAAGACCTTTTATGTATACTGCAGGAGTGAAGATTGATGTAAAGAAAGGCACTCTTACTTTGGAATTTGATGGAGAAGAACTTTCTTTCAATCTTTCCAATACTATCGAACATCCTGATGATTCTAAAGCTTTATATGCTATTGATGTTATTCAACCTTGTGTGCAGGATATTCGTGAGCTTAATGGTAAAGACCCTGGAGATATTAAATGGATAGATACTATAAACTTTTGGTCTAACAAAAAATTTAAGTTGAATGGAAAAGATCCACCGAAAGTATGGCTTGGAGCATTAAGGGATAAAAATGGTGGAATGAATTTGAATAATCATGAATATCGAAAAAAATTGCAATTGCAGAAGTTTGGTGGATTTTGGTATGATGCTTATGAAAATGGTTGAAGAATTTGGAAGAAGTCTAGCTCAAGGACTTTAAACAAAGCGCTTCTTGGGAGGCAACCCAAGCAAATAAATTATTTTTATGCTATATATTTTGTCATGTTGATCATTATATATTTGGTATAATTTTGATTTGTTAATGGTATTTTGTTTGTGATTTTGTAGGTTTGTAGATGTGAAGATGGGATTTTTGGATCAAGGAACAAGTTGAAGTGTTTAAAGGAGGAAATTTTCAGTGAAGGAGGTAATGGGTACTCATGAGCATGATTAAATCGCATTTAACTTGCTGAAATTAAAAAAAAAATTAATTAAAAAAAATTTTAAAAAAAATAAATAAAATAAATAATAAAAAATAATAAATATATAAATATATATATATATAATAAAATTTCAAGTTGAATTCAGGAAGGAATATACATGTTAATCATGCCCATGTTTAAGACCTTGGTAGAAGCCTATGTTGGAAACAAAAATTCAGGAACCCTCTGTACCCTTAGTCATGGTCATGGATAAACTCCATTTACCTACCTGCATTTGGTCCCTTTTTGAGCTTTAATTTTCAGGAAACCTCCCTACTCTTATTCATGGTCATGATTAAGACCCACTTAGTTCCCTGTACCAAAATTGGATTGAAATATATTTTTCTGGGCACCCCACTATCTTTATTCATGCCCATGAATAACTCACCCCCACCTTACTGAAACCCAAATTACTTCCTCCTCATCCAAATCAATTGAAACCCAAAATGAATTGAGTTATACTTCTTTCTTCTTCCCAAATTTTCTATCTTTCTTCTTCCCTAAGTCCGGCAGCCACCCCTTCGCCGGAGCACTCCCCGCCGCCGCCGCCCAACCCGGCCAACTCCAGCCACCCTTCTCGCTCGCTCCTACCACCAGCGCCACCAACCTCCACCCTCCGCCGGAGCACCAACCTCCACCGCCGCTGCTCCACCTTCCCCAAGTCCGGCAGCCACCTCAGTCGCCGGAGCACGCCGCCGAACTTGCGCCACTGTCTCTCTCGTCGCGCCGTCTCTCGCCCAGCCTCCGTCGTCTCTCTCGTCGCCCAGCCTCCACCGCCGCCTCGTCTCGTCTCCAGTCGCCGTCCTCAACCCAGCCCGCCGCCGGATCCCTTCCCTCCGGCCAACTCCAGATCTGCACAGTCATCGCCCCTCCGCGTCCTCGCCTCGCTCGAGCTACCAGGCCGGATCCGCCGCCGACGCTCGCTCCTACCACCAGCGCCGCCGTCCTCAGATCCAGCCACCTTCCACCTCGCTCCGCTCCATCCGCCGGCCGCCCTTCTCTCTGCTTAGCTCGCGCGCCTCCGCCGGAACCCTAGCCGCCGCCACCCTCAACCGCCGTAGCTCCGCCGCCCCTTCCCCATCGATCGAGCAGCGCCGTCCACGCCGTCCGCCGCTCCCTCTCTGTCTCGATTTCGGACCACCACCGCCACAGTACCACCCTCCGCCGTCGCTGCTCCGCCTAGCGGCGGCTGTTCCGGCCACCTCCCTCTCTTGTTCCAGTAGATGGTTCTTCTTGCCATTGGATTCACTATGCTGGTAATCTCATTTCAATTTTTGGAAGTAGTGGACTATGGTAATTTTTGCTTCTATGCTATTTCTTGTCTGGTTGAATTGGAAGAAAAATATGCTCTAGATTTTCTAGATTTACAGTGATATCCCTATGTCAATTGAATTTGGAAAATTGATTATGACAAAATTTGTTGTTGTGTGAATTGGAAACTGTGAAAGAGCATGCCTTCGGTTGATTGCTGATATTGAGAAGTTTGATTTCTTATGAATTGAATACTGTGAAAAATGCATACTTTTGGGCTTTCTATGTTTTGCAAGATGTGGAATTTCTCTATCATTGGAAAGGAATTTTTTTTTAGAAATGATACTGCTTGGAAAGTTTTCTGTGTGCAGGGATTCAAAAATGTCAAGTATTCCTGTTCAAGCATTTCAACATTCCACCATGCCGTGCCATCAAACCCCTCATGAGTTCCAGGGAAGTCCTTTTCTATTCACCTTTTAATACATTGAGGACAATGTAGACTTTAGGTGTGGGGGAGGAACTATCTATGCATTGCTTGCCATTTTATGTGAAAAATTTAAAAAAAAAAAATTAATAAAAAAAAAAATTCAAGTTGTTTTATATGAATTTTTTAAGTTTTATGTGAATTTTTTTTGTGAATTTGATGTGAATAGGTAACTGAATTGAGTCTATGAGGTTTAAGTTGACAAATCTTTTAAGTATGATTGATGATTTCTGACACTGAACATGTGAAGCCAACTGTTTTGTGAACCATGTGAGAATCTGAGCCTCTTTCCAAAATGTTTGTTGTTTCTAAAAGAAAAATACACTTATCTCAAGCTTTTGGAAATTTCTTTCTTGTGTGAATTATGTGGTAATCATTTTGACATTCTAGAATTTGAATGATTATACATGTTGAACTTGCATTGATTGAATCCAATATTTTGAACATGATAAGGGCATTAGGATAAACCTTTTTAGCCTTCTTGTTGGCCTTAACCCATATTTCTATCCCTAGTTTTCCACTTTGAGCCTTTTATCCATTTTCTTTGTTTATATATAACCCTTAGCCTATTAAGCCTTTTCTTTTTGTCATACCATTGCTTTTGAACCCTAGTGATTGAAGTACTTTCATAAGTCATTATGGTTGAATTTTTGTGTTGGTTGCAAAATAAAAAAAAAAAAAAAAGAGCTTAGAAATTGGTTTGTGGGATTCTCAAGCTATTTTGTTGGATTTTTTGTTGGAATGATTTGTGGAATCTTTGTATATGCATATTCCCCTAAAAAAAAATTCAAAAAAAAAAAAAAACAGCCCTTAAAAATAAATAAATAAATACAAGGGCAGTGGATGGATATAGCTTGACATGTGTTCCTCTGACCTTAGTGTTATGAACATAGAGTTGAAGTTCCGTTTGCACTTTTCAGATTGTTGAATTCCTCTAATAAACATGTTTAAGCTATTGAAGCCCACGAAAAAAAAAAAAAAGAAAAAAAAATAAAATAAAAAAATAAAAAAAAAAAAATAAAAGGGGATATATGTTTGGCAAGTTTTGTTTTTGTTTTGGTTTATTGTTTTGGGAAATTTTGGGATTGTTTGGAAGTTGTATATAGATGATCCTTTTGGTTTGTTTATTTTAGAAAACTTTGGGAGGATGGAATAGATGTAATTTTTGTTCTTTTGAACCTCTTGGTTTTGTTTTGGTTTGGCAACCATGATGTGCTATGAAGTTTTCTATGATGACTCTTTGGAAGTACTTGCATTCACTTTAGCCTTTCTTTTCCTTTTTCTTCCTACCCCAACCATGGCCCCGTTATTACCCTTTGTGAAAGACCCTTTGATTCTTAATGTTGGATAATATATCTTTGCATGTGAACTGTGATTTTCATTCAAGCCTATGGGATTGTCATTTTGATTTATCACTTGAGTGCTTATTTGTTCAACCACACTTGATATTGAGAGGAGTGCATACACTTTATCCTTGGGAGTTGTTGGCTTAATGTGTTTGATGTTGGATTAATTTGATTGTACTTGAATGCACTTGTTGATTTGAAACTCTCAATGATTTAATTTGGTTTCTTTTGACTTTATGCTTGAGGGCAAGCATACTTTAGGTGTGGGGGAATTTGATAGTGTGAATTTTGTGCTTGTTAATAACATTTGTTTTGGATGTTTTTTGTGGTGTTTTAGTAGCACTTTACTCTTGTTGTGTTTGTTTTGTTGTTTGTAGGAAAATGGCATGGCAATGGAAAAATTAGAGCAAAGTGGATGAAAGAAGCAAGGTTGGTAGACATGCCCATCCATTACACAACCACAAAGAAAGGGACACATTACCAAAAAGAAGAAAAGAGGGAAGAAAAGCCAAAAAAGGGAGAAGAAAAAGAAGCAAGGGACAAGCAAGAAAAAAGTGAAAGAAAGAAAGAAAGAGACATGCAACCATGACTTCCCTAGTCATGGCCATGACTAGATAGAAGACCCAAGCCCATTACACAATTAAAAGAAGAGAATTGGGGAGTGGTCACTTTCACTTGAAAGTGATGGCATGAGACTTTTGAGCACAAAGTAAAGACTTTGTGAAAAAGAAAAAGTAGAAAGGAACAAAAATAAGAAAGACTTGTGAGGAGGGAGAAAAGGACCTTTGGCCAAGAAAACAAGAATAAAAAGGGAAGGCCAAAGAGAAGAGAAGAAAAGAGAGGAGAAAAGAAAGAAGAAGAAGGAGAAGAAGAAGAAGAAGAGAAAGGAAGAAAACTCATTCATCCTCATCTCTTCTCTTGGTTTGGTTGTAAAATCTCTTCTTTACATTTGTTTTCTTTTCTATGGATTTAGAGTAGTTTTTCATTTTCTCTAGTTTAAAGACTTGATTAAGAATGGCTTTTGGAATTTGTGAGATGATGTAATTTGTGAACTATGAAACTTGATGTTTGTTGGTATTTATGCAATTTCTATGTTTAAGGTTTACTATTGTTGAATTGGATGAATGTTTAGGGCCCAAATATTTGTCTAGTTTGATAATTGATTGCCAATTCAATTTGGGTATCCGTAATTGTACTTGAATTGAATAGGTGGTAACCGGGTTGATTAGTTCCTTCCCGGGGAATTGTGTAATCGAATTTTGAATTACTCCGCGTAGGTAGTAATTGGTTCGAATCGGGCTTTTCTAGATTATAATGCAATTGAACAACATCTTCTACGGGCGTACCTAGGAGTGTTAGTTTGATTATGGGCAATTAACGGGCGTACCTTAATTGTCTAAACTGAAAGGAAAAGTTGGTTGTCTAAGCGGACCTGACAACTATAACTGGTTTATCAATTGGCACAATGTTTATGCATCGATGATCTTATCCAAATGCCATTCCAAATCAATCTTTGAACTAGAGGTTTTTAATTTCAATACTTTGTTTTAAATTTATGTTCTTGACCTCACTCATCATTTTCATAGTTTGTAGAATTACTTAGTTTTTAGTTTTTGTTATCATTTTCTTGTTCTCAAAATACAAAACCCCCCCCCTTTAAATATTGTAAATATTATGAGAATGTAGTATTCCAATCCCTGAGGACTCGACCCTTGTCACCGCTATACTATATTTATTTTGTGCTTGGTGACACAGGAATTAAATTATCTTTTGCAGCTATACGACAAGCTGCCAAATACCATAGCTAAATCATGTTTCTTTGTAGTGATGTCAGGAACATATTTTATTAAAAGCTCAAGATATTAAGGAGAAAAATAACGCGTAAAATACGTATATGGTCTCAACGGTAATAAAATAAACCTTATTATTCCTTCCAATTTAATATCAACCAATGAAATGAAGGTGTGAAATGCTTCTAGCTTGAATAAGCTCAACAGTCATGATAACATCAATACCCCTACAATTACAAGGGTCGTGGGATAGAATCTTGGTACTGCCACGTAATATACTACTCCCTCCGATCCGTTTTCTAAAAATTGAAACGTATCCACAGTGGGCGCAGTCCAATGTACATTTTAAATCATTAATAACTCAAGTTCGGTACTAGTAAAAATTCTAAAAGTTCGATATTTAAAAACTACTCGACGAGACGAATCTAATAAGATCCCACTTGACTATAGTTTAACTAGTATAACTATGATAAAACTTTAATTCAAAATGCGTGTGTGAATAGTACCAAATTTCTAAATGTTTCAATATTTCAAAAACGGAGGGAGTACTATATGATTTATTTAGTTTTTGGTTAGTAAAGTAGTAGAAAGCCCTACTTAAATATTATGAACCCCAACAGCTGAAAATTACTAAAATTTGTTAAGCTAAGTTTGCATAATGGGACTCCTTTTTTTTTTAATTTAAATTTATATTTATACTAAAAGAAATTCATAGGAAGACAACAAAAAGAAGATGAATATTGTCGTCTAAAATTCCTTGCCTCGCGGATTTCGTCGCCTTGTTTGTCACATCGTGCATCAGGCTACGAAATCTTTTTGTTGCCTCTATGTGAAATGTTTGGAATTGCCTTAATTAATTAAGTAACTTTAAACAATCAAATTAAGTACACCAAAAACATTCAACAATAAAAAGAATGTGGGAATCGGATTTTATTTGGCCAGTAGATTACTCTAACGTTAACTTAAAATTGAAATTTTAAGTTATAGAATTCAAGAAAACAAAAATTAATATTTTCGAATTTGGCGGATAAAATTGGTTTTTTTGCCAAATTTGGCAGATGATGCCCGTTTGAATTTTAGTCGATATTATTATAGTATGTTAATGTTTATTCCCATTCAGTTAAACAATAAACAAAATCCAGATAGGAAATAGTAAGTGCAAATATTCACTAATTGAATGACACCAATAACAATTATATCTCCTTAATTAATTCATTATAAATGTTTTTTTCTACTAATAAAAATCAAACGGTCAATTTTATATTCATGAATAATGATTACAAGGAAATAAATAGTTTGTTTCTCTAACGAAATGGCTTAAATGACCATAAATTATATAGGAGTTGTTTGATGGTGTGGTGCAATAAATAAATATGGTTATACCCGGATTTTATGAATGGTTTAATCATAAAATAATAAGTATAAATGATTAACCTTAAATTGTATTCTAATAAATTAACATAATATATACTCTTCTATTTTTTCTGTCAAGACTAAGCTGTCAGTGGGTTTGTTTGGGAGTCAGCAGATAGCATATAGCAGATAGTAGATTTGACCAGCATATTTAATCAGCAGATATGAGGAGTAAATTTGACTAGCAGATAGAATAGCAGATTTGATCTGCTTCCAATTGAAGCATATTGATTTTGAGCAGATTTGGCTCAAATGTGCTCTCAAATCTATTGCTTACCAAACAATTAACAAATAGCAGATTCATGGTCAAATCTGCTAACTTTAAATATGCTGCACTTTCTACTGTCTTCCAAACACAGCCAGTATCTAGTAGGAATTGAAGGGTTGTCTCACCTCTCCCAAAAGTAATTAATAAAATTCTAAACCAGTTAATTAATTAAGAATTGAGTTTATTTTTTGAGCTCTTACATAAACCTTTTTTATTTCATACATGCCTATCCATTTGGCATTTAGTTACAGCAGTGGATTTTTCAAGTAAAAGTCGGTTTCAAAATTCAAACTCACCTAAACCTAATATACTGTCTAGTTTTCATATACACAAGTACTACCTCTGTTATTTAATAACTGCACCATTTCTGTATTTCACGCAATCCAATACATATTTTTAACTAATAATAATTCGTATTTTATATAAGTAGAAATTATAAAAATTTAATATTGAGAGTCATATCATACAAATATAAGGGATAAAATGAGGGGCCAAAAAGCCATTTCTTTGTATGTGCATAACTATAAAATATCAATAAATATATGAATTTTACATCAAGCGATAATCTAATTAATAATTAAAATTATGTATCGAACTCTTGGATAGTGAATCCAAGTATAAGTTTTAAATCAATGTAAATAGTTCTTTGCATTTTAATAATCAAAGAGGTAAAGAATGAAGTATAATATTATGCTGAAAACGAAAACAAAATAAAAAAGGTCATATATGAGGAAATGTAATTGATTATTAAATTTAGTAATATTATTATAGGCTTCAATATAAAAATGCACACACATAAATATATGAAATTTTAAATTTTAAATATTCATGTAATATACGCTTTTGGGTGTTCTTTTGTCTCCATCAATCTTATCTAGTTAAGGAAAATAAATTATGTAAACTTTGTAATATATTTTAAACATACATTAAAGGAAACAAAATGTAACGTGAAAAAATAAATTTGATAAATTCGACAATATGTAGGAATAAGAACATAAACATCGTCTATGTATCGATAATTACCAATGTTGTCTTTTTAGTATTGCTAATTACCAAAGTAATCATATAACTATCTTATTGTGAAGGTATTTTAGCAAATTATTTTTATATACCTAAACTTTTAAATTGTTATTAGTTTTTACCCCAGAAAGCTTTGATTTGTGCACCTGAAAATAATTTATCGAAATGCCCCCAAAGAACCTAAAAATAATTTGCTTAAATACTCTGAGAACAAAATTGGTCACAATAGGATAGTTACAGAACTGTTTTGATAAATAACGAAATTAAATGATGAAATTGGTACATAGAAACGTTTTTGGTTCGTATTCCACAATACATATATATACACACACGTATATATATACATATAATACTTCATATTAAATACTCAAGGGATGATAGGCATCTCTCACAAAATAAAAAAAAAGGAAAAAATAAAGAAAATTTTCATTTCTTAAAGTGCATGATGCAATTTATTAAATTTACTCAAAAAGATAATGACATTTGCCTTGTCATCTTGGACTATATGTTCCCTCCATCTATATATCCTTCCTCATAAGAAAATGGATGTACCCATTTTTATGACTCTTTTATCCCAATGAATAAATTAGACCTATTTTCAAAACCTCTATTAAATTAGGTTCGTGCTTTCTTCACCCCTCCTTTCATTATAAATAGGGCACTTGGTTCTTTCATTTTTCATCCTTTTACTTGTACAAAACAACACACCCCTTAGCTGTAGGGGTAGGTTTTGAAAGAGATGAGCTCTTCGACAGTGGAAGATGTGGAAATGGTATGTTGATTTCTTTTATAATTTATTTATGTTTTTCTAAATATTAAGATAATGGAATACGAAGATATTTTGTTCATATGAAGGAAGGAAAAGAGTATGTTGCTACTTCTCTTCAATTCCATAAAGAACTTTTAATTTGTTTTTTGTTTTCTTTTTTATATATATTTTACAAATTTTCAAAGTAATGACATTAATTTTATCAGACAAATTGATTTCAATTCCATCTATATTTCTCCCTCCCAAACTCACATGAAATGGAACTCATCAATTTGAAATAAGTTGTACCAAAATGGTAATGAAAATTACTTAGCTTATTTAGATCTGTAATAATCTTGCACAATTTTGTATGAATTATTTTGAACATAGACAATTAATACAGTCTACAAATAGTTATAACCTGATGTTTGTATCTAGCTTGGTAATAATCTTATGGAGTTCATCATGTGTATTTTGTTCTGTGGAAATGCTTTCTTCCTACAGGTGGAGGTTGACGATGGAAACAACAACCACCGCGGCGTGTTCCCAGAGTGGATTGGCAATTTTTTGGAGCAACCGTTCTTCGATAAATGTCCTCGCCATGATTTGCACAAGAGTGAATTGAACAGGTATTGTGTGACATGTAATAGGGCAAACTGCAGGTACTGCATTTCAGGCGACGAGCGTCACAGCAATCATCGGATACTCACAATTTACAGACATGTTTATCAAGATGTTGTTCCCCTAAGTGAGTTGGGAAGTCTGGTCGACTGTGGGAAAATTCAGGTAATGAAAAAAAATTCTCTTCTAAATTATGTATACTGTAATCAAATTACTTCAATTTTTCTTTCAACATAATTTGATTACAAAGGAAAAGGCCTAAGACATGATTTCCTTCGAAAGTATTCAGATAATTCACTCCTCACTTAATGATGTTCTAACTAGCTAGGGTAACTTTATTCTAGTCTGGTAAAATTATTTTATAAATTGTCATTAAGGAAATATGTGATTTAATTATGTTTTTTTTTTTTTGGAAGAGCCATTGAAGGCCTGGAAATGGGTGGTGGGAGCCCTTGCCACACAATTACTAATTATGTTGATAATGGCAATATTCTTGTTTATATAATTATGATATGATATGATATCATGAAATGATGCCATGGAGCATATATATATGCAATAAAATCTGACGAATGTTATTTGATATTCTAGGGTTTGATGTTCATGATTTGCTTATACAATTTAAACCTATATACTATTGTATCCGATCTATTCATATTTTCCTTTGGTATATAAGACCGAAAAGTTATGTTGTTAAATAACATAATTCAAATTAACAAGGTTAGCAGCCGAAACTGGTTAGCTATATTTAGGATTTAGCAATCAAATATGATAGCCAAATAGAAAAATTCTTGTAATGAAGGATCGGGGCATGTGAGAATTTGAACCCAAAATCATAAGGTTTCAAGTTGAGGACTGGACCATAAGGCGAAGCCTTAATCCCCAATCTATGTAATTAATAACAATGTGAATTTTAGTTCATGTTCTTAGGGTTTTATTAATTAGGACAAAAAGGGCAAACACCCCCATTGCTGCATTTACTTCTTGGAGTACTATTTGAATCTATTAATGTTGTTTATTGTTGATATTTACCTCGTATAATTGCAGCCTTATAAGTGTAACAAGAAATGGGTTGTCTCATTAACCCCTCTCCCACACAATGGCTCCGGTTCACTAAACGGAGGCGGTGGAGCTTGCGCCATTTGCAAGAGAAAGCTAACCGATCCTGATCGATTTCGGTTCTGTTCCATTGCTTGCAAGGTATCGACTTTTCTTTTATAGCTTTTACTACTCAAAACCACAACAACTGTGATGAGTAACTACGACCGAAAATTTTATTTTGCAAAGGATTTCATTTTTTTCGCAAAAAGGAATTGTGTTTCTCGAGTTCTAAAGCATTTTGTTCTGTATAGTAAGTTCATAATTACATATCTTCTTAAGTATAGTCTAAAATTCTATTAAATCGCGACCAATATTTGCGACAAGTTTTTGGTATCTTGCTAACAAAAGTATTTTTGCATTTTAGGTTCAACAAGTTTCAAATGAGAACGCGATTCCAAGTCCGGTTTGGAATCCACAAAGAAGTGTAACCATTGCACAGTTGGCGAGTTTAAGACACCCTCGGCGTTCTAGGAAAGGCGTGCCATGTAGGGCGCCTTTCTCCTAGTTCCGAAGTTGTTTCCATTCGTGTCGGTTATGATGCTGAATTTTATTATATCTACTTTAACAAAGTAGAAGATTGTGTAATGATGGTTTTAGAATTTGTAGTAAGTAAAATGACTTTGTTTATTTCTAGCTAGTTTCGCTTGTTGAATTAATGGTGGATTTGAGCTTTTCTGAGACATATTTTCATATGAGTTATACATTGATTGCATTGATACAAATCTTTTCAAAATTTACCTCATCTCTAGTACTTCCTCAGTCTCATTATTTTTGTTACGGACACACCCAGTACGTAAACCGATACACATTTTAATGGTTAATAACTTAAATTGTGTATAACGAAAAATTATAAAAAGTTGATTGTCTAAAACTACAAGATTGGACGAATCTAACAAGATCTCACCTGACTATGTTTTTTTCCTACATAGCTATAATAAAAATTAGAATGAAAGTTAAACATTAAATAGTGTCAAAAAACCATTCGTAACAAAAACTCCGAGACGGAGGTAGTAGCATTTTTAGTCCATAATGAACTTTTAGATCTTCCCATTCTGCTTCTGCTCATTGTTGCATTTTTGTCACATGAACACTTATTGGGCCTTACTGAATAGGATTATTCTTTTTGGGCTTTAAAATTTTCTATTGCTCCTCCAGCTGGGTCACTCGGTCACTTTATGGTTTTTCATTGGATCAGATTTAATTCTCCATTTTATTGGGAAATTAAATTAAATTTCTCTGTTTTTTTCAATAAAACGAAAAAAAAAATCACCAAACTTTATTAACTCCCCAGTAAAATCAGTTTAGGTTTTATTAACTTAATTAGCAGAAGGCTCTGTGTCTAACCTAAAAAATTTAAAAATAAGAAATGGTACTAGTGATGAGGTGGCATGGTGTTTTGAAATTTTTAGGGTGCTTGTTTTTCCAAAACTTTGTGTGTATTTTAAGTTTTTTCCTAAAAAGAAAAGAATTATATAGTAGTTGAAGAAACTGAATTTGGCATTTTTTTTTCTTAATTAGAAATATCTCTACTTTGGGAGTTCTTTTAATAAAACAAAAGGTACAAATAGAGTGAATTCAGAGATACGATGGGTTGTAGTTTGGCTCTCACACACCGTTGTCAAAACATAAGTATCAATATTTATTAAAAAAATATATATACTATATGGCTTGGAATTGGGAGATTAAATTCAAGTATATATGAAAGGAATGCAACAAGGTCGCTGACCACCTACTTTGCCGAAGGCCCGAAATGGGGATGTAGAGTTTTGTCCTATAGGCCCCTAATCGGGTTGTGAAAGTACTCAATTGGGACTTATATGGCTTGTAACGTGTTAACCAATTGATAAAATAAATAAATGGCCCCTTTTACCTGAAAAAAGCAAAATAATACTCCCTCCGTTCTTTTTTAGTTGTCTTTCTAGCAAATATTACACAAACCAAGAAACACAATTATTACCACACAATCTTCCATTTCTACCCCTCTCACTTTCCAAGAAATATACTTGGGGTGGAGAGAGAATAAATACCATTGGGGGAATAAAGGGGTAATATTGGAAAACTTTCATAGAAATACCCAAAATGACAACTATTGTGGAACACTTTTTCATCTCTAAAAAGACTACTATTTTGGAACGGAGGGAGTAGCAATCCCTCTAATTAAAAAATAAATAAATAAAAAATAAAATTGGTATACGAAAACAAACATACACACAGAAATGAGACCCAAATCCAGTGTGCTATGAACAAAAGAACATGATACACTAATATTTATATTTGTGTGTAAGAAAGACAAGCTGCCTCGGAAGAAGCGAATTGCTCAAACAAAGATAGCCACCTGAATAGTTACTACAAACAGTGGGCGAGAGAGGTTTGGTTGTGATGGTGTGTTGAGATGTATATGCTGGATATTAATGAGGTGTGTGTTGGATCTTAACGGTGTATGGGTTGTATATAAAAACACCCAGCACATACAAAGCACTCCTTCAGCATATAGAAAACACTTCTTTAATACTTCAGCAAGTGTTGGTTCGGCTCTCAAACCAAATCCATATTTAATGATTTATTCCCTTGCATTTATATATTTGTGAAAGAAATACTACATTAATACCCAAACTTAGGGTAGTGTGGTAATATCGAAAATTCATTACAGTGTACAATCATTTAATGTAATTTTTTTATTACTAAGTTTTATTATAAATATGAAATATCTATTATGGTGTATTATTAATTTATAATATGTTAAATAACATAATTTTTTTTATAAGGGTTTAGGGTTATGACTTATGTGTATAGGATTTAAGGTTTATATGTGATTAAAAATTTTGGATTTAGGGTTCAATGTTTAGGTTTATGGGTTTAGGATCTAAGGTTTAGAATTCGAAATTCAAGATATATTGTTAAATAATATTTTTGGTGAATAAACGGGTATCAAAGGGGCATTTGGACCCATAACTACTTTCTTGAGTATTTCCATGGGCAATGAAGCTAAGGGTGTCTCCAATCCACTCAAGCCAACATAAAAGCTAATGTCCCGATTGTCGACGAGAAAATGAAACTACAAATTTGTCTAGTCTCATCTGATGGAAAAGTTCATGTCATGAAAATTCAAGCTCGGGCCGCTCCTCAAACTTCTGCATATACAATATTGTGCAAAAGTGAGACAATGGATGATCATCTTTCACGCCATGCCGTATCATCTGTAAGGCTTCATAAGGATTAAAAGTCGCAATAAGCAGCTGGATTGATATTGGGTGTGTTTGGTTGTTGGTAGAATAGGGAGCATATAGCGGATTGGAGTAGCATATCCTCTCACAATTCTCTCTCCGAATCTGCTATATGCTAGCAGATCCGCTGACTCCCAAACATCCCCATTATGGGGGCAAAGGCGCTTAATCCCATTTCGAATGTCATGAAAATTTACCACAAGGTTTCCCATCACCCCGATGGAGCCTATGAGCCCTCGACCATCACAATATGTATGACACCCCCCAAACCTTGCATTTCCTGACACTAAAAAAATTTTCATCGAAAGGATTTTGTCGTCACCCCGATCGAGCCTATGAGCCCTCGACCATCACCATTTGTATATATGACACCCCAAACCTTGCAATTCCAAACACTACAAAATCTTTCATGGAAGGTGAGGAAATGATTTCATCGTGGTGCACGAGGCACCGAACAAGTTGTTGGGTAAACACGAAGACCCTGTTTTAATCTAACTATTACAAACCCAAAAGGCCTACAACTATGGGATTACACAACTTTATCTCACAAATACATGTTCACTCTTAAAAAGAAAAACAGAACAGAAAACAGAAGCAAAGGCCCGCCTGAAGCTGCTGCATCGCCGTCCATTCTCTGCCTCCGGCGGACGGGTTCGGCGTCCTCCGTTTCCTGCTCCGTTCGGCCTCGTCTGGACAGATTCGTCTCCTTTTGTTCTCCACTTCTTAGATCTACACCATGGTTAGTAGAAACAAGAAAATAAACAATAAATGTTAAAGAGAAATAGAGATACCAAATAGATCTATAGAGATCTATTAATATATAGGCTCGGAGCTCCCAAACGAGACACACTCAACAAGAACACCAAGCTCCGCCGGAACCACCACCAAGGCGCTGCCTACACCACCACCGGACCACCACAAGGGGCTGCCGGACTAACACCAACGGCGCTGCTCCTGTCACGCCTCCACAGCCGTTCTGCCACCCTTAACCCTTCGCCGGAAAACCACTTTTCTGGCGAGCCTAACCACCAAGGTTCTAAGAAGAAGAAGCACTCAGCCCTTCACTAACCCAACCCCAAATATCCTCACCACTCTCGTCCCTACACACTCTCACACACTCACTTAATGGTAGAACAAATCTAGCTAAGTGGGGTGAAGAGGACACAAAGAAAATAAGGGAGAAAGGAAACTGGAAGAGAAAAAAAAGAGGGGGGCGCCACTGCTTCCAGACAAGGGAAGAAAATGGCTAGGGTTGGGGCTGTCTCGGTTGGAGTGAGTATTAATACATGGGCTATGGGCCTCAGTCAATGCTTCATGGGCCGGTTGGGCTTTGAAATTGGGCCACTAATAATAACACAAGTCAACGAAATCTGGAAGTCGTCGCCTTCCCGCGAATTTTTTGTAGTGAGAATTGGCAAACGAGCTACTATCAACATGGAGCACAATACACCTTGCCAGCCCTCTGGTTGGGTTCCATGCTATCATTCATGGAACCACCACCCGAGGCCAAGACACAAAAGGCTCAATCCAAAGTATCTCTAATGTGGATGTCCTGTAGCACAATAGCATCCACCTGTCACTCCAAACCCCCGCAAGCATCTCGCATCCTTTCAAGCCCGAAGTATTATAACATCATCCATCGTACCCAATCCAACCTTTGCAAAATTGGCCAACAACCCAATGCCTCCCCCCATGGCATACCCTTCGTCGTCACCACTTTCCCCCACATGAGTCGTAATCCGCGCCCAAGCCACTTGTCTCCTATTGACAACCAAAAAATACGCGTTGCAAAGTCTCAACGACAAACCCACAAATAGTGCAAAAGGCGACGAAGCCATACCTCTTTTCTTTAATTTGCCTCATCAACTCATTTGCGGGCAAGAAATTGTAAACTATCATCCACATAAGAAAACTGATCTTCTCAGGTGCATCAATTTGCCAAACCCAACCCCTTGAACTATCCAGCCCCTATCATTTCATTGTACTGACCATTCATACCCCCAAACCCGACGAACTCCATGGAAAGTCACAAGAGGACTTCTTGTAATTTATGCGATATGGTCTTACATACTTTAGGGCTTGTTTGTTTTGCCTTTTGAAAAAAAGTAGAAGTCAGTAGAAAAAAATGAGAATGAGAGAGAAAGGGAATTCAAAAGCAAAAGTAGCCCAAATAATTATTTTGATGGATATTATTAAAGTTGTTTTTCAACAGAAACATGTTTGGATGAATTATGCGTAGAAGAACTTTTTATATATTAAAATTACTTAAATGGGCATAAATCTTGTAAGGATATTTATCATTTATTTTATTTATTTATTAAATAGGGATATTTTTGTATTTTTATACCTAAAATAACTTCTTCTTTTTTAAAAGTAACCCCTACTACTTTAAAAAAAAAGAAGAAGAATTTCAACTTTTGCTCCTCCTTTAATTTTTTTTAAAAAAAGGCAAAACAAAAACAAACAGCTAGAAAAAATAAAAAATACTCCCTCCGTCCCACCTTACTTGTCATGTTTGACTTTTTGCACTGTTTATTATTTAACTTTGACTCAATGTTATTGCAAGTATATATTTGATAAAAATCGTCGAGTTGGGTCTTGTTAGAATCGTGTAATTGTATAGTTTCAGAATATATAATTTATATAATTTTTTATAGTACATATTTTGATATATTAATAGTTGAAAATACATTGGATTGTGTGTAAAAATGAAACATAACAAGTTAAATGGGATAGATGAAATACCTTTTTGGAGAAGCAAATGTCAAAAGGAAGAAAGAAAAAAAAAAAAAAAAGAAAGACAAAACAAACAGTCTCTTTATCGATGCCTGTAGCATGGATTTCCATCTTTCTTTATCGATGCCTGATTGTCACTTTTTTTACTAAAGGAGAAAATCTTTAAGAAGATATTCGATTTTGGTTATGAAAAGCTTTAAGAAGTACTATATCACTTTAAAACTTTTAGTATCCATATTTAAAATCTAATGCCTATAAAATTTCTAAAACGAATTCTAATCAAAATATAAAAATTCCTTGAAAAAAAAATTAGAAAAACAAAACTAACTGCCAAACTCCTTTTAAAACTGAGTTATGTGTTTGCTGTATTGATAATTGAATGCACCCATCATTTTCTCTTTATTTCACCAATAAAGTATCCAACCAACCTTATGGCTCTAAAAATTTCCCAGATTTATTTATATTTTTAAAATTTGTGATATTGTCTGGATGGATGAACGGTATAATTTTGGTTATTTTAGAATTTTAGATCGAATTTATGCTTATAGAAAAGTTCACATGTGTATAAGATAAAGTTGGTAAAATTATGTGCAAGCAACTGCACCTATTGGCAGTGATGGACGGACATATAAAAATTATGGCAATGTATCTAGAGTGATGTGTGAGTATGAAAAAATAATGGATGCAGGTTATGAATAAAAATAAAAATATAATAAAAAACAATCTACCATCTAAACATTACATTATAAATCCTACACATCACTTTACTCGTCCTAGAGCTGCCATTAAAAATGCCAGCATCCAAATTTAATTGTAACCATATTAGTAATTGCTGGGTTGTCAATAAATTTTCATTGACATGTGAATTAAATGTCTACATAGAATCCATTGAATGAGATAGTAAAATAATTTCAACAGCATATTCAATGTTTTGAATAAATAATGTAATTAATTTATTTTACTATTTAGAATTCAGAATAATAATGCATCAAGACATGCCATCCAGACTGGGCTGAGAAAAATACCGAATATACCGTATACCGCACATACCGTATCGAAAAAATACCGAAAATACCGAAATTTTCGGTATACCGTAATTTTTGGTACAATATCAAGATTTCGGTATGGTAACTGTATACATTTTTTGATACCGCGTTATACCGTTACCGTATCGAACTTCGGTATATACCGCGATATCGGTATATCGGTATATACCGATTGTTCGGTATGTCGGTATATACCGTGATACCGTAATACCGGTATGCTTGTATGTAGTTAAAGTTCGGTATGTCGGTATATACCGCAATACCGGTATGTCGTTATGTATTAAATGTTCGGTATGTCGGTATATACCGCGATACCGGTATATCGGTATATACCGAATGTTCGGTATAGCGGTATATACCGAACTTACCGAAATATCGGTATGGCAACGCTATGGAAATATTTCATACCGAAACTTTCAGTATACCGAAGATCGGTATATTGAAAGGTTCGGTACGGCAACAGTATGAAATTTTTCATACTGTAAAGTTCGGTACGGTATACAGTACGGCGACATTTTTTCGGTATACCGTACCGACCCACTCCTAATCCAGACTGAAAAATAAGAAGATAAAATTTTCGGAACAAATCAACGATATTAATTGTCTGTCGCTGAAATATTTATGAATATGTTGCTGAAATCTATAAACATAAAACTATACATCATAATTTTACTATTTTATCCTCTCAATTAATCTTGATCATTAGATTTTCGATTTGATCAATGGGGAAGATTAATCGTCTCAATACTGCACTGTGAATCTTCCGTCTGTACCCTAACAAGCACCATATTTCAAAACTTGAAAGAATAAATATTATATTTTCTGGAGGAGCCGAAGCCAGAAAAATTGTGGTGAGAGCTCATGTCACATAAATTACAAAGGAATAAAGGGGATGGATAAGGGTCGGGTGGAAATCGAACCCCCAACCCTATGGTTGGAAGGCGTGGACTTTGCCTAGTGGTCATGTCCTTGACTTCCAATCCTATGATTGGGGTTTTGATTCCTATATATCCGGTCCCTTATTCCTCTCTTTTATCCCTTTGATGTGTGCAGCTTGGGCTCCGATCCCACACATCTTGCCGACACACAAATCAATGTTTGTTTACCAAAAGAAAAATATAAAAAGAAAAAAATACTCCCTCTGTCTCAACTAAGATGTCTTGTTTGACTTCTGCACATAATTCAATGCACATTTTTAATCGTTAATATCTCAAAATATATACAAGTAAAAATTATGTTAAATATATATTTGAAAACTATACAAGTAAACGAATCTAACAAAACCAAATTCGACTATTTTTTCAAAATATATACATACAATAATATTGAGTCAAAGTTGATCAATTAACAGTGTCAAAAAGTCAAAATATCTGAACTGGGACGGAGGGAGTAAAAAACAAACAAACAAATGCTACTTATTTTAAAAATTTTGGATGCCTAAAAATGATATCTAGAAAAGTACATGAAATAGTATCAATCTATAGATAGTAGTATAAAATTATTTTGTCTATCCACTAATCATATACTTCACGGTTATTTTTAGCCTTAAATAAACTTAATAAATCCCTTTAATTAACCATAATCGTACCAAAGTTAGAATAAATAAAGATAAACTTAAGGAAAAAAATACTAGATTTTATTTTCAAATTTAAGATTTTTAAGAATGCTTTAAGAAAATTTATTAACCCAAATCCATCACGGGCTAAAAATAACCACGAGGGTCCTCGAGTCCTGTGACCTCCTGCGGCTTATCACAAAGTACAGACAGACCGAATCAAGGACGCGGTGGATTCGACGCTGTAACCTGAAATCAAATCGCAACCGTCGATCTCGTCGGCAGAATATCCGTCCGATCCCTCATCCAAAACCAATAGTGGTCATTAACGACTCCCTTTGATTTCACCTGATCGACGACTCCATCGCAAACCATTGATCTTACATTCTTATCCTAGTAAAAAAAAAATAATAATGAAATCTTGGCCGTAAAGAAAATTGTACAGACATTTGGATAAGGGCAAAATCTTGAGACCCCACCATTTCCTTCCACCTTTTTTTACCCCCACCTTTCAGTTTCGCACACATTCATTGTTCTCCTCGTTCATCTAATCATACATCCCTCGCCTCTTTCCAAACAACAAAAGCTAAAAAAGCCCTCAACTTGGGGATTCACCATTGTCGGTCATTAAATTTCTTTGTTTCTTTGTGCTTTTCTTGGGTTGGGCCTGATTTGAAAGGGAAAAAATTAGGGTTCTTGATTTTGAGGATTATTGTCTTTGGTGGTTTGCGATTGTTTGTTTTCTGTTTGATGCTGTTTGGTTTGAAAATCTGAATAATGTCTTGTTTGAAGGCCAATTTCGTCGTTCGTGAAATGAATTGTCTGAATCCCTTAACGGGGTTGTCGCGTTCTCGGGTTAGTTCTTCAATTGGGGCTCTACGGATCAATCCCCAATTTAAAACCCTAGATTTCCCCGATCAGACAACGGTGAAGATCAAAACCCCCAATTTGGAGCCCGTAATTGTAAGCATCCATAATCCTTTTTCCCCCAAACTGTAATTTTGCCCTAATTTGAGAATGTGATTTCATCTTTTCTCTTTTCAGGCAAAGGGACAGAGATGGTGGGAGAAATCTCTTCAGACAAACATGGAGGAAATCCAGTCAGCACAGCAGCTTGTCGATGTATTACAAAATTCTGGGGACACGCTTGTTGTCCTAAGCTTCTATTCCCCAGGCTGTGGTGGCTGCAGAGCCCTCCACCCCAAGGTTCATTCTTGATGAACCCCATTTTAACCATTTCTTGAAACAAATAAATATCGATTATATTTATCAATGAATATTTGTTCATAAAAACAGATCTGCCAAGTGGCTGGAATGAACCCCAAAGCCATTTTCCTCAAGATCAACTATGAAAAGCACAGGGCAATGTGCGGTGCCCTCAACGTCCATGTTTTACCCTTTTTCAGATTGTACAGAGGCGATGAGGGAAGAGTCTGCAGCTTTAGCTGCACTAATGCAACGGTGAGATAAGACACATCCAATGCCCATTTATTACATACATCAAGATTCAGGAATCGTTGGTTTTGGCATAGTTTGCCCTGTTTTTGTCCAATTATTACATAGGTCAAGAATTCAATAATTGTGTCCTTTTAAGGCTCATCTGTCCTTATAATTTATGGGTTCTGTGCAGATTAAAAAATTTAAGGATGCATTGTCGAAACATGGGACGGATCGATGTGGTGTAGGTTCGCCGGCGAAGGGGTTGAATGAGGAGGAAATGGGCTCATTGGTTTCACTTGGTTTGATAGAACAGGATTTGTGTTTAAGGCATTGAAGGAAGAAAGGCTAAGTGTAGTTTTTAGGTTATTTGATTTTTTTTTTAAAATTTTTTATTGTGGTTTCTGTGGAAGTGTATGTAATGATTTGTGGGGTTTCTTTTTTTCTTCTTTTTTTTTTTTTTTTTTTCCTTCCGAATAGTTTTATGAGTGACATAACATAAGCAGGTCATTGAGTTTTTATGAAAGACCTGCAATGTTTGGTCGTAGTTAGATGTTATTATTGAATTTATTTTTAGTTTTCTTTTTTTAAGGTCTTATCTATAGTTGTTTGGGATATTGGGATATTAGATTTGAAAATAATTGTGTATATTAAAATGTCCCCCATCGCCCATATATTGAGATTCCTCGCTGGTTATATAGATTTGGGTAACTCCACCTGGTTTAAGGTTGGAACTTCATATTAATCAGCTTTCTAATATGGTATCAGATCGTTTCCTAGATGAATATCAGCTCGAGGAGCTGCTCGAGGAGCTGTGTTAAAGTGTCGTTTTCTAGATGAATATTATTTCGAGAATGTGTATTAAAATATCTCACATCGCTTATATGTTGAAATGCTCATTTTATTTATATGGATCTGGATTACTCTATTTATATGAATCTTTCTAGCAGTGTGTGCCGTGCACATAACAAGCTAGCATTTCATCATTATTTAAAGGTAAAAGCCCTGTTTGGCAAATAAGTTAAATTAAATTAACTCATTCTATACAATTTAAGATAAATTAGCATATTTAAAAAGACAAAACAACTTAAAATAGTGTTCAATCAGCTCTTTTTAAAACCATTGCAAATAGTATCATTTTGAAATTAGCTTATTTTCAGCAAAAAAATTTGCCTTAGAACTGTTAAACAGTTAATTTTAATTAATTTATTACTTAAATTACTCACATAGTCAGTTAACAGCTAATTTTAACTAATTTATTACTCAAATTACTCACATAATCAGTTAACAGCTAACAACTATTTCCCAAACAACAACTATTTCCCAAACAGACCCAAAATATTGATAATATTATAAGTTAAATTAAGGGAGTATTTTGCATAAAAAGATTAACTAATAGGCATTTGCTCATCAAAAAAACTAATAGGCATTTAAACCTTCAATTGATTGTTCCCCTTGAATCAATTCAGAATTTTTTTGCTGAACAATAAATTCAGAATTTGAACTGGTCATTTTAGCGTTTGTAGTTTTAATTATATACTCAGGGAGGGTAATTCTGTAGCGGACTCGCTTGCTAAAATGGTGATTCAAGAGGAGCATTTTTTCACGACGTGGGCTTTTCCACAGACCGGATTCCTTCCCTTCTGGCGATGGAGTTGGCACGTGATTTCTACATAATAGATAAGTTATTTCCGTGTTTTTAATTCTTTTTTTTTTTCTTCCTATCCTTTAAAGGCTGTGCCCGAAAAAAAAAATGAACTTCCAATTTCCAAAGCTATGAAGAAAAACCAGCGTGGGAATATTTGTTTTTAAAGAAAATATATACTCATTTTTTAACATCACGTCATAATATTTTTCAGTCCCCACAAGTAAATGTTAATAATATTTCTTTTCTCATTTCATAATAAATACAGTAAGTATCTAATTAATCAAACATTGTCCAAAAGACCACATCTAGATCATTTGAGTAATTACGTGGTTCTAATTTCTCAAGTACTCCCTCCGTCCTGCTATTTGTATCATATTCTGACTTTTTAGTTTTTACACTATTCATATATAGTGCTTGTTTGACCTAACTTATTTTTATAATTATATAATAAAAAATATAGTCAATGAGATCTTGTTGGATCCGTCTTTACGCATAGTTTTTGAATATATATTTTATAGAATTTTTACTTTTATATATTTTAAGATATTACTCACCAATATTTGCCTAAACCTAAGCTCCCAACTCTCCAAAGTTCAATGCAAAACAGAATTGTCGAGTTCAACTCCATGCCAAGTCCATGTCCTCAGGCACTCCGTAGCTCCAAAACCTAATTGAAGGGCTTTATTATACATACTAAAGCTACAATCTAAAACTCGGAAACACGGACTTACAATTCTAATTACAAGTACAAAGAACAACGCGGACACTAAAATCTACTAAGTTGTCATTTTTCTTACATGGATTCCAGTGTATTTGTTGAACAATTAATTTTTTAAAATATGTACAAATAAAAATATGTAACAGCGACCATTTTAACATGATTCAGCTTGAACTACGTTCTTTTATTATATAGTTATGATGATAATTAAATTAACAGTAAATAATAAAAAAAGTCAAAGAGTCAAAAGAACAAATGGTTGGATTGAAGAGGAGGTGACGGATGTTGTTTTGCATACTGATGGATGTGTTCTCGTGGAGCAATCAGTTTCTGGCTTTGGGGCTGTGTGCAGGATGAGCTCAGGACAATGGTTGAAGGCGTGCAGCGGATCCCTCAGGCTTCGATCTATTTTAGAGGTGGAGTTAATGGCTCTTCGCTTTGGTCTTCTCATGGCTCGTGACCTTGGTGTGCAACTGACTGTTTGTTATGTGGATTCGCTTGATGTGATCAAACTTGTGTTGGACAAGGATGGTTGCTCTCTTCGTCATATTTATCGTGAAGGTAATTATGTGGTTGATGGTCTTGCTTGCAAGGCAGCCCATTCTGAGGAGTTCTATACCATTTGGGTGTTTACTCGTGATGATATCTACATCTTGGTGGACAAGGATGCTAGCGGCGCTATTTTTATTCGTGCTATTTAACTGTTTTCCCTCCTTGGATTGTTGCTTTTTTCTTTTTCCCTTTGCTAGCCTTTTTAGGCTGTGTTACCAAAAAAAAAAAAAGAACTCTTGGCACTATAGGAGTAATAAACTACTCGTACAAATTTGACAGCATTTTAAAAATGAATGGAATAAAACAAAAAGACAACTATTTGTTTATTTATTTATCTATTTTTTTTTCCTAGAAATAGCACATATTCCTACTTGCATGAGGTTATGAGGTGAAGGACAATAACAATAAAAGGAACAAAAATCAATCAATAATTAAAAGGGGGAATATGATTTGAAATAGGCATGCATACCTTAGGGACAGCATCTTTACCACCTCACAATAATGCGATTTGTGATAATAATAGTACAGGTTATGTTCTGGATCCGACGAGGATGTAATGAAATGTGCCCAATCATGGCCCCCACAATTTCCCCCATGTGACTTAAAATGACATCCATTCATATTTTTCGAGGGAAAAAAAAAATTAAAAAAAACAAAAAAAACATCATTGTTAGGGATTTAACTTGCATAAAGAAAAACAAAATGGGAAGTTAATTTGTATAAAGATACGCCTAGGCGACTAAACTTGAATAATTTTTGGAAATGTGGGCACTAAACTTACATTTTCCCTTTATATTAAGTACAATAATAAAATTAAATAGATGGGAGTTTGCACCGACGAGTTTGGGAGGACAATTATTTTTTGTTTGATTGTTTTTTAGTAGTATAAAATAACCTTTTTGTTGAATTGTCTATTGGCCTGTTTGGATGTATTAAGCATATAGCATATAGTAACAGTTTTGACTAGCAGAATTGAATAGAGATGTTAATAGTATATTTGACCAGAATATTATAGTATCAGATTTAATGTATGGCAAATAGCATATTTAATAGTCTCTCCGGTTTTAAAAAATGTTAACGTTTGCATAGTAAACACTATTTATTGAGTAACTTTGTTTCGATTTTTTAACACAGTTACATAAGATAAAACATAGTCAAGTGAGATCTTGTTAGATTCGTCTAATCACGTAGTTTTATAATATTAAATTTTTATAATTTTTTATTTTATAAAATACTTCCTCCGTTCCTAAATTATTGACACATTGTGTGTTTTGTTACTGTTCATTGAGTAACTTTGATTCGACATTTTAGTACATTTATATAAGATAAAATATAGTCAAATGAGATCTTGTTGGATTCGTCTAATCGCATAAATTTAGAATATCAAATTTTCATAATTTTTAGTTGTATGCAATTTGAGTTATTACGGATTAAAAATGTATTGGATTGCGTAAAATGTGTGTCCGTGGCAAATATTAAGGAACGGATGTACTATGAGATATTACTCTTTAAAAATATTTATTAGATTGCATGAAAACAAAAAATGTTAAAAAAAATTAATACGGAGGAAGTATATGTAAAATTGTGCAATCTGCTATCTGCTCTACAATAATATGCTTAAAAAATTAGCATATTGATCCAAATATGCTCCCTAATATACTGCTTACCAAACGAGCATATAGGCTGGTCAAACATACTATGGGGATGTTTGGGAGTCAGCGGATCCGCTAGCAGATAGCAGATTCGGAGAAAGAACTGTGAGACAATATGCTCTTCCAATATGCTATATGCCGGTAAATATGCTGTCATCCAAACAACCCCTATATGCTATATGTTCCCAAAAATGCTAGCAACCAAACAACCTCTATATATTACCAGAATTCATGTTTCCTTAATTTCTACTTGCTATAGGTTAGGGTTGCTGGGTTTCTGATAATCTGGGTACCAACCATCCAGGTCAGGTATCGACATGGGTGGGTCGGGTACCATGCACAGGTAAGGTGTAGAAACTTGCAAGGTCCCGGCATTGTCTTGGAGTAATCTGGTGAAAAGCCGAACCATCAAATGGCGAGGCACCATTGTCTGGCAATGCTCAGGACGCCTAGGCAACACCGTAATAACCTTACTACCAAATCCACAAGTACAAGTTTAATTTATCCAACACTCTATGCATGTGCATATACAAGATAAAGTGGGTGAGGGAATTGAAGGGGTGGCTCTGGTCAATGGCAGTGCATATGGTGCTCATAAAAGCCACACTTCAGAATAGTTCAATGTATGCTACAAGATTTTATGTATTGCAGATAGGGTTGAGCAGAATTTACACAGATAATTGAGATGTTTGGGAGTGACCTGATCTGTTAGTAGATAGTGGATTCGGAGAGAAAATTGTCTTACAATCTGCCATCGAATCTAAGCGGATCCGCTCAATTCCAAACATCCACAATATCTACCATCTGTCGAAACATATATGTTACATCATGTAACGTGCTAATGATGTCTGATACATGAAAAAAAAAAAATCATGGCAACTCTGTTAGAAATCATTCCACATGATTAAAAGGCAAAATACTTCACATCAAAATACATAACCAATGTCCAGAAAGCAATTACATCACAAAGCTATACAATAAGTGCTATGAAGTACAACTCATCATCTAGATAAATAGTAAAGCCAATTCAAGTAAATAGTACAGAATTGTGCATGATTATTCAGAAATCAATTTTGAACAGACCTTTAATCAATTTTAATAAGAGCAGGGTGATGTTTTGTCGAGGTAAGGAGCAAGGCGACTGTAGAGGAATCGGGGGGAAATCCTCTCCCATATATTTCTTAAACAACTTCAACAGCACCATTATATCCATAGTGTAACAACAACATTCATAGGACAAGAGCCTTATAGGTAACGCGATCAGGCATTAAATTTGCACTTTTCATATTCGAAAAAAGCTCTTCAGCTTCCTTGAGCCGCCCATTTTGGCAGGAACCTTGTATCAAGATGTTGTAAGTCACAACATCCGGTTCCAAGCCTTTAGAACGAAGACTGGTAAAAATGCACCGAGCAACATCAAGGTTCTTCTCTTTGCACAATCCATTCATCACAATATTTTAGTAACCAATATGGAGAGGTTTTTCCTTACGCTCCAATATGCCTTCAAAATTTCTAATGCGCCTGAGGCATTACTATTCCGGCATATTCAATAAAGCATTCACAACAAGAAAAATTCAGTTTAGCGACCGAAAAATTCGGTTGCTAACAGGGTTAGCGACCGAATTTTTTCGGCCGGATTTTCGCGACCGAAACTGCGACCGCATTTTTCGGTCACTAAGTTCCGCGACCGAAAATTTAAATTTTTTTATTTTTAATAATTTATATATTAGCGACCGAATTTGCAGTCGCTATATTTCGCGACCGAAATTTCGGTCGCTAAATAAGTCCAAAATTTGAGAAAAAATGTTCCCAGGAACCACCTATACCAGCCCTCCGAACACCAAGGTCTGCTGACCTTCCACGCGTGCGCATGCCATCCAGCTACTCACATTTTCATGTCATCTTATACAATGTGTTATACCTCCGTTTTTTAAAGATAGCTACTGACCAACGCAGCACGCAGTCCAATGCACAATTTAAACCATTAATAACTCAAATTCGGTAGAAGTAAAAATTCTAAAACTTCGGTATTTAAAAACTACAAGATGAGACGAATCTAACAAGATCTCACTTGGCTATATTTTAACTTGTATATCTATGATAAAACTTCAAATTAAAGTGTTTAGGTGAATAGTGTTAATTTTACCAATGTAACTATCTTTTCTAAACGGAGGAAGTATATATTTGTATAAATGTGTAAATTAATAACTTAAATAATAAATTAAAAAAATTATATTAGTTAAATAAATAATTGAATAATTAATTAATTAATTAAAATATAAAATTAAATTAAATGCATGAAATTAATTAAATCACTATTTAAATTTAAAAAATCTGAAATCAATATTATTAAATATTAATTAAACTAAAACCTTTCGTTATAAAAATATCAAATTCAATAATTAAAATTTAAAAATAACATATTAAATATAAAATTAATTAAATTAAATATTTAAATATAAAATTAATATATAAATAAAATAAATTAAAGACAGTTTAATTCAGGAAAAATAATTAAAATTAAAAAGATTTTAAAAAAATAATTAAAATAAAAATAAAAAATTTAAAATTTTTTGAAAAGTTTTGCGACCGAATTGTCGGTCGCGAATTCGGTCGCTGGTTTGTGACTGAATATTTTCGGTTGCTAATTCGGTCGGTAAACGAATATTTGAAAAGATTTTTTAGAAAAAATAAAAATTTGGAAATTAGACTAGCGACCGAAAGTTTCGGTCGCTACTTCGGTCGCGGATTGGATTTGTAGCTACCAAATGCGCTTCGGTCGCTATTTCGGTCGCTAAATTGCGATAGAATATTTCGGTCACGAATTCGGTCGGCAATTTAGCGACAGAAAAATTCGGTCGCTAATTCGGTCGGTAATAGCGACAGAAAAATTCGGTCGCTAATTCGGTCGGTAAATTTGGTCGCGAATTTCGGTCGCTAAACTAACATTTTCTTGTAGTGATTGTAAGTGTAGAAGTTTGGTTTTAAACCAATACTTTGTAGTTCCTCAGAAAGCTGGAGTGTATAAGAATATTTTCCCATCTGAAACAACCCTTTTAACATTGTATTGTATGCCACAATATCTGGCTTTATACTTCATCACTTTTTTTTTTGTGACATCTGCTTAAATACAAGTAAAGCATCTTGAAACTTCATCACTTTCATATAGCCATTGAACCGAACACTTTTTTTGTGCTTTGTCAACTCGGCCTTGTACGCAATAGGCATTCTATCGATGTACTATATGAAACCACATAAGAGTAACATTCCTACTCCTCATAATGTTGATCACATCCTCTGCTCTTTCCACCAACCTACTTTTGCATAAAGTATTCATCAAGGTAGTAAACATCAGAACACTAGGATATATTTCGCCACACATCATCTCTGTAAACAACATTGTGACACAAGGCTAAAATCAGAGAATTGTAAATAAAAGCATCTGGAGAGATGCCTTCTTCACGCATTTTATCGAACATCATTAAAGCAGAATCAACAATTCCATGTACACAAAAGCAATGTATGGGCATGGCATAAAGTCATAAACATGACTGTTTTCCCTAACTCCACAATTCTCCAATAAATTGACGAGCTCAACACCTCCAAAAGAATTACCTGACTTGCAAAATCCATATGAAACCATACTCATCTCACACAACCTGACTTGTCTATCTATCTTCTTGAACAGAAGTTCTGCATCACTAATCCTTTCCTCGGGAAAAAAAACCCATCAATAATGGACTGAATGCAAACTCATTTGGAATGCGATCAAGTTTCAAGAATAAACCCAGAATAGAAAACCCATGGTCAGTATGGTTAGATAAGCAACATCTGTTGATGGCAATGCTCATCGTATGCTCGTCCACTACAGATGCAAGTAATTTAGTAAATTCTTTCCTAGAAGGAAGAGGGATATTTGATGGAACAAATACTCATTCAAATCCCTTACATTCCCGCAAATCCCGAGAGAACTTGTTCCAAAGCAACAACTCGGGGATTGAAGAATGAAGATTGAAGTGGAGGTGGAATTCGAAAGAAATTAGAGAAGGTACCTGATCCCGAGGCATTTGGAGAACTCTTTAGAGAAGGTACCCCCAATTTCAAACCTTCGACTCTCCTCGTCTCGTATTGCTTCGGTTCAGAAGAAATGAGTTATTTATATTTGGCGGCCGTTATATACACACAAACAATGTTTGGGCAATCCGGTTACGGTACAACCCTTCAAGAGCTTTAGTACAGACATCACAAAAAATGCATCTCGCATCACCTAACATTTCTCTGAGCATCACATTTTCGGCATCACACAACACATGACTCGCAACACACAAAATATACAATTTCATACATCACACAACACAACTCCCACATCACACACATAGTGGCTGCATGTGCAGCCACCTGCACACTAACACCTTCTATGTTTGGGGCACACAATTGTCAATTAAAATGTCATCAATACTCTTCCTGAAGTAAATCATCTTAGGGGCACCCATCTCTTTGTTAAATGCATATAATTTAAAATTTAATATTATGGGCACATTAACTATTTTAGGGGCATTCAACTGCTATCTTATTCTCCTCCTCCACCTATTGAAACCTAGAACCGTACCTCATAACAAAATTTCAGTTTTCTTCTCTTATATTTTTCCTCCTTTCTTGATTCATAATAAATAATATTTTGGAATGCAAAGTGGATTATATGATGGATGAAGAACAATGCCAATTAATGGATTGTTGCAAATTTCATTTTGTCATTTTCTTTCTTCACCGATTGAAATCTTAATTTTGTGTATGAAAATCACGACTTGCAAAAATCGGCCGCTAATAGCCGATGGATAATATTTTGGTCGATCACTCATGACCGTTCAGAATAAGTAAGATCCGCCATTAGTGGCCGGTAACTCTACAATTTTCTTTATTTTTATACTTAAACGGCCATTGATGGCCATTCACCATAAAGAACGGTCGGTCGTTAGTGGCCGACCCACGCAGTGAGTGGACGGCTATACACGGCCGTTCACTGTAAGAAATATGTTGTCCTTAATTTAGTAGTCCACCATATTTTAATACAGTGAATCTTTCATTGACATATATAATATTGTTTTAATTTCTATTATTATATTATTAGTTACTTCATATGGCGGAAAAATCTGAAAGTGGAATATTTATAAGCTTTCAAGTATGAACTCCACAGGTTCCAATGCTGCTATTATTATTATCTGATCCATCATCCATGCACCCTGCGCAATGTGTGATCCTCGTTTCCAACAACCGGACATCTTTGACTCTTGCTCGATCAGTGGTGGTGGACAGTCACAGATCTCTTCTCTCCTTTAATTTGGCTCTTTGGTATTCTTTCGTGTGAGTTGTGTGGTGTAGTATGTGTTTTATGTTGGGTATTTGGGATTTTATTAGTGAGTACCCCTAATTCTAATGCTTTTAAGTCGAAAAGGGTAATGTAGGTAAAAATATTTTGTGTGCCCTAAGATTATATATTTCTCCTATTTTTTGCCATGTGTGTCTTTAACATTGTGTTTTTTAGGGAATGTATTGTCTTTATATTTTACTAGTATTTCCCCCGCCCAATGGGCGGAAATTATGGACATTATGAGTAAAACTATTCAATTTAACAAATAAAATTGTTCAATTTTATTATGTAGATTACATTCTCCAACCTCATTAAACTATTTTAAGCATTACATGAATACATCTATACATTGCATACAAATCGACCAACATATGTCATTATCAATATTTATATATTACTCCCTCCGTCCCATTCCAAATGTCCTACTTACTATTTTTGGATGTCCCATTACAAATATCTTCTTTCTATAAATAGAAATAATTTTCCCCTCCAACCCCACCATATACTCACAAACCAACTCTACCTTAATTCACGTGCCCAACAGTAACCAGACACTTGGAGTGGGACGGAGGGAGTACAATTTAGTATCTTAAAAAATACTTATACTACAAACAATATTTGAATGGACAAAAAAAAATTACAAAGCAAAGATAAAAACCTTTCTACACACTACTCTAATTTCATACATTGAGAAAGAAAGTACGTGAAATCGTATTGTACTCGATAATTGATTGTTGATATTGATTCACACCCTAAAGTGTTGAGATATTAGAAATTTCATAAAGATATAGATATATCCAAATTAAATTAGAAAAATATAAGAAATACTCTTGTAAATGAATCCATTGACAAATTAAAATAATTATAGTGTCATCAACTTATTGCCATATTGTAATTTATATAATTTAGTTAATTTATCTAATATAAATATTTATTATTCATTAATGAATACAATATTTTCTTTAACTATAAAGTACTTATTAATAATTTACAATATTTTCTTTAACTATAATGTCAATTAATAGAGTATTGATTAAGAATTATAACAAATATTGAAATTATATTTAAAGAATAAATATAATATCAACTCATAAAGTTTTTATTACATCCTTTATTAGGTAATATTCTTTATCTATATTAATTAATAAAATTAAATTATCTAATGTGAATTTCACTCGAATTTGGTTCTCCTATATTTTGAAAGTGCATTATGTTTTTTTTTAACAATTCCGTAATTTGTATAGTGAAGTGATTGATTTTTGCTACTGTTTATTATTCAACTATCAACCCATAAAGTTTTTGTTACATCTTTTATTTGATAGTATTTTTTATCTATAATAATTAATGAAATAAAATTATCCAACGTGAATTTCGCTCAAATTTGGTTTTCCTATATTTTGAAAGTGCACTATATTTTTTCTTTATAATTCGTCCATTTTTATAGTGAAAAAAAAATTGACTTTTGTTGTTGTTTATTATTCAACTTTGATTAATGCTTATACAACATCTATATAAGAAAAATCATAGTCAAGTAGGATCTCATTAGATTCGTCTCATCATGTAGTTTTAAATATCAACTTTTTAGAATTTTTTCTTGTACACATTTTGAGTTATTGATGAGTTATTAATCATTAGAAATGTGTATTGGATTGCGTTCAGAAAGTGAATGTTGAGGAAATAGGTAGGTTACTGTTGATAAGGGGATTTTTGTGAGAGAGAATTGATAGGTTACTGTTCATAAAAGTAGGTTACTGTTCATAAGGGATATTGTTTTTATATATTATATAGATAGATACTTTACCATCTATTCCTATTCTGCGTTGGGACTTGGGGGCTACAGACAGTATTGAGCCTTAAATAGGCAAATTTTGTTAAAGCCCATTCAAAAACCAAAGCCCAAAGTCCACCATGGCCCATTTTCAATTATCCATTTTCAATAATAATAATAATAATAATAATAATAATAATAATAATAATAATAATAATAATTTGTGTAGCAATCTTGATTGGAAGCCAATTTTTTTTAATAATAATTTGAATACATAAAAGATATATGACAAAATAATTGATCGAAGGAATATTAAATTACACATGCCAAATGCAGTTGGTCTGAGTGGTGTGAGGTTCTGACAGCTTAAGCAAATGTCCCAGGTTCGAGCCTTTGTGTATGTTGAATTCTGCTTTGGGAGAGGTAACTCTTCAATGCTCACCCGATCCTTGATGAATTAGTCTCGGGTCCAACGAGACTTTGGAATACCCTAGTATTCACCAAAAAAAATTACACATAATATTTTTCTTTTTAATAATACGGTCATTGGCTCTCCATCGAAAAAATTACAAGGAGCGTTCATAAATTTTATGATATGATCGTTGATGACGACTACAAAAGATTTTGTTAGCAACGGTGCCTTAAAGAGAAATAAAAATATTATTAAGGGATCAATACTTGGCTTACTGATCAAGTTCATAACTTTAATTGTATAATTGAGGTTCAATTTCCCATCCGCCCTTATCCATTCCATTTATCTGTTTGTAATTTATATAGTTTGGACTTCCACACCAATTACTCGTTTTTTAAGATTGTGTCACAAAAAAATATTGTTAACCACAAATTTTCATTTTTCTACCGTTTAACACAATAATTTTTATACTCATTCCATCCCAATATAAGTGTCTAATTTTTTCTCTCATATGAAGTCTAATAGACTTATTTTTCCTATTTAAGTAATATTTTAAAATATATAACTAAATTTTTTTGTAAAATATGTACTTTCTCCGTCTCGTTTTCCTTTTTATGGGTCCACCTGTCACGCCGTTCAATACATATTTTAAATCATTAATAGCTCAAGTTCGGTATAAGTAAAAATTTTAAAAGTCTCATATTTAAAAATTGCACGACGAGACGAATCAAACAAGATATCACCTGTTTATATTTTAACTTGTATAATTATGATAAAACTTTAAGTAAAAATTTATGTATATATAGTAGCATATTAACAAATGTAAGAAACATTACGAGACGGAGGTGTATTAACATCATTATTAGGAGATGATTCTAATAACATATCATTTGAACATTTTTTTATATATGTAATAATATTGAATTTTAAACTTAAATAAATAAATAATTGGAAGGAAGGAAATAGGAGACGACAAATAGAAGTACCCAAGGTCTTTCAGGCCAGAAATAAATCCAGAGTGGCCAAAAGAACGAGATTCCAGATAGACAAAAATCTGGATACTGGATAGGTATCTATCGCCACGTGGCATCAGTCGGGGGCCCACATGATCTTCGAAACCCAACGGCATCAAAGAAACTGATTTTGAGGATATCCCAAAGGATAACTCCGATAAGATGGGCGGACCCGACGCAATCCCAGCCGTCCATTCCCGAATATCTCCCCAACCCACGACGCAGATCCACCCTCCATTCACCACCACAAATCCCCCTCACGCTCCCCATACAAATGCCGACTCCCAAAAAATCACCCATTGTCTCCTCTATTATCAACACAAATCCCAAATCCACCCACCGGATCGGAGAAAAATGGTCGCCTCCGTCGCCGCCCAGTCCCCCGTCGCCGTTTTCCGGCCTAGATTCCTCACCGGAGCCCCTGGAAAATTAAACAGGGCAACTGCTGTCTCTGTGAAACAGGCGGTTTCTTCTTCTTCTTCTTCATCCTTCAAAGTTGAAGCCAAGAAGGGCCAGTGGCTTCCAGGCCTCGCTTCTCCCGCCTACCTCGATGGCAGGTTCGTGTATTTTGCTTGATGAAGTTCATGTCACCCTTGTTGAATTTGTGTCACTGATATTTATGCTGGGGATAATTTTGTAAGCTGTGTTAAGTTGAATTGAATTTCTAGGGTTCGTGAGTACCTTTGCAGGTTTCTGTACCCTTGTTGAATTTACTCAATTTCTTGTTGAATTTGCGTCTCACTCATATCATATGTTTGTTTCTGTGAGTTGAATTGAAATGCCACATTTGTTGAATTCGCTTTGAGTTAATTGTTGAATTTGCGTTACTTAGTTAAGGGCAATTTTTTAAAGACTGTTGCTTGAATTGAATTTCTAGGGTTTAGTGAGTGTTCTATTTTTCCTTCGCAATTCTGTTACAAGATTTGTTTTTTCTTTCTCCTCAAGAAATGCATATGTAAATGAACATGTTTTGTATTTGTGAATTTGGGCAGTCTACCAGGGGACAATGGATTCGACCCGCTAGGATTGGCGGAGGATCCGGAGAATCTGAAGTGGTACATCCAGGCTGAGCTGGTGAACGGGCGTTGGGCGATGTTGGGTGTCGCCGGGATGTTGTTGCCGGAGGTTCTGACCTCCGCCGGAATCCTCAACGTTCCCAAGTGGTACGACGCCGGGAAGTCCGAGTACTTCGCATCATCATCCACCCTGTTTGTGATCGAGTTCATTCTGTTCCACTACGTCGAGATCAGGCGGTGGCAAGACATCAAGCGACCTGGCAGCGTCAATCAGGATCCCATTTTCAAGAACTACAGCTTGCCCCCACACGAATGCGGGTACCCCGGGAGCATTTTCAACCCCCTGAATTTCGACCCCACGCTGGAGGCCAAGGAGAAGGAGCTGGCCAATGGTAAGAAGAAGGAACCAACGCTTGTCCAAATTTGAACCCCTTGGAAACCGATTTTCTAATCAAGATTCGATCTTTTGCAGGGAGACTGGCAATGTTGGCGTTCCTGGGATTCGTCGTGCAGCACAACGTGACGGGGAAGGGACCCTTCGACAACCTGCTGCAGCACCTGTCCGATCCATGGCACAACACTATTATTAACTCAATCAGGGGATACTGAGGTTGTAATGGGAAAATATGCAAGTGTTTTCCATGGATGGTTTTGCCTGAGAATCATGATCATCATGAGCTGTACTGCTTGTTAGCAAATTTGGGGACTTTTTATTGTACAGGGGAGCCATAATGAAAAAAAAAAAATTGTATCATTCACAAATCTACTCTTTCATTTTCTGCAACTAATTTAAGTAGCTTCTTAATTATCGAAATCGAACTTCTCTTGTCAGCTTTCGTAAGGCGAACTCTTCCGGTTGCTTCGTCATCTGAGAAGTTCATACACTCTAGTGGATGTTATTCTTGAGATTGAACTAATGAAGCATATGGATGAGAGTTTGGAACATGGCCCCTAAATTTTAGGGACCTACTTCTAAAACTCGTCTTATAAAAAACTTTATTTTTTTAGATTTAATGAAAAATTTTGAATAAAAAAAATATGAAATTGAAATTTGACGACACATTTAACTAATTGTTGTTGTAAGTTTTGTTTCGAGACATTTACTTCCTCCCTTTTTTTTAAAGTGTTACATTTTCCACTTACATGTATGCTAATTCACATTTTAAAATATTAATAACACAAATTCGGTACAGGTAAAAATTCTAAAAATTGATATTAAAAGTTGGAAAAAAAAACACTAGACTTTCTCCAAAATATACTTTTTTTAAAAAATATCATTTCTCACCCCCATTACTTTTTTTTTCTTTTTTTCTTTTAACCCAAAAAAATCTTATTACATTAAATTTATAATCTTCTTTATGGATTTTAACAAATAATTAGCCCATGCTTGTGTAAACAAAATTACCCCTCCATTACCAAACGCAGTTGGCCTGAGTGGTATGGGGCTCTGGCAGCTTAAGCAAAGGTCTCGGGTTCGAGCCTTTGTGTATGCAGAATTCTGTTTTGGGAGAGGCAACCCTTAAAGATTACACTTCTCATTTGTACGTATGCTAATACACATTTCTACGATTAATAACTTGTTACAAATAAAAATTCTAAAAATTTGATATCTAAAAACTATAAGATGAGACGAATCCAACAAGATCTCACTTTTGGCTATATTTTGTCTTCTATAACTATAACAAAAGTAGAAGTCAAAGTGTTATAAAGAATGGTAAAAAAAAGCCAAAACGCTTTTTTTCAAAAAAAACGGAGAGAGTATAATTCTAACCATTCAAAATCTAAATTTTTAAATATTTTTAACCATTTAAGAAAATTTAATTATTTAAATATTTATATTTATATATATAGATTTTTTTCACTACAGCCAATAAAAGCTAGGAAAATATTTATATTTATATTTATACCGAAAATATATATGGGAATGATCATATTAATTAACTAGAACTACATCTCAAATTATATTTAATGGTGCCTAACAATAATATACTTACATTTATTAAATAATTAAAGAAATTACAAATTTATATATTATAGAAACTTTTTATATATGAAATTATTTGGCAAAATAATTAAATCTAGATTAATATTACAGAAACTTAAAAAAGAAATAAGAAAAAAAAAGTAATTGAATAATTTTCGTATGTTCAACAAAGGGAAAGGTGTTTTCCACAATCAATACATTAGACGTCAAGAAATAAAAACCGATGACTATTCCGGTACTCCCTCTGCATTCGCATTCTTCTTTCTGCATCTCTCTGTCCGCTCTCCGCCTCTTTACAAAACAAATGCCCCAAATAATGCGCCGCTTCAAATTGCCCAAATTCCCAATCTCTACAATTTCACCTCCTCTTTCCTCTTTGTATTGTTGTTTTGGAACAGTGTCTTGGGGAAATTGGCAGGATTTACGGGATCTGGATACTGCCCTTCATATGTTCGATCAAATGTCCCGTACAAGTCCTCTTCCTTCTAAGAACGAATTCTCTAAATTACTTTCTTTTTTTGTGGTCAAATTGAAAGACTGCCATGTTGCTCTTTCCCTTTTCAAGGATATGCGTCGTTTGCGAATTCCAATTGACGAATATACGATGAGCATTGCCATCAACAGCTGCTGCTTGTCTAACCATACTAACTATGGGTTTTCTCTTCTGGGTTGGTTCTTTAAACTTGGTCATGTTCCTAATGTGTGTACATTCAGTCCATTATTGAAGGGTTTGTTTCGAGAGAAAAGGATTAGTGAGGTGCAATTTTTGTTCAAGAAGATTGTTAGAGAAAGGTTGTGCGAGATGGATGTGGTTTTGTATGGGTGTGTGATTGATGGACTTTGCAAGTCAGGTAACTCGACTGTAGCTGTTGAGCTAGTCAAGGTAATGGAGAGAAGTGGTGTTAGGGCAGACCTGCATATTCACAACATGCTCATACATTGCTTTTGCGCAGATGGAATGGTAGATTCCGCTTTAAAGATAAAAGATAAAATGCCTGAGAAAGGCATCTCGCCGGACGTTATAACTTATACTCCCTCCGTCCCACGAAGTTTGAACCCTATTCCTTTTTGGGGTGTCCCACGAAGTTTGAACCCTTTCCGTTTTTAGAAAAATTAAATTAATATAAGTTTGATTAGAATCTTAATTATTGTCAAATCCCATTAAAAATACTTACTTTTACTATTCTGCACAAATTCCAATGCATTATTACTTTCCTACACAAAGTCCCTTATATTTCTTTAACTCTTAATATTACAAAATTGATACAAATAAAAATTGTATAAAATATATATTCTAAAACTACACGATTAGACGATTCTAACAAGACCACATTTGAATATTTTTCTCAAATTACATCACTACGATAATATTAAGTCAAAGTTAAACAATAAACAATATCAAAATTCATTATAATCTTAAACACAAATACCCGCACCACTTTAACTACTAAACTCCACTACCTAAATTACCGTGCCCAAAAGAAAGGCTTCAATCTTCGCGGGACGGAGGGAGTAACTCTTTGCTTTTAGGTTTATGTATGTTTGGTCGATGGAATGATGTCAGCTTGTTGTTAAAAGAGATGATGTGTGGAAATATATATCCAAATGTTGTGACATTTACTACCTTGATGGATGCTTTGTGCAAGGAAGGGCTAGTGGATAGAGCGGTGGATGTAATCAACATAATGAGGAGTAGAAATGTTGAGCCTGATGTTGTTTCGTATAGTACATTGATTGATGGATATTGTTTGCTTGGTCGTTTGAATGATGCTCGAAAAGCGTTTGATTTGATGGTTAGTATGAGCATTTTTCCTGACATTCATACCTACAGCATTTTAATCCATGGATATTTTAGAGCAAAAAAGTTTGAAGACGCTTTACTTATATTTGAGGAGATGTCCTGTACTAATATGAAGCCTAATATAGTGACGTACACTACGATGTTAAAGGGGTTGTTTCAGATGGGCGAGTATACTTTCGCACTTCAAGTTTTTGAAGAACTAGAAGGTGTTGGTTTAAAACCAGACTTCTACACTTATTGTAACTTGTTGTACGGATTGTGCCAGCATGGTAATGTCGAGGGTGCATTAGAAATTTTGGATGCACTAGAGCGCCAAGGAGAACCTCTCCATATCGGTTACTACAGCATTGCGATGAATGCTTTGTGCAAAGAGAAGAAACTTGATGTTGCTAGGTGCATTTTCAGCAGTCTTCCCTCTAAAGGCTTGGAACCAGATGTTGTTACTTACACTATCTTGATTGACGGATGCTGTCATCATGGGAAGCTCAAGGAAGCCAAAGACCTGCTTTTGAAAATGAAATCTGCAAAGTTACTACCAAACCACATTACCTATAATGTTCTTGTCCATGGTATATTATTACACAGTGGGTATGATGATGCCGCTGAAGTTTTGGAAGAAATGTATGGGAAAGGATTCTCCGTTGATTCGTCTACAACTGCCTTGCTGCTGACCACAAGGAAACTTCACCCTGCTCTTGTTAAACTTGTGCAGAGATTTGGTCCAGTTACTTTGAAGCAAAATATTTAAGCTTTCGTGCCTGTACGGCAATCATAAAGAAATTTGTTGTCTTGGGGAAATGTGGAGTGTTTCATTGGCCTATTTTACTTTATCTTGAGTTGCTGTTTATTATTAAAATGTTTGTTGTTACTTTGATATAACCTTATTAAAGGAAGAAGAGAACAAGTAAAATCACAAAATCCCCTTCTCAAAGTATTACAAGAAGGCGAAAGTTTCACTGTTTTGCAGTTTAAAGGAAGAAGAGAACAAGTAATATGATTATGAGTATGTAAATGAACATGTTTTGTATTTGTGAATTTGGGCAGTCTACCAGGGGACAATGGATTCGACCCGCTAGGATTGGCGGAGGATCCGGAGAATCTGAAGTGGTTCATCCAGGCTGAGCTCCAGAACGGACGTTGGGCGATGTTGGGTGTCGCCGGGATGTTGTTGCCGGAGGTTCTGACCTCCGCCGGAATCCTCAATGCCCCCAAGTGGTACGACGCCGGGAAGTCCGAGTACTTCGCATCATCATCCACCCTGTTTGTGATCGAGTTCATTCTGTTCCATTTTCAACCCGGCAGCGTCAACCAGGATCCCATTTTCAAGAACTACAGCTTGCCCCCACACGAATGCGGGTACCCCGGGAGCATTTTCAACCCCCTGAATTTCGATCCCACGCTGGAGGCCAAGGAGAAGGAGCTGGCCAATGGTAAGAAAATGGAACCAACGCTTGTCCAAATTTGAACCCCTTGGGGACCGATGTTCTAAACAAGATTCGATTTTTTTGCAGGGAGACCGGCAATGTTGGCGTTCCTGGGATTCGTCGTGCAGCACAATGTGACGGGGAAGGGGCCCTTCGACAACCTGCTGCAGCACCTGTCCGATCCATGGCACAACACTATTATTAACTCAATCAGGGGATACTGAGGTTGTAATGGGAAAATATGCAAGTGTTTTCCATGGATATGGTTTTGCCTGAGAATCATGATCATCATGAGCTGTACTGCTTGTTAGCAAATTTGGGGACTTTTTATTGTACAGGGGAGCCATAATGAAAAAAAAATTGTATCATCCACAAATCTACTCTTTCATTTTCTGCAGCTAATTTAAGTAAAACTTAGTTATCGAATCACACTACCAAAATTTTTTGTTTTGGCGACTGAATAAAAAAATGGTAAAATTCTGTCATTAAAGAGGTTAGTGGCAAAATTTATAACCGAAATTTCTTAGCGACCGAAATTTGTTATTTAGCACAATTTTAGCGATCAAATTCGAATTTTTTCTAATAGTGTCGAACTTCTCTTGCCAGCTATATGGCCAAACGGGGACAGTGCAATGTGCAAGTGGAGTTTTGGAACATGGCCCCCAAATTTTAGGGACCTACTTCTAAAAGTCGTCTTATTAAAAACTTTATTTTTTAGATTTAATGAAAAGTTTTGAATAAAAAATTATGAAATTGAAATTTGACGACACATTTAATTTAGTGTTATTGTAAGTTTTGTTTTGAGACACTTCTTCATTTTTTTAAGTGTCACATGTATGCTAATTCACATTTTAAAATATTAATAACATAAAAAATGCTAAAAAATTTAATATTTAAAAACTGCACGATGAAACGAATCCAATAAGATTAATTTGACTAATTTTTTTTGGAGCAAATCCCAAAAAACTAAGCCCCAACTTTGTTATTAGAAAAAAATTATACATCAACTTTTAAAAGTTGGAAAAGAAACTAGACTTTCACCAAAATAAATTTTTTTTAAAAATATCATTTCTCACCCATTAATTTTTTTTCTTTTTCTCTTTTAACCCAAAAAATTATTATTACATTAAATTTATAATATTCTTTCTGGATTTTAACAAATAATTGGCCCACGCTCGTGTAAAGAAAATTATAATTCTAACCATTTAAAATCTAAATTTTTAAATATTTTTAACCATTTAAGAAAATTTAATTCTTTAAATATTTATATTTGTATATATAAATTTTTTCATTACAGCCAATAAAGGCTAGGGAAATATTTATATTTATATTTATATTGAAAATATATATGAGAATGATAATATTTAATTTAGTAGAACTACATCTCAAATTATACTACTCTTCTCCCTCAAGATGTCCGTAATGAAATCCTTGAGCGCCCGCCGCCTTTTCTTCACCATAGCTCTATGGATGGTTGGTGTTGGGCATACTAATCATGGTACTTACTCTGCTAAATCGGGTTACAACTACTTGGTGCAAGACATGGCTGTTGGAACTAATTGGTCTTGGCTTTGGAAGTCTAATTGGCCTGAGAGAATTTGCTTCTTTCTATAGATGGTGGCATGGGAAGCTCTCCCATGTAATTCTCTAAGGTATAATCGTCACCTTGCCAGCTCCCCCTCTGTCAAATTTGTGGGGATGGGGTTGAAGATTGGCGCCATTGTATTTTCTCTTGTCCTTGGACTGATGTGGTGTGGAATTCTATTGGTGTTGACATCCCCCCGATCTTGCTACCATTGACAGACCTAATATTCGCCTTTGGCTTCAAGGTATGTTTCGTGTATATGGTGTTATTTTCCTTGCAGGTATGTGGCACATATGGCGAGAACGCAACACCAGGGTATTCCAAGCTCAGGCCTCTAACACTCAGGCTGTTGTGAGGCGTATTCTTCACCTTGTGGATGCCATTGCCAGACAACAACCTCAAACACGCAGTGCTTCGTCTGATCAGCGGCTCACTCGATGGAACATGGGAGATTGGGATGGAGTCTTCCTTCACACTGATGGATCTCTACTGGGGAGTGTTAAGCGTGCAGGCTTTGGGGCGGTTTTGAGACAACATGATGGAAGCTGGATTGTTGGAGCATTGGGATATCTTGGTGAGATTACGGTGTTGCAAGCCGAACTGGCTGGACTTGCACATGGTCTCCAGTTGGCCTTGGAACATGGGATTTACAATATTTGTTGCTGTTGTGACTCATTGGAGGCGATTAGATTGGTCAATTCATCTTGGAGTAATAATCATTGGCTGGCGAACTACCTCAACCGCATTCGAGAGTTGCAAAATCTATTCCAATTTTGCCGGATCCAACATGTGTTAAGAGAGGGTAACTCCGTTGCAGATTTTCTTGCCAAGAGAGGCGCCGAAGACGAACTCTTCTACACGACTTGGGCCTTCCCGCCGGATCCTCTTAGACCTCTTCTCTCAGCGGACGCGATGGGAACTTGGTTTCCGAGGGCACGCTGATTGTTTTTATCATTTTATTTTGTTTCGTTTCTTTTCTCGTTTTCTCTAGCCTTGATTGGCTGTTCAGCGAAAAAAATTATAATTAATGGTGCCTAAGCCTAAGTCCTAACAATAATATACTTACATTTATTAATCTATAATTAAAGTAATAATAAATGTATTACAGTATATTATAGTAACTTTTTATATTTTTTAGGTGAATACTAGGGTATCCTCAAGCCACATTAGACCCAAGACTAATCCCTCAAAGATCTGCTATTTGACATTATTTTTCAAAAATAATTAAATATAAATTACTATTACAGAAACCAAGGTTATCAAAATCTAGATCTTATGTAGGATCGTTTTTCCATTTGCAAGATCGGGATCGTAGGATCGTATTCAGATCCTAAGATCCTACGAAATTAGGACAAAAAAAATATTCATATTGCATATTAGCAAATTACAATAACCAATATCAATAAATAATAATTTGTCTAGCAAAAAAAGATAACAATTGAGCATTTAAGACATGATGCTTGAGCTATGTTGGATTTGTCATTAGAATTTTTTCCATTTTCGTCACTCTCAACCACTGTCTCATTGGATTAATCATCATCCATCTGGGCTGGAGGTTTAGGACTAATATCTCCATCAACAGGGGTGCTGGAAGGGGATGCTACGATAGGAAGAGAAGGGGGATCGACGGTGACGTCAACAACAAGAATATGAATTGTAAGAGGAAGATGAAGGGGATGCGAGTAAGATGGAGATGCAAACAAAAATCCCTAGATCTGGATTTTGGAAAACAATGGATGACTGAAAAATGAAAAAATGAGATGAAAAATAAGAGAGAGTGTGATCGGATCGTTCAAAGATCTTAAGATCTTGTATAGATCCTATAGATCTTATCCAGATCTCACCCTAATTTAGATCTCATACAGATCTTTATCGTTTTGGCTTTGTGGGATCGTACAATCGTAAGATCCTAAGATTTAAATCTAGATCTTAATAACCTTGACATAAACTAAAAAAGAAAAAAAAAAAAAAAAAGTAATTGAATAATTTTCGTAAGTTCAAGAAAGGTAAAGGTGTTTTCCACAATCAATACATAACATAGAAGTTAGAACATGCGACATTAGACTTCAAGAAATAAAAACCGATTTCGTCTCTATTCTGGTATTCCCTCTGGCATTCGCATTCTTCTCTTTGCTCTGTGTCCACTCTCCGCCTCTTTACATAACAATGCCCCAAATGCGCCGCTTCAAATTGCCCAAATTCCCAATCTCTACTCCATATGCCTCCCACCAATCAGGTACTCTCTCTCGAATTCCACCTCCTCCTCCCTCTTTGTATTGTTGTTTTGGAACACAGTCTTGGCGAAATTGGCAGGATTTACGGGATCTAGATACTGCGCGTCATGTGTTCGATCAAATGTCCCGTACAAGGCCTCTCCCTTCTCTGAAAGAATTCACTAAATTACTTTCATTTGTGGTCAAATTGAAAGAATACTCTGTTGCGCTTTCCCTTTTCAAGGATATGCGCCGTTTGCGGATTCCAATTAACGAATATACGATGAGCATTGCGGTCAACGGTTGTTGCTTATCTGAGAGGACTGACTATGGGTTTTCCATTCTGGGTTGGTTCTTTAAACTTGGTCATGTTCCAAATGAGCGTACCTTCAGTTCATTATTGAAGGGTTTGTTTCAAGAGAAAAGGATTAATGAGGCACAATTTTTGTTCAACAAGATTGTTAGAGAAAGGTTGTGTGAGATGGACTCTGCAAGTCAGGTAATTCTGCTGTAGCAGTAGAGCTAATCAAGGTAATGGAAAGAAGTGGCGTTAGGGCAAATCTGCATATTCACAGCATGCTCATACATTACTTTTGTGCAGATGGAATGGTAGATTCCGCTTTAAAGATGAAAGATAAAATGCCTCGACAAGGCATCTCTCCGAATGTTGTTACTTATAACTCCCTGATTTTTGGCTTATGTATGTTTGGTCGATGGAATGATGTCACTATGTTGTTGAAAGAGATGATGTGTGGAAATATATATCCAAGTGTTGTGACATTTAATACCTTGATGGATGCTTTGTGCAAGGAAGGCCTAGTGGATAGTGCGGAGGATGTAATCAGCACAATGAGGAGTAGAAATGTAGAGCCCGACGTGGTTTCGTATAATACCTTGATAGATGGATATTGTTTTCTAGGTCGTTTGAATGATGCTCGAAAAGTGATTGATTTGATGGTTAGTATGAGCATTTTTCCTGACGTTCATACCTACAACATTTTAATCCATGGAAATTTTCAAGCAAAGAAGTTTGAAGATGCTGTATCCATATTTGAGGAGCTGTCATGTAGTACTAATTTGAAGCTAGATATAGTGACACATAATATTTTGTTAAAGGGACTGTTTCAGATGGGTGAGTACACTTTTGCACTTCAAGTTTTTGAAGAACTTGACGGTGTTGGTTTAAAACCAAATTTCTACACTTATTGTAACATGTTCTACGGACTATGTCAGCATGGTAATGTCAATGGTGCATTAGAAATTTTGGATGCATTAGAGCGCCAAGGAGAACCTCTCCATATTAGTTACTACAGCATTGTGATGAATGGTTTGTGCAAAGAGAAGAAACTTGATGTTGCTAGGTGCATTTTCAGCAGTCTTCCCTCTAAAGGCTTGGAACCAAATGTTGTTACTTACACTATCTTGATTGACGGATGCTGTCATCATGGGAAGCTCAAGGAAGCCAAAGACCTGCTTTTGAAAATGAAATCTGCAAAGTTACTACCAAACCACATTACCTATAATGTTCTTGTCCAAGGTATATTATTACACAGTGGGTATGATGATGCCGCTGAAGTTTTGGAAGAAATGTATGGGAAAGGATTCTCCGTTGATTCGTCTACAACTGCCTTGCTGCTGACCACAAGGAAACTTCACCCTGCTCTTGTTAAACTTGTGCAGAGATTTGGTCCAGTTACCTTGAAGCAAAATATTTGAGGTTTCATGCCTGTACGGCAATCAAAAAGAAATTTGTTGTCTTGGGGAAATGTGGAGTGTTTCATTGGCCTATTTTACTTTTGCTTGAGTTGCTGTTTATAATTAAAATCGTTTGTTGTTACTTTGATATAACCTTATTAAAGGAAGAAGAAAACAAGTAAAATCACAAAATCCCCTTCTCAAATATTACAAGGTTAAACCCACATTGGAAACATCCTCCATATGAACCCCTTGGGAAGCGATGTTCTAATCAAGGTTCGATTTTTTGCAGGGAGACTGGCAATGTTGGCGTTCCTGGGATTCGTCGTGCAGCACAATGTGACGGGGAAGGGACCCTTCGACAACCTGCTGCAGCACCTGTCCGATCCATGGCACAACACTATTATTAACTCAATCAGGGGATACTGAGGTTGTAATGGGAAAATATGCAAGTGTTTTCCATGGATATGGTTTTGCCTGAGAATCATGATCATCATGAGCTGTACTGCTTGTTAGCAAATTTGGGGACTTTTTATTGTACAGGGGAGCCATAATGAAAAAAATCTGTATCATTCACAAATCTACTCTTTCATTTTCTGCAGCTAATTTAAGTAAAACTTAGTTATCGAATCACACTACCAAAATTTTTTGTTTTGGCGACTGAATAAAAAAATGGTAAAATTCTGTCATTAAAGAGGTTAGTGGCAAAATTTATAACCGAAATTTCTTAGCGACCGAAATTTGTTATTTAGCACAATTTTAGCGATCAAATTCGAATTTTTTCTAATAGTGTCGAACTTCTCTTGCCAGCTATATGGCCAAACGGGGACAGTGCAATGTGCAAGTGGAGTTTTGGAACATGGCCCCCAAATTTTAGGGACCTACTTCTAAAAGTCGTCTTATTAAAAACTTTATTTTTTAGATTTAATGAAAAGTTTTGAATAAAAAATTATGAAATTGAAATTTGACGACACATTTAATTTAGTGTTATTGTAAGTTTTGTTTTGAGACATTTACTTCTCCATTTTTTTAAGTGTTACATTTTCCACTTACATGTATGCTAATTCATATTTTAGAATATTAATAATATAAATTCGGTACAAACAAAAATGTTAAAAATCTAATATTTAAAAACTGCAAGATAAAACGAATCCCAAAAAATAGACCCCAACTTTGTTATTAGAAAAAATTATACATCAACTTTTAAAAGTTGGAAAAAAACACTAGACTTTCACCAAAATAAACTTTTTTTTAAAAAAAATCGTTTCTCACCCCATTACTTATTTTTTCTTTTTTTCTTTTAACCCAAAAATTTCTTATTACATGCCCTAAATTTATAATCTTCTTTATGGATTTTAACAAATAATTGGCCCATGCTTGTGTAAACAAACTTATAATTCTAATCATTCAAAATCTAAATCTCTAAATATTTTTAACCATTTAAGAAAATTTAATTGTTTAAATATTTATATTTTTATATATAGATTTTTTTTTTTCATTACAGCCAATGAAGACTAGGGAAATATTTATATTTTTATATATTTGATAATATTTAATTTAGTAGAACTACATCTCAAAGTATATTTAATGGTGCCTAACAATAATATACTTACATTTAAGTAATTATAAATTTATTATATTATAGTTACTTTTTATATTTGACATTATTTGTCAAAATAATTAAATATAAGTTAATATTATAGAAACTAAAAAGAGAAAAAAAAAAAGGTAATTGAATAATTTTCGTAAGTTCAACAAAGGTAAAGGTGTTTTCTTATCCAAAAAAAGGTAAAGGTGTTTTCCACAATCAATACATAACATAGAAGTTAGAACGTGCGACATTAGACTTCAAGAAATTAAAACCGATTTCGTCTCTATTCCGGTATTCCCTCTGGCATTCGCATTCTTCTCTTTGCTCTCTGTCCACTCTCCGCCACTTTACATAACAATGGCCCAAATGCGCCGCTTCATACTGCTCAAATTCCCAATCTCTACTCCATATGCCTCCCACCAATCAGGTACTCTCTCACCAATTCCACCTCCTCTTCCTTCTTTGTATTGTTGCTTTGGAACAGTGTCTTCTAGGAATCGCCAGGTTTTAAGAGATCTAGATAATGCACTTCATATGTTTGATGAAATGTCCCGTACAAGGCCTCTCCCTTCTCTGAAAGAATTCACTAAATTACTTTCATCTGTGGTCAAATTGAAAGAATACTCTGTTGCTCTTTCCCTTTTCAAGGATATGCGCCGTTTGCGAATTCCAATTGACCAATATACGATGAGCATTGCCATCAACACTTGCTGCTTGTCTAACCATACTAACTATGGGTTTTCTATTCTGGGTTGGTTCTTTAAACTTGGTCATGTTCCTAATGAGTCTGCATTCAGTCCATTATTGAAGGGTTTGTTTCGAGAGAAAAGAATTAGTGAGGCGCAGTATTTGTTCAAGAAGATTTATAGCGAAAGGTTGTGTGAGATGACTGTGGTTTCATATGGGTGTGTGATAGATGGACTTTGCAAGTCAGGTAACTCTGGTGTAGCTGTTGAGCTAGTCAAGGTAATGGAGAGAAGTGGTGTTAGGGCAGACCTGCATATTCACACCATGCTCATACATTGCTTTTGTGCAGATGGAATGGTAGATTCCGCTTTACAGATAAAAGATAAAATGCCTGGGAGAGGCATCTCTCCGAATGTTGTTACTTATAACTCCCTGATTTTTGGCTTATGTATGTTTGGTCGATGGAATGATGTCACTATGTTGTTGAAAGAGATGATGTGTGGAAGTATATATCCATGTGTTGTGACATTTACTACCTTGATAGATGCTTTATGCAAGGAAGGGCTAGTGGATATAGCAGAGAATGTAATCAACACAATGAGGAATAGAAATATAGAGCCCGACGTGGTTTCGTATAGTACCTTGATAGATGGATATTGTTTGCAAGGTCGTTTGAATGATGCTCGAAAAGTGTTCGATTTGATGGTTAGTATGAGCATTTTTCCTGACGTTCATACCTACACCATTTTAATCCATGGATATTTTAGGGCGAAGAAATTTGAAGATGCTATACTTGTATTTGAGGAGATGTCATGTACTAATTTGAATCCAAATACTGTGACATACAATACGATGTTGAAGGGGTTGTTTCAGATGGGCGAGTATTCTTTCGCACTTCAAGTTTTTGAAGAACTGAAAGGTATTGGTTTAAAACCAGACTTCTACACTTACTGTAACATGTTGCACGGACTATGTCAGCATGGTAATGTCGAAGGTGCATTAGAAATTTTGGATGCTTTAGAGCTCCAAGGAGAACCTCTCCATATTAGTTACTACAATATTGTGATGAATGGTTTGTGCAAAGAGAAGAAACTTGATACTGCTGGGTGCATTTTCAGCAGTCTTCCTTCTAGAGGCTTGGAACCAGATGTTTTTACTTACACTATCTTGATTGAAGGATGCTGTCATCATGGGAAGCTCGAGGAAGCCAAAGAACTGCTTTTGAATATGAGATGTGCAAAGTTAACGCCAGACCATATTACCTATAATGTTCTTGTCCAAGGAATGTTGTTACATTGTGGGTATGATGATGCCGCTGAAGTACTTGAAGAAATGTACGGGAAAGGATTCTCCATTGATTCATCTACAACTGCCTTGCTGCTGACCACAAGGAGACTTCACCCTGCTCTTATTAAACTTGTGCATAGATTTGGTCCAGTTACTTTGAAGCAAAAATTTTGAGCTTTTGTGCGTGTGCGGCAATCACAAGGAAATTTGTTGTCTTGGTGAAATCTGGAGGGCTTCATTTGCCTATTTTACTTTTGGTTGAGTTGTTGTTTATTATTAATATCGTTTGTTGTTACTTTGATATAATAATAATAACCTCTTGTAAGGTCAGTTATGGAATTCGTTTTCTTTCATTGCAATTTATGGGCCCTTATTAAATTCTAAGAACCACATTGTTAACCGAGAATTTTTGATTGGACAATATTTGAAGAGGATTACAAGGATTACTAAGGGAATTACAAGAATTTAAGCAAAGCTGTAAAGAAATGGAAAATTTTGCAGGAATGTAAAAGCAGGAATTGAACTTGCAGAATGAAACAAGTGCAGGAATGAAAAAATGCAGAATGAAATCTCTCAAGGAGTTGTGTGTTGGGGTGTCCTCTCTCAAGTGCCTCCCTTCCTCCTTTTATAGGAGGAGGCCTCCTCCTGTAGAGACGCGTGCGGCTTCCTGTTGAGACACAGGTGGCCTCCTGTTGAGACACATGCAGGGTTTAGGGTTTAGGCAGCCTGACTTTCTGTGACATGGTATGGCAGCATTCGGCACGCGAGGCGACTTTTGTGGCAGAGGTTGGTTAGGGTTGACCTCCACCATCTTTTCACTTTACAGACGGCCTCCGTCCTCACAAAGGCCTCCACCATCTCTTGGGCCTCCATGGCCTCCACACGGCCTCCATCCTCACGCGGCCTCCATCCTCACGACGGCCTCCACCATCTCTTGGGCCTTCATCGTCACGACGGCCTCCATCCTAGGGTTGGCCTCCATCCTACGTCTTGGCCTCCATCATAGGGTTGGCCTCCATCTTAGGGTTGGTCCCCATCTTGTTTGGCCTCCACCCATACAGACGGCCTCCACCATCTCTTTGGGCCTCCATGGCCTCCACCCATACAGACGACCTCCATTCTTACGGACGGCCTCCACCATCTCTTTGGCCTCCATCGTCCGGGCTGTTGTCTACGCGGCCTTCCTCTTCCGGATATATTTTCATCAACTTGGAGACGCGTCCTCCCTTTTCCGGATATGGGCTTTTGGAGATGTGTCCTCCCTCTTCCGGATATGGGCTTTTGGAGACGCGTCCTCCCTCTTCCGGATATATTTTATCCAATTGGGCTAATTAATTCGGATGAACAACTTCATTGGGCTTACTACTTTTTTGCTATGTTAACAGATGCCCCCCTCGCGCATTTTGTCTGATTAGCATTTTAAGACAAACTTGCGCGCTTTAAATCTAGGGTTGGGATATTAAAGCCCAATAAGGCCCACTAGGTTGAAAACCCTAGCCCTATATAAGCCCCTAATTCCAAAAATTTGGAAAGTTTCCAAACACACTTCACTTCCCAAATTTTCTTTTCCCTCTCAATTCTCTCCTTCTCCCGCCGACGAGATTCCGGCCGCCGCCGCCGCCAGGGGATCTCCGCCAGAGAGCCGCCGCCGGGCGCTGCCATTCCAGGCCGCCAGCAAGAGGGCCGCCGCTGGGCGCTGCCACTCCTTCGCGAGGCAGACCGCCGTCGGGAGGGCCGCCGCCACCTTGAGGCCGTCGTCGCCTCTCGCGCTTCTGGAGGCCGCCATCCGCTGCCTTCTCCGAGGCCGCCGTCTCTCTTCACGCGAGGCCGCCATTGCCTCGCTCGGAGGCCGCCATTGCCTCGCTCCGAAGCTCCGAAGGCCGCCATCCCTTGATGACCGCCACCCTTGGAAGGCCGCCGTCTTGATCGCGAGCACGAGGAGACCGCCACCTTCAATTGGGCACGAGGCCGCCACCGCCACCAGGGAGCCGAGGCCGCCACCGCCGTCAGGGGGTTGAGACCGCCACCACTGCTCGCCAGGGCCGCCGCCGCTGCTCGCCAGGGCCGCCACCTCTCGAGCAATCGGAGGCCGCCATTCCCCTAGCGCTTGGGGCCGCCACCGCCGTCTGGAGTTGAGGCCGCCACCGCCACCAAGGTGTCCAGGCCGCCATCCTCATCATGGATGAGGTAAGTTCCACATGCTCTCTTGTCTTGATGTATATTTTGGTGGAAGCCTGTCACATGTGTTAATATTTTGGCGAAATACATGGTAGATGCGGAACTGAATTTCCTGCTAGACTTGTCCCTGTTGATCTTGCTGAATTTATGTATGTATAGTGATTTCGACATGTATTTCTGATAACATGAATTCCAGCTAAATCACTTGTCTCCACCTTGTTTTGTCATTGCATGACTTCGACATAGAGATGATTCTAGCTAGACTAGTTATCTCTTGTTATTGCCTTTCATGATTTCGACATAGGATTTAGAGAACATAGCCTACCGTGACATAGGACCTAGCTAACCTAGTATCGCTTCCTTAGTCATCCCACGCTTTGCTCATGACATAGGATCTAGTAGACGATACCACTCCGGCCGCCACTCACAAATTATCCGGATCATCATCGGCCGCCACTCAGGGGCCTCCAGTCCCATCAGTTCAGGCCGCCATTTCATCCGCTCTGGCCGCCACCCCCTTGACAGGGTTTGCTGCTTCGTCGTTTCGTGGCATGGCTTTTCAGGTTTTGAACGTTTTCCTTAGGTTCAACGACCTTGTCTAGGTTCACCAGGTTTACCTCATAATGGCTCACCTCTAAACCTTCATGATATAGGATGTTGCCAGATCCGTTCCTTCCTTAAACAATCAGACCGCCACTGCCAGCGTCCAAAACCCCTTCCAGGCCGTCACTTCGGCTTCCCCCATGACCCAGGTTCATTTTGCTTTATCTTCTCCTTTAAGGTGGTCTTTGTCTTCGTCGTTTAATCCCGGTTGTTTGCTTTACTACAGAGTCCGCTTATTCCGGATTCTGATGATGAGTTTCCCGCGGCTGATCGTCGTGAGTCGGAGCCTTTTTTGCGGCCGTTTCATAGCACGACTGCGCACGCGGATGTAGCCAAGGATTTTTTATCATGCCGTCTTCCAATTACTAAAGCTTCATTTACGACTGCCTTCGTGTCTCAGACTAAGGCCATTCGATCTCACCGGAGTGGCCTTACTTCTTCCAACTCGAGGGTCAACGCTGATGATGATAGTAATTTGGGCAAGTATATTACATGGATGGAGAGGATGAGTGGTCGTGCTCCTGAGTGGGCTGCTTGGGGTATTGAGGAGGCTATCACACTTTCTACCAGGCCAATAGTAGTACATCACCGCTTGATCTATTATCTGATGGGTTTTTGGAATTCTTCGGTCAACGCTTTCCAGTTCCCTTGCGGCTTCATTGGTCCTACTCTTCTCGATGTCGCGATGATCACAGGACTTCGCATAGATGGAGCCGAGCTTACACATTCGGGTGTTGATGATCCCGCACTTGGTTCATCCATTTGTCCTCCGGGCAAGTTTGCCAGACGATATGCGCCATATATTGACCATAATATGACTACAGTAGATTCTGCCTCTACACGGGATGAGCATGTGGCTTTCCTCTTGATGTGGTTTAGCCGATTCATCATATGCACTAGTGCTCGTACCGTTTTGCGCACTGCCCTCCCTCTCGTTCTAGCTATTATGAGTCCGGAGTCTCGAGCTACGGGCTCTTACTTCCTTGGCACCCTATTCAGTGGCATGGCCAAGGCGTCCGGCATGTTAGCTAGCGGACGGGATCCTGCTACCACGGCTTTCGGACCATTCTGGTTTCTGCAGTTATGGGTCCAGTTGTACTTTCCCCAGCTGTTCGTCCGTGTATCTCGCCCTGGTCCGAGGGATGTGACAGATGGTCTTCCGCTAGGTAGGATATTGGCCGCCGATTCGGTGAGGATTAGCAGAGACACTCTCCTATGATGGGATGGTCTGAGGATCATCCGTTGGTGTTATCATTATCGGCCATCCTATCATGACCTCTACGTGTATGCCCCCATTGGCCGATTGCTCTCCATTCTTTTATGTAGGCCCGACCGGCCGCACGGCCTTTACGGAGAGAACACTTGGAATATCAGTATGAAGCCTCATATGCTCTTGAGCGGGCTTCATCCTCATACAGCTGAGCCGTACTGTCCTCAGTTATTAGCTCGTCAGTTCGGCTGCCATCTCGGGCTTCCTCGCCGAGTGATATGGCCTGCCCCTTTCAGCCATGACGCGAGATTGACACTTACTGATGCTGCGATTAAGGCGATACTGGCTTCCTTGTCCCGTTTGACGCATTCCAGTTATTTGCCTTTTACTCCTACGTGGTCGCTTGCTGCCGGCTTTATGGCGTGGTGGACGCCCTATATCACTTCTATTTTGCCGCTACATAATGAGCTTACGTCCCGTTTTGGAGGTCCGCTGCGTGATTCCTCCTCACAGCGATCCAGTACTGTGGCCACTTCTTCTTCCCGTAAGCGCCGACGAGGTACGTCAGACTCTATTTTTCTATTCATACTGCATATCTTACGCAGGTACTTAAACGTTGTTCTTCTGTCCACAGCTGATGATGGGACGAGTGACGAGGCATTTAGTGATGGGAGTGACGAGGACGTCCCAGTTAGTGACGGGCGTTCTAGTTCGGACAAGGAGGAGACGAGTTCTAGTGATGAGGAGGCACATTCTGGTGAGGGGGGTCATGCGGGTGACATGGACGACGACGAGCATGAGGAGGATGATTCTGATAATCCTGCAGAGATTGCGGATGATTGCGGCCAGGCGGATGACCCTATTGATGACGTTCCCGTGGCCGTCGATGCCTGGTACTCTTCTTCTGTAGGTAGATCTTCTGAGTCTACGGAGGAGATGTTAGCTCGTGCTGACTATATCATTCTTCATGGCCATGATGATCCTAGGTATCAGACTAGTGCCACGGTGACTGGCACTGATGATCCTATGACTACTGTTGCTCATCAGGTATGTTTCTCTACTTTAGATTTTTACTCTTTATTGCTTCTGATACTGTAACAACATTCCTCTTGGTTGGTGCAGATGGATCCACATTCCCCTAGGACAAATGATGCAGTTGGTTTAGCTGACCACACGTTGGCCTCTCAGGTATTTTTGAGTTGCGTCTTCACCTATTCATATTTTGATTAAACTAGGTGCTTTGAGAATATTCGCCCTCCAGCTTCCTGCAGATACCACTCAGACTGCAGACCGCGTTTCCGAGACTACTCAGACTGACCCTTCGGTGATTCCTCAGGTATTCTTCAATGATTTATGTCGCCTCTTGTTTTCTTCTTGAAGGACATGTTCTAAAGATCTCCCTTTCCAGATTCCCCTAGACCAGGCGGGTCGCCCTACTATTGTTGCTCCTATTACTTCTGCTGATGCGGCCGTGCTGCCTCCTCTGGTATGTCTCATTTCAGCTTGCATGGTTATAAGATTTTCTTCGCATATACTCATGTGAAGCTACCCTCAGGCACCCGCGGTTCCTCTCCCGATTCCGGTGACCTCTTTGTCTTCTGATCCTCAGGTACCCGGCTCGATTGATGGAGTTATTAGTTCGTCGTGCGAGGCGTTCGACCGCCTCTTGTCCACCCATACCAATCTCCTTTCCACCGAGGTGGTTTCTAGTCTAGATCGCCTGCTGGATGATGTTGCCGCAGTTCCTGCATTTGCTGAGGATGCTGACTTCCTTGGATTCTCAGATCTCATCTTTGACCTATCCATTGCTTACCCAGCCTTTAGCAGGTCCGCGGATCAGTTCGCCCAGGAGCTGACGCTGCTTGATGACCTTGAGGCGCAACATCGTGACCTTTGTTCTCAGATGGATGTTCTCCGCCCCCAGCGCGATCAGTTGATTGTTGATCGCGAAGTTAGAGAGAGCCGCAGATCCCATCTTGAGGGGTTTATTACACGAGCAGAGCACGATATTGAGGAGGCCGAGCGTATTATTTTGGAGAGGAGGAGCGCCATTCAGGGAGCTAGGGAGGAGCTAGCTTCACTGGAGCCTGCCTTAGCCGACATTTCCTCCCGAGCTACTGAGGTGGGGACTGCCTACGATCGCTTAGCCGCAGACGAGAGTGATTTATCGACTGAGTTGGCGGGAGTTCGGACTCGTCGGCTTCGATTATCCGTTCGTGCTCGCGCTTCCGCGGCCGCACTTCATCGCCTGACGGATATTTTTGGGCGTATTCGTGACCAGTGGGCCCTCATGCGTCGGTGCATATTGGGCGATGGGACGCAGCCTCCCGTTTAGTTTCTAGCACTGCTTTTCAGTACGCTTCTGGGTCAGCCCATCGGCCTTGTGATGGGCAGTTTCTGCTTTTGCTTTGGGATATTATTGCTATTTTTGGCCGAACTTGTGATTGGCCATTTTGGACGTACTCATGTTTCTTACTCAGATTCCCATACTGATGGATAGAACATTTTGAGATATTTTGCATTTATACTCTGTTTGTGTTCTTGGCCATCGATGTCCATCAGTTTGTATGCACCATTAAGTAGTCTTTGCGTAACAATGAATGGTCCTTCCCAATTTGGAGACCACTTGCCTCTTTCATTGTCACGCACCCCCGAGGGTAGAATCACCTTCCATACTAGGTCTCCCTCGTTAAAAATTTTGCCTCGAACCCTCTTGTCGTAATGTCTCGCCATTCTCATCTTTTGGCGACGGATATTTTCCAGAGCGGTCAGCTTGTCGTCGTCTGCTGTCTCCAATTCTTGCAACATGGCCTCTTCATACTTAGATAAGTCTAAGTGATGCTGCTGAGCCACCCTTAGAGAAGGAACTGTTATTTCCAAAGGTAAAACGGCGTCATGACCATATGTCAAGTAGTACGGCGTAAACCCTGTAGCTGTGGATTTAGAGTTTCTGTAAGCCCATAGAACCTCTAATAAGGTCTCATGCCATTTCCTAGGCTTTTCGCCTACCGCCTTTTTGATCATACTTATTAAGATCTTATTGGTGGCTTCAGCCTGACCATTTGCTTGGGGATAGTACGGAGTAGAATGATAGATGCGGATCCCAAACTGCTTGGCAAAAGCTATAAACTTTTCGCCAGTGAACACTGTTCCTTGATCGGCAGTGATTGTTTGGGGAATCCCAAATCGATGTATGAGCTCAGTTACGAACCTAATTACATCGCTTTGGTCAATTTTCCTCATTGGCCACGCTTCTACCCATTTGGTGAAGTAATCAGTGGCCACTAGTATGAATGCATGGTTTTTGGATGACGGTGGATGAATTTTTCCAATGATGTCCATCCCCCAGCCACGGAATGGCCAAGGCTTAATGACTGTGTGTAATTCTTCCGCCGGCACCCTTTGAATTGGGCCGTGCTTTTGGCAAGCTTCACACCCACGAGCATACGTGATACAGTCCTCCATGATGGTTGGCCAAAAGTATCCATGACGGTGGATGCTCCATCTCATGCTCGGCCCTGCCCGATGAGAGCCGCATATCCCCTCATGGACTTCTCCCATTACCAACTTAGCATTCTTGGGGCCTATACACTTGAGCAATAATCCATCAACCGCCCTTCGGAATAGTTCGCCATTGACCAGTACGTACCGCAGAGCTTTTACTTTTAGCGAGTTATCTCCCCCAGATGACGGGTTCTCGAGATACTGTATGATCTCGGTCCTCCAATCACCATTCTCTTGCTGGCCCTCAGGTTCACTTGTGACGGTGGCAATGTGTGGTGCCCCCCTAGGGCGACAAGACTGCCAGCCTGAAGCAAGTTGTGCAGCTTCGTTGGCCTCTTGATTTTGGCTTCTGGGCACATGTGTGATGGTAGCGTCCGAAAACTTGCTTAATAGTTCTAGTGCTGTCTCATAGCACTTAATCAATCTGGGACTCTTGCATTCATATTCTCCGGTTAACTGCTTCAGGATGACTTGGGAGTCTCCAAAAATTGTAATTGATTTCGCACCTTTAAGCAATGCAGTTTCGAGGCCAAATATCAAAGCTTCGTATTCTGCTTGATTGTTGGTGGTGCCAGGCTCTAACTCCCGAGCGAGCTTCCAATGTTCCCCAAGAGGACTAGTGATTGTAATTCCGGCCCCCGAGCCGCTGCTTGCACAAGATCCGTCAAAGGTTAACTCCCATGGTTCGAATCCTATAAAGGAAGCTTCTCTGGGATCTTCTGACAGAACCAACGAAGGGTGTTGAGCTAAGAAATCAGCTAAAGCTTGTCCCTTGACTGCCTTTTGAGGAACGTGCACAAGGGTAAAAGGACTGATCTTCATAGCCCACTTAGCTTGTCTACCCTTCAATGCTGGTTTGTGCAAAAGGGTTTTCACCAAGTCAAAGGGAGCCACTACATGAATTGTTCTTGGCAGCATGTAGTGTTCTAACTTGTTGCAGGAGTATACTAGGGCGTAGCACAATTTTTCTAATGCAGTATATCTTACCTCTGGCCCTTGTAGAGTCTTGCTAAGGTAATAGATAGCCCTCTCCTTGCCGCCTTCATCGTCTTGTGCAAGCAAGCATCCGATAGATTCTTCGGCTGCCGATATGTATAGTTTCAAAGGTATTCCAGGTTTTGGCGGCACTAATACTGGAGGATTGACCAATGCTCTTTTTATTTCTTCGAAGGCTGCTTGATGCTCAGTCGTCCAGAGAAACTTCTCGTTCTTTCTTCCTTTAAGCAAGGTAGTGAACGTTTTCATCTTGCCGGCAGCATTGGCAATGAATCTCCTTAGGAAATTGATTTTACCCATCAATGACTGCAATTCTTTGAGATTGGTTGGCGCACGAGCCTCCATGATGGCCTTAGCTTTGTTCTGGTCTACCTCAATGCCCCTCTCATGCACCAAGAAACCTAGGAAATTTCCTGCTGCCACTCCAAAGGCACACTTAGCTGGATTAATTTTTAATCCATGTTGCCTCATTCGGATAAAGGCACTTTCCAGGTGAGCCAAGTGTTGGCCAAATTCACATGATTTTACCACTATGTCATCAATGTACACTTCAAGTGTGTGACCAATTAAATCATGAAAAATCATGTTCATGGCTCTTTGGTATGTTTCCCCCGCGTTTTTTAATCCAAAGGGCATGACCACCCATTCAAAGATGCCGACTGGCCCTGGGCAGCGAAAAGCTGTTTTATACACATCATTTTCAGAAATGAAAATTTGATTGTATCCAGAATAACCATCCATTAATGATAAAAATTTGTGGCCGGCGGCCGCATCAACAAGCATATCGGCCATAGGCATCACATATTCATCCTTGGGTGTTGCCAAGTTTAAATTTCTAAAGTTTATACAGACTCTTAATTGACCGTTCTTTTTTATAACAGGTACAATATTTGCAAGCCATTCCACATAACGACAAGTTCTAATGTAACCTGCTTTAAGAAGTTTCTCGATTTCGGCCTTTATTTTTGGGATGGTGTCTGGGTCGAACCGTCTTGGCGGCTGCTTATGAGGTCTGAACTCTGGGTGCGTTGGTAACTTATGTTCCACTAGCTCCCTTGATAGTCCTGGCATATCTGTGTACTGCCACGCAAAACAATCCTTATACTTATGAATCATCTCTACTAGCTGGCGTCGTTTTTCATCTGATAATGACGCACTGATCTTGGTCAACTTTGGTTCTGCCTCTGTCCCGAGGTTGATGTCTATAAGTGGTTCATTGGCTTCTGGACTAGGCAACGTCCGCTTTATAGGAGATGGCCACTCAGATGGCCGAATGTCAGTTGGATTTTTGGACTTGATCTCGGCACCCATCATTATTTCAGTGTTGGCGAGCCGCTGCAACAAGTCTTTATAAATGTCGTAGCTGCTTGTCATGCAGAGCATGATGTTTCATGTCGGCTATATGCAGAACGTAATTTGAAGCCGCTTGTTGTGAAATCTATGGATTCCAGATCCATGTTCATACCAATTAAGGCTGATGCAGGTTGAATGTCTTCTAAGTAGAAAATCGCCTCATCATTGTTGGCGTCCGGTCCTGCAAAGGGTTGAGGATCTGCCTCCACCAATTCTATCTGGTCACCATCCCAAATCAACAACTGTTGGTGGAGGGTGGATGGCACACACTGCGCCATGTGAATCCAGTCGCGCCCAAGCAATGCTGAGTAACACGTCTTGGATTTCACGACAAAAAAGGCCACCTTGATGGTCTTGGATCCAATAGTGACGTCCGCCGTTATGAATCCGGCAGGTTGTGTTGCTTCTCCTACAAAGCTGCACATTCTGACCCTGGTAGGGATTAGATCCTTTTCACTCTTTCCTATCTTCCTCAAAGTCGTCATCGGCATCACATTAGCTGCCGCTCCATTATCAACAAATACTCTGTTTACAGGACGCCCATCGATGTGAGCCTTAACATACAAGGGCTTCAATTGCCTTGTCTGGGCAGCTTCGGGTTTGGCAAACTGTGCCATAGCCAACTTTGAAGCATCATGTCGGCTGCCAAGTTCTTGCATGGGAGGTGCATCCCTGGTTGGATGGGACAATTCGGCTATCATTTCATCCATTCTTTCGATAAGCCTTGCAAATGATGGCTCTTCCTCATCCCATATTTCGGATTCGGTATCGCTTATTTCTTCATCAGCCGCCAATCCAAAGACCCGTATAGGCACGGAGGGATCATTTGGCCCTTCTTTCCTATCGTCGGCTTCTTTAAGTTCTTTGTCCAATTCTTTCCAAAAAACCTCATCTTCAAAATCCATGCCGTCTAATTCAAAATGAGGCTCCTCATCAATATTGAGGTTTACATTACCCCACATATCGTCTTCATACCCTTCGTCAATATTCATGTCTTCCATCGTGCCATATTCATTGGTCACGATGCCTAGGGCGCTAATCCCAACTTTCGGCTTATCGAGATTGGCCTCCACAGCGGCCTCCACCTCTGTAGGTGTAATATCACCAAAATTCACTTGTGATGCCTCATTGGTCGCTTGGAGTGCTTCACTAGTTGATTTTGTTTCCTCTTGTGTCTGTGACTTCTTCTGGGTTTCTACAGTTTTGCAATAGGCCGTGAATCCTTCAAAACTGTGTGGTTCACTTCCAAATTCACCGGCTTCATGAGCCGCCAAATACGCCATGTATTTCATCAGTACACTAGCCATAGCCATGTTTGAAGGAGTCATGTCCATTTTGTCTAGCTTCTCAATGAACTTTTGTCCCGCAGATTTGACCTTGTTTCCTCCTTCATCAGATTCGGTTGTGGCGACCGCTTTTCCTTTGTCATTAGAAGCTGATGATGAAGCGTTAGTCTGAAGAAGTCCAGCTTTGGTTACTTTAGGCCTTGGTGATGATGACAGCTGAGGCTTTCGTTCTACCCATTGCAGCCTCTCTCGTGCTGGCCTCTCAGTGGTAGAAGATGATGGTGGTTGTAACCTCTCCCTCACTGGCCTCCTGGTGGAGGAAATCGGTGGCTGCATCCTCTCCCGTATTGGTTCCCTAGCGGAAGGTGATGGCGCCTGAGGTGGTCTTCTTGAGACCTCATAAAATCTTTCTTCACGAGGTGGTATGGGTGAATCAGGCTTCTTTGCCACCGTCCTACTGTGTGTCTTCTCGTGAAGGGGTCTCTGCTGTTGGGATGTCTCTCCTTTGAAATAAGTTGGTTGTATTGGCTTCCGAGGCTTGGAAGATTCCAACTTATGAATTTGTGCCTCCCACTGCCGCATTTCCTCGGCATATCGTCTTTGAGCCCGCCTAAATTGACTCCTGGTCATGGGTGGCGGCTCTTTGTGGGTGGCTTTGTTTTGAGCCCTATTCTTCATCCACCTTTCAGTCTCAACTGGGTGTTCTGGTCGCCTCATCAAGGTTGGAACCACCTGTACACCATGCCTATAATCACGAGCAATAGGTTGGTGTTTCCCATTTTCATGGATTTCTACCGCCTGCTTAGAGATCTCAACTCTCAAAGGAGGGTTCTTCTTCTTGTGGTGCTCTCTTTCTTCAGCTTCCAGGACCTTCTTAAAGTCCTCCTTCGTCATGTTCTTAAACCTGGGTTGTTTACCGCACAACTCTTTTCTTTCATAATCGGACTCATCAGATAATAAGTCCACATCCTCCTCCTCGATTTCAATGTGTTCCTTTCCTCTATTATTCTGGTTACTGGAGCCACCATCTTCTGGATTTGGGATGAGTCCAGAAACACCAATTGGCAGCTGAGGGAATGGATCTAAATCCACTTTCATACCTGCAATTTTTAAACGACCCTCTTTTATTTTGTTCTGTATGGCCGTTCTAAAACTCCTGCATTTAATAATGCTATGAGTATATGAATTATGCCACTTACAAAATGCTCGGCCTCGAATTTCCTCGGCCGCTGGTAATTTTTGCCCTTCAGGCAACTTGATCACACCGTCTTTGAGTAGGGCATCGAACACTTGGTCCGCTTTGCCCATGTCAAAAAGGTCTTCTTCAGGCTTATACTTAGCCTCTCTTTGTTTTGGCGGCTTGAGAGCCGCACATGTATGTGGTTTGGCTGTCTATACTAGCTCAGCAACAGCCACCTCTACAGGTTCGTCCTCATCATCACTGAGTTTTATTTCTTCGAAATGGACTCGACGTATAGGACGTTTCTCTTCCTGCTCCCTCAGGAATTTTTCCACACGGGCCGCTCTCTCGGCCAGCTGGGCAAGGTCAGTTGCATCCTGCACAATTAAATGTTCTCTTAATTTCGGTAGCATATTAGCCACTGCTATATTGGCTATTTCTTTATCGGGTATTGCTATAGTACATCGGCCTTTAATGCGTTGTAATCTATTAATAAAAGAACTTGCCGTCTCATCGGCAAATTGTTTGGTGTTAGTGAGATCTGCAAGACTAACCTGCGACAGAGGTGTATAAAATCTGTCGTGAAATGCCCGCTCGAGATCGGCCCAATTTTGAATTGAATTTGGCCGCATGGCTGCAAACCAGACAAATGCGGGTCCAGTCAAAGAGGAACTGAACAATCTTAACTTCAGCCAGTCGTTGGCCGCTGCTTCCCCACACTGAGCAGTAAACCTGCCCACGTGTTCTACGGTTGATTTGCCGTCGTCCCCCGAGAACGTGGTGAACTCGGGCATTTTGAAGCCTTTAGGGTAAGGCTGCATGGTGTCTACCCAATCCGGGTATGGTTTCCTATAGGTGGGCCGTTCCATCGGCCTCAATTGAATGCCGAAATGTTGCTGCATCATATCTGCTAACGATTCGGGCGACACTACCGGCGCCTGTGTAGGAGGCATGGCAGCTTGTTGATATACGGCGGCCGGATGAGCCATGGCGGCCTGAGGCATGGCGGCCTGGACCATGGTGGCGGTTGATAATGGCCAAAAATGACCATTATTTTCAATCCATTTCCGTGTCTTAAACGGGCATTTGATCGCATTCCGGTCTTACATTAAGTAAGAAAGCAGCCGAATTGGACTAATTTATGCATAATTGTAAAAATAATAAGCTGGTGTGAAAAAGACATAAATATGTAATTTTATTACATATTTATGTTAGAAAAATCCAAAAACATGAGAAAAAGAAAAGGAAACAAAAAGATGGGAAAAAGATAGAAAAGCCCACAAAAAGAATATTTTCGGCCCATCTGGCCCAATCCAGCAGGCCCAGGAAGACCTTGGTCGCGAAAGCCCCTTGGCGCGATGCAGTGTTCCGCGACAAAGGCATGTTCCGCGACCAGGCAGCCCAAATAAAGAGGAGACCAGCCAAGCCCCTTGGCGCGATGACCTTTGTCGCGATGCAATGCTCCGCGACAAAGGCATGTTCCGCGACCAAGATGCACAAATAGAGACACAAGACCCAGTCGAGAAGCCTTGCCACATGCAGTGTGTTCCGCGACCAACTTGATGCTCCGAGACAAAGCTGTGATGTGTGTGATGTCTTAAGACACAAAGGGCTAGAATCAAGGCCCATGGGCTTAGGGTTACACTTCTATAAATATGAGGTGTCTCCCATGAGCTAGGGGTTGGAAAAAAGTGGTTGGAATTTTTGTAAGAGCTCTCTTGAAGGCAAGTTTAGGAGTTCTCCCTTAGGTAGTGTAGTGTAGGTTTATTTTCATGTATTATTTAATTCTCGTTCTTAGATTAGTTTAGTTTAGTGTTTACTTTGTGTTTTATGGTTTACAGTAACTAGATAGCCACTTTTACACCATGTTTTGGTTTCTAAACTTTTGTTTTAGGGTTTGTAATACCCAAATCATGGGTATTAACAACACCCCTTCAATAATATGGGAAAACATTCATCATTTGTGTCCCAAATCATGAAATGGGTCTCACACCCCATGGATTTATGCTTTCTTTTTCATTTTGGGGTCATTTGACCCCCATTTTGTTATTTTTATGTTTACTGTTGGCATATTATGGATAATGTTGTGTGGATGTGTGGTCAAACCCTAGATTAGGACTCCTGCTTTAATTTAATATTCTGCCCATCCTTGTTATTTTTGTTTAAGCATGTTCTTCTTTATTTTGAATGTTTCTTGCTCATTTTTAGCTTAGAATAGCTTTTTGATCTGAAATAGGGTGAGATCACGCTGTTTGCATGCCACTGTTCATTTCTGCTTTTTCTGACTTTTGTCCTGAACCACCTTGGGCGCCAACCGCCTTCTGGCGCGGAACCACGTTCCGCGACAAAGTGGCTGTTCCGCGACCAAGGTGTTTCAAGACACTTGTCTCCATAATTTAAAACCCTTTGTCGCGGAATACCTTGTCGCGGAGCCACGTTCCGCGACAAAACTGTCCATGCATAGCGACAAAGGAGCCAAACTCTTGCAATTTGTTTTCATGGCTTCTTGTCGCGGAATCATCTTGTCGCGGAGCCACGTTCCGCGACAAAATCCCATTCTGAGACAGAAAAATTATGCCATGTTCCTTGATCTTTGAACACCTTGTCGCGGAACACCTTGTCGCGGAACCACGTTCCGCGACAAAATTTCCATGCATAGCGACAAAGGTTCAAATGCTTTAGAATTTTATGAAAACACTTTGTCGCGATGTCACTCTTGTCGCGGAACCACGTTCCGCGACAAAATCTTGCATAGCGACAAAGAGGCGTTATGCTGCCAAAAATTCTAAAAACTTGTCGGGATGTCCATGTCGCAGACTTCGGTCCGCGACAAAATTTATGATATCGCGACAAGGGTTCCTCTCCCTCTATTTAATCTCAAACAAACTTCATTCTCTTCCTATTTTATATTGCAACACTCACATCATAGCCCCACGGGTTAGGATGTAACATTCTGGAATTGCAATATAGGGTGTTATGCTGCCCAAATTTTGATTCTCCATTTGCATCACTTAACTGATTGAACCCTTGACTCATTAATGATTAAAGATTGAGATTAGCAATAATCAAACTTCAATAATCACCATGACTAAAGGACCTTTGTTCAATTGCCATTAAAACATTCTTGTATAAACAAAATCTCGATGGCTTAAACAGATAATCTGGACTGTAATTAATTATGGTATGAAGGATTATTTAAGACCATCAATTGTGGACCCAATCCACAACCTTGCATGAGAAACCAATGTCTCTCATACAAGGGATCCTCTTTTGTTTCTTATTTATTTTGTCTTTGTGTGTTGTGTGGAACCATTAGTAAAGAATACATCAGACTAATGTTGGCGGGTACTCCCTCATGGATAACTAGCTCGTATTCTGGGTATTAATTACTAACTGTTATTTTGCATGGTCTGGATGGCTGTCAGTGGAAGCCTTGGCGGTTCGCCCATCCGGGGTTATAATAGCTGCTTGGCTGACTCCCATCCAGATACAGTTTTCTTTTTATTATCTTAATTTCCAAACCTGAATCCCAATCCATACTGGGAGTCAGTTGGCATCAGTCAATGCCAACTGATGATCACTATAGAAGGGAAGCATGTAGGTTTTTATCCGAATTCACAGACAGTGGAGGCCCAACTGGTGTTGACACCACCATTATAGGGTCCAAGCTGTCTAAATTCGCTCCATCCGAGTGATTGGGAAATTGGACAGTAGATGTTTACAGTCCACCTGATTATTCTGCCATTACTTTGGTCCCTTGACCACTTCATTCTGTGTTTCACCTTCTGTCTAGACCCGCATCTATATTTTGGGTCAATTAATTTTACACTTCCCTATATCTTTATGCATGATAATATTATGTACTATTGTGGTCTGTTATTATTTTGGGATCCTTCCCTTGGACAATAGAAGTCTAGATCTTAAACAGATATTGCTCTATAAATTTCCAACAAAAACCTCTTTATAAAATCCGGATCTGAGTAAGGGATAAATTCTTCGGTTATGACTAATTCATATTCTGTCAAGGGTTGTATTTTGGGAAATTAAGAAGCAGATTCAGCGATTAGGTCTCGCCTAGACTGAAAGGGTCTGTGTTTTAACTGAGAGTCTAGTACCTGACAGGGAATGATTTTCAAATCCATTATTTTCCAAAATTGCTGGTTGATGGAAATGTAAGATTAAGTCCTACACCGAGATGGGGTCCACTTGGATTCAAATACAGTGTAGTAAATAATCTTAGAGGAACATCATCCAGGCCTTGGTTATTTTCCAAGATAGGGTTGAGTTTTCTTTCAACTGCTATCCTCTTCTGCCAAAGGCTACTTTTGAGTCCTGAGTGAGTGCATCCGGAACGAACTAATTCATTAGTTCGTTTCATTAGTTTGTACCTCATAATCACCCGGAAGGAAGTGAACACACTAGTGGTTCACCGAGAGCCAGGAATTCTTGATCCGTACTCCTTCATTCTGAGGGGGAGCTGTCTTTCACTACCAGGGTCAGATTTTCAAAACCTCCGAGTGATAGGATTTTAAATGCTTTCTTTACCGCTTTCTTTTAACCGCTTTCATTAGAGGTCACTCGGTTGTATTGAGAGTTGTGTAACTGCTACTAGGATCGACAGTTAAGGGATAGTTTAGGGCTTAATTCAAATCTTTGGGTGTGACATGGGAGAATGATAGTGGTACTTGGCATTTCAGTAAATGATGTGTCGGGTGTTGCTTTTCCACCACAGATGAAGTAACACACCCAGGCCAGGGCAGTTACGAATCTGTGGTATCTTAGAATTTGCGGTCTTAAGAACATGTAAACTCATATTGCAAGTACCTGTCTGTTAAAGGGAAAGCCTTATTGAGAGCATGAGAATTAGCTATCTGATAGAATTATCCTAAACAAAGATCTGCGTATGAAAATGGAAGTTTAATATTGCTGTATCTCACTCTTGTCCAATTTTCATTCTTTTCTTCCTGTCCCTTCTGTCTAAATTGTGACTCAACTTCACGGTTGGCACAATGTACCTTTTCCCTGCTTTCGTAGATAATGTTTACTGCATTCTTAGAATAATTCTTATCCGCTTTCTAGAATAGATTTATTTGCTTTGTAGATTAATTTAACTGCTTTCAAGATCTAGTTTAAATTCCCGTCAGTAGATATTAATCATCTTTCAAACCTATTGAGCAATACGAATGGAAAATCTAGTAAAACGACGTGGGACCTGCTTCTATCGCACATCCTCCAGTGAACGATCCGGTCTTACTATAAATTACTGCAATTTTTGACTCCGTGCGCTTTCGGGAGCACAGTTTTGTAACTACGAGCAATAAAAACATGACTACGTATAAATATATCCCTAATCACAACACCGCCATCATAAATTGGTTTCATTAAATAAAACCTAAACCAGGATCACGAATTTTCAGAAAATACTCATGTAGTGGGAATTAGTCAAAAGTTTCATGGCAGGAAATCATATGGCAAGAATTGATGAGAAGTATCATGGCATATTTGCCGGGGATCCTCAGTGTGACAGGCTGAAGGTCAACCTATCCCGGCTATGCCATGAGATTTGTCAACTTTTCATGACAGAGAGGACCACAGCGCCATTTGAAAACCGAAGCACCATACTTGAGTAATAAAAAGATTAATACCCTTGACATATCCCTAAACCCTTTCCCGTGAATCATAACGCTTTTCATTTAATAAATCTGACCTGGTATAATTTTAGCAAAAGCTCGGGTTAACGAAACTTGTCAAAAGTTCCATGGCGCCGTTGCCGGGGAGGATGCAGCGCCGTTTTATTTAGAGAATTACATTCCTCATTGCTCCTAGATTAGCCTATACATATAATTATAAACATTCACCTTCAGAACCACTTCTAACCTGGGGATTGTACAGGCACTGTCATTATTGAAGCCGTTGTTCTATGCAAAGGAGGAAGCAGACGCCAGCCGAGATCCCGTTTAATTCAGAGATAGAAAAGACAGCTCGACGTCTTAGGGCGGAGACTAAACGAAGAAGGGAACGGGAATGACAGGCATTACTTTCGCCAAGCACCAGCAGCAATATTTCCGAAATGGCAAACCCTGACATCCCACCAATCATTCAACCCAATCCCCCACTTCACAACATTGAGGAAGACCCCGAAGATGCTGATCATGATGATTTGGATGATCCCCCTCCCCAGATCATACAAGGAGGTGGGAATCCACCAAACATGGACCAGCAGCACTTCGAGGCACCCCCTCCCAACCCGAACCAAAACCCACCAAACAACCAAAACCAACCAAATCAGCAAAATTTCCCAAACCAACAGAATCAGCAATACCATAACCCCCATCAGAATCCCCCGAATCCGAATGATTTCAATGATCCGAGGAACTATTTCATGCCTCAGAACTACTACCCACAGCAGTACCAAGGCGGGCCTGAGAACAATCATCAAGCAGCAGCTGCTGCTGATTACATGCAGCCGATTTTAGAGCCATATCTGAACATTCCTGGACAAGCTCCATTCCTGGCCAGGAATTTCGAACTGAAACCGGCCCTAATCAATCTAGTCCAGAGCAACCAGTTTGCCGGAGCAAGTCATGAAGATCCCCATGATCACCTGCAAACCTTCCTAGAATTGTGTGACACGATCAAAAATCGTGATGTACCCGCAAACACTATTCGACTAAGGCTATTTCCCTTTTCTCTGACAAGCGGAGCACGAACATGGTACAAGTCACTGCCCGTAAATCAGAAGTCTACATGGGAAGATGTGATCAGAAACTTCCTAGCAAAATACTTCCCGGAGTCCAAGGTGGATGAATGCCGCTCCAAAATTGCGGAATTCAAGATGAAACCAGACGAGTCCTTGTATGATGCAAAGGAAAGATTCTTCAACCTGCTCAGGAAGTGTCCTCAACATGGCTTCCATGACTGGGAGAGACTGAGAAAGTTCTACAGTGGTCTGACCCCAGCATGGAAATCCATGCTTGATGCTGCCGGTGGTCAACATTTGCTCTACATACCGATGGACCAAGCCTGGGCAAAGATTGAAGCCATGAGTGTAAACCGTTCTGTTCTAACTGATGATGGTAATCCCACTCCCCCTCGTAGTTTATGTGCTGTAGGTACAGTAGAGAAGTCAGATATTGAAAAGCTTCAAGAGCAAGTGGCAGCGTTGTCTGTAAACCAAGGAGTTGGAAGTTCTGCGCAGGGACAGCAAACTGATGTGATCTGTGGACTGTGTCAAGGTGCTCATGCAACTGACACATGCGAGCAAGTCACAGCTGAGAGCTGTAACTATGCAGGAGCCTTTCCAAATAGACACCCGAATTTGTCTTATTCAAACAACAACGCCTTGAACTCACATCTCTTGAACAAGCCACAGCAACAACAATTCAATCCTCAGCAGAACCAAGGATTCAATCAGAACAGGGGCCAACATTTTCAGAATCCAGGTTTCCAACCTCAGATCCAGCAGAGGCCACCTCAGAATTTCCAGAACTTTCAGCCCAATCAGAGTTTCCAGCCTCAGTTTGTCCCAAACCAAGGCCAGTGGAATCAGAATCAGCATCAAAATCAGAATCAGAATCAAAAGCCTCCTTCAAGGCTTGAGAATCTGATGACTGATTTCATCACTAGTCAGAAAGAGATCAACAATCAACTGCAGGCCTCCATCAGAAATGTGGAGACCCAAGTTACACAGATGGCTAATGAGATGCAGAAAAGGGACAAAGGAACATTGCCTAGTACTGCGGAAAAGAACCCGCAATGCAAGGCAATAACCTTGAAATCTGGAAGAGTACTAGCTGGACCAAAGGGAGCAGATACTGGAGCAGAATGTGAAGAGGATGATGTTGTTGACAATGTTGGTAAGGTAGCTGATAATGGGAACGAAGCAGAAAAAGAGACAGCCGAATTGCAGACTGAAACTGCGCCCGAAATGGCTGAAACAGATAAGGGTACAGGTGAAGGTACAACTTCCTTCCCTTCACCACCAAAAATTGCTAATAACAAGTACATGCCCAGGATTCCTTATCCTGCGCGGCTTAAAAATAAAGAACATGATCTTAAATTCAAGAAATTTCTGCAACGATTAAAGTCTGTAGAGATAACCATTCCTCTCACTGAAATGATTTCCGAAATGCCCATCTATGCTAAGTTCTTGAAAGAATTGATTTCAGGAAAAAGGCAGGTTGAGCAGGAAGAGGTAATTGTTCTCAACAGCACATGCAGTGCCATCGTTCAGAGGAGAATGCCTGAAAAGAAAGAGGACCCCGGATGTTGCACACTTCCAGTACAATTCGGAAAGGCCAAAGTGAGTATGGGGCTTTGTGATTTAGGATCAAGCATCAATGTGATGCCACTAGCTATGGCCGTTCGCCTTAAGCTTGGAGAAATTCAACCGGTCAAGATGAGACTGCAACTTGCAGACAGATCGATCACTCAGCCCGTAGGAATCCTTAAGGATGTTGTGGTCAAAACCGGGCAGGTTCTTTTCCCGGTCGACTTCATCGTCCTCGACATTGAAGAGGATTCTGAAATGCCGCTTATCCTTGGACGCCCATTTCTAGCCACTGGTGGTGCACTGATTGACGCTAAATCCGGAAAAGTCACCTTAAGGGTCGATGGCGAGGAGATCATCTTTGATATGGAGAAATTGCAGAAATTTCCGAATGACAGTTCTTGTTTTTCATTTGAAAATGTAATAGTTAGGGAAGAGCTAGACTCTGAACTTGATTGTGAAATGATGCTGGATGAACCATCAAAGCAGGTACTGAAGCCTGCTGGCGTGGAGCACAAAGGATGCAAAGCCGTTCACTTCGCCGATCCCGAAACAGGGGATTTGGAGGAATTTGACGGCATCGACTTCCATGATGACGCCAACCAAGAGGAAGAAGAGGATCCTGTACTGATGCAGGATCCCGAAGGTAAATCTGTTCTCCCACTACCCATTTCTCGCAAACTACTCCCTTCCGTTGAATGCCCACCAGAGCTTGAACTTAAAACATTACCCGATCATCTCAAGTACGCGTTTCTCGCAGAACATAAAAAGTTACCCGTGATTGTTTCGGCTAAGCTCTCCCAAGAGCAAGAAAATGCTCTGGTGGTCGTTCTTAAGAAACATGTACATGCAATAGGTTGGACCATTTCTGATATAAAAGGAATAAGCCCTTCTATTTGCATGCACAGGATTCTAATGGAAGAAGAGTTTAAACCCTCCCGTCAACCTCAGAGGCGATTGAACCCCCTTATGCAGGAAGTGGTAAGGAAAGAAGTTATCAAGCTCTTAGATGCTGGTATAATCTATCCTATCTCTGATAGCAAATGGGTTAGCCCAGTGCAGGTCGTACCCAAACGAGGAGGGATGTGCATAACCAAGAATGAGCGAGGAGAAGAGGTTGCAACCAGGCCAGTGACCGGATGGAGAGTTTGTATCGATTACCGGAAGCTGAATGAGGCCACACGCAAGGACCATTTTCCATTGCCATTCATTGATCAGATGCTTGAGAGGTTGGCAGGGAGAGAGTTTTATTGCTTTTTGGATGGTTATTCTGGTTATAATCAGATTGTTATTTCCAGTGAAGACCATGATAAAACCACTTTTACTTGCCCGTACGGCACTTTTGCCTATCGACGGATGCCTTTTGGTTTGTGCAATGCACCTGCTACTTTTCAAAGATGCATGATGTCTATTTTCTCTGAATTTATCGAAAAATGCATTGAGGTCTTTATGGATGACTTCTCTGTATATGGAGATACGTTCGAAGATTGTTTGACCAATCTTGCTAAAATTTTAAAGAGGTGTGAGGACACTAACTTGGTTTTAAATTGGGAAAAGTGCCATTTTATGGTCACTGAGGGCATAGTGTTAGGTCATCGCATTTCTCGTGCAGGCATTGAAGTTGACCCAGCCAAAGTTTCCATCATTTCCAATCTCCCTCTTCCTAACTCGATCAAATCAGTTAGGAGCTTCTTAGGGCATGCCGGTTTTTACCGGCGATTCATTAAGGATTTCTCTAAAATTGCCAAGCCGCTCACTAATCTGCTTTGTAAAGAAAATCCTTTCTTAATAAATGAAGCGTGTGTCCAAGCCTTTGACACGCTCAAGAAGATGTTGGTTTCTGCACCGATAGTGCAACCACCCGATTGGTCAATACCTTTCGAGGTAATGTGCGATGCTAGTGGTCTCGCCGTAGGCGCAGTTCTTGGACAACATAAGGATGGGAGACACTGCGTAATTCATTACGCGAGTCACGCCCTGAATGAAGCCCAAGTTAACTACACCACAACGGAGAAAGAGATGTATGCTGTAGTCTTCGCGTTTGACAAGTTCAGACAGTACCTGATAGGTACAAAGACCATAGTATACACCGATCATACAGCATTGAGATACTTGTTTAGCAAACAAGATGCAAAACCTCGATTAATCAGGTGGGTACTTCTGTTGCAAGAATTCGACATCATAATAAAAGATAGGCGAGGTCGAGATAATGGTGCTGCTGACCACTTATCTCGATTAGATAATGATAAAAAGGAAAAAGCCGTCAATGAAGATTTCCCGGACGAACAGTTGTTCGCATTGCATCTGCATAATCAAGCTTGTCCATGGTTTTCCGACATCGCTAACTTCTTGGCATGCGGAGTAACCCCTCAGTTCTCGAACTATCATCAGAGGAATAGGTTCAAACGAGATGTATTAAGTTACTTCTGGGAAGAACCTTATCTCTTCAAACACTGCCCTGATTTAATAATCAGGCGATGTGTGACTGAGCATGAAGCTTATCAAATTGTCAGAAAATGCCATGAATCAGAATATGGAGGTCACCATGGTCCCGCTCGAACGGCCCACAAGGTCCTCGAATGTGGATTTTATTGGCCTCACATCTATGAGGATTGCAGGACATTTGTTAAGGGCTGTGACAGATGCCAAAGATTAGGAAACATCTCCAAGAGGGATGAGATGCCTCAAAAGGGGATTCTCACACTTGAGATCTTTGATGTATGGGGCATTGACTTCATGGGACCGTTTCCACCATCTGGTGGAAACTACTATATCTTGGTAGCTGTCGATTACGTATCCAAATGGGTCGAGGCTGTCGCATTACCGACCAATGATGGTAGCCAAGTCATCAAGTTCCTCAAGAACAACATTTTCAGTCGATTTGGCGTACCTAGGGTGGTGATATCTGATGGAGGAACACACTTTATTAATAAAGGTTTTGAAACTTTAATGAGTAAAAATGGGATCCTCCATAAGATAGGCACGCCTTACCATCCTCAGACTAGTGGTCAAGTCGAAGTATCCAATCGCGAAATCAAACACATACTCGAAGCCACTGTCGGGATAACCCGTAAGGATTGGGCACGTAAGCTCAATGATGCTCTATGGGCATACCGCACAGCATATAAGACTCCCATCGGGATGTCTCCATATAGGCTAGTCTTCGGAAAAGCCTGTCATTTGCCTGTAGAGCTAGAGCATAAAGCTTACTGGGCCGTTAAAACGCTTAACTTCGATCCGAAAGTTGCTCAGAGCAAACGTAAGTTGGACCTCAATGAAATTGAGGAAATACGAGCGCAAGCTTATGAAAGCTCTCGAATTTACAAGGAGCGGACCCAGAAGTTGCACGATCGCCGGATCAAACCTAAGTATTTTTATGTTGGCCAACATGTGTTATTGTTCAATACTAGGTTGAAGCTGTTCCCCAGAAAGCTCAAATCTAGATGGGAAGGACCACATGAAGTACTAGAGGTGTTCAAAAATGGAGCTGTCAGGATCCGAACTGGCAGGGGCGACATAGTGGTGAATGGACAACGATTAAAAGAGTACCTCGGACAGTTCGATCCGGAGAAAGAAAGCCAAGCAGTAGCAGACCCGGCTTACACTCAATAAGAAACAGCAAAAAAAAAAAAAAAAAAAAAAAAAAAAACACAAAAATTTTAGCTTATATATATATATAGTATATATTTACAGTACTTATTTCATGATGAGCAAGTACCCAAAGATCAATTAAACATTTAGAGTACTAAGACTCTAAATGTGAGGATGTTGATCTTTGGAGAAAATCTAATGCATTTCATTCATCTATCTTGCAGAAGTTCGGAACCCCCAAAAAGAGGAGCAGATAAGAGTAACATGGAAAACCAGGTTCTTGGTTGGATTAGTTCCATAAGTCTAAGAAAACGTTTTCGGGAATTGAAGAAATTCAATACCCGAAACAAAATTCACAGATAAATGGAACTAACACAACCTAAGTTTATGCAAGTGGATTGTCTAATTTTCAGCCCAGCATTTTGAATTTACTTGGACTAAAATTCATTTAGCCCAAATCAAATAAAATGGACTCAGGCCCAACATCACACTCGGGCCCAGTCCAAGAAAATTTGAAAATTCAAAAATTCTTTGTCGCAGAAGGTCCTTTGTCGTGATGTCATACATCGCGACCAGGTCCTGTTCCGCGACAAACCCCCTTTTTCCTCTTAGGGTTGTTCCCCCCTTGTTTGGCCTCCACCCATACAGACGGCCTCCACCATCTCTTTGGGCCTCCATGGCCTCCACCCATACAGACGACCTCCATTCTTACGGACGGCCTCCACAATCTCTTTGGCCTCCATCGTCCGGGCTGTTGTCTACGCGGCCTTCCTCTTCCGGATATATTTTCATCAACTTGGAGACGCGTCCTCCCTTTTCCGGATATGGGCTTTTGGAGATGTGTCCTCCCTCTTCCGGATATGGGCTTTTGGAGACGCGTCCTCCCTCTTCCGGATATATTTTATCCAATTGGGCTAATTAATTCGGATGAACAACTTCATTGGGCTTACTACTTTTTTGCTATGTTAACAGATGCCCCCCTCGCGCATTTTGTCTGATTAGCATTTTAAGACAAACTTGCGCGCTTTAAATCTAGGGTTGGGATATTAAAGCCCAATAAGGCCCACTAGGTTGAAAACCCTAGCCCTATGTAAGCCCCTCATTCCAAAAATTTGGAAAGTTTCCAAACACACTTCACTTCCCAAATTTTCTTTTCCCTCTCAATTCTCTCCTTCTCCCGCCGACGAGATTCCGGCCGCCGCCGCCGCCAGGGGATCTCCGCCAGAGAGCCGCCGCCGGGCGCTGCCATTCCAGGCCGCCAGCAAGAGGGCCGCCGCTGGGCGCTGCCACTCCTTCGCGAGGCAGACCGCCGTCGGGAGGGCCGCCGCCACCTTGAGGCCGCCATCGCCTCTCGCGCTTCGGGAGGCCGCCATCTGCTGCCTTCTCCGAGGCCGCCGTCTCTCTTCACGCGAGGCCGCCATTGCCTCGCTCGGAGGCCGCCATTGCCTCGCTCCGAAGCTCCGAAGGCCGCCATCCCTTGGTGACCGCCACCCTTGGAAGGCCGCCGTCTTGATCGCGAGCACGAGGAGACCGCCACCTTCAATTGGGCACGAGGCCGCCACCGCCACCAGGGAGCCGAGGCCGCCACCGCCGTCAGGGGGTTGAGACCGCCACCACTGCTCGCCAGGGCCGCCGCCGCTGCTCGCCAGGGCCGCCACCTCTCGAGCAATCGGAGGCCGCCATTCCCCTAGCGCTTGGGGCCGCCACCGCCGTCTGGAGTTGAGGCCGCCACCGCCACCAAGGTGTCCAGGCCGCCATCCTCATCATGGATGAGGTAAGTTCCACATGCTCTCTTGTCTTGATGTATATTTTGGTGGAAGCCTGTCACATGTGTTAATATTTTGGCGAAATACATGGTAGATGCGGAACTGAATTTCCTGCTAGACTTGTCCCTGTTGATCTTGCTGAATTTATGTATGTATAGTGATTTCGACATGTATTTCTGATAACATGAATTCCAGCTAAATCACTTGTCTCCACCTTGTTTTGTCATTGCATGACTTCGACATAGAGATGATTCTAGCTAGACTAGTTATCTCTTGTTATTGCCTTTCATGATTTCGACATAGGATTTAGAGAACATAGCCTACCGTGACATAGGACCTAGCTAACCTAGTATCGCTTCCTTAGTCATCCCACGCTTTGCTCATGACATAGGATCTAGTAGACGATACCACTCCGGCCGCCACTCACAAATTATCCGGATCATCATCGGCCGCCACTCAGGGGCCTCCAGTCCCATCAGTTCAGGCCGCCATTTCATCCGCTCTGGCCGCCACCCCCTTGACAGGGTTTGCTGCTTCGTCGTTTCGTGGCATGGCTTTTCAGGTTTTGAACGTTTTCCTTAGGTTCAACGACCTTGTCTAGGTTCACCAGGTTTACCTCATAATGGCTCACCTCTAAACCTTCATGATATAGGATGTTGCCAGATCCGTTCCTTCCTTAAACAATCAGACCGCCACTGCCAGCGTCCAAAACCCCTTCCAGGCCGTCACTTCGGCTTCCCCCACGACCCAGGTTCATTTTGCTTTATCTTCTCCTTTAAGGTGGTCTTTGTCTTCGTCGTTTAATCCCGGTTGTTTGCTTTACTACAGAGTCCGCTTATTCCGGATTCTGATGATGAGTTTCCCGCGGCTGATCGTCGTGAGTCGGAGCCTTTTTTGCGGCCGTTTCATAGCACGACTGCGCACGCGGATGTAGCCAAGGATTTTTTATCATGCCGTCTTCCAATTACTAAAGCTTCATTTACGACTGCCTTCGTGTCTCAGACTAAGGCCATTCGATCTCACCGGAGTGGCCTTACTTCTTCCAACTCGAGGGTCAACGCTGATGATGATAGTAATTTGGGCAAGTATATTACATGGATGGAGAGGATGAGTGGTCGTGCTCCTGAGTGGGCTGCTTGGGGTATTGAGGAGGCTATCACACTTTCTACCAGGCCAATAGTAGTACATCACCGCTTGATCTATTATCTGATGGGTTTTTGGAATTCTTCGGTCAACGCTTTCCAGTTCCCTTGCGGCTTCATTGGTCCTACTCTTCTCGATGTCGCGATGATCACAGGACTTCGCATAGATGGAGCCGAGCTTACACATTCGGGTGTTGATGATCCCGCACTTGGTTCATCCATTTGTCCTCCGGGCAAGTTTGCCAGACGATATGCGCCATATATTGACCATAATATGACTACAGTAGATTCTGCCTCTACACGGGATGAGCATGTGGCTTTCCTCTTGATGTGGTTTAGCCGATTCATCATATGCACTAGTGCTCGTACCGTTTTGCGCACTGCCCTCCCTCTCGTTCTAGCTATTATGAGTCCGGAGTCTCGAGCTACGGGCTCTTACTTCCTTGGCACCCTATTCAGTGGCATGGCCAAGGCGTCCGGCATGTTAGCTAGCGGACGGGATCCTGCTACCACGGCTTTCGGACCATTCTGGTTTCTGCAGTTATGGGTCCAGTTGTACTTTCCCCAGCTGTTCGTCCGTGTATCTCGCCCTGGTCCGAGGGATGTGACAGATGGTCTTCCGCTAGGTAGGATATTGGCCGCCGATTCGGTGAGGATTAGCAGAGACACTCTCCTATGATGGGATGGTCTGAGGATCATCCGTTGGTGTTATCATTATCGGCCATCCTATCATGACCTCTACGTGTATGCCCCCATTGGCCGATTGCTCTCCATTCTTTTATGTAGGCCCGACCGGCCGCACGGCCTTTACGGAGAGAACACTTGGAATATCAGTATGAAGCCTCATATGCTCTTGAGCGGGCTTCATCCTCATACAGCTGAGCCGTACTGTCCTCAGTTATTAGCTCGTCAGTTCGGCTGCCATCTCGGGCTTCCTCGCCGAGTGATATGGCCTGCCCCTTTCAGCCATGACGCGAGATTGACACTTACTGATGCTGCGATTAAGGCGATACTGGCTTCCTTGTCCCGTTTGACGCATTCCAGTTATTTGCCTTTTACTCCTACGTGGTCGCTTGCTGCCGGCTTTATGGCGTGGTGGACGCCCTATATCACTTCTATTTTGCCGCTACATAATGAGCTTACGTCCCGTTTTGGAGGTCCGCTGCGTGATTCCTCCTCACAGCGATCCAGTACTGTGGCCACTTCTTCTTCCCGTAAGCGCCGACGAGGTACGTCAGACTCTATTTTTCTATTCATACTGCATATCTTACGCAGGTACTTAAACGTTGTTCTTCTGTCCACAGCTGATGATGGGACGAGTGACGAGGCATTTAGTGATGGGAGTGACGAGGACGTCCCAGTTAGTGACGGGCGTTCTAGTTCGGACAAGGAGGAGACGAGTTCTAGTGATGAGGAGGCACATTCTGGTGAGGGGGGTCATGCGGGTGACATGGACGACGACGAGCATGAGGAGGATGATTCTGATAATCCTGCAGAGATTGCGGATGATTGCGGCCAGGCGGATGACCCTATTGATGACGTTCCCGTGGCCGTCGATGCCTGGTACTCTTCTTCTGTAGGTAGATCTTCTGAGTCTACGGAGGAGATGTTAGCTCGTGCTGACTATATCATTCTTCATGGCCATGATGATCCTAGGTATCAGACTAGTGCCACGGTGACTGGCACTGATGATCCTATGACTACTGTTGCTCATCAGGTATGTTTCTCTACTTTAGATTTTTACTCTTTATTGCTTCTGATACTGTAACAACATTCCTCTTGGTTGGTGCAGATGGATCCACATTCCCCTAGGACAAATGATGCAGTTGGTTTAGCTGACCACACGTTGGCCTCTCAGGTATTTTTGAGTTGCGTCTTCACCTATTCATATTTTGATTAAACTAGGTGCTTTGAGAATATTCGCCCTCCAGCTTCCTGCAGATACCACTCAGACTGCAGACCGCGTTTCCGAGACTACTCAGACTGACCCTTCGGTGATTCCTCAGGTATTCTTCAATGATTTATGTCGCCTCTTGTTTTCTTCTTGAAGGACATGTTCTAAAGATCTCCCTTTCCAGATTCCCCTAGACCAGGCGGGTCGCCCTACTATTGTTGCTCCTATTACTTCTGCTGATGCGGCCGTGCTGCCTCCTCTGGTATGTCTCATTTCAGCTTGCATGGTTATAAGATTTTCTTCGCATATACTCATGTGAAGCTACCCTCAGGCACCCGCGGTTCCTCTCCCGATTCCGGTGACCTCTTTGTCTTCTGATCCTCAGGTACCCGGCTCGATTGATGGAGTTATTAGTTCGTCGTGCGAGGCGTTCGACCGCCTCTTGTCCACCCATACCAATCTCCTTTCCACCGAGGTGGTTTCTAGTCTAGATCGCCTGCTGGATGATGTTGCCGCAGTTCCTGCATTTGCTGAGGATGCTGACTTCCTTGGATTCTCAGATCTCATCTTTGACCTATCCATTGCTTACCCAGCCTTTAGCAGGTCCGCGGATCAGTTCGCCCAGGAGCTGACGCTGCTTGATGACCTTGAGGCGCAACATCGTGACCTTTGTTCTCAGATGGATGTTCTCCGCCCCCAGCGCGATCAGTTGATTGTTGATCGCGAAGTTAGAGAGAGCCGCAGATCCCATCTTGAGGGGTTTATTACACGAGCAGAGCACGATATTGAGGAGGCCGAGCGTATTATTTTGGAGAGGAGGAGCGCCATTCAGGGAGCTAGGGAGGAGCTAGCTTCACTGGAGCCTGCCTTAGCCGACATTTCCTCCCGAGCTACTGAGGTGGGGACTGCCTACGATCGCTTAGCCGCAGACGAGAGTGATTTATCGACTGAGTTGGCGGGAGTTCGGACTCGTCGGCTTCGATTATCCGTTCGTGCTCGCGCTTCCGCGGCCGCACTTCATCGCCTGACGGATATTTTTGGGCGTATTCGTGACCAGTGGGCCCTCATGCGTCGGTGCATATTGGGCGATGGGACGCAGCCTCCCGTTTAGTTTCTAGCACTGCTTTTCAGTACGCTTCTGGGTCAGCCCATCGGCCTTGTGATGGGCAGTTTCTGCTTTTGCTTTGGGATATTATTGCTATTTTTGGCCGAACTTGTGATTGGCCATTTTGGACGTACTCATGTTTCTTACTCAGATTCCCATACTGATGGATAGAACATTTTGAGATATTTTGCATTTATACTCTGTTTGTGTTCTTGGCCATCGATGTCCATCAGTTTGTATGCACCATTAAGTAGTCTTTGCGTAACAATGAATGGTCCTTCCCAATTTGGAGACCACTTGCCTCTTTCATTGTCACGCACCCCCGAGGGTAGAATCACCTTCCATACTAGGTCTCCCTCGTTAAAAATTTTGCCTCGAACCCTCTTGTCGTAATGTCTCGCCATTCTCATCTTTTGGCGACGGATATTTTCCAGAGCGGTCAGCTTGTCGTCGTCTGCTGTCTCCAATTCTTGCAACATGGCCTCTTCATACTTAGATAAGTCTAAGTGATGCTGCTGAGCCACCCTTAGAGAAGGAACTGTTATTTCCAAAGGTAAAACGGCGTCATGACCATATGTCAAGTAGTACGGCGTAAACCCTGTAGCTGTGGATTTAGAGTTTCTGTAAGCCCATAGAACCTCTAATAAGGTCTCATGCCATTTCCTAGGCTTCTCGCCTACCGCCTTTTTGATCATACTTATTAAGATCTTATTGGTGGCTTCAGCCTGACCATTTGCTTGGGGATAGTACGGAGTAGAATGATAGATGCGGATCCCAAACTGCTTGGCAAAAGCTATAAACTTTTCGCCAGTGAACACTGTTCCTTGATCGGCAGTGATTGTTTGGGGAATCCCAAATCGATGTATGAGCTCAGTTACGAACCTAATTACATCGCTTTGGTCAATTTTCCTCATTGGCCACGCTTCTACCCATTTGGTGAAGTAATCAGTGGCCACTAGTATGAATGCATGGTTTTTGGATGACGGTGGATGAATTTTTCCAATGATGTCCATCCCCCAGCCACGGAATGGCCAAGGCTTAATGACTGTGTGTAATTCTTCCGCCGGCACCCTTTGAATTGGGCCGTGCTTTTGGCAAGCTTCACACCCACGAGCATACGTGATACAGTCCTCCATGATGGTTGGCCAAAAGTATCCATGACGGTGGATGCTCCATCTCATGCTCGGCCCTGCCCGATGAGAGCCGCATATCCCCTCATGGACTTCTCCCATTACCAACTTAGCATTCTTGGGGCCTATACACTTGAGCAATAATCCATCAACCGCCCTTCGGAATAGTTCGCCATTGACCAGTACGTACCGCAGAGCTTTTACTTTTAGCGAGTTATCTCCCCCAGATGACGGGTTCTCGAGATACTGTATGATCTCGGTCCTCCAATCACCATTCTCTTGCTGGCCCTCAGGTTCACTTGTGACGGTGGCAATGTGTGGTGCCCCCCTAGGGCGACAAGACTGCCAGCCTGAAGCAAGTTGTGCAGCTTCGTTGGCCTCTTGATTTTGGCTTCTGGGCACATGTGTGATGGTAGCGTCCGAAAACTTGCTTAATAGTTCTAGTGCTGTCTCATAGCACTTAATCAATCTGGGACTCTTGCATTCATATTCTCCGGTTAACTGCTTCAGGATGACTTGGGAGTCTCCAAAAATTGTAATTGATTTCGCACCTTTAAGCAATGCAGTTTCGAGGCCAAATATCAAAGCTTCGTATTCTGCTTGATTGTTGGTGGTGCCAGGCTCTAACTCCCGAGCGAGCTTCCAATGTTCCCCAAGAGGACTAGTGATTGTAATGCCGGCCCCCGAGCCGCTGCTTGCACAAGATCCGTCAAAGGTTAACTCCCATGGTTCGAATCCTATAAAGGAAGCTTCTCTGGGATCTTCTGACAGAACCAACGAAGGGTGTTGAGCTAAGAAATCAGCTAAAGCTTGTCCCTTGACTGCCTTTTGAGGAACGTGCACAAGGGTAAAAGGACTGATCTTCATAGCCCACTTAGCTTGTCTACCCTTCAATGCTGGTTTGCGCAAAAGGGTTTTCACCAAGTCAAAGGGAGCCACTACATGAATTGTTCTTGGCAGCATGTAGTGTTCTAACTTGTTGCAGGAGTATACTAGGGCGTAGCACAATTTTTCTAATGCAGTATATCTTACCTCTGGCCCTTGTAGAGTCTTGCTAAGGTAATAGATAGCCCTCTCCTTGCCGCCTTCATCGTCTTGTGCAAGCAAGCATCCGATAGATTCTTCGGCTGCCGATATGTATAGTTTCAAAGGTATTCCAGGTTTTGGCGGCACTAATACTGGAGGATTGACCAATGCTCTTTTTATTTCTTCGAAGGCTGCTTGATGCTCAGTCGTCCAAAGAAACTTCTCGTTCTTTCTTCCTTTAAGCAAGGTAGTGAACGCTTTCATCTTGCCGGCAGCATTGGCAATGAATCTCCTTAGGAAATTGATTTTACCCATCAATGACTGCAATTCTTTGAGATTGGTTGGCGCACGAGCCTCCATGATGGCCTTAGCTTTGTTCTGGTCTACCTCAATGCCCCTCTCATGCACCAAGAAACCTAGGAAATTTCCTGCTGCCACTCCAAAGGCACACTTAGCTGGATTAATTTTTAATCCATGTTGCCTCATTCGGATAAAGGCACTTTCCAGGTGAGCCAAGTGTTGGCCAAATTCACATGATTTTACCACTATGTCATCAATGTACACTTCAAGTGTGTGACCAATTAAATCATGAAAAATCATGTTCATGGTTCTTTGGTATGTTGCCCCCGCGTTTTTTAATCCAAAGGGCATGACCACCCATTCAAAGATGCCGACTGGCCCTGGGCAGCGAAAAGCTGTTTTATGCACATCATTTTCAGAAATGAAAATTTGATTGTATCCAGAATAACCATCCATTAATGATAAAAATTTGTGGTCGGCGGCCGCATCAACAAGCATATCGGCCATAGGCATCACATATTCATCCTTGGGTGTTGCCAAGTTTAAATTTCTAAAGTTTATACAGACTCTTAATTGACCGTTCTTTTTTATAACAGGTACAATATTTGCAAGCCATTCCACATAACGACAAGTTCTAATGTAACCTGCTTTAAGAAGTTTCTCGATTTCGGCCTTTATTTTTGGGATGGTGTCTGGGTCGAACCGTCTTGGCGGCTGCTTATGAGGTCTGAACTCTGGGTGCGTTGGTAACTTATGTTCCACTAGCTCCCTTGATAGTCCTGGCATATCTGTGTACTGCCACGCAAAACAATCCTTATACTTATGAATCATCTCTACTAGCTGGCGTCGTTTTTCATCTGATAATGACGCACTGATCTTGGTCAACTTTGGTTCTGCCTCTGTCCCGAGGTTGATGTCTATAAGTGGTTCATTGGCTTCTGGACTAGGCAACGTCCGCTTTATAGGAGATGGCCACTCAGATGGCCGAATGTCAGTTGGATTTTTGGACTTGATCTCGGCACCCATCATTATTTCAGTGTTGGCGAGCCGCTGCAACAAGTCTTTATAAATGTCGTAGCTGCTTGTCATGCAGAGCATGATGTTTCATGTCGGCTATATGCAGAACGTAATTTGAAGCCGCTTGTTGTGAAATCTATGGATTCCAGATCCATGTTCATACCAATTAAGGCTGATGCAGGTTGAATGTCTTCTAAGTAGAAAATCGCCTCATCATTGTTGGCGTCCGGTCCTGCAAAGGGTTGAGGATCTGCCTCCACCAATTCTATCTGGTCACCATCCCAAATCAACAACTGTTGGTGGAGGGTGGATGGCACACACTGCGCCATGTGAATCCAGTCGCGCCCAAGCAATGCTGAGTAACACGTCTTGGATTTCACGACAAAAAAGGCCACCTTGATGGTCTTGGATCCAATAGTGACGTCCGCCGTTATGAATCCGGCAGGTTGTGTTGCTTCTCCTACAAAGCTGCACATTCTGACCCTGGTAGGGATTAGATCCTTTTCACTCTTTCCTATCTTCCTCAAAGTCGTCATCGGCATCACATTAGCTGCCGCTCCATTATCAACAAATACTCTGTTTACAGGACGCCCATCGATGTGAGCCTTAACATACAAGGGCTTCAATTGCCTTGTCTGGGCAGCTTCGGGTTTGGCAAACTGTGCCATAGCCAACTTTGAAGCATCATGTCGGCTGCCAAGTTCTTGCATGGGAGGTGCATCCCTGGTTGGATGGGACAATTCGGCTATCATTTCATCCATTCTTTCGATAAGCCTTGCGAATGATGGCTCTTCCTCATCCCATATTTCGGATTCGGTATCGCTTATTTCTTCATCAGCCGCCAATCCAAAGACCCGTATAGGCACGGAGGGATCATTTGGCCCTTCTTTCCTATCGTCGGCTTCTTTAAGTTCTTTGTCCAATTCTTTCCAAAAAACCTCATCTTCAAAATCCATGCCGTCTAATTCAAAATGAGGCTCCTCATCAATATTGAGGTTTACATTATCCCACATATCGTCTTCATACCCTTCGTCAATATTCATGTCTTCCATCGTGCCATATTCATTGGTCACGATGCCTAGGGCGCTAATCCCAACTTTCGGCTTATCGAGATTGGCCTCCACAGCGGCCTCCACCTCTGTAGGTGTAATATCACCAAAATTCACTTGTGATGCCTCATTGGTCGCTTGGAGTGCTTCACTAGTTGATCTTGTTTCCTCTTGTGTCTGTGACTTCTTCTGGGTTTCTACAGTTTTGCAATAGGCCGTGAATCCTTCAAAACTGTGTGGTTCACTTCCAAATTCACCGGCTTCATGAGCCGCCAAATACGCCATGTATTTCATCAGTACACTAGCCATAGCCATGTTTGAAGGAGTCATGTCCATTTTGTCTAGCTTCTCAATGAACTTTTGTCCCGCAGATTTGACCTTGTTTCCTCCTTCATCAGATTCGGTTGTGGCGACCGCTTTTCCTTTGTCATTAGAAGCTGATGATGAAGCGTTAGTCTGAAGAAGTCCAGCTTTGGTTACTTTAGGCCTTGGTGATGATGACAGCTGAGGCTTTCGTTCTACCCATTGCAGCCTCTCTCGTGCTGGCCTCTCAGTGGTAGAAGATGATGGTGGTTGTAACCTCTCCCTCACTGGCCTCCTGGTGGAGGAAATCGGTGGCTGCATCCTCTCCCGTATTGGTTCCCTAGCGGAAGGTGATGGCGCCTGAGGTGGTCTTCTTGAGACCTCATAAAATCTTTCTTCACGAGGTGGTATGGGTGAATCAGGCTTCTTTGCCACCGTCCTACTGTGTGTCTTCTCGTGAAGGGGTCTCTGCTGTTGGGATGTCTCTCCTTTGAAATAAGTTGGTTGTATTGGCTTCCGAGGCTTGGAAGATTCCAACTTATGAATTTGTGCCTCCCACTGCCGCATTTCCTCGGCATATCGTCTTTGAGCCCGCCTAAATTGACTCCTGGTCATGGGTGGCGGCTCTTTGTGGGTGGCTTTGTTTTGAGCCCTATTCTTCATCCACCTTTCAGTCTCAACTGGGTGTTCTGGTCGCCTCATCAAGGTTGGAACCACCTGTACACCATGCCTATAATCACGAGCAATAGGTTGGTGTTTCCCATTTTCATGGATTTCTACCGCCTGCTTAGAGATCTCAACTCTCAAAGGAGGGTTCTTCTTCTTGTGGTGCTCTCTTTCTTCAGCTTCCAGGACCTTCTTAAAGTCCTCCTTCGTCATGTTCTTAAACCTGGGTTGTTTACCGCACAACTCTTTTCTTTCATAATCGGACTCATCAGATAATAAGTCCACATCCTCCTCCTCGATTTCAATGTGTTCCTTTCCTCTATTATTCTGGTTACTGGAGCCACCATCTTCTGGATTTGGGATGAGTCCAGAAACACCAATTGGCAGCTGAGGGAATGGATCTAAATCCACTTTCATACCTGCAATTTTTAAACGACCCTCTTTTATTTTGTTCTGTATGGCCGTTCTAAAACTCCTGCATTTAGTAATGCTATGAGTATATGAATTATGCCACTTACAAAATGCTCGGCCTCGAATTTCCTCGGCCGCTGGTAATTTTTGCCCTTCAGGCAACTTGATCACACCGTCTTTGAGTAGGGCATCGAACACTTGGTCCGCTTTGCCCATGTCAAAAAGGTCTTCTTCAGGCTTATACTTAGCCTCTCTTTGTTTTGGCGGCTTGAGAGCCGCACATGTATGTGGTTTGGCTGTCTGTACTAGCTCAGCAACAGCCACCTCTACAGGTTCGTCCTCATCATCACTGAGTTTTATTTCTTCGAAATGGACTCGACGTATAGGACGTTTCTCTTCCTGCTCCCTCAGGAATTTTTCCACACGGGCCGCTCTCTCGGCCAGCTGGGCAAGGTCAGTTGCATCCTGCACAATTAAATGTTCTCTTAATTTCGGTAGCATATTAGCCACTGCTATATTGGCTATTTCTTTATCGGGTATTGCTATAGTACATCGGCCTTTAATGCGTTGTAATCTATTAATAAAAGAACTTGCCGTCTCATCGGCAAATTGTTTGGTGTTAGTGAGATCTGCAAGACTAACCTGCGACAGAGGTGTATAAAATCTGTCGTGAAATGCCCGCTCGAGATCGGCCCAATTTTGAATTGAATTTGGCCGCATGGCTGCAAACCAGACAAATGCGGGTCCAGTCAAAGAGGAACTGAACAATCTTAACTTCAGCCAGTCGTTGGCCGCTGCTTCCCCACACTAAGCAGTAAACCTGCCCACGTGTTCTACGGTTGATTTGCCGTCGTCCCCCGAGAACGTGGTGAACTCGGGCATTTTGAAGCCTTTAGGGTAAGGCTGCATGGTGTCTACCCAATCCGGGTATGGTTTCCTATAGGTGGGCCGTTCCATCGGCCTCAATTGAATGCCGAAATGTTGCTGCATCATATCTGCTAACGATTCGGGCGACACTACCGGCGCCTGTGTAGGAGGCATGGCAGCTTGTTGATATACGGCGGCCGGATGAGCCATGGCGGCCTGAGGCATGGCGGCCTGGACCATGGTGGCGGTTGATAATGGCCAAAAATGACCATTATTTTCAATCCATTTCTGTGTCTTAAACGGGCATTTGATCGCATTCCGGTCTTACATTAAGTAAGAAAGCAGCCGAATTGGACTAATTTATGCATAATTGTAAAAATAATAAGCTGGTGTGAAAAAGACATAAATATGTAATTTTATTACATATTTATGTTAGAAAAATCCAAAAACATGAGAAAAAGAAAAGGAAACAAAAAGATGGGAAAAAGATAGAAAAGCCCACAAAAAGAATATTTTCGGCCCATCTGGCCCAATCCAGCAGGCCCAGGAAGACCTTGGTTGCGAAAGCCCCTTGGCGCGATGCAGTGTTCCGCGACAAAGGCATGTTCCGCGACCAGGCAGCCCAAATAAAGAGGAGACCAGCCAAGCCCCTTGGCGCGATGACCTTTGTCGCGATGCAATGCTCCGCGACAAAGGCATGTTCCGCGACCAAGATGCACAAATAGAGACACAAGACCCAGTCGAGAAGCCTTGCCACATGCAGTGTGTTCCGCGACCAACTTGATGCTCCGAGACAAAGCTGTGATGTGTGTGATGTCTTAAGACACAAAGGGCTAGAATCAAGGCCCATGGGCTTAGGGTTACACTTCTATAAATATGAGGTGTCTCCCATGAGCTAGGGGTTGGAAAAAAGTGGTTGGAATTTTTGTAAGAGCTCTCTTGAAGGCAAGTTTAGGAGTTCTCCCTTAGGTAGTGTAGTGTAGGTTTATTTTCATGTATTATTTAATTCTCGTTCTTAGATTAGTTTAGTTTAGTGTTTACTTTGTGTTTTATGGTTTACAGTAACTAGATAGCCACTTTTACACCATGTTTTGGTTTCTAAACTTTTGTTTTAGGGTTTGTAATACCCAAATCATGGGTATTAACAACACCCCTTCAATAATATGGGAAAACATTCATCATTTGTGTCCCAAATCATGAAATGGGTCTCACACCCCATGGATTTATGCTTTCTTTTTCATTTTGGGGTCATTTGACCCCCATTTTGTTATTTTTATGTTTACTGTTGGCATATTATGGATAATGTTGTGTGGATGTGTGGTCAAACCCTAGATTAGGACTCCTGCTTTAATTTAATATTCTGCCCATCCTTGTTATTTTTGTTTAAGCATGTTCTTCTTTATTTTGAATGTTTCTTGCTCATTTTTAGCTTAGAATAGCTTTTTGATCTGAAATAGGGTGAGATCACGCTGTTTGCATGCCACTGTTCATTTCTGCTTTTTCTGACTTTTGTCCTGAACCACCTTGGGCGCCAACCGCCTTCTGGCGCGGAACCACGTTCCGCGACAAAGTGGCTGTTCCGCGACCAAGGTGTTTCAAGACACTTGTCTCCATAATTTAAAACCCTTTGTCGCGGAATACCTTGTCGCGGAGCCACGTTCCGCGACAAAACTGTCCATGCATAGCGACAAAGGAGCCAAACTCTTGCAATTTGTTTTCATGGCTTCTTGTCGCGGAATCATCTTGTCGCGGAGCCACGTTCCGCGACAAAATCCCATTATGAGACAGAAAAATTATGCCATGTTCCTTGATCTTTGAACACCTTGTCGCGGAACACCTTGTCGCGGAACCACGTTCCGCGACAAAATTTCCATGCATAGCGACAAAGGTTCAAATGCTTTAGAATTTTATGAAAACACTTTGTCGCGATGTCACTCTTGTCGCGGAACCACGTTCCGCGACAAAATCTTGCATAGCGACAAAGAGGCGTTATGCTGCTAAAAATTCTAAAAACTTGTCGGGATGTCCATGTCGCAGACTTCGGTCCGCGACAAAATTTATGATATCGCGACAAGGGTTCCTCTCCCTCTATTTAATCTCAAACAAACTTCATTCTCTTCCTATTTTATATTGCAACACTCACATCATAGCCCCACGGGTTAGGATGTAACATTCTGGAATTGCAATATAGGGTGTTATGCTGCCCAAATTTTGATTCTCCATTTGCATCACTTAACTGATTGAACCCTTGACTCATTAATGATTAAAGATTGAGATTAGCAATAATCAAACTTCAATAATCACCATGACTAAAGGACCTTTGTTCAATTGCCATTAAAACATTCTTGTATAAACAAAATCTCGATGGCTTAAACAGATAATCTGGACTGTAATTAATTATGGTAGGAAGGATTATTTAAGACCATCAATTGTGGACCCAATCCACAACCTTGCATGAGAAACCAATGTCTCTCATACAAGGGATCCTCTTTTGTTTCTTATTTATTTTGTCTTTGTGTGTTGTGTGGAACCATTAGTAAAGAATACATCAGACTAATGTTGGCGGGTACTCCCTCATGGATAACTAGCTCGTATTCTGGGTATTAATTACTAACTGTTATTTTGCATGGTCTGGATGGCTGTCAGTGGAAGCCTTGGCGGTTCGCCCATCCGGGGTTATAATAGCTGCTTGGCTGACTCCCATCCAGATACAGTTTTATTTTTATTATCTTAATTTCCAAACCTGAATCCCAATCCATACTGGGAGTCAGTTGGCATCAGTCAATGCCAACTGATGATCACTATAGAAGGGAAGCATGTAGGTTTTTATCCGAATTCACAGACAGTGGAGGCCCAACTGGTGTTGACACCACCATTATAGGGTCCAAGCTGTCTAAATTCGCTCCATCCGAGTGATTGGGAAATTGGACAGTAGATGTTTACAGTCCACCTGATTATTCTGCCATTACTTTGGTCCCTTGACCACTTCATTCTGTGTTTCACCTTCTGTCTAGACCCGCATCTATATTTTGGGTCAATTAATTTTACACTTCCCTATATCTTTATGCATGATAATATTATGTACTATTGTGGTCTGTTATTATTTTGGGATCCTTCCCTTGGACAATAGAAGTCTAGATCTTAAACAGATATTGCTCTATAAATTTCCAACAAAAACCTCTTTATAAAATCCGGATCTGAGTAAGGGATAAATTCTTCGGTTATGACTAATTCATATTCTGTCAAGGGTTGTATTTTGGGAAATTAAGAAGCAGATTCAGCGATTAGGTCTCGCCTAGACTGAAAGGGTCTGTGTTTTAACTGAGAGTCTAGTACCTGACAGGGAATGATTTTCAAATCCATTATTTTCCAAAATTGCTGGTTGATGGAAATGTAAGATTAAGTCCTACACCGAGATGGGGTCCACTTGGATTCAAATACAGTGTAGTAAATAATCTTAGAGGAACATCATCCAGGCCTTGGTTATTTTCCAAGATAGGGTTGAGTTTTCTTTCAACTGCTATCCTCTTCTGCCAAAGGCTACTTTTGAGTCCTGAGTGAGTGCATCCGGAACGAACTAATTCATTAGTTCGTTTCATTAGTTTGTACCTCATAATCACCCGGAAGGAAGTGAACACACTAGTGGTTCACCGAGAGCCAGGAATTCTTGATCAGTACTCCTTCATTCTGAGGGGGAGCTGTCTTTCACTACCAGGGTCAGATTTTCAAAACCTCCGAGTGATAGGATTTTAAATGCTTTCTTTACCGCTTTCTTTTAACCGCTTTCATTAGAGGTCACTCGGTTGTATTGAGAGTTGTGTAACTGCTACTAGGATCGACAGTTAAGGGATAGTTTAGGGCTTAATTCAAATCTTTGGGTGTGACATGGGAGAATGATAGTGGTACTTGGCATTTCAGTAAATGATGTGTCGGGTGTTGCTTTTCCACCACAGATGAAGTAACACACCCAGGCCAGGGCAGTTACGAATCTGTGGTATCTTAGAATTTGCGGTCTTAAGAACATGTAAACTCATATTGCAAGTACCTGTCTGTTAAAGGGAAAGCCTTATTGAGAGCATGAGAATTAGCTATCTGATAGAATTATCCTAAACAAAGATCTGCGTATGAAAATGGAAGTTTAATATTGCTGTATCTCACTCTTGTCCAATTTTCATTCTTTTCTTCCTGTCCCTTCTGTCTAAATTGTGACTCAACTTCACGGTTGGCACAATGTACCTTTTCCCTGCTTTCGTAGATAATGTTTACTGCATTCTTAGAATAATTCTTATCCGCTTTCTAGAATAGATTTATTTGCTTTGTAGATTAATTTAACTGCTTTCAAGATCTAGTTTAAATTCCCGTCAGTAGATATTAATCATCTTTCAAACCTATTGAGCAATACGAATGGAAAATCTAGTAAAACGACGTGGGACCTGCTTCTATCGCACATCCTCCAGTGAACGATCCGGTCTTACTATAAATTACTGCAATTTTTGACTCCGTGCGCTTTCGGGAGCACAGTTTCGTAACTACGAGCAATAAAAACATGACTACGTATAAATATATCCCTAATCACAACACCGCCATCATAAATTGGTTTCATTAAATAAAACCTAAACCAGGATCACGAATTTTCAGAAAATACTCATGTAGTGGGAATTAGTCAAAAGTTTCATGGCAGGAAATCATATGGCAAGAATTGATGAGAAGTATCATGGCATATTTGCCGGGGATCCTCAGTGTGACAGGCTGAAGGTCAACCTATCCCGGCTATGCCATGAGATTTGTCAACTTTTCATGACAGAGAGGACCACAGCGCCATTTGAAACCGAAGCACCATACTTGAGTAATAAAAAGATTAATACCCTTGACATATCCCTAAACCCTTTCCCGTGAATCATAACGCTTTTCATTTAATAAATCTGACCTGGTATAATTTTAGCAAAAGCTCGGGTTAACGAAACTTGTCAAAAGTTCCAGCGGTCGAGACCAAGTTGGTGGTCGGATGACTCGTGTTGATGGCCGGCCGACTTATGTTGGCGGCCTGAGGTTGCATGGCGGCCTGGTGTGAACTGGAGGCCTGGGTGGCCAAGTATGGACTGGCCTGTTGCTGGGCGGCCTGAAGTGGGTTGGAGGTCTGAAAGTGGGCGGCCTGCGGGGAGGCGGCCTGATGATATGTGGCCTGTGGTAATGGGGAGGCCTGATGATGGGCGGCCTGAGGCAATGGGGAGGCCACCTGATAGGAGGCCTGATGTAATGGAGAGGCCTGATGATGGGAGGCCTGAGGCAATGGAGAGGCCGCCTGATAGGAGGCCTGAGGCAATGGGGAGGCCTGATGATGGGAGGCCTGAGGCAATGGAGAGGCCGCCTGATAGGAGGCCTGATGTAATGGGGAGGCCTGATAGGAGGCCTGATGATGGGAGGCCTGAGGCAATGGAGAAGCCGCCTGATAGGAGGCCTGATGGAATGGGGAGGCCTGATGATGGGAGGCCTGGAGCAATGGGGAGGCCGCCTGATAGGAGGCCTGATGTAATGGGGAGGCCTGATGATGGGAGGCCTGAGGTAATGGAGAGGCCGCCTGATAGGAGGCCTGCGGGGAGGCCGCCTGGGCGGCCTGAGACACTGGGGAGGCAGCCAAAGGTATGTTGGTGCCTTGAGGTTGCAGGTGTCCTCCTCCAGTATTATGCACGGCGGCTGGGATGGAAGCCGCCACTCCAAATGGCGGCACAGATGCCATTAAGTATCCTGATGGAGCATACATCATAGGAGGTGGTGCTCCAAACTCAGATAGTGATGGCTGACCAGTCCCCCAAGTCCTTTGTAGACCGCCATACGGTCCTGTAACACTTGGTGACACATTCATGCCATGGATATATCCCTCTGGAGTATGCAGGGATCCACATATCCTGTCAGTTTGATCGGCCATGGCAGGCCGCAATACATCCATAAGGTGCCTTGTTAATAGAGGCATGAATTCAGCCATCGATTAATTCATCGATAGCCGTATTTGTTCCGAAAAAGTTGGGACCTGCATTATCCCCTGCGGTGGTTGAGAGGTAGTCGCTGTATCATCGACGTTCTCAGATGGTGTTCTTACTGGAGTTTCTTCAGGCAGCGACATTTCTCCAAATTTTTGTGTTAAGTCCCTTACTACTCGTCCAGATCTGAGTTGCATATACTTTCAAGCGGATATGGTTTCCACTTCGTGTCCCACTGGGCGTGCCAATTTGTTAACCGAGAATTTTTTATTGGACAATATTTGAAGAGGATTACAAGGATTACTAAGGGAATTACAAGAATTTAAGCAAAGCTGTAAAGGAATGGAAAATTTTGCAGGAATGTAAAAGCAGGAATTGAACTTGCAGAATGAAACAAGTGCAGGAATGAAAAAATGCAGAATGAAATCTCTCAAGGAGTTGTGTGTTGGGGTGTCCTCTCTCAAGTGCCTCCCTTCCTCCTTTTATAGGAGGAGGCCTCCTCCTGTATGGACGCGTGCGGCTTCCTGTTGAGACACAGGTGGCCTCCTGTTGAGACACATGCAGGGTTTAGGGTTTAGGCAGCCTGACTTTCTGTGACATGGTATGGCAGCATTCGGCACGCGAGGCGACTTTTGTGGCAGAGGTTGGTTAGGGTTGACCTCCACCATCTTTTCACTTTACAGACGGCCTCCGTCCTCACAAAGGCCTCCACCATCTCTTGGGCCTCCATGGCCTCCACACGGCCTCCATCCTCACGCGGCCTCCATCCTCACGACGGCCTCCACCATCTCTTGGGTCTTCATCGTCACGACGGCCTCCATCCTAGGGTTGGCCTCCATCCTACGTCTTGGCCTCCATCATAGGGTTGGCCTCCATCTTAGGGTTGGTCTCCATCTTGTTTGGCCTCCACCCATACAGACGGCCTCCACCATCTCTTTGGGCCTCCATGGCCTCCACCCATACAGACGACCTCCATTCTTACGGACGGCCTCCACCATCTCTTTGGCCTCCATCGTCCGGGCTGTTGTCTACGCGGCCTTCCTCTTCCGGATATATTTTCATCAACTTGGAGACGCGTCCTCCCTTTTCCGGATATGGGCTTTTGGAGATGTGTCCTCCCTCTTCCGGATATGGGCTTTTGGAGACGCGTTCTCCCTCTTCCGGATATATTTTATCCAATTGGGCTAATTAATTCGGATGAACAACTTCATTGGGCTTACTACTTTTTTGCTATGTTAACACACATGTACCCTTAAAACATCTCCTGTTTCAAAAAGCCACCTAATAGTTCTGAAAGAACATCAAGTCACTTGCCAAAATACAACTCGCGCATCTGTGCAAGTAATTTATTCAACACTTTTCACTTTTGATTTCGATCTTTTTAAAGTCAGAATTGCCTCTTTGTACAAAACAGATACAGCCGAAAAAGGAAGAAGAAAACAAGTAAAATCATCTGTGATTGAGGGAGTGGATCATCTTAGACGAAACCATACGACGACAAGCTGTATGGCGAATTGCCTCGTATAGCTACTTTGGTGATGGCTCAGTCAAAATGGCAATAACTTGTTCAAGCTGTTTCCTGGAAGTTAACCGATCGAGACAGGGCAGCTGGATTAGCCTGCAAGAGAGGTGATGCTGTCTCCATTTGTTTTTTCTCATCTGCCTTGGAAACTATATTGGAAACTATACAGGTGCAAGGTTAAACCGACACTGGAAACCTCCTCCATATGGACACACCAATTATCACTTTCTATGTTAGAGTTATAAATTAAAAAAGCTAATTCATATAACTCCAAATCCAGAGGCAAACAACTAAACAAGCATTCCAACTTGTGTGTGCCTGTCAGCAAGTTTAAATAACTGAAATTGGAGCAAAATTTTTGTTGAAGAAGCTTTTCAGAGAAAGGTTGGTGGAATTCCTTTGTTGGCCAAGGTTATTTTTTAATTAGCATTTATCCAAATCTTTCTTTCAAGAACAACAGATGATGTAGGTATAATACGGATTTGGTAATCGTCTTATAGAGATGTCCTAGATTTGCTTTACACCCACGTGCATTGCGGGTGCGTGTACTAACATAAAATTGATAATCATTTTAAATTTACGTGACGAAATAATAATAATAATAATAATATAATTAAATTTACATATAAATTTATATTATATGTTTTTAAAATTTACATCCCGCGGCTACCGCGGGCGGGTTGGCTAGTATAGTCAATATCAACTGTGCCACAAAAGGAAATCAAAGAAAATCAGATACACTAGTCATTTATGTTAAAAACTTTCCCAATGTCATCAAGTAACTTTGGAATTATAGGGAAAAAAATAGAATGATATATAAAATTATTTTAAAGTGTGAATTACTATTAATTTGTATTCTATTATTATTGTTATTATTATTATTATTAATTTATTTTAGTGAGTCAATTGACCACCTTGTTATATAACACATCCATCCGTGTGTGTATAGTTGTTGAGAACAAATAAAAAAAAAAAAAATTTAAAAAAAAAGAAAGAAAGAAAGGAAAAAAGACAAAGGATAAAGTGTCCGTCCCGAATCAGTAACAACAAGGCGGAACGACACCAAGCTCTAACAACAAATAGCCCAGCTCTAACAACAAATTATGGGTAGAGGAAAAATGGGTGGGGTAATGTTAGTAAAGTAAAGAGTACAAATAGCCCAGCTCTAACAACAATTTAGCGACTTGAGACATGAAGAAATGAGACCGATTTCGTCTCTAATCCCCTCTTCATTCATTCGCATTCTTCTCTCTCTCCATCTCTCTCTCCACCTCTTTACAAAACAATGCCCCAAATAATGCGCTCCTGCTTCAAAATCCCCAAATTCCCAATCTCTACTCCATCTGATGCCTCCCACCAATCAGCTACTTTCACTCCAATTCCACCTCCTCCTCTTCCCTCTTTGTATTGTTGCTTTGGAACAGATACATATAATATATGATGATCCAACGGTCGAGATTTCCAATTGAATTTATGATCCAACGGTGGAGAATGCAATTGAGCATGGACAGATTTTCCACTACCGTTCTTATAATATAGAAAGATAAGAGATATATCATTTTGCTACATAATAAAAATATTTAAGCCAATTTATTTTTTAAAATATTGAATATTCTTTATACGCAATTTATTGTATGATAATTAATTATTTAATATCTCTAAATCCTTATTATTTTTATTTTATACTTCTATATTTTGTATATAGAAGAAAAATAAATTTTAAGAAAATACGAAAATATATACTCCTACACAGATACATATATATTAAAAAATATGTTTAAATAATTTAAAAAATTTCAATTGATTCTTTAAAATTAAATTTCATATACTTATCATTTTTTAGAATACAAATATATAAATTTATAAAATAAAATAAGTATAAAAAAATGAGGATATAAAACTCAAATTAGTATAAAAGTAGGTAAAGTGGAGGTGGTAATCTAAGATTACATGCCCTTCAGGTGGGAATCACATTCCCACCTAAAACACCCAACATTCCCACCTCGGTGGAAATGTGACATTCCCACATGATACATGCCCTGAACCAAACATGGACATGTTTCATTCCCTACCCAATATTCCCAGTGGGAATCTCAGATTCCCCGAACCAAACGCCCCCTTAGCGTGCGGACAATATGTTGCCTACAGGTGCAGGCGTAATGGGAAGTATACTTAATCATGACATAATTGTGCAATCCACCCATTATCTAAATATCACATAAACCATCGCGCGCATCACATAAAAACTCCTACACACCACTCTGCAGGTGCAGTCAACAATACCATATTCGCTTCCGGAAAATTTTACTTTAGAATTTTATTGTACGGTCTCTCTTTTTTATCATCGTTTTTTCTCACCTTTTTTTCTTAATAATACGTGGTCGGAAATGGACATGACCAAATTAAGTTTAGAAAATAGAATATTTAAATTTTTAAATTATACACTATTTTTCTTAAAAAATATAAATTTTACTTCCCGCGCATTGTGTGGGCGGGTGTGCTAGTTAAAAAATATATATATAAATTGTTGGGCACCATTAATTAAACATAATTTGAGATGTAGTTCTATTTAATTAAATATTATCATTCCCATATATATTTTCATTATAAATATAAATATAAATACTTCCCTAGTCTGAATTTGTTGTAATGCGAAAAATATAAATATTAATATTTAAATAAATAAATTTTATTAAATAGTTAAAAATATTTAGAAATTTAGATTTTGAATGGTAGAATTATAATTTTATTTAAGGAGACTATTTCCACTTTACGGCCCATTGTGACATTGACTTGATGAAATTGGCCCTAAATTCAGCCCAAATGTCTTGTCATGGCTCAAATTCATAATATCAACGACTCAAAAACGTAATGGTCTCCTTGTAGTGGCTTAAAAATTTATTAAATCAAACACTAAATGAAAAATAATCGTCAAAATATAGAAATAACTTCTTCTGATGGCCTAAAAATTATTATCTCTTTAAAATATGATTCATTTTTTTAGCCTATAATTCCTAAGTTACTTGACATTGGTAAAGGTTTTTTTTTTTTTTTTTTTTGGCACAGTTGATATTGACTATATTTGCAATTGTGAATGGACGACTAAATTTGGCCCTGCATAAAAACACAATAAGACATTGTACATGGTCCATGTAACAAACAAAAATAATTTTGTTAGTAAAAATAATTGTTCCCTGTACAGTTGATGTTGAGTCTACCATTTTCAAAAATAATTTTATTTATAAAACAAGAGTTTACATTTAAGAAAAAATTAAAATAATAAAAATAAATAAGTCCATCCAAACACGGATAAATTATAATTTGCAATGGAGGCGTGAGAATAATAAACAATTTTACTAGGAAAAAATTAACCAATAAAAATATAATATTGAAAATATGTGACAGGTCAACAATTGTGATAGGGGCCGGGCTTAGTCTAGTGGCAAAGATCCCAGTTTCTATAACATCCCGACTAATTAATTCATAATTAATTTAATTAATTATAATTAATTAAATAAAACGAGCTTATATGGATTAATTAGGTGGGTTGAGAGTATAATTATTTGAAGCCCAACATTAAACAAGAATAGACCTACTCATTTAAGTAAGAAAAAGAAAGCCCAATGCTTTTGGCCCAACCATAACCCACATAAATATCAGATTTGGGGATTTACCAATTCACTCAATTGCTAGACTTAAAACACGTTTGAGAAAAAGGAGAAGCAGAGAAAGAAATCGCGATGGAGAGGGAGAGAGGGTGTAGCAGCGGCGAGCTTGGGCGACGGATGGTGTAACCGAGTCTTCTCCAAATCACTCTTCAAGGTATGGTGCCTTATTTCCTTCCTCTTCTTTTCCATTTGAGTTGGGGCTGTTTTCCCCAATTTCTTTTTGATAAGAAATCCGGCAACCACCGGAGAGGGAGGTGGGGGTGCCAGCGGTGGAATGGTGATGGCGTCGGGATGGAGGCGAGATGGTGGAGCTCGCCGGATGGCGAGCCGTTGCTCGAGAGAGCAGCGCACAGACGTGCGCTGCTGCTGTGGCGGCCGCCGGCCTGTTGCCGGCGGCGTGGTGGTGGTGGTGGTGACGGTTGTGCATGGTGTTGATCATGTCCAGTGGTGGTGGTTGGTTGATGGTGGTGATGGCAGTGATGATGGGAGATTTGAGGGTGATGGTTTCCTTGCCTAATTGCTCCTGTGCTTTGTTGGATTGAGGAGATTATACTTGTATTAGTGTTGTGGATTTTGTTGTATTAGTTGCTAGCATTTTCTAGAATGGTTGTGTTGAATTTTCATAAGTTATTGTTAAGTGAAGTTGTGAGGATATTCTTGATTTGGCTTGGTAATTAGCGAAATTGGTTGTTTGAATTGTTGAAGTATGTGGGTTTAATTCAATGGACTCTTGGTAGGGTTGGAATGATGTTAGTATAGAATTCTTGAATTAATTTTGTTGCTATCTTTGTGGGAAAGTGAACTTAATCCCTATGAACTCTATGTGTAAATTGAAAGAGAGTTTATTGTTGAATGTAATATATGAACAGGTTAAATAATTGAGGGATGGCTAAAGGATGTTCTTGGTATAATTTGAATGTGGTTAGAATGGATTGTTGATTGGGTGTTCTAAATCAAATGTTAAAGGGGCATTGTTGTAAGTTTTTAACTTCTTGAATAACTTGAATTAAGGTTGTGATTTCTTAAGTGAAATGGGAAGTTGATGATGAAATTGGGTTTATGAGGTTAAAGGTGTGAATGGGTAAATCCTTGAATATGGATTGGGATTGTTGAGCTAATTAAAATTGGGAATTATTGATTTCTGTTGATTCTTGGAAACTTAGAAATTGTTGGGTTATTCTTGTTTATGCGGTGATGTAGTCTGGTATTGAATAAATGAACTTTTGAATGTTATATATTGGACTTGGCTTTTTGGTTAGTAGAAATTATTGGAAGGGATTGTGGACAAATGTTGAGGATGGAGGAAGGAGGAGATGATGGTGTTGGTGTTGTTGAATTATTTTAATTCTTATGATGTTATTATTGTACAGGGAATGCTTATGGACTCACATTGAAGCCACTGGAAGATTGAAGATGTACTTTGAAGCTTGATTATACAGGCAAGGAGTAGTTAGTAATCTGTAGATTAGGGAGTTAGGCCGAGATGTCTAACTAGTATTAAATTATAATTGAACTAGTCATGGCATGTTAACCTAGACGATTAAGATGTGAACCTAATTAGGTTATATTTTAGATTTAGGGACGTTTATGACTAGACTGGCTCCCTAGGGATCTATCACTCATTATGTTAGAGCTAGTGATGTTTATAATGGATATAGAAGTTGTATATCGAATGGTTGAATTTATGATAGAGAACCTAGACGGCTAGGTGGTTTCTCTGATGATCATGTTGCTTGAGTTATAGGAGTGCGGGTTTGCATATTCCTATACTTGTTATTATTAATAGATAGGAATGGGTTGTACAAACATTGCCTATGCTGATTACTCATGTTATGTGTGTACCTTCATGTTGGGGATTTATTCCCTTGTTTGGTTTGACCGTGAAGGGATATTTAGCTGATATCCCGGTCTGTGTGTTATGCTACGGCATGTTTGGCAATTGGGCGTGTACCCTGTGCCTGTATCGTTTTGGCAATTGGGCGTGTACCCTGTGCCTGTACCCGCTGGACGCCGCTCTGATCAGTGTAGATTATCTGGCTCCCTTACCCGTGTTATTGGCCCTGCGTAGGCTGTTCGTCCGCGGCGGGGGCGACGTTGACGGGCAGTTCATTGTGATGGGAGAGGGTGGTGTCCTCTCGCCAATGATGACTGTCGACCATGGTTATTAGGAAACGCGTTAGACATGATTAATTGTTGCATTTAGGATAGATAGACACATAGGTCATATCATTCATCTCATCATTCATCATGCATAATGATTGCAATGCATTTTATGGTTGAAGCACCGGTATGGGACGGTGTGATGTTTAAATACTGTACTTAATTTATGTTGTTAATATATATTTGTATTTATAATTATGTCGTTTAATTCTCGTACTGTATAATCTACTTATTACTGCTATTTCCTTGCTCAGTACTTTTGTACTGACCCTTGCTGTTGATGTTGTTTTTATAGATTCTCCCATGGATGGCGCATATCATGAGGATGGGGTACGGGCTGAGCGAACTAGTATAGATTACTATTGTTTTAATTGTAATTGTTGTGCACAATCTGGGTTTATTTATGTTGGTGTTATTAGGCTTTTGCCTTGTTAGTAAATAATTCAGGGCTTGTAGCCCGGATATGTTTTTGTTGTTCCTGGGATCATTTTACTGTATAGGTTGTTATTATGTTATTACCTCGCTTCGTATTAGCTGTCTAAGCTGAGTGATCAACAGTTTAGTACAGTTTAATACGGCGGTGACGTCACGAAAATGGTTTTAAATTTTCGGGACGTTACAGAGTGGTATCAGAGCGGTTTGCTCTATTATGTGCTTAAAACTTGATAAAAGCATGTGGTGAGGTGTGCGGGGATTGCATGTAGGATAGGTTTTCATTGTAATATGCTAGTTAGATTTATTTTTATTATGTGGTATTCTGTTTATTATATTGCGCACCTTGTGGATTCGAGCCATAGTTTGGGAAATAACTATTGGCGGATAACAAGGATATCCTAAGGGATCTATGATTCAATCAAGTTTGGAACTTATTTAGAAGTTGCTGACTAATTGATGTTATTCTTATCATTGCTCGCTTGATAATATTATTAACTTATTATATTGTGATATGTTCGAAGCCCGTCTTTGAAGTAAACTGCAGGTGCTGAACATCGTGACACGCACATCCATGAAAATCCAGGTTATACCGATACTTGATGCTAATCCATTGTCACAGACGATCGGATCATCAGGAGAATAATGTCTCGGGCACCTTTGAATTCTAAGATACCGCATGAAGTGCATCAGGATGTATCGACCCACGAAGACGAATATTTATTCGAGAACATTAAATCGAGTAGATTGAAGAGACTATCCCGAGACGTTGATATGAGCTAATATAGAAGGGAGTGATGCTCAATACTGCCATATTTTTATTGATTACTCTCTATCTTTTGCAAATTTTCTATTTCATTTTCTTGAATATGAGAAAATGAATTTCTCTGTTATTTTTCTTGTCTCTTTCGAAGATTCTACTGTGTACATTTTGGTACCAGTTCTTATCTCCAAGTTAAATTCTCTTATTCCGGACACGTACTGTCAAATCACCCATGAGGCCATTTGAATGGTTCTCATTGATGTTCTGCCAACCTTGTCATTTTTCCATCGTCTCAACATTTTAATAGTCTGAAAATCCGTCATCTACACTGATATGGGTAACTGCCTTTATTTAAATTTTCAGTTCCTCTATTGTCCTCCGAAATTATATGATAACCTTACCATACTCCTTACATCCACTTACGTCTACTGTGAGTTTCTTAGTGCTAGTTGAGTCAACTCTTTCCTTCCATTTATCACTCATCATTCTTAATATTTACTACTATCGCATTTCTACTCGTAGTAGAGTTGTTACTCACTAAGCATTCAGTGCCTTATAATTTCTACTGATTTATTATCCCTGTAATAAATTGGAGTCTCAATAGTCATCTCATTTTTGGATCACTTATTTAATTATAATTGCCCATTTTAGAATGACGTCTAACCCGGTATCATTTTTTTCGGCGGTATATTCCAAAATTCATTTTAGAAATCATTATAATTATTATTATATACTTCGCATCATCCCAGTAATTTTAATATCGCTAATATGAGCCTTTTACACAAAAATCGGGGTTTTACTTGCTTCGCGGATTCTTTGTTTTAACTGAAACAGAATCATTCCACTCTTTGTCTACCTATCTGAATTCATTATGTGTTCCGCAAACAATGATTTTTAGTTGTTGCATTTCATTACATCTGTATCGGAAGATTTCGTCCCCCGATATAATTATGAATTTACCATTCTTGGAAATTTGATCTCACTTTCTACTTGTGCGGAAGATTGTTTATTTCTTTTTGCAATGAAGGTTAACCTCAAGGCGAGAATCTCTTCAGAATCCTTGAGATAACACTGCACCTCGTGCAATTATCATCGATGATACTTAAGTAAAACCTCAAACAGTGCGAAGACGGGAGCGACTGATTAAAGATGCAAATGGAGTTTTCCGGAACAGAATTTAGTCCTAACACAATTCAAATAAATTCTCAGGGAATAATTAACTGTTTTAAACAGTTAAGAATTGTGCAAAATTTGGTCATGATGAGAAGGAATCTATGGAATCTGGGAATTCCATCATGACTAACATTACAAGCCGTAGATTGAAATGACTCCCGTAATAAAATTTATTGGAGTCTGGAGCGACAATCATGGAAATTGAGTGGATTGCGTTAAAATTCCAATGTTTCAATGAGAAAACACTAGTCTGACAAGAGATTGTGGGATGAGATGCATCGAGACACGGAGCTTAAGGCCAACATAATAATTGCATCTCAGAAATCTTGATGCATGGTGTAAAAAAAAAAAAAAAAGAGAAGTGTGAGAAGAAACACGACAAAAGTTTGAGACTCGCAGGTTACGTATGAATGGTGAGCTCATTTAAAGGCAACATATCTAATTGACATGTCGAGAGTCAATAGAGGTTTAGAGGAAAAAGCTATTGCTTGAAATGGAATGTTGGATATAATCTGGATTTTAATGACTAGATAAGAGTTTGTGAATTGATTCCCAGTGCACATGAGAGACACATCTGATGATGACAAGTTTCTTTCACAAAAGCTAACAATGTTCGAGTGTCAGTTTGCATTATATAAGAACGAATCTGAAGGAAAGTAAAGAATCTTTCATCAAAATGAGCGGTTCTTCGAAATGAGAAGAGTTGAGTTCCAAATTTGTCAAGAGACGACCCGAGTTGTCAAAAATTATTTGAGGCAGGCTAAAGGAAAAACCCAAACAAATAGATAATTATATGGACCCGAAGAGATAAAATGTTGAATTGCCGCAAGGATAGGGTCTAATTCGGGTATACACAAATTGAGGAGAATTGAAAATGGAAGTAAAATTGAGAATACGATATATCATTTGAGTCTTCAGCTTAAGGCATGAACACACGTGATACGTTCCACATGGGTCTCAGTTGTGGGAATTAATATATAACTCTAACAGAGTCATGTAAGTTGATCAGGTGGTGTTTGAATAGCATCAAGAATATAAGAAGCACCCGAGGACGATCAATCAAACGAGTGATGAAGTAATCAGTATAAGATGATTCAATAGTGGAAGAACTACGGACCCAACTTAAAGTTTGAAGATACGATGAAAGGGACCGAAGGGAGCAAGTGGGAAAAGTATTAAAAGTTAGATCTCACTTCAATTCAGTGGAGATAAGCTATTAATACATACTCTTATTTCATTCGGGGACGAATGATCCTAAAGGGGAGGGAATGTAACATCCCGACTAATTAATTCATAATTAATTTAATTAATTATAATTAATTAAATAAAATGAGCTTATATGGATTAATTAGGTGGGTTGAGAGTATAATTATTTGAAGCCCAACATTAAACAAGAATAGGCCTACTCATTTAAGTAAGAAAAAGAAAGCCCAATGCTTTTGGCCCAACCATAACCCACATAAATATCAGATTTGGGGATTTACCAATTCACTCAATTGCTAGACTTAAAACACGTTTGAGAAAAAGGAGAAGCAGAGAAAGAAATCGCGATGGAGAGGGAGAGAGGGTGTAGCAGCGGCGAGCTTGGGCGACGGAGGGTGTAACCGAGTCTTCTCCAAATCACTCTTCAAGGTATGGTGCCTTATTTCCTTCCTCTTCTTTTCCATTTGAGTTGGGGCTGTTTTCCCCAATTTCTTTTTGATAAGAAATCCGGCAACCACCGGAGAGGGAGGTGGGGGTGCCGGCGGTGGAATGGTGATGGCGTCGGGATGGAGGCGAGATGGTGGAGCTCGCCGGATGGCGAGCCGTTGCTCGAGAGAGCAGCGCACAGACGTGCGCTGCTGTGCAGCGGCGTTTCGCCGCTGCTGCTGTGGCGGCCGCCGGCCTGTTGCCGGCGGCGTGGTGGTGGTGGTGGTGACGGTTGTGCATGGTGTTGATCATGTCCAGTGGTGGTGGTTGGTTGATGGTGGTGATGGCAGTGATGATGGGAGATTTGAGGGTGATGGTTTCCTTGCCTAATTGCTCCTGTGCTTTGTTGGATTGAGGAGATTATACTTGTATTAGTGTTGTGGATTTTGTTGTATTAGTTGCTAGCATTTTCTAGAATGGTTGTGTTGAATTTTCATAAGTTATTGTTAAGTGAAGTTGTGAGGATATTCTTGATTTGGCTTGGTAATTAGCGAAATTGGTTGTTTGAATTGTTGAAGTATGTGGGTTTAATTCAATGGACTCTTGGTAGGGTTGGAATGATGTTAGTATAGAATTCTTGAATTAATTTTGTTGCTATCTTTGTGGGAAAGTGAACTTAATCCCTATGAACTCTATGTGTAAATTGAAAGAGAGTTTATTGTTGAATGTAATATATGAACAGGTTAAATAATTGAGGGATGGCTAAAGGATGTTCTTGGTATAATTTGAATGTGGTTAGAATGGATTGTTGATTGGGTGTTCTAAATCAAATGTTAAAGGGGCATTGTTGTAAGTTTTTAACTTCTTGAATAACTTGAATTAAGGTTGTGATTTCTTAAGTGAAATGGGAAGTTGATGATGAAATTGGGTTTATGAGGTTAAAGGTGTGAATGGGTAAATCCTTGAATATGGATTGGGATTGTTGAGCTAATTAAAATTGGGAATTATTGAATTCTGTTGATTCTTGGAAACTTAGAAATTGTTGGGTTATTCTTGTTTATGCGGTGATGTAGTCTGGTATTGAATAAATGAACTTTTGAATGTTATATATTGGACTTGGCTTTTTGGTTAGTAGAAATTATTGGAAGGGATTGTGGACAAATGTTGAGGATGGAGGAAGGAGGAGATGATGGTGTTGGTGTTGTTGAATTATTTTAATTCTTATGATGTTATTATTGTACAGGGAATGCTTATGGACTCACATTGAAGCCACTGGAAGATTGAAGATGTACTTGGAAGCTTGATTATACAGGCAAGGAGTAGTTAGTAATCTGTATATTAGGGAGTTAGGCCGAGATGTCTAACTAGTATTAAATTATAATTGAACTAGTCATGGCATGTTAACCTCGACGATTAAGATGTGAACCTAATTAGGTTATATTTTAGATTTAGGGACGTTTATGACTAGACTGGCTCCCTAGGGATCTATCACTCATTATGTTAGAGCTAGTGATGTTTATAATGGATATAGAAGTTGTATATCGAATGGTTGAATTTATGATAGAGAACCTAGACGGCTAGGTGGTTTCTCTGATGATCATGTTGCTTGAGTTATAGGAGTGCGGGTTTGCATATTCCTATACTTGTTATTATTAATAGATAGGAATGGGTTGTACAAACATTGCCTATGCTGATTACTCATGTTATGTGTGTACCTTCATGTTGGGGATTTATTCCCTTGTTTGGTTTGACCGTGAAGGGATATTTAGCTGATATCCCGGTCTGTGTGTTATGCTACGGCATGTTTGGCAATTGGGCGTGTACCCTGTGCCTGTATCGTTTTGGCAATTGGGCGTGTACCCTGTGCTTGTACCCGCTGGACGCCGCTCTGATCAGTGTAGATTATCCGGCTCCCTTACCCGTGTTATTGGCCCTGCGTAGGCTGTTCGTCCGCGGCGGGGGCGACGTTGACGGGCAGTTCATTGTGATGGGAGAGGGTGGTGTCCTCTCGCCAATGATGACTGTCGACCATGGTTATTAGGAAACGCGTTAGACATGATTAATTGTTGCATTTAGGATAGATAGACACATAGGTCATATCATTCATCTCATCATTCATCATGCATAATGATTGCAATGCATTTTATGGTTGAAGCATCGGTATGGGACGGTGTGATGTTTAAATACTGTACTTAATTTATGTTGTTAATATATATTTGTATTTATAATTATGTCGTTTAATTCTCGTACTGTCTAATCTACTTATTACTGCTATTTCCTTGCTCAGTACTTTTGTACTGACCCTTGCTGTTGATGTTGTTTTTATAGATTCTCCCATGGATGGCGCATATCATGAGGATGGGGTACGGGCTGAGTGAACTAGTATAGATTACTATTGTTTTAATTGTAATTGTTGTGCACAATCTGGGTTTATTTATGTTGGTGTTATTAGGTTTTTGCCTTGTTAGTAAATAATTCAGGGCTTGTAGCCCGGATATGTTTTTGTTGTTCCTGGGATCATTTTACTGTATAGGTTGTTATTATGTTATTACCTCGCTTCGTATTAGTTGTCTAAGCTGAGTGATCAACAGTTTAGTACAGTTTAATACGGCGGTGACGTCACGAAAATGGTTTTAAATTTTCGGGGCGTTACAGTTTCAATTTTTATTGTTGAAAGTTCGATTACCACCATCCCAATCCCTCCCCTATTTCCGTTTGTAACGACTAACGAGTGAGATATTAGTTAACTCTGATATTAGCATCAAAGTTGATATAGAGGACCTCCACCCTAACTCCAATGTTATATGATACTAGCATTACCCCCGCCTGAATGGCCGGGGATTTGGTAGGTAAGTCGAAAAATTTAAATTGGGAATGGAGACTTATGGTTGGGAGTTCGATTCCCACCCGGATTTCTATCTCTCCCCTTTATCCTACTTTGTAATTTGTGTGGTCTGTACTTCCACACACTTTTGTCAACACTCATGTATCAGTGTTTATCGAAAAAAAGTAGAAAAATTTAAATTAAAAAGAACAACTAATTTTTGTCATTGAACCTCTAATACATAAATGAAATAAAATGAATGCTATGTATTCCATCTAAAAATGTGTACAAAAATTTACATAAGAGAGAAATGAACTGGATAGAATCAATTAACTGGGTTATATAGAGCTTATTCTAAGCCAATCTTCTCCCCAAAGTTATATTTTTCATACATATCCAGTAGAAGCTCCCTGCATGGAACATCTCCAATCTTGATGCAAGCAAAGAAAGCACCAAATAGACAACTTGTTAGGTAGAGTGTATGAATCCTTTGGTGGGGACGTCAATTTGTGCCTCAACATCGTTACCCCAAGGTTTGAAACAATGAGAGTAATATTGCTTGATCTGAATTCATAGCAAATGCTAACCCCACAATAAAATCTGCATGCACATGTGCCTCTAGCATAATTTCAGATTCCATGCCCATTTATCTATCTATCTATCTAAATAAAAGAGTGCTTGCCGTTATAAACAGTAAAATAGCTTATGGACAGTATTTCACTCATAAAGAATAGCTTATGAACAATAAAATATAGCTGATATGGCTCTTGGAAACACATCTCATTTAATTTTATAAAATGCCAAATTTTCAAATTTCAAATTACTTACATTAGAAAGAGAAAGTGAGAGAAATCGATGACAGGAAAGAAGTTGATTATGGAAACACACCTCAATTCAAAATTCACAAAATGCCAAAAAATTTCAGAATTCAAATTTCTTCCTCGAAATGCTTAGAGAGTGTAGAGATATCATGGAGATTTGGGAAGAAGCGATTTTTTCTCTAGAAGCGATTTTGAAAGAGCGACTTCGCTCGCGCTATTGCTCATCGGATAGCCACCGGCGCCGCCCTCCTCTCTGCCTCTAATCTCACCTGCGCTCCACCGTTCTTCTCTGCTTCAAATTTAAAATTTCCAAAATTCTTCAATGCTTAGAATGAGAAAATGAACAGAGATTCTGGACAGATTTGGACCACGCTGGTGCCATCGCTCTCTATATCTCTCGCACTCCCATCTCTTTGTTACTCTCTCTTGCACTTTCCTAGAAATTGTTGTTTTCAGGGTCATAACTGAAGTCTGAAGATGCAATTGTCATATTGTAGAGGCTTCCTCTTTGGTTAAATTATGTCTCAGTATCAATTTCAGAACTGACGAAGGAGCCTTCAAGGTAAGAATTGAAAAAAAAAAGTTATGATGTTCATAAGGATTTCATTGTGGCTAAAATCAACAATTCATTGTAGCCTAGGATTTACATTCTGTCAGCCTGTAGCCTTATATGATTTACCGCTTTGGGCTGGTTGCGCTGTTTCTGATATATTGGCAGGATGCCTGATTATGTGTTGAGAGGCTAGTAGCCTGATGATCTGACAAGGATTGTTTTATTCAGTTATTCTATGAGAATTGTTTATGTGCCTATGTGTTTTATTTTATTTTAGATTCCGCATGAAACTGGATTAATCAGATGATCCCTTTAGGTACTCAGCCTTGCACTAGCTGTTTTAAATTAGCTGACCACTAGTTTAGTATAGTTAGTACGGCGGTAATGCTTGCGAAAATCAGGTTTAAATTTTTGGGGCGTTACATTTATCATGAAGGGTCCGTTCTGCACGTCGAGCTGTTGCTGCGAGCTGCAGCTGTAGGGAGCTGTAGCTGTTGGGAGCTGTAGCTATCAATTTTTGCATAAGTGTTTGGTACAAGTAGCTGTAGCTGTCAAAAATTAAAATTTGAAGAGAAAAATTAACTAAATTTGGAATGTAGCTTCTGAAAGCTCCCTAAACCCTAAAGCTCCCAGAAGCTCCCAAAAGCTACCTCTTTGTAGCTTCTAAAAAGAAGCTTCCAAAAGCTTCCAAAAGCTAGTGTACAGAACGGAGCTTTTGTTTTGACATAAGTAGCTCCCAAAAGCTTAAAAAAACTGCGTGCAGAACAGACCCGAAGTAGAAAACATTCAAGTTGCTATTTAATGTAAAATTTTGAATAAAAAAATATGAAATTGAAATTTGATGACACATGATTTAATGTTATTGTAGTATAAAGTATAAAAGTTATACTTCCTCGGTTCTTTTTTAAGTGTTATATTTCTCACTTACACATATGTTAATGCACGTTTTAAATTTCTAATAACACAAATTCGATATAAGTAAAAATATTAAAAATTTGAAATTTAAAAATACAAGATTAGAGGAATCCAATAAGATCATACTTGAATATATATATATATATATATATTTTTAGAGCAAATTCCTAAAAATAGACCCCAACTATATTAAAATATTTATTTGGGTACCTAAAATTTTTTATTAGAAAAAATTTAGACCCCAACTTTTAAAAGTTGGAAAAAACTAGACTTTTCACCAAAATAAACTTTTTAAAAATATCATTTCTTCCCATTTACTTTTTTTTTCTTTCTTATTTTAACACAAAAATTCTTATTTCATTAAATTTATGATCTTTCTTTTTTATGCATTTTAACAAATAATTGGCCCAACATGCTTGTGTAAACAAAATTATAATTCTAACCATTCAAAATCTAGATTTCTAAATATTTTTAACCATTTAAGAAATTTTAATTATTTAAATATGATATAAGTATATATTTTTGCCTTACAACCAATGAAGGCTAGGGAAATATATATAATTATATATATATATATTGAAATATATGGGAATGATAATATTTAATTAAATAAAACTACATCTCAAATTATGTCTAATGCTGCCCAACAATAATATACTTAAATTTATTAATCTATAAATAAAGTAATTATAAATGTATTATATTATACGAAGTAGTAACTTTATATATTTGACATTATTTGTCAAAAGAATTAAATATAAATTAATATTACATAACTTAAAAAAAAAAGAAAAAGAAAAGTAATTGAATAATGGATGTTGCTATGGTGCAGCTGCTGCATTTTGCAGACAATGGGAAGAATATTTCTTTTTTGTGATAGTTATGAAGTTTTGTGATGTGTGCTATAATTTTTGTGATGTTTAAAAAATTTATGATGGATATAATTATTTTTGTGATGTCAAAAAATGTGTGATGTCTTAAACCGCACAAACATCACAATAAGGGGGTTGGATAACACATCTAACACATCTTCAAGACTGCAGGTGCAGTTGAAAATTCAATCTATACCGGAACTCTACAGCAACAGCCTTTGGTAGGACTGAGTTTTATCTCTCAGCTCTTGGAATGAGTTGATTTATCTCTTTTTCTGTTTTCGCAGAATTACCTAATGTTTGGATTGGAACAAGATTGAAGTTGTGGACTTGTGGGAGATGAATTTTTATGGTTGTTTAATGAACTATTAGATCATCTATTAGATGGATGACTGTTTTTTCGTTATTTATTATCTGCTTTATTATGGTTTGTGTGGATGAAAAGTGAGAACAAATGTTGAGAGTTTTGAGACTTTTATATTGTTTCGTGTTTGAACTTTTCGTTATTTATTATCTGCTTTATATGATGTTTTTGTTTGACAGGGTGAATTTACAGGTTTGAAAATGGTAATAGATTTGATCAAAATTATTTTATTTTTTTGGAAAAGCAGTTCGGTCGGTTCGGTTAACCGGTATAACCGAACCGAACTATTTTGGTTCGGTTATTTCGGTTTTTTTCAATTTCGGTTTGGTTTTGGTTTTCACAAAAATTTCGGTTTTTAATTCGGTTTTGGATTTCGGTTCAGTTTGGTTAACCGAACCGACCGATGCACACCCCTAACTCTACTGTTGAATAACTATCGTAAGTTCAACAAAGGAAAAGGTGTTTTCCACAATCAATACTTGGGAACATGCGACATTAGACCTCAAGAAATAAAAGCCGATTTCGTCTCTATTCCCCTCCGCATTCGCATTCTTCTCTTTGCTCTCTGTCCACTCTTTACAAAACAATGCCCCAAATAATGCGCCGCTTCATACTCCCCAAATTCCCAATCTCTACTCCAAATGTCTACCAATCAGGTACTGTCTCTCGAATTCCACCTCCTCTTGCCTCTTCCTATTGCTGCTTTGGAACCGAGTCTTGGGGAAATTGGCAGGATTTACGGGATCTAGATACTGCACTTCATATGTTCGATCAAATGTCCCGTACAAGGCCTCTCCCTCATATTAAAGAATTCAATAAATTACTTTCATTTTTGGTCAAATTGAAAGACTACTCTGTTGCTCTTTCCCTTTTCAAGGATATGCGCCGTTTGCGGATTCCCATTAACGAATATACGATGAACATTGCCATCAACAGTTGTTGCTCATCTAACCATGCAAACTATGGGTTTTCCATTCTGGGTTGGTTCTTTAAACTTGGCCATGTTCCTGATGATTATACCTTCAGTCCGTTATTGAAGGGTTTGTTTCGAGAGAAAAGGATTACTGAGGCACAATTTTTGTTCAAGAAGATTGTCAGAGAAAGGTTGTGTGAGTTGGATGTGGTTTTATATGGGTGTGTGATTGATGGCCTTTGCAAGTCAGGTAACTCTGCTTTAGCTGTTGAGCTAGTCAAGGTAATGGAGAGAAGTGGTGTTAGGGCAACTCTGCATATTCACAGCATGCTCATACATTGCTTTTGTGCAGATGGAATGGTAGATTATGCTTTAGAGATAAAAGATAAAATGCCTGGGAGAGGCATCCCGCCGAACGTTATAACTTATAACTCACTGATTTTTGGCTTATGTATGTTTGGTCGATGGAATGATGTCAGCTTGTTGTTAAAAGAAATGATGTGTTCCAAAATATTTCCAAGTGTTGTGACATTTACTACCTTTATGGATGCTTTGTGCAAGGAAGGCCTTCTGGATAGAGCGGAGGATGTAATCAACACAATGAGGAGTAGAAATGTAGAGCCTAATGTGGTTTCATATAATACCTTAATAGATGGATATTGTCAGCAAGGTCGTTTGAATGATGCTCGAAAAGTGTTTGATTTGATGGTTAGTATGAGCATTTTTCCAGACGTTCGTACCTACAACATTTTAATCCATGGAAATTTTCAGGCAAAGAAGTTTGAAGAAGCTGTATCTATATTTGAGGAGCTGTCAAGTAGTACAAATTTGAAGCCAGATATCGTGACATACACTACGATGTTAAAAGGGTTGTTTCAGATGGGCAAGTATTCTTTCGCACTTCAAGTTTTTGAAGAACTGAAAGATATTGGTTTAAAACCAGACTTCTACACTTACTGTAACATGTTGCACGGACTGTGTCAGCATGGTAATGTCGAGGGTGCATTAGAAATTTTGGATGCTTTAGAGCTCCAAGGAGAACCTCTCCACATTAGTTACTACAATATTGTGATGAATGATTTGTGCAAAGAGAAGAAACTCGATGTTGCTAAGTGCATTTTCAGCAGTCTTCCTTCTAAAGGCTTGGAACCAAATGTTGTTACTTACACTATCTTGATTGACGGATGCTGTCATCATGGGAAGCTCAAGGAAGCCAAAGAACTGCTTTTGAATATGAAATGTGCAAAGTTAACGCCAGACCATATTACCTATAATGTTCTTGTCCAAGGAATGTTGTTGCATTGTGGGTATGATGATGCCGCTGAAGTTCTTGAAGAAATGTACGGGAAAGGATTCTCCATTGATTCATCTACAACTGCCTTGCTGCTGACCACAAGGAGACTTCACCCGGCTCTTATTAAACTTGTGCATAGATTTGGTCCAGTTACCTTGAAGTAAAATTTTTGAGCATTTGTGCATGTACGACAATAATCATAAAGAAATTTTGTTGTATGGAGGGCTTCATTGGCCTATTTTACTTTTGCTTGAGTTGCTGCTGTTTATTTTTAAAATCGTTTGTTGTTACTTTGATATAATAATAACCTCTTGTAAGTTCAGTGATGGAATTCGTTTTCTTTCATTGCAATTTATGGGCCCTTATTAAATTCTAAGAACCACATGTACCCTTAAATATCTCATGTTTCAAAGAGCCACCGAATAGTTCTGAAAGAACATCAAGTCACTTGCAAATACAACTCGCGTCTGTGCGAGTAATTTATTCAACAGTTGTCACTTTTGATTTGAATCTTTTTAAAGTCAGCATCTTTCTACAAAACATGTACAGCCGAAAAAGGAAGAAGAAAACAAGTAAAATCATCTGTGATTGAGGGAGTGGATCATCTTAGACGAAACCATACAACGACAAGCTGTATGGCGAATTGCCTCGTATAGCTACTTTGGTGATGGCTCAGTGAAAATGGCAATAACTTGTTCAAGCTGTTTCCTGGAAGTTAACCGATCGAGACAGGGCAGCTGGATTAGCCTGCAAGAGAGGTGATGCTGTTTCCATTTGTTTTTTCTCATCTGCCTTGGAAACTATACAGGTGCAAGGTTAAACCCACATTGGAAACATCCTCCATATGGACACACCAATTATCACTTCCTATTTTAGAGTTATAAATTACTAAAGCTATACGAATGCGGGTACCCCGGGAGCATTTTCAACCCCCTGAAGTTCAACCCCATGCTGGAGGCCAAGGAGAAGGAGCTGGCCAATGGTAAGAAAAAGGGACCAACGCTTCTCCAAATTTGAACATTCTTGGGACGGATGTTCTAATCAAGATTGGATTTTTTGCAGGGAGACTGGCAATGTTGGCGTTCCTGGGATTCATCGTGCAGCAAAATGTGACGGAAAAGGGGCCCTTCGACAACCTGCTGCAGCACCTGTCTGATCCATGGCACAACACTATTATTAACTCAATCAGGGGATACTGATCAGGTTGTAATGGGAAAACATACAACCATGGATGGTTTTGCACTTTTGCCTGAGAATCATGATCATCATGAGCTGTGCTGCTTGTTAGAAAATTTGGGGACTTTTTATTGTACAGGGGAGCCATAATGAAAAAAAAATTGTATCATTCACAAATCTACTCTTTCACTGTCTGCAACTAATTTAAGTAGCTTCTTAATTATCGAAATCGAACTTCTCTAGTCAGCTTTCGTAAGGCGAACTCTTCCGGTTGCTTCGTCATGTGAGAAGTTCATACACTCTAGTGGTGGATGTTATTCTTGAGATTGAACTAATGAAGCATATGGATGAGAGTTTTGGAGTTTTGGAGTTCATACACTCTATTGAAGCAAGTGGAGTTTTGGAACATGGCCCCTAAATTTTAGGGACCTACTTCTAAAAGTCGTCTTATAAAAAACTTTATTTTTTTTAGATTTTATGAAAAATTTTGAATAAAAAAATATGAAATTGAAATTTGACGACACATTTAACTAATTGTTGTTGTAAGTTTTGTTTCGAGACATTTACTTCCTCCCTTTTTTTAAGTGTTACATTTTCCATTTACATATATGCTAATTCACATTTTAAAATATTAATAACACAAATTCGGTACAGGTAAAAATTCTAAAAATTGATATTAAAAGTTGAAAAAAACACTAGACTTTCTCCAAAATATACTTTTTAAAAAAATACTATCATTTCTCACCCCATTACTTTTTTTTTTCTTTTTTTCTTTTAACACAAAAAATTCTTATTACATTAAATTTATAATCTTCTTTATGGATTTTAACAAATAATTAGCCCATGCTTGTGTAAACAAAATTACCCCTCCATTTTTTTTAAAGATTACACTTCTCATTTGTTATTATGCTAATACACATTTTCTACGATTAATAACTTGTTACAAGTAAAAATTCTAAAAATTTGATATTTAAAAACTACAAGATGAGACGAATCCAACAAGATCTCACTTTTGGCTATATTTTGTCTTCTATAACTATAACAAAAGTAGAAGTCAAAGTGTTACAAAGAACAGTAAAAAAAGTCAAAACGCAATTTTTTTTAATGGTGCCTAACAATAATATACTTACATTTATTAAATAATTAAAGTAATTACAAATTTATATATTATAGTAACTTTTTATTTTTGACATTATTTGTCAACATAATTAAACATAGATTAATATTACAGAAAATAAAAAAAAGAAATAAGAAAAAAAAAAGTAATTGAATAATTTGCGTAAGTTCAACAAAGGGAAAGGTGTTTTCCACAATCAATACATTAGACTTCAAGAAATAAAAACCGATGACTATTCCGGTACTCCCTCTGCATTCGCATTCTTTTTTCTGCATCTCTCTGTGCGCTCTCCGCCTCTTTACAAAACAAATGCCCCAAATAATGCGCCGCTTCAAATTGCCCAAATTCCCAATCTCTACAATTTCACCTCCTCTTCCCTCTTTGTATTGTTGTTTTGGAACAGTGTCTTGGGGAAATTGGCAGGATTTACGGGATCTGGATACTGCCCTTCATATGTTCGATCAAATGTCCCGTACAAGGCCTCTTCCTTCTAAGAACGAATTCTCTAAATTACTTTCATTTGTGGTCAAATTGAAAGACTGCTCTGTTGCTCTTTCCCTTTTTAAGGATATGCGTCGTTTGCGAATTCCAATTGACGAATATACGATGAGCATTGCCATCAACAGCTGCTGCTTGTCTAACCATACTAACTATGGGTTTTCTCTTCTGGGTTGGTTCTTTAAACTTGGTCATGTTCCTAATGTGTATACCTTCAGTCCACTATTGAAGGGTTTGTTTCGCGAGGAAAGGATTAGTGAGGCGCAATTTTTGTTCAAGAAGATTGTTAGAGAAAGGTTGTGTGAGTTGAATGTGGTTTTGTATGGCTGTGTGATTGACGGACTTTGCAAGTCAGGTAACTCTGCTTTAGCTGTTGAGCTAGTCAAGGTAATGGAGAGAAGTGGTGTTAGGGCAGACCTGCATATTCACAGCATGCTCATACATTGCTTTTGCGCAGATGGAATGGTAGATTATGCTTTAGAGATAAAAGATAAAATGCCTGGGAGAGGCATCTCGCCGAACGTTGTAACTTATAACTCACTGATTTTTGGCTTATGTATGTTTGGCCGATGGAATGATGTCAGCTTGTTGTTAAAAGAAATGATGTGTTCCAAAATATTTCCAAGTGTTGTGACATCTACTACCTTGATGGATGCTTTGTGCAAGGAAGGTCTGGTGGATAGAGCTGTGGACGTAATCAACACAATGAGGAGTAGAAATATAGAGCCTAATGTGGTTTCATATAATACCTTAATAGATGGATATTGTCAGCAAGGTCGTTTGAATGATGCTCGAAAAGTGTTTGATTTGATGGTTACCATGAGCATTTTTCCTGACGTTCGTTCCTACAACATTTTAATCCATGGAAATTTTCAGGCAAAGGAGTTTGAAGAAGGTGTATCTATATTTGAGGAGCTGTCAAGTAGTACAAATTTGAAGCCAGATATAGTGACATATACTATTCTGTTAAAGGGACTGTTTCAGATGGGCGAGTACTCTTTTGCACTTCAAGTTTTTGAAGAACTGGAAGGTGTTGGTTTTAAACCAGACTTCTACACCTACAGCAACATGTTACATGGACTGTGTCACCATGGTAATGTGAAGGCTGCATTAGAATTTTTGGATGAACTAGAGCTCCGAGGAGAGCCTCTCCATATTAGTTACTACAGTATTGTGATGAATGCTTTGTGCAAAGAGAAGAAACTTGATGTTGCTAGGTGCATTTTCAGCAGTCTTCCCTCTAAAGGCTTGGAACCAAATGTTGTTACTTACACTATCTTGATTGACGGATGCTGTCATCATGGGAAGCTCAAGGAAGCCAAAGAACTGCTTTTAAATATGAAATGTGCAAAGTTAACGCCAGACCACATTACCTATAATGTTCTTGTCCAAGGAATGTTGTTACATTGTGGGTGTGATGATGCCGCTGAAGTACTTGAAGAAATGTACGGGAAAGGATTCTCCATTGATTCATCTACAACTGCCTTGCTGCTGACCACAAGGAGACTTCACCCTGCTCTTATTAAACTTGTGCATAGATTTGGTCCAGTTACTTTGAAGCAAAAATTTTGAGCTTTTGTGCGTGTGCGGCAATCACAAGGAAATTTGTTGTCTTGGTGAAATCTGGAGGGCTTCATTTGCCTATTTTACTTTTGGTTGAGTTGTTGTTTATTATTAATATCGTTTGTTGTTACTTTGATATAATAATAATAACCTCTTGTAAGTTCAGTGATGGAATTCGTTTTCTTTCATTGCAATTTATGGGCCCTTATTAAATTCTAAGAACCACATGTACCCTTAAATATCTCATGTTTCAAAGAGCCACCGAATAGTTCTGAAAGAACATCAAGTCACTTGCAAATACAACTCGCGTCTGTGCGAGTAATTTATTCAACACTTGTCACTTTTGATTTGAATCTTTTTAAAGTCAGCATCTTTCTACAAAACATGTACAGCCGAAAAAGGAAGAAGAAAACAAGTAAAATCATCTGTGATTGAGGGAGTGGATCATCTTAGAAGAATTAAACCATACAACGAAAGCTGTATGGCGAATTGCCTCGTATAGTTGCTTTGGTGATGGCTTAGTGAAAAATGGCAATAACTTGTTCAAGCTGTTTCCTGGAAGTTGAGAGATCGAGAAAAGGCAGCTGATGTTGAGAGATCGAGAAAAGCCTGCAAGAGAGGTGATGCTGACGTTGCCATTTATTTTTTCTCATCAGCCTTGGGTTGTAATGGGAAAACATACAAGTGCTGTTATCAATGGATATGGTTTTGCCTGAGAATCATGATGATCATGAGCTGTACTATTTGTTAGCAAATTTATGGACTTTTTATTGTACAGGGGAGCCATAATGAAAAAAAAATAAAATTGTACCATTCACAAATCTACTCTTTCATTTTCTGCAACTAATTTAAGTTCATACACTGTAGTAGATGATGATATTCTTGAGATTGAAGCATATCGATCCTTTATGGCCAAACAGGGACGGTGCAATGTGCAAATGGAGTTTTATATATAATCTTACATATATAAAACTTATACTTCCTCCTCTTTTTTTTTTTTTTTTTTTTTTTTTTTAAGTATTACATTTTTCACTTACACTTATATTAATGCACATTTTAAACCATTAATAACATAAATTACAAATGTCCTACCTACTTACTATTTTTTGATATCCCATTACAAATGTCTTCTTTCTATAAATAAAAATAATTTTCGCCTCCAACAACTATATGGACCCTACCATATACTCACAAATCAACTCTACCTTAAGTTCTGTGCCCAACAGTAACAAGACACTTGGGGTGGGACGGAAGGAGTATATTATAGTAGTAACTTTTTATAATTGACACTATTTGTCAAAAATAATTAAATATTTATTAATATTGGGGTTGGAGACTTATCCTAAGGGTCAAGTCCCCTGTCTCCTGTCTCCCAACTGTATCCCACCGGCCCCCTGTTCCTCCCCTCTATAATTTGTGTGATTTGGACTCTCACATAACTATGCTGACACATGAGTGACTGTTTACCAAAAAAATACTACTTCCTCCGTTTAGAAAAGATAGCTACGTTTGGAAAAACAATACTCTTCACACAAACACTTTGACTTGAAGTTTTATCATAATTATATAAGTTAAAATATTGCCAAGTGAGATATTGTTAGATTTGTCTCGTCTTGTAGTTTTTTTTACATATCGAACTTTTAAAAGTTTTACTTGTATCGAATTTGAGTTATTAATGTTTTAAAATATGTATTAGACTGCATGCTAAGTGGGTCCGTAGCAAATAAAAAAAAAACAGATAAAGTGTTTATTAATATTACAAAAACTCAGAAAAGAAAAAGAAAAAAAAAAGAGTAACTGAATAATTTTCGCAAGTTCAACAAAGGAAAAGGTGTTTTCGCCTATGCATTCGCATTCTTCTTTCTGCATCTCTCTGTCCGCTCTCCGCCTCTTTACAAAACAAATGCCCCAAATAATGCGCCGCTTCAAATTGCCCAAATTCCCAATCTCTACAATTTCACCTCCTCTTCCCTCTTTATACTGTTGTTTTGGAACAGTGTCTTGGGGAAATTGGCAGGATTTACGGGATCTGGATACTGCCCTTCATATGTACGATCAAATGTCCCGTACAAGTCCTCTTCCTTCTAAGAACGAATTCTCTAAATTACTTTCATTTTTTGTGGTCAAATTGAAAGACTGCCATGTTGCTCTTTCCCTTTTCAAGGATATGCGTCGTTTGCGAATTCCAATTGACGAATATACGATGAGCATTGCCATCAACAGCTGCTGCTTGTCTAACCATACTAACTATGGGTTTTCTCTTATGGGTTGGTTCTTTAAACTTGGTCATGTTCCTAATGTGTGTACATTCAGTCCATTATTGAAGGGTTTGTTTCGAGAGAAAAGGATTAGTGAGGTGCAATTTTTGTTCAAGAAGATTGTTAGAGAAAGGTTGTGCGAGATGGATGTGGTTTTGTATGGGTGTGTGATTGATGGACTCTGCAAGTCAGGTAACTCTGCTGTAGCTATTGAGCTAGTCAGGGTAATGAAGAAAAGTGGTGTTAGGGCAGATCTGCATATTCACAACATGCTCATTCATTGCTTCTGTGTAGATGGAAAGGTAGATTATGCATTTATGCTTTAAGGATGAAAGATAAAATGACTGGAGAAGGCATATTTCCTGACGATGGGCTTGATCGATGGAATGATGTCAGCTTGTTGTTAAAAGAAATGATGTGTTCCAAAATATATCCCTGTGTGGTGACATTTAATACTTTGATGAATGCTTTGTGCAAGGAAGGGCTGCTGGATAGAGCGGAGGATGTAATCAACATAATGAGGAGTAGAAATGTAGAGCCTAATGTGGTTTCGTATAATACCTTGATAGATGGATATTGTCTGCAAGGTCGTTTGAATGATGCTCGAAATGTGTTTGATTTGATGGTTAGCACGAGCATTTTTCCTGACATTCGTACCTACAACATTTTAATCCATGGAAATTTTCAGGCAAAGAAGTTTGAAGAAGCTGTATCTATATTTGAGGAGCTGTCAAGTACTACAAATTTGAAGCCAGATATAGTGACATATACTATTCTGTTAAAGGGACTGTTTCAGATGGGCAAGTATTCTTTTGCACTTCAAGTTTTTGAAGAACTAGAAGGTGTTGGTTTAAAACCTAAGGGGGAGGGATTGTAACATCCCGAATAATTAATTCATGATTACATTAATTTAGTTATGATTAATTAGTCAAATGGGCATTAATAATTAAATAGGGTGAGTATAATTATTTCAAGCCCAATGGAGGAGTATTGGTGATCCAACCAAAGTTTGATTTAACATGGGGTGTTAAAGAGTATTTAAGAAAATTTAGGGGCTAATTTGAGAAGAGGGATTTTGCAACTTGGCCCTTGGCATTTAATTGGGGAAAAGGACGGCATTACTCTCATTCCCAAGAAACAAAATTGAAGAGAGAAAGGGGAGAAGGGCGACGGGTTGAAGGAAGGGAGAAGAAGACAACTCCATTGTTAAAGCTTGGTGGTGGAAATCGAAGCTCCTCTCAAGCTCTATTCAAGGTAGTGAACCCCTTTCCTTTCCTCTTTCTTTTCCTTTCTTGTTGGGGCTGTGTTTCCCTATTTTTGGTGGGCTGTCCGGCGAGTCACCGGAGGGACGAAGGGGACGCCGGCGTGGGGGAGTAGATGACGGCGGTGGAGGCGGCGCTGCGGTGGCGCGGCGCCGGGGTTGGCGGCAGCAGGCTGCTGCCTGCTGCTGGGCGCAGCGCAACGCGCTGCTGCGCGTTGCCGGCGGCGACGCCGCCGCCCTCCGGCGAGGGCGGCAGGTGGTGTTGATGGTGGGCTGTTGGTGGTGTCCGGCATAGTGGTGGTGGCCGGCATGGTGGTGCGACAGGGGCGGCGGTGATGTTGGAATTTCTTGTTCTTTGTTTTGATGTTGAAATATTTGGGGATTTATAGAATTGATTAGTATTTGGGGATTTATAGAATTGATTAGGCATTTGGATGTTGATTATCTTGCTTAGTTAGTATTGATTTGGTAATTGTTGGATAATCGAGTTTGAGATCAATGGAGTTTTGAGTAATTGTTTTAATGTTGATTTAGATGTTGTGTGATTTTGATTATGTGAGTGGCTTTGTGCGAATTTATACTTTACGTTGGTTAAGGATTTGGTGATATATGAGTTCAAATGATCTAAGTTGTTATTGAGTTTCTATATGGGTGTCTTTTATGAACAATTGGATTGAATAAAATGGAGCATGTTTGAATACTTGGGATATGTAGTTGTAGAATACAATGAGAATTTCTATTATAGTTAATTCTTGAACTTGTTAGTTATTATTCTTGAATGTTGAACATGGGCTCTAGAATACTTAATTGAATAATGTAGATGGATGTCTTTAGATATTTGGAATCTTGTGAATAAGTAGACTTGATTGTCAAATATTCATATATTTGGATTGAATTGGGTGTTGTTGGGGTCTTTATGCATATTACAAGTGTTAAGTGATTTAAAGTATTCTATGTATTGTGGTCTCACCTTTTTATTTTTAAACTTGTTAAGTTTATAAATTGGGAGTATGGAGATGTAGTTTTAAATAAAATACTTAGTAGATTGGATATTCTTGAATAACTAGAATTTGAATTCTTGGCTATTGATGTTGAATAAATTAGATTGGAAGCATGAGTTATTTTGATGTTTTGGCTATGCTTGAGTTAATTAGATGATATTGCTAGTGTTCTAATATGAGTATACTTGAGTGCTTAAGCTTTAAGAATATCATGTTGGGTGTTGGATTAATTTTCACTATTTGGCCTTGTTGAATTAATTTGGAGTAATTCTATGTTGATAAACATAGAATGTGAATTGTTGAGAGGTTGGTGGAAGTGTGGAAGGAGGGTGGAGATGGGTGTTGGAGTTCGAGATAGAGGATGATGATTTGGATGGTGTGGGAATTACTTTTAATTCTTATGATTATATTTTTGTATAGGGAACAACCGTGAAGCTATTGGAAGATTGAAGATATTCAAAAGGGAAGCTTTGAAGAATTATAATAAAGGCAAGGTTTAGAATAGCAAATTAGATAGGGGTTAGGAATAGACTAGTATAGTCTATGTTGCCTTAGTATTGGGAACTCTCGTGTGTACGGATTCCCTGCGTATAATGAGGATGCCTTAGAATTAGGCTAGAACTGCTTGCGAATATCTCACTAATTATTATGCTCATAATCTGGAACTTAGTTTGCGAATAGAGAAGATCTACCATGCCTTAGTTTAGGATGGAATCTTGCGTTGCTTCTATTTTGATGTTATGAGTTGTTGGCGCCGATATGTGGGACTTGGCACACCCCTGATTATACTTAACTCGCGATGAGTTGTTGGTGCCGATATGTGGGACTTGGCACACCCCTGATTATACTTAACTCGCGATGAGTTGTTGGTGCCGATATGTGGGACTTGGCACACCCCTGATTATACTTAACTCGCGATGAGTTGTTTATTTTGTCATGATACGTTGATTTACGTATGGACATGTGATTGAATTGAATCTGAATATCTGTGATGATATGTTGGTGAATCAAAAATTATGCTTCGAGGGTATTGGATAACCTATGCTTACGAGTCGGTATCCGATTGGGCATAGTCAGTATCTACCCTGGGCATTGAGACTGAAAAGGATTTATATCCTAGTCTGAATTTGGCTAGAAAGGGCTCATGACCCTTAGCCTGACCCGCTTGCCGTAAGCCACGATTTCAGCTGTTAGTGTCCGCGGCGGGGCACTGTGGGTATGTCTCCCGACCATTAAGGGGAGTGGACCCTTATATGGGGGGGAATACCGACCATGGTACCTAGGTGCGCGCTAGACATTCTTATGTGTTGCATTTAGGGTAGATAGACATCATAGGTCATAACATTTCATCTCATCATCCATCATTCATTTTATCTGCAGTGGTTGAAGCACCGGTATGGGACGGTGTGATGTTTACTTTCTGTATTTATTTTATGTCCTTAATTATTATTATCATTGTTGTTATTATTATTATTATTATTATTATTATTATTATTATTATTATTATTATTTATATAGTATAGTGTTATCATTATTGTGCCCCGTTTCCCCTGCTATATCTATTCCTTGCCAGTACGTTGTACTGACACCTTGTTGCTGTTGTCTGTTTTATAGATCCTCCTACGGATAGCGCAGAGCACGATGATGGGGGTTCGGGTTGAGTGGACTAGCTAGGCTGCATTCCTTATAATTGTGGTTTAGAATAAATATTACATGCTCTTGTCTGATCTTTGATGAGAATGTTTGTTATTCCTTAAATGTGATCGGTGTGTCACATATGATTTATTTATTGGTTATTTCCGGTATTGGATGTGCGGCCATGTTACTATATTATTTCAGGGCTTGTCGCCCGGATATGCCATGTATTGTTCCTGGGATTATATACTGCTTTTGTTGGCATTTATTTGATTGTGATACAGGTTTGTATTTATACCTCGCTTCGTATTGACTATCTAAGCTGAGTGATCAACAGTTTAGAATAGTTAATACGGCGGTGGCGTCACGAAAATGGTTTTAAATTTTCGGGGCGTTACATTTTATATCAACGATCCTTATTAAAATACATAAGCAGACTGATAGCTGCTGAGTAATCGCAGACACACCATCAATATCTATATTTAGAAAATAAATCTATCTATTAATATATAAAATCTTGAGAAAATCTTCATATATATTTTAAAAAGATATAAGATTACAACTATATATAATACATTATATTATTTAATTGTATATATAATACATAATATTTAAAAAATATATAATCTTATATCAATATAAGGAATATACTTCCTCTGTTTTCATATTTTTGTTACGGACCCACAGTGTGCGCAGTCCAATGCACATTTTAAATGATTAATAACTCAAGTTTGGTATAAGGAAAAATTCTACAAGTTCGATATTTAAAAACTACAAGAGAGACGAATCTAAACAAGATCTCACTTGACTATATTTTAACTTGTATAATTATAATAAAAATTGAAGTGAAAACATTCTAGTGAATAGTAGCATAATTTAGTTTGTAACAATCATTGGAAAACGGAGGAAGTAATAACCATATTTTAAATAAAATTATTTCATCAAAAATATGTTGTAAACATTAAATTGACCATAAAATTATTGATTAATATAAAATGACTAATCACCTAAAACTTCTTATATTATTCTAAATAAATTCTACATAATCTTTTGTTGTTTTTAAAAAGAAAAGAAAGAAAAGGAAAAAAAAAACAGAGACCAAAACACATAATAATTTAATTATTCGACATAATATCCTTAATCCAGTATTCTTTTTCTATTTCAATATAAATAAAAATATATATTTATCCAATAATCCTTATCTGTTCCAATATAAAATAAAAATGTATATGAAATTCAGCATAAATTGTTATACATTTTTTTTTATAAATGATTTATACGGTAAAAAAATATTAAAAGTATTTTAGTATGAACAAGATTTGTCGTAATAATAAATAGTTTGGATTGTAGCAATTAGGTGATCATGTTACATGTTCAAACATGTTACAGAACATGTGAATTCAATCAAACTTCATTTATCATTTTATTTTTTACAAAAATAGCATAAAGTAAACAGTTAAACCTAAGTAAATAGTACTTCTACCCTTCCCAAATACTTCCTCCGTTTCAAAAAATTGTAACATTCATGTTTTTCACGCAATCCAATGCACATTTTTAATGTATAATATCTCAAATTGTGTAAAAGTAAAAATTATAAAAATTTGATATTCTAAAACTACGCGATTAGACGAATCCAACAAGATCTCACTTGACTATGTTTTATCTTATATAACTGTGTTAAAGATTGAATCAAAATTACACTGTGAATAGTAATTACTATTCACATGTTTCAATCTTATAGAAACGGAGGGAGAATAACTCTAAACTTATCAAGTTTGGTCATTTTTTTTTGACAAAAAATACACCTAAGCTTTATTTAATTTAAAAATTCTACCCTTCTACCTTTTAAATATCAAATTCGGCATCATCAATTCTAAAAAATTGCATTTTGTTCCTAAGAATTTGAAAAAAAATCTCATTCTACGATTCACGTTTGAAAAGTTTCGCATTAACGCAACAACCTGAAAACGATGTATTTAATAATTAATTTTTCCTTTTAAATTAAATACAAAAATATAATTTTTTTTTTGAGGAAAAACAAAAAATATAATTAACTAATAAAATTAGATTATACTATTGAATAAAATAAAATAACATACCATTTATTTTATTTTCATTGTTTTCCAGAATTTTAATTTTTCTAATTTTTATTTCATCACAATTTCTTAAATAATAAATATAATTATCCAGATAGAAAAATAGTGTATAATTATAAAAATGTGCTAAAATAATTTAAGTGGTTATAATAATAATGAATTAAAAAAATAAATATTATAATTTAAGTGGTTATAATAATAATGAATTAAAAAAATAAAATTTAAATTAAATTAAATGAAATATTAACTACCAAACTTTTTTCATAATCAATATGGAAAAGAAAAATTGGACAATATTATGAACTAAAATAATTTTTTAAATATTAACAGATAATCAAAACATAATTATAATTAAAATTTATTTATAAAATTAAAGATTAGTCCAAAAAACTAATCACAATAAAGATTTAAAATACACTACTTAATAAAATAGAAGTTTTAAATGATGAAAAAAATACCTTCTAAAAATAAACTTGGTTATAATAATACGACATTAGACCTCAAGAAATAAAAGCCGATTTCGTCTCTATTCCCCTCCGCATTCGCATTCTTCTCTTTGCTCTCTGTCCACTCTTTACAAAACAATGCCCCAAATAATGCGCCGCTTCATACTCCCCAAATTCCCAATCTCTACTCCAAATGTCTACCAATCAGGTACTGTCTCTCGAATTCCACCTCCTCTTGCCTCTTCCTATTGCTGCTTTGGAACCGAGTCTTGGGGAAATTGGCAGGATTTACGGGATCTAGATACTGCACTTCATATGTTCGATCAAATGTCCCGTACAAGGCCTCTCCCTCATATTAAAGAATTCAATAAATTACTTTCATTTTTGGTCAAATTGAAAGACTACTCTGTTGCTCTTTCCCTTTTCAAGGATATGCGCCGTTTGCGGATTCCCATTAACGAATATACGATGAACATTGCCATCAACAGTTGTTGCTCATCTAACCATGCAAACTATGGGTTTTCCATTCTGGGTTGGTTCTTTAAACTTGGCCATGTTCCTGATGATTATACCTTCAGTCCGTTATTGAAGGGTTTGTTTCGAGAGAAAAGGATTACTGAGGCACAATTTTTGTTCAACAAGATTGTCAGAGAAAGGTTGTGTGAGTTGGATGTGGTTTTATATGGGTGTGTGATTGATGGCCTTTGCAAGTCAGGTAACTCTGCTTTAGCTGTTGAGCTAGTCAAGGTAATGGAGAGAAGTGGTGTTAGGGCAACTCTGCATATTCACAGCATGCTCATACATTGCTTTTGTGCAGATGGAATGGTAGATTATGCTTTAGAGATAAAAGATAAAATGCCTGGGAGAGGCATCTCGCCGAACGTTATAACTTATAACTCACTGATTTTTGGCTTATGTATGTTTGGTCGATGGAATGATGTCAGCTTGTTGTTAAAAGAAATGATGTGTTCCAAAATATTTCCAAGTGTTGTGACATTTACTACCTTTATGGATGCTTTGTGCAAGGAAGGCCTTCTGGATAGAGCGGAGGATGTAATCAACACAATGAGGAGTAGAAATGTAGAGCCTAATGTGGTTTCATATAATACCTTAATAGATGGATATTGTCAGCAAGGTCGTTTGAATGATGCTCGAAAAGTGTTTGATTTGATGGTTAGTATGAGCATTTTTCCAGACGTTCGTACCTACAACATTTTAATCCATGGAAATTTTCAGGCAAAGAAGTTTGAAGAAGCTGTATCTATATTTGAGGAGCTGTCAAGTAGTACAAATTTGAAGCCAGATATCGTGACATACACTACGATGTTAAAAGGGTTGTTTCAGATGGGCAAGTATTCTTTCGCACTTCAAGTTTTTGAAGAACTGAAAGGTATTGGTTTAAAACCAGACTTCTACACTTACTGTAACATGTTGCACGGACTATGTCAGCATGGTAATGTCGAAGGTGCATTAGAAATTTTGGATGCTTTAGAGCTCCAAGGAGAACTTCTCCGTATTAGTTACTGCAATATTGTGATGAATGGTTTGTGCAAAGAGAAGAAACTTGATGTTGCTAGGTCCATTTTCAGCAGTCTTCCCTCTAAAGGCTTGGAACCAAATGTTGTTACTTACACTATCTTGATTGACGGATGCTGTCATCATGGGAAGCTCAAGGAAGCCAAAGAACTGCTTTTAAATATGAAATGTGCAAAGTTAACGCCAGACCATATTACCTATAATGTTGTTGTCCAAGGAATGTTGTTACATTGTGGGTATGATGATGCCGCTGAAGTTCTTGAAGAAATGTATGGGAAAGGATTCTCCATAGATTCATCTACAACTGCCTTGCTGCTGACCACAAGGAGACTTCACCCGCTCTTATTAAACTTGTCCATAGATTTGGTCCAGTTACCTTGAAGTAAAATTTTTGAGCTTTTGTGCATGTACGACAATAATCATAAAGAACTTTTAGTTGTCTTGGTGAAATATGGAGGGCTTCATTGGCCTATTTTACCGATTTCGTCTCTAATCCCCAAATTCATTCATTCGCATTCCTCTCCCTCTGCATCTCTGTCCACCTCTTTACAAAACAATGCCCCAAATAATGCGCCGCTTCAAACTCCCCAAATTCCCAATCTCTACTCCATCTGCCTCCTACCAATCAGCTACTCTCTCTCGAATTCCACCTCCTCTTCCCTCTTTGTATTGTTGCTTTGGGACAGAATCTTTGGGAAATTGGCAGGATTTACGGGATCTAGATACTGCACTTCATATGTTTGATGAAATGTCCCGCTTGAGGCCTCTCCCTTCTGTGAAAGAATTTACTAAATTACTTTCCTCTGTGGTCAAATTGAAAGAATACTCTGTTGCGCTTTCCCTTTTCAAGGATATGCGCCGTTTGCGAATTCCAATTAATGAATATACGATGAACATTGCCATCAACAGTTGTTGCTTATCTGAGAGGACTGACTATGGGTTTTCCATCCTGGGTTGGTTCTTTGAACTTGGTCATGTTCCAGACGAGCATACCTTCAGTCCATTATTGAAGGGTTTGTTTCGAGAGAAAAGGATTAGTGAGGCGCAATATTTGTTCAAGAAGATTGTTAGAGAAAGGTTGTGTGAGTTGAGTGTGGTTTTGTATGGGTGTGTGATTGATGGACTTTGCAAGTCAGGTAACTCTGGTGTAGCTGTTGAGCTAGTCAAGGTAATGGAGAGAAGTGGTGTTAGGGCAAATCTGCATATTCACTGCATGCTCATACATTGCTTTTGTGCAGATGGAATGGTAAATTCCGCTTTAAAGATGAAAGATAAAATGCTAGAGAAAGGCATCTCTCCAAATGTTTTTGTTTGTAGCTCTTTGGTTTTCGGTTTATGTATGTTTGGTCGATGGAGTGATGTGAGCTTGTTGTTAAAAGAGATGATGTGTGGAAATATATATCCTAATGTTGTGACATTTAATACCTTGATGGATGCTTTGTGCAAGGAAGGGCTAGTGGATAGAGCGGTGGATGTAGTCAACATAATGAGGAGTAGAAATGTAGAGCCTGATGTGGTTTCGTATAGTACTTTGATAGATGGATTTTGTTTGCAAGGTCGTTTGAATGATGCTCGAAGAGTGTTTGATTTGATGGTTAGTATTAGAGTTTTTCCTAACGTTCGTACCTACAACATTTTGATCCATGGATATTTTAGGGCAAATAGGTTTCGAGATGCTGCACTTATATTTGAGGAGCTGTCATGTAGTCCTAATTTGAAGCCAAATATAGTGACATATAATATGCTATTAAAGGGGTTGTTTCAGATGGGTGAGTATTCTTTTCCACTTCAAGTGTTTGAAAAACTGGAAGGTGTTGGTTTAAAACCAGATTGCTACACTTATTGTAACGTGTTGTACGGACTATGCCACCATGGTAATGTCAAGGGTGCATTAGAAATTTTGGATGCACTAGAGCACCAAGGAGAGCCTCTCCATATCGGTTACTACAGTATTGTGATGAATGGTCTGTGCAAAGAGAAGAAACTTGATGTTGCGGAGTGCATTTTCAGCAGTCTTCCTTCTAGAGGCTTGGAACCAAATATTGTTACTTACACTATCTTGATTGACGGATGTTGTCATCATGGGAAGCTCAAGGAAGCCAAAGAACTGCTTTTGAATATGAAACGTGCAAAGTTAATGCCAGACCATATTACGTACAATGTTCTTGTCCAAGGAATGTTGTTACATGGTGGGTATGATGATGCCGCTGAAGTTCTTAAAGAAATGTACGGGAAAGGATTCTCCATTGATTCCTCTACAACTGCCTTGCTGCTGACAAAAAGGAAACTTCATCCTGCTCTTATTAAACTTGTGCAGGAATTCGGTCCAATTACCTTGAAACAAAATTTTTGAGCTCTTGTATGCGTACGACAATCATAAAGAAATTTGTTGTCTTGGGGAAATATGGAGTGCTTCATTGGCCTATTTTACTTTTGCTTGAGTTGCTGCTGTTTATTATTAAAATGGTTTGTTATTACTTTGATATAACCTCTTGTAAGGTCGGTGATGGAATTCGTGTTCTTTCATTGCCCCTTTAATACAACTCGCATTCGTGCGAGTAATTTATTCAACACTTCTCACTTTTGATTTCAATCTTTTTAAAGTCAGCATCTTTCTACAAAACATGTACAGCCGAAAGAGAAAGAAGAAAACAAGTAAAATCACAAAATCTCCTTCTCAAATATTACAAGAAGACGAAACTTTCACTGTTTTGCGGTTTTCTCCCAAACAGTCTCATCTGTGATTAATTAAGGGAGCGGATCATAATTAGAAGAAACCTTATAACGAGAGCTGTATGGCGAATTGCCTCGTATAGTTACTTTGGTGATGGCTTAGTGAAAATGGCAATAACTTGTTCAAGCTGTTTCCTGGAAGTTGAGAGATCGAGAAAAGGCAGCTGGATTAGCCTGCAAGAGAGGTGATGCTGTTGTTGCCATTTGTTTTTCTCATCTGCCTTGGGTTGTAATGGGAAAACATACAAATGTTGTTGTCCATGGATGGTTTTGCCTGAGAATCATGATCATGAGCTGTACTATTTGTTAGCAAATTTGGGGACTTTTTATTGTACAGGGGAGCCATAATGAAGAAAAAAAAAATTGTATCATTCACAAATCTACTCTTTCATTTTCCGCAACTAATTTAAGTAAAACTTAATTATCGAATTGCACTACAAGAATTTTTTGTTTTTGCGACCGAAAAAATTTGGTAAAATTCGGTCACTAAAGAGGTTAGCAGCCGAATTTGTGACTGAAATTCCTTAGCGACAATAATTTTAGCGATTGAAATTTGTTAGTTACCACAATTTTAGTGATCAAATTATGATTTTTTCTAAACTAGTGTGGAACCTCTCTTGCCAGCTTTCGTAAGGCGAACTCTTCAGGTTGCTTCATAATCTCGAAAAGTTCATACACTGTAGTAAATGTTATTCTTGAGATTGAAGCATATGGATATGAGAGTAGTCGATCGATCCTTTTATGGGCAAACAGGGACGGTGCAATGTGCAAATGGAGTTTTGGAATATGGCCCCCCAATTTTAGGGACCTACTTCTAAAAGTCATCTTATAAAAAAACTTTATTTTTTAGATTTAATGAAAAATTTTGAATAAAAAAAAATATGAAATTGAAATTTGACGACACATTTAATTTAGTGTTATTGTAAGTTTTGTTTTGAGACATATAAAACTTATACTTCATCCGTTTTTTTTAAGTGTTACATTTCCCATTGGCTTCCGTTAGGGTGGGACTGGGCTTTTTCACTTGATGTACTGTGGTACATCGCAGCCATTCATTCAATTTATAAATTGATGGTTGAGATTAACTTAAAGGTTAAAATAGTAAATTTGTTATATTTAGTTTTGTTAACAAACAATTGCACGTCGATTCCCTATGCTATCCAACTCAACTCTACTTTTTTCTATATTTCAATACGACTGATCCATCTTATCTTACCCTCTAATTTGCTTTTTTATGCTGCTATATAATATACATATATGTTCATTAAAACGTACCTCAAATGTTAATATTTTGAGTCGCTGAATTGTTGAAGAACACATCGCTGAATTGTTCTTGAAGTAGTCGCTGAATTGTTCCGGGTAGCATCACTAAGTCGTTCATGAAAACGTCGCTTAATTATTTTTGGCGGTATCGCTGGATTGTATATGGTAACATTGCTGAATCATTCTTGATTGTGTCGCTGAATTCTTCATATTGTAGTCGATGATTGCCTTTAGGTAGGGTCGTCGAAATATGTTTTGGTAGCATCACTTGATTATTTTTGGTAACATCGCTGAATTGTACTATATGGTAGCATCGCTGAATTCTTCTTGGTGTTGTCGCTGAATTCTTCTTGGAGTAGTTGCTGAATTCATTTATGTAGGGTCGTTGAAATATTTTTTGGTAGCATCACTGAATTCTTTTGGTAACATCGCTGAATTATATGAGGCGTTGTCGCTGAATTCCTCAATCAAATGTCGCTGAATTCGTCATGTTGGGTCGCTGAAAATATTTTTGATAGCATCACACAATTATTTTTGGTATCATCCTTGAAATTCTATACGTAATAAATTTATTACCCTTTTTAATAACGATTCTTGATCGTAGATATAGATTACTAAATATTTGATATGATTTACAAAATATTAGATTGATAACATACTAAATATAAGATTATATGACAATTATACCCTTTTTACATTATAACCATTGGATTAAAAATGAACGATTGTGATGTGCGCCTTGATGTACTGCGGAATTGGCCGCAGCACCCTAACTACTCCCTTTCCCACTTATACGTATGTTAATGCACATTTTAAAATATTACTAACACAAATTCAATACGAGTAAAAATTCTAAAAGTTGATATTTAAAAACTGTAAGATGAGACCATATTTGACTATATATATATATATATATATATATTTTTCTTTTTGAGTAAATCCCAAAAAACATAGACCCCAACTTTGTTATTAGAAAAAATTAGACATCAACTTTTAAAACTTGGAAAAAGAAACTAGACTTTCACCAAAATAAACTTTTTTTAAAAATATCATTTCTCACTCCCATTACTTTTTTTTTTCTTTTTTCCTTTTAACCCAAAAAATTCTTATTACATTAAATTTATAATCTTCTTGATGGATTTTAACAAATAATTGGCCCATGCTCGTGTAAACAAAATTACTCCCTCTTTTTTTTTTAAATGTTACACTTCTCATTTGCACGTATGCCAGCGCACATTCTTAACGATTAATAACTCTTGGTACAAGTAAAATTCTAAAAATTTGATATCTAAAAACTACAAGATGAGACGAATCCAACAAGATATCACTTGGCTATATTTTGTCTTCTATAACTACAACAAAAATGAAGTTAAAGTGCTACAATGAACAGTAAAAAAGTCAAAACGTAACCTTAAAAAAACGGACGGAGTACATTCAAAATCTAAATTTCTAAATATTTTTAACCATTTAAGAAAATTTAATTATTTAAATATTTATATTTATATATATATATAGATTTTTTTCATTACACCCAATGAAGCCTAGGGAAATATTTATATTTATATTTATATTAAAAATATATATGGGAATGATCATATTTAATTTAGTAGAACTACATCTCAAATTATATTTAATGGTGCCTCAATATACTTACATTTATTTATGGGTGGCCAAAATATTCGAACCGATTCGTTGAACCGTGAGTCGAACCGAAATCGAACTAAATTTCTGATTAACCGACGACTCCGGAGCAAATACAAATATCAAATTTTAATATTCGTCCGGTTCAAAACAAATAAAAATACTTTAATTTTTTTCCCAATTAACCGAACCGAATCGAATATATTTATTTCATTTTAAAAGTTATATATATTGTAAATATTATAGGCATTTGATGGTAGAAAATTATATACAGATAATATATAATCATTATTTAAGTATATAATAAAATAAATATAAAAAATTAAAGAGTTTAATTATCAAAATATATCACCATAATGAGCATATATTGATTTTTTTGTGTTTAAGAATACCCCATTATAGAAATATACCACCACACTAAGATTTCTATAGTGTAATAATCTCAAAAATAAGATCTACGAAACTTAAGAATTAAGAAATGAAAACTTGATTATACATTTTTAGAGGATCGGAAAAAAAAAATATTCGAACCGAATCGCTTAACCACTAAATCGAATCGAAACCGAATCCCCGGTTAACCGAGGACTCCGGTTACAAATTCAAATACTGAAATGAAGTATTTGTCCGGTTCAAATACAAACACAAATACTTGAAAAATTCAGGTTAACCAAACCGTGTCCATCCCTACATTTATTAATCTATAATTAAAGTACTTATAAATTTATTATATTATAGTAACTTTTTATATTTGACATTATTTGTCAAAATAATTAAATATAAATTAATATTACAGAAACTAAAAAAAGAAAAAAGAAAAAAAAGGTAATTGAATAATTTTCGTAAGTTCAACAAAGGTAAAGGTGTTTTCCACAATCAATACATAAAAACCGATTTCGTCTCTATTCCGGTATTCCCTCTGCATTTGCATTCTTCTCTCTGCATTTCTCTGTCCAGTCTCCGCCTCTTTACAAAACAATGCCCCAAATAATGCGCCGCTTCAAATTGCCCAAATTCCTAATCTCTACTCCATATGCCTCCCACCAATCAGGTACTCTCTCTCGAATTCGACCTCCTCTTCCCTCTTTGTATTGTTGCTTTGGGACACTGTCTTCTGGAAATTGCCAGGATTTAGGAGATCGAGATAATGCACTTCATATGTTTGATGAAATGTCCCGCTTGAGGCCTCTCCCTTCTGTAAAAGAATTTACTAAATTACTTTCCTCTGTGGTCAAATTGAAAGAATACTCTGTTGCGCTTTCCCTTTTCAAGGATATGCGCCGTTTGCGAATTCCAATTAATGAATATACGATGAACATTGCCATCAACAGTTGTTGCTTATCTGAGAGGACTGACTATGGGTTTTCCATCCTGGGTTGGTTCTTTAAACTTGGTCATGTTCCAGACGAGCATACCTTCAGTTCATTATTGAAGGGTTTGTTTCGAGAGAAAAGGATTAGTGAGGCGCAATCTTTGTTCAAGAAGATTTTTAGAGAAAGGTTGTGTGAGATGGATGTGGTTTTATATGGGTGTGTGATTGATGGACTTTGCAAGTCAGGTAACTCTACTATAGCAGTTGAGCTAGTCAAGGTAATGGAGAGAAGTGGTGTTAGGGCAAATCTGCATATTCACTGCATGCTCATACATTGCTTTTGTGCAGATGGAATGGTAGATTCCGCTTTAAAGATGAAAGATAAAATGCTTGTGAAAGGCATCCCTCCCGATGTTGTTACTTATAACTCCCTGATTTTTGGCTTATGTATGTTTGGTTGATGGAAAGATGTCACTATGTTGTTGAAAGAGATGATGTGTGGAAATATATATCCAAGTGTTGTGACATTTAATACTATGATGGATGGTTTATGCAAGGACGGGCTAGTGGATATAGTAGAGCATGTAATCAACACAATGAGGAATAGATACGTAGAGCTTGATGTGGTTTCGTGTAATACCTTGATAGATGGATATTGTTTGCAAGGTCGTTTGAATGATGCTCGAAAAGTGTTTGATTTGATGGTTAGTATGAGCATTTTTCCTGACGTTCATACCTACACCATTTTAATCCATGGAAATTTTCAGGCAAAGAAGTTTCAAGAAGCTGTATCTGTACTTGAGGAGCTGTCATGTAGTACTAATTTGAAGCCAGATATAGTGACATACAATACGATGTTGAAGGGGTTGTTTCAGATGGGTGAGTATTCTTTCGCACTTCAAGTTTTTGAAGAACTGAAAGGTATTGGTTTGAAACCAGACTTCTATACTTACTGTAACATGTTGCACGGACTATGTCAGCATGGTAATGTCGAAGGTGCATTAGAAATTTTGGATGCTTTAGAGCTCCAAGGAGAACCTCTCCGTATTAGTTACTACAATATTGTGATGAATGGTTTGTGCAAAGAGAAGAAACTTGATGTTGCGGAGTGCATTTTCAGCAGTCTTCCTTCTAAAGGCTTGGAACCAAATGTTGTTACTTACAATATCTTGATTGAAGGATGCTGTCATCATGGGAAACTCAAGGAAGCCAAAGAACTGCTTTTGAATATGAAATGTGCAAAGTTAACGCCAGACCATATTACCTATAATGTTCTTGTCCAAGGAATGTTGTTACATTGTGGGTGTGATGATGCCGCTGAAGTACTTGAAGAAATGTACGGGAAAGGATTCTCCATTGATTCATCTACAACTGCCTTGCTGCTGACCACAAGGAGACTTCACCCTGCTCTTATTAAACTTGTGCATAGATTTGGTCCAGTTACTTTGAATCAAAATTTTTGAGCTTTTGTGCGTGTGCGGCCATCATAAAGAAATTTGTTGTCTTGGTGAAATATGGAGGGCTTCATTGGCCTATTTTACTTTTGCTTTAGTTGCTGTTGTTTATTATTAAAATTGTTTGTTGTTACTGTTAAAAGTACTAAAGCAGTACTAATGCTGATCATGCCACTGGTATTGGTTAGATAGGCCTATATTTGATATTTCCATGTGTACAGGGATCCATTTGTAATTAGTTAGAAGTTTGTTGCTTAGCTGTCTATATATTGTTGTATCTTGCCTGTGTAATCGTGGTTGAATGGAATGAAATCAGAAACCGTTTTCTTCATCTCTCCCTTTTTCATTCCTCTTAACAGTTACTTTGATATAATAACCTCTTGTAAGGTCAGTTATATAATAACCACATGTACCCTTAAAACATCTCCTGTTTCAAAGAGCCACCTAATAGTTCTGACAGAACATCAAGTCACTTGCCAAAATACAACTCGCGCATCTGTGCAAGTAATTTATTCAACACTTTTCACTTTTGATTTCAATCTTTTTAAAGTCAGCATCTTTCTACAAAACATGTACAGCAGAAAAAGGAAGAAGAAAACAAGTAAAATCATCTGTGATTGAGGGAGTGGATCATCTTAGACGAAACCATACAACGACAAGCTGTATGGCGAATTGCCTCGTATAGCTACTTTGGTGATGGCTCAGTCAAAATGGCAATAACTTGTTCAAGCTGTTTCCTGGAAGTTAAACCGATCGAGACAGGGCAGCTGGATTAGCCTGCAAGAGAGGTGATGCTGTCTCCATTTGTTTTTTCTCATCTGCCTTGGAAACAATATTGGAAACTATACAGGTGCAAGGTTAAACCCACATTGGAAACATCCTCCATATGGGACACACCAATTATCACTTTCTATTTTAGGGTTATAAATTAAAAATGCTAATTCATATAACTCCAAATCCAGAGGCAAACAACTAAACAAGCATTCCAACTTGTGTGTGCCTGCCAGCAAGTTTAAATAACTGAATGGAGCAAAATTTTTGTTCAAGAAGCTTTTCAGAGAAAGGTTAGTGGAATTCCTTTGTTGGCCAAGGTTTTCTTCTTTCTTTTTTTTTTTTTTTATTTTTTTTATTTTATAAATTAGCATTTATCCAAATCGTTCTTTCAAGAACAACAGAGTAAAAAAAGAATTATCCATAACTTTTTATTCTTTCTACAATTCAATCTTAGGTCACTAAAGAAAATTCCATTCGTAGTTACTTTGATTCCGATAAGTTAAAGTTAACTACTTATTTTTTGTTTAATACAAATAAAAAAGTTGAACTTAGTGCGACCTACTTAATGGAATTGGAATTCGAAGGAAAGAAGGCGTGCAGTTTAAATAACTCACTCGGAACGCTTTTTAAAAGATTACGCGGTACGATTAGATCGAATAAGCCCTTCTGAATTATATGTATCCGCGGGATTAATTTGGAAAGCCAGTAGGATATGCAAGAACAAACTATTTTGAATATCTTCATATACTAAACGCTCACCGATTAGTACCGCATCTTCAGAATTGTTGATGTAGGTATAATACGGATTTGGTAATCGTCTTATAGAGATGTCCTAGATTTGCTTCATGTTTATAGAGCTATGCCGTGGTTTGTTCATATGGACATACCAATTATCACTTTCTATTCAAGAGTTATAAATTAAGAAACCTAATTCATATAACTCCAAATCCAGAGGCAAACAACTAAACAAGCATTCCAACTTGTGTGTGCCCTGCCAGCAAGTTTACATAACTGAATTGGAGCAAAATTTTAGTTCAAGAAGCTTTTCAGAGAAAGGTTGGTGGTCCTTTGTTGGCCAAGGTTTTTTTTTTTTTTTTTTTTTTTTTTTTTAATTAGCATTCATCCAAATTTTTCTTTCAAGAACAACAGATGATGTAGGTATAGTACGGATTTGGTAATCGTCTTATAGAGATGTCCTAGATTTGCTTCATGTTTATAGAGCTATGCCGTGGTTTGTTATTTAGCGTGGAGAGATATTCTCAAGGTATTCGAGATTCCCCTATTGCTAGCTTTATTCAATTCGAGTCAATGGTCCTCTCATAATGTGCACGGAACTTATTCGGCACCTTTCACTGTAATTCAACCCTTTTCAAGTCTGGACCTTTCTACAGAACATGTATATATATGAAGAGAAACAGGGCACAACACTTCACACAGCTCCTCACAGAAAAAAGTAAAATCATAAATTACGCTTCTCAAATATTTCAACAAGGCGATAGTTGTCGTGTTTTATGGTTCCTCACGAACAATTCCATCTCCGATTGAGTGAGAGGATCATCTCAGCAGAGACTATACCACGAGAGCATTCAAATTTCATTACACGAGGCTTGAAGAACATATAAAGGTACTCTCGCCTCATTTGGTTACTTTGGTGAAAATGGGAATAACTTCTTGAGGAGTTGTTTCGTGGAAGTTAACAGATTGAGCTGAATTAGCCCGCAAGAGACTTGATGCTGCTGCCCTTTGTTTTTTTTCTCGTGAACATATATGCATGGACAAAATTTTACTTCTTTGTCCGAAACTAGACAAGAGTACAATGGTTGATGCTACAAAAGTCACAAGTTCATGTCAAAACTAAACAGGGTTGGGTTTGGCAACTCTGTATGCCAGAAAGAAGTTTACTTGACTATTTCTTTGTCAGGTTGATTTTCTTATATAGTCCCGACAAAGTCCTTAAGAAGTCATCGGGGTATGGCCTCTGGCTCGTCCTTTGATTGCAATATGGGAGTTCATAACTAATCCAGCTATTTAGAATTTATAAAAGATCGACATGTTTTCTCCATATATATTGCTATACTACAATCGTTTAGAGAGTTAAAAGAAGTTCATACTGAGGTGAGGTATTAGACAATGTTGGTTTCAAACCCACTTCCCACGTCGGGAATATAAAGGAAAATTGCCTTCCATATAATGTGTTCTCCTAACTCTATTAGTATGAGGCCTTTAATGAGGTGCCCAAGAAAAAAAAAAAAAAATTGGTGATGGCTCGGTCCAAAACGGACATATCATACTAATGTTGGAGTTAGTGTAGAGGTTCTGGTGCCCAATAGTGGTATCTGGTTTGTGGATGTTAGTACATTACTTTGACAACTTAACCCTGTACTTTTCATTGAGATGATTTCTCAGGTGTTGGCACATCGGTTTGACGACGACAGTTATCAGACTCGACTAGACTTTATGTTTTGTATTCTTTTATATAAGAGTCTGTAATCTGTGAGTTGAGTGAGTTCTAAGCGATTTTATATTTTACTCAGTCATAGAGATTTAGAGAGAGAGTTAGAGAGAGTTTTCAGTTCTTCAAGATTTGAGTTGATTAGTTTTGTGAAGAACGGAAAATCAAGAAGGAGTTTACATTGATGATATCTGAAGATATTTGAGCGTCTTACAATCGAAAAGAATCTGAAGGATCCATTCGGGAAGAAGATAAAGATCAAGATGTTCGACAGAACGTGTTCGTGCCTTGGAGAATTCAAATAGGGTGGTATCCCTACAGACGTAGTTGAGAGGGAGTTCCAACTACACTGCTCTACTAGATTTGTTCGTCTAGGGTGAGAGTTTGTTTTCTGGGTTTAGGCATTAGATTGTGTCTGTGAATTTGATCTTTAGTCTAGTTCAAGTCCCTGGATTGGTATCCCCAGATGTAGGTCGGAAGGACCGAACTGGGTCATCAAATTGCTTGTGTTCTTTTACTGCTTTCATTATTACGTAGTTAGAACATAGCGTAAACAACCATAACGGAATCTTGGATGTTAAAGGGACCTACAAAGTGGTATCAGAGCTAATCCTCTAAAGTAGCTGAGGAATTCCATTCATTCAAGATTCGAGATCCAAGAAACATGAATCGAGAAGGAGCGTCAAACACTCGTCCGCCATTGTTTGACGGAAATGATTACGCCTATTGGAAAGCTAGGATGCGGAATTATCTGTTGGCACAAGGAGATGGAGTCTGGGATTCAGTCTTGGAGCAGTGGACTCAATCGATGAGAGAAGTTCGCACTGGTGAAGGAGCAACGGCTACAACGACAACTCGACAAGCCACCAATGCCGAACTCACACAAGCCGAGAGGACTGCGAGACAAGCGAATTACACAGCTCTCAACGCTATCAGCGGTGCCATGGACGAAGCGCAATTCAGGATGATCGCCAACTGTACATCTGCTTACGAGGCTTGGAACTTCTTGGAGACTCAACACGAAGGTTCTGAAGATGTCAAGACAACGCGTCTACAACGGATTGAATCGATCTTTGACAGCTTGAGGATGACGAACGATGAGGATATCACATCATACTTTGGAAGATTTCAAGATATCGTTAACCAAGCCACAGTCCTTGGAATGACCTTCGAATCATCTAAGCTTGTGAGAAAGTTTCTTAGAACTGTTTCTAAGAAATATTCAGTGAAAGTGGCAGCCCTTGAAGAAGTGGAGAAAATCAAGACCATGTCTTTGAGAGAATTAGTCGGCATTCTTCAAACATACGAGATCAATCACTTAGCCTCTGAAAAATCAAGCAAGAACATTGCATTCAAAGCTGAGGATGAGCCTGCTGAAAGTTTTGAAGAAGAAGTTTCTTTGCTCTCCAAGAGAATTGGAAAAATGCTTCTGAATAAGCATTTCAAGAAATTTCAAAAGAAGAACAGATGTTCTGACAACCCGGTGACAACCGAGAAGCAGAACAACAAATTTGAGAAGAAAACTGATGGGAATTTCAGGAGGCCTAAGAAGATTAGAGATGATGATAGATCTGACAAATCCTCTGAGATCAGTTTCGAATGCGATGGGAGAGGCCATGTCAAAAGAAATTTGTTGTCTTGGGGAAATGTGGAGTGCTTCATTGGCCTATTTTACTTTTGCTTGAGTTGCTGCTGTTTATTATTAAAATCGTTTGTTGTTACTTTGATATAACCTCTTGTAAGGTCAGTGATGAAATTCGTTTTCTTTCATTGCAATTATCGGGCTCTTATTAAAGGAAGAAAACAAGTAAAATCGCAAAATCCCCTTTTAACATATTACAAGAAGGCGAAAGTTTCACTGTTTTGCAGTTTAATTTCTCCGAAACAGTCTCATCTTGGATTGAGGGAGCGGATCATCTTAGCAGAATGAAAAAACCATACAACGACAGCATTCAGATTTTGTGACATGAGTTATTCAAGCTGTATGGCGAATTGCCTCGTATAGCTACTTTGGTTATTAGCCTGCAAGAGAGGTGAGGTGATGCTGTTGCCATTTATTTTTTTCTCATCTGCCTTGGAAACTCTATTGGAGACTATATAGGTGCAAGGTTAAACCCACATTGGAAACATCCTCCATATGGACACACCAACTATCACTTTCTATTTTAGTTTTATAAATTAAGAAAGCTACTTCATAGTATAACTCTAAATCAAGAAGGCGAAAGATATCACGATTTCTGGTTCCTCGCGAACAATCTCATCTCCGATTGAGGGAGAGGATCATCGCAGCAGAGACTATACCAGGAGAACATTAAAATTTCATTACAGCATATCAACATACTTGACCTCATTTGGTTACAAAACAAGTTTTATGAAGCACCAAAAATGGGTTAATTTGGATAGCACCCCAATATGAAGATACAAGATCAGTTCTATCATCAGATAACAAAACATTTGCAGAGGGAATAGTAGTATCAGCATAATTGGGTTAACTAACTAACTAACATGTCACTCGTTACAAGCGGAAATAGGGGAGGGATTGAGATGATGGTAATCGAACCTTCAACAATAAAGCTGAAAGTGGGAGCTTGACTTGTTGACCTTTCATGTCATATGTTTTCAATTATGATTATGAGTATGTAATAAATGAACATGTTCTGTATTGGCGAATTTGGGCAGTCTACCAGGGGACAATGGATTCGACCCGCTAGGATTGGCGGAGGATCCGGAGAATCTGAAGTGGTTCATCCAGGCTGAGCTCCAGAACGGACGTTGGGCGATGTTGGGTGTCGCCAGGATGTTGTTGCCGGAGGTTCTGACCTCCGCCGGAATCCTCAATGCCCCCAAGTGGTACGACGCCGGGAAGTCCGAGTACTTCGCATCATCATCCACCCTGTTTGTGATCGAGTTCATTCTGTTCCACTACGTCAAGATCAGGCGGTGGCAAGACATCAAGAGACCCGGCAGCGTCAACCAGGATCCCATTTTCAAGAACTACAGCTTGCCCCCACACGAATGCGGGTACCCGGGGAGCATTTTCAACCCCCTGAATTTCGACCCCACGCTGGAGGCCAAGGAGAAGGAGCTGGCCAATGGTAAGAACAAGGAACCAACATTTGTCCAAATTTGAACCCCCTGGAAACCGATGTTCTAATCAAGATTCGATTTTTTGCAGGGAGACTGGCAATGTTGGCGTTCCTGGGATTCATCGTGCAGCACAATGTGACGGGGAAGGGGCCCTTCGACAACCTGCTGCAGCACCTGTCCGATCCATGGCACAACACTATTATTAACTCAATCAGGGGATACTGATCAGGTTGTAATGGGAAAACATACAAGTGTTGTTATCCATGGATATGGTTTTGCCTGAGAATCATGATCATGAGCTGTACTATTTGTTAGCAAATTTGGGGACTTTTTATTGTACAGGGGAGCCATAATGAAAAAAAAAAATTGTATCATTCACAAATCTACTCTTTCATTTTCCGCAACTAATTTAAGTAAAACTTAATTATCGAATTGCACTACAAGAATTTTTTGCTTTTGTGACCGAAAAAGTTTGGTAAAATTCGGCCACTAAAGAGGTTAGCGGCCAAATTTGTGACTGAAATTCCTTAGCGACCATGATTTTAGCGATTGAAATTTGTTAGTTACCACAATTTTAGCGATCAAATTATGATTTTTTTCTAAACTAGTGTCGAACTTCTCTTGCCAGCTTTCGTAAGGCGAACTCTTCAGGTTGCTTCATAATCTGAGAAGTTCATACACTGTAGTAGATGTTATTCTTGAGATTGAAGCATATGGATATGAGAGTAGTCGATCGATCCTTTATGGCCAAACAGGCACGGTGCAATGTGCAAATGGAGTTTTTGGAACATGGCCCCCCAATTTTAGGGACCTACCTTTAAAAGTCATCTTATAAAAAACTTTATCTTTGAGATTTAATGAAAAATTTTGAATAAAAAAAATATGAAAAAGAAATTTGACGACACATTTAATTAGTGTTATTGTAAGTTTTGTTTTGAGACATTTACTTCTCCATTTTTTTTAATTATTACATTTTTCACTTATGGATTACTATACAGATTACTATAAGCAGATTATACACATGGACTATTAATGGAGAGATAATCTTTAAAATTCATGGTTGGAATTGGTGAACCAGCTATGTAAACTCTACTAATTGTACAGGATGTAACACATTTTACTTTTCAGTATTCAGTGGACTGCGAAGGCCACACGATGCCTTACAAAACCATTCAAGAAATTTTTCGATGGCAGCGGGGCACACTTTAACAGCTTGAGCGAGTACCGGATGGAGGTTTTTTGGCGGGAGTTCCTGGTATATTGACCACTTTTAATTTTTAATGTAATTCGAACGTCTGTGCTTATAAATTTAACTGCTCATGCTTCAAACTAATGATATTTTATTACTCCCTCTGTCCCATTTAAGATGTCTTGTTTCATTTCTGCACACAATCCAATGCACTTTTTCAATCGTTAATATCTCAAAATATATACAACAAAAAATTATATAAAATATATATTATAAAACTACATGATTATACGATTCTAACAAGATCCAACTCGACTATTTTTTTCAAGCATATACTTGGAATAATATTGAGTCAAAGTTAAACAATGAACAGTGCCAAAAAGTCAAACCAGACATCTTGCCTGGGACGGAGGGAGTATATTTTATACTCCCTCCATCTTTCAAAAAATATAACATTCCTGTTTTTCACGCAATCCAATGCACACGTTTAACACATAATATCTCAAATTGTGTAAAAATAAAAATTATAAAAATTTAATATTCTAAAACTATGCGATTAGACGAATCCAACAAGATCTCACTTGATTATGTTTTATCTTATATAACTGTGTTAAAAATTGAATCAAACTTACTCAATGAATAGTAGTTACTATTCACATGTTTCAATTATAAAAAAGTGGAGGAAGTATGTTGTAGGGTGATCTTACGGCCCCAGCCAAGCTTACACATACCGCCGGTTCACGCTCGCACAAGGAGGTAGTTGATGTTCTGGTGAGCAAATTAATGTATAACTGATTTAAAACTGTTCCAGCCATTGATTATTGTTTATAAGAATCTTCACTTTCATGTCTCTATTGTAATATTTAACAGGAGCAGGCAAATGATGGCAACGCACCAACTTTTTACGAGGTCTTCGAGGTGACACATAAGCGGAAGGCAGACTCATCGTATGTTACCGAGCGTGCGGAGAATCTTGCGGTAAGTTACAATTCATTTTCAAGGTAGTCAATACTGTCTCTTCCAACCCTTTGGTTTTAATCAATATATGTTTACTCAATCTTTTATAAAGCGGGATTATGCGAAGGAGGCCCGGCTCTTATAGGGAGCACTATGAGCAAGTGCTCAGGGCCCCACGCATGTGGGGGCCCCACATTCAAATATTTTAATAAGATACCTCTATTAATTTGTTATTTTTATAATTTTAAGTAGGTAGTGGTGTATTTAAATTGATTATATATTCCTCCCTATCTTAATTTTAATGATCATGTAATCATTTTTCACACAGTTCAATAAAAATTTTAAACCATTAATAATCCAAGTTCGATACAAGTAAAAGTTCTACGAATTAGATATTTAAAAATTACACAACAAGATGAATTCAATAAAATCTCATTTGACTATATTTAACTTATATAAATAAATAAAATTTTAAGTGAAAGTCTGTGGCCGAAGGGTACCACATTACTAAATGAAAACATTGTGATATGAATGAAGTATATATTATTTAAATAATGTTCAATTTTTGCAGTTATTGTAGGCAACCAATTTATATTGGTTATGAAGACTTGATTGATAAATTTACTTTAATGAAGGGTTAGGGTGAGAGTTTTAAAATGACATTCTATTAAATTATTCTTGTTTTAGTTATTTTTTTAAATACTTATAATTCATTAATAAAATATTAAATATTTATCTAATACTACCTCCGTTTCTTTTTAAATGCACGTTTTGACTTTTGTCACTGTTCATTGAGTAACTTTGAGTCGAATTTTAATATAATTATATAAGATAAAATATAGTCAAGTGGGATCTTGTTGGATTCGTCTAATTGCATTGATTTAGAATATCAAATTTTCATAATTTTCACTTGTATGGAATTGCGTGTATTGGATTGCGTGAAATATGGGTCTGCTGCATTTATTTAGGAATGGAGGAAGTATTATGATTAGGGGCCTAATTTAAATTTTTGCTCCGGGCCTAAAAAAAGTTGGAGACGGCCCTGATGCGAAGGCAACACAGGAGTTGGCTACGCAGCATGGGGAGGTGGACCCCAATGCTGCGTACTACGTTGCTAGTGGTGGGAAGACCAGCCAACAACAGACATACGACATTGGGGCCTTGGTCGAGGACGTCGCTCACCCAGGAGCACGCAAGACAGTTCGGTGTCCAGCTCCACCATACCCACCGCCACCAACTGGTGCATGTGCCCAGCAGCAGTTCGTCTCGCAGGAGGAGTTCGAGAGGATGCAGATGCGTTTACAGACCATGGAGGAGGAGTTTGCTCGCTGGCGTGGCCATAGAGGTCCGGATCACGACCCGGATGGCGATGATTCTGCAGCTATGGCATAGACTGTGGATTGCTTTTTGTGATTTCGTTACACAGAATGTTAGATGTTTGTTGCTTATCGCATGATTATATAAGTAGTGCACATATTTGGATTTATTATTTTGTGATCTAAATAGATGATCGATATTTCAAGGGATTAGAATTATAAACCTCTTGTTCGTTATTTTCGGATAATTAGATAGGTTTCATATATATTGAACAGGTATTCTATGGGTTGTCGATTGTGTTGGCTTCTTGTATTTGCAGGTGGGGAGGAGGGAAAATAGATTCTACAGGTGCCTGTTTTGACATTCCGAGCAGACTTGGGAGTCTTGGTACTCGGAAATATCAGACATTGACTGGTCAACGATGCTAATTTCCGAGCAAAGTTGCGTGTATTTGTACTCGGAAATTGCGGGAGTAATATCTCCGTGTAATACTACTCGGAAATATGGAATAATAAACCGGCCCTGAACCAATATTAAAGAGCAAATTCCCAAGCAAATGTACCCGGAAATATTTCCGAGCAGAAACCCGAGCAAAATTCATAGAAAATCGAGCGACATGAACCGGCTCTGGACCGGATGCCAGCGAGTATTTGTACTCGGAAATTTGCTCCTACATTTTCTTGCTCGCTAGTGTACTCGAAAAGTTTGACCGAGCAGGAAAAAACCGTGTACAACTTTGCGAGTGGATGTACTCGGAAATCCTAGTATAGGGAGTACCTGTACTCGGAAAAATTACTCGGGAATCTTTTTTTCTTGTAGTATACATGTATTATAATTCACATTTTAAAATATTAATAACATAAATTCAGTACAAATAAAAATGCTAAAAATTTAATATTTAAAAACTGCAAGATGAAACGAATCCAACAAGATCAATTTGACTATTTTTTTTGGAGCAAATCCCAAAAAAATAGACTCCAACTTTGTTATTAGAAAAAAGTATACATCAACTTTTCAAAGTTGGAAAAAAATAGACTTTCATGAAAATAAACTTTTTTTAAAAATATCATCTCACCCCATTACTTTTTTTTTTCTTTTTCTCTTTTAACCCAAAAAAGTTATTATTACATTAAATTTATAATCTTCTTTCTGGATTTTAACAAATAACTGGCCCATGCTTGTGTAAACAAAATTATAATTCTAACCATTTAAAATCTAAATTTTTCTAAATATTTTTAACCATTTAAGAAAATTTAATTATTTAAATATTTATATTTATGTATATAGATTCTTTTTCCAATGAGACTAGGGAAATATTTATATTTATATTTATATTGAAAATATATACGGGAATGATAATATTTATATTTTTAGAACTACATCTCAAATTATATTTAATGGTGCCTAAGCCTAAGTCCTAACAATAATATACTTACATTTATTAATCTATAATTAAAGTAATAATAAATATATTACTCCCTCCGTCCCATGTTACTTGTCCTGTTTGACTTTTTGATACTGTTCATTGTTTAACTTTGACTTAATTTTATTACAAGTATATATTTGAAAAAAAATAGTCGAGTTGGGTCTTGTTAGAATCGTATAATCATGTAGTTTTAGAATATATATTTTAAATAATTTTTGGTTGTATATATTTTGAGATAATAACGATTGAAAAAATGCATTGGATAGTGTGCAGAAATGAAACATGACAAGTTAAATGAGACAGAGGGAGTATATTATAGTAACTTTTTATATTTTTTAGGTGAATACTAGGGTATGCTCAAGCCAAGACTAATCCTCGAGGATCTGCTATTTGACATTATTTTTTAAAATAATTAAATATAAATTACTATTACAGAAACTAAAAAAACCCAAATAAAAACCCATTTCGTCTCTATTCCCCTCTTGCATTCGCATTCTTCTCTTTGCTCTCTGTCCACTCTTTACAAAACAATGCCCCAAATAATGCGCCGCTTCATACTGCCCAAATTCCCAATCTCTACTCCAAATTCCTACCAATCAGGTACTCTCTCTCGAATTCCACATCCTCTTCCCTCTTTGTATTGTTGCTTTGGAACACAGTCTTCGGGGAATTCCCGGGCTTCACGGGATCTAGATAATGCACTTCACATGTTCGATCAAATGTCACGTACAAGGCCTCTCCCTTCTCTGAAAGAATTCACTAAATTACTTTCATTTGTGGTCAAATTGAAAGAATACTCTGTTGCGCTTTCCCTTTTCAAGGATATGCGCCGTTTGGGGATTCCAATTAACAAATATACGATGAGCATTGCGGTCAACGGTTGTTGCTTATCTGAGAGGACTGACTATGGGTTTTCCATCCTGGGTTGGTTCTTTAAACTTGGTCATGTTCCAAATGAGCGTACCTTCAGTTCATTATTGAAGGGTTTGTTTCAAGAGAAAAGGATTAATGAGGCGCAACTTTTGTTCAAGAAGATTGTTAGAGAAAGGTTGTGTGAGATGGATGTGGTGTTATATGGGTGTGTGATTGATGGACTTTGCAAGTCAGGTAACTCTGGCGTAGCTGTTGAGCTAGTCAAGGTAATGGAGAGAAGTGGTGTTAGGGCAAATCTGCATATTCACACCATGCTCATACATTGCTTTTGTGCAGATGGAATGGTAGATTCCGCTTTACAGATGAAAGATAAAATGCCTCGACAAGGCATCTCTCCGAATGTTGTTACTTATAACTCCCTGATTTTTGGCTTATGTATGTTTGGTCGATGGAATGATGTCACTATGTTGTTGAAAGAGATGATGTGTGGAAATATATATCCAAGTGTTGTGACATTTACTACCTTGATGGATGCTTTATGCAAGGAAGGGCTAGTGGATATAGCAGAGAATGTAATCAACACAATGAGGAATAGAAATATAGAGCCCGACGTGGTTTCTTATAGTACCTTGATAGATGGATATTGTTTGCAAGGTCGTTTGAATGATGCTCGAAAAGTGTTCGATTTGATGGTTAGTATGAGCATTTTTCCTAACGTTCATACCTACAACATTTTAATCCATGGAAATTTTCAAGCAAAGAAGTTTGAAGATGCTGTATCCATATTTGAGGAGCTGTCATGTAGTACTAATTTGAAGCCAGATAGAGTGACATACACTACGATGTTAAAAGGGTTGTTTCAGATGGATGAGTATTCTTTCGCACTTCAAGTTTTTGAAGAACTGAAAGGTATTGGTTTAAAACCAGACTTCTACACTTACTGTAACATGTTGCACGGACTATGTCAGCATGGTAATGTCGAAGGTGCATTAGAAATTTTGGATGCTTTAGAGCTCCAAGGAGAACCTCTCCACATTAGTTACTACAATATTGTGATGAATGGTTTGTGCAAAGAGAAGAAACTCGATGTTGCTGGGTGCATTTTCAGCAGTCTTCCTTCTAGAGGCTTGGAACCAAATGTTTTTACTTACACTATCTTGATTGATGGATGCTGTCATCATGGGAAGCTCGAGGAAGCCAAAGAATTGCTTTTGAATATGAAATGTGCAAAGTTAACGCCAGACCATATTACCTATAATGTTGTTGTCCAAGGAATGTTGTTACATTGTGGGTATGATGATGCCGCTGAAGTTCTTGAAGAAATGTACGGGAAAGGATTCTCCATTGATTCATCTACAACTGCCTTGCTGCTGACCACAAGGAGACTTCACCCGGCTCTTATTAAACTTGTGCATAGATTTGGTCCAGTTACCTTGAAGTAAAATTTTTGAGCTTTTGTGCATGTACGACAATAATCATAACGAAATTTGTTTTCTTGGTGAAATATGGAGGGCTTCATTGGCCTATTTTACTTTTGCTTGAGTTGCTGTTGTTTATTTTTAAAATCGTTTTGTAGTTACTTTGATATAATAATAACCTCTTGTAAGTTCAGTGATGGAATTCGTTTTCTTTCATTGCAATTTATGGGCCCTTATTAAATTCTAAGAACCACATGTACCCTTAAATATCTCATGTTTCAAAGAGCCACCGAATAGTTCTGAAAGAACATCAAGTCACTTGCAAATACAACTCGCGTCTGTGCGAGTAATTTATTCAACACTTGTCACTTTTGATTTGAATCTTTTTAAAGTCAGCATCTTTCTACAAAACATGTACAGCCGAAAAAGGAAGAAGAAAACAAGTAAAATCATCTGTGATTGAGGGAGTGGATCATCTTAGACGAAACCATACAACGACAGCTGTATGGCGAATTGCCTCGTATAGCTACTTTGCTGATGGCTCAGTGAAAATGGCAATAACTTGTTCAAGCTGTTTCCTGGAAGTTAACCGATCGAGACAGGGCAGCTGGATTAGCCTGCAAGAGAGGTGATGCTGTTTCCATTTGTTTTTTCTCATCTGCCTTGGAAACTATACAGGTGCAAGGTTAAACCCACATTGGAAACATCCTCCATATGGACACACCAATTTTAGAGTTATAAATTACTAAAGCTATACGAATGCGGGTACCCCGGGAGCATTTTCAACCCCCTGAAGTTCAACCCCATGCTGGACGCCAAGGAGAAGGAGCTGGCCAATGGTAAGAAAAAGGGACCAACGCTTGTCCAAATTTGAACCCCTTGGGACGGATGTTCTAATCAAGATTGGATTTTTTGCAGGGAGACTGGCAATGTTGGCGTTCCTGGGATTCATCGTGCAGCAAAATGTGACGGAAAAGGGGCCCTTCGACAACCTGCTGCAGCACCTGTCTGATCCATGGCACAACACTATTATTAACTCAATCAGGGGATACTGATCAGGTTGTAATGGGAAAACATACAACCATGGATGGTTTTGCACTTTTGCCTGAGAATCATGATCATCATGAGCTGTGCTGCTTGTTAGAAAATTTGGGGACTTTTTATTGTACAGGGGAGCCATAATGAAAAAAAAATTGTATCATTCACAAATCTACTCTTTCACTGTCTGCAACTAATTTAAGTAGCTTCTTAATTATCGAAATCGAACTTCTCTAGTCAGCTTTCGTAAGGCGAACTCTTCCGGTTGCTTCGTCATCTGAGAAGTTCATACACTCTAGTGGTGGATGTTATTCTTGAGATTGAACTAATGAAGCATATGGATGAGAGTTTTGGAGTTTTGGAGTTCATACACTCTATTGAAGCAAGTGGAGTTTTGGAACATGGCCCCTAAATTTTAGGGACCTACTTCTAAAAGTCGTCTTATAAAAAACTTTATTTTTTTTAGATTTTATGAAAAATTTTGAATAAAAAATATGAAATTGAAATTTGACGACACATTTAACTAATTGTTGTTGTAAGTTTTGTTTCGAGACATTTACTTCCTCCCTTTTTTTAAGTGTTACATTTTCCATTTACATATATGCTAATTCACATTTTAAAATATTAATAACACAAATTCGGTACAGGTAAAAATTCTAAAAATTGATATTAAAAGTTGAAAAAAACACTAGACTTTCTCCAAAATATACTTTTTAAAAAAATATCATTTCTCACCCCATTACTTTTTTTTTCTTTTTTTCTTTTAACACAAAAAATTCTTATTACATTAAATTTATAATCTTCTTTATGGATTTTAACAAATAATTAGCCCATGCTTGTGTAAACAAAATTACCCCTCCATTTTTTTTAAAGATTACACTTCTCATTTGTTATTATGCTAATACACATTTTCTACGATTAATAACTTGTTACATGTAAAAATTCTAAAAATTTGATATTTAAAAACTACAAGATGAGACGAATCCAACAAGATCTCACTTTTGGCTATATTTTGTCTTCTATAACTATAACAAAAGTAGAAGTCAAAGTGTTACAAAGAACAGTAAAAAAAAGTCAAAACGCAATTTTTTTTAATGGTGCCTAACAATAATATACTTACATTTATTAAATAATTAAAGTAATTACAAATTTATATATTATAGTAATTTTTTATATTTGACATTATTTGTCAACATAATTAAACATAGATTAATATTACAGAAACTAAAAAAAGAAATAAGAAAAAAAAAAGTACTTAATTGAATAATTTTCGTAAGTTCAACAAAGGGAAAGGTGTATTCCACAATCAATACATTAGACTTCAAGAAATAAAAACCGATGACTATTCCGGTACTCCCTCTGCATTCGCATTCTTTTTTCTGCATCTCTCTGTGCGCTCTCCGCCTCTTTACAAAACAAATGCCCCAAATAATGCGCCGCTTCAAATTGCCCAAATTCCCAATTTCTACAATTTCACCTCCTCTTCCCTCTTTGTATTGTTGTTTTGGAACAGTGTCTTGGGGAAATTGGCAGGATTTACGGGATCTGGATACTGCCCTTCATATGTTCGATCAAATGTCCCGTACAAGGCCTCTTCCTTCTAAGAAAGAATTCTCTAAATTACTTTCATTTGTGGTCAAATTGAAAGACTGCTCTGTTGCTCTTTCCCTTTTCAAGGATATGCGTCGTTTGGGAATTTCAATTGACGAATATACGATGAGCATTGCCATCAACAGCTGCTGCTTGTCTAACCATACTAACTATGGGTTTTCTCTTCTGGGTTGGTTCTTTAAACTTGGTCATGTTCCTAATCTGTATACCTTCAGTCCACTATTGAAGGGTTTGTTTCGGGAGGAAAGGATTAGTGAGGCGCAATTTTTGTTCAAGAAGATTGTTAGAGAAAGGTTGTGTGAGTTGAATGTGGTTTTGTATGGCTGTGTGATTGACGGACTTTGCAAGTCAGGTAACTCGACTGTAGCTGTTGAGCTAGTCAAGGTAATGGAGAGAAGTGGTGTTAGGGCAGACCTGCATATTCACAGCATGCTCATACATTGCTTTTGCGCAGATGGAATGGTAGATTATGCTTTAGAGATAAAAGATAAAATGCCTGGGAGAGGCATCTCGCCGAACGTTGTAACTTATAACTCACTGATTTTTGGCTTATGTATGTTTGGCCGATGGAATGATGTCAGCTTGTTGTTAAAAGAAATGATGTGTTCCAAAATATTTCCAAGTGTTGTGACATCTACTACCTTGATGGATGCTTTGTGCAAGGAAGGTCTGGTGGATAGAGCTGTGGAGGTAATCAACACAATGAGGAGTAGAAATATAGAGCCTAATGTGGTTTCATATAATACCTTGATAGATGGATATTGTCAGCAAGGTCGTTTGAATGATGCTCGAAAAGTGTTTGATTTGATGGTTACCATGAGCATTTTTCCTGACGTTCGTTCCTACAACATTTTAATCCATGGAAATTTTCAGGCAAAGGAGTTTGAAGAAGGTGTATCTATATTTGAGGAGCTGTCAAGTAGTACAAATTTGAAGCCAGATATAGTGACATATACTATTCTGTTAAAGGGACTGTTTCAGATGGGCGAGTACTCTTTTGCACTTCAAGTTTTTGAAGAACTGGAAGGTGTTGGTTTTAAACCAGACTTCTACACCTACAGCAACATGTTACATGGACTGTGTCACCATGGTAATGTGAAGGCTGCATTAGAATTTTTGGATGAACTAGAGCTCCGAGGAGAGCCTCTCCATATTAGTTACTACAGTATTGTGATGAATGCTTTGTGCAAAGAGAAGAAACTTGATGTTGCTAGGTGCATTTTCAGCAGTCTTCCCTCTAAAGGCTTGGAACCAAATGTTGTTACTTACACTATCTTGATTGACGGATGCTGTCATCATGGGAAGCTCAAGGAAGCCAAAGAACTGCTTTTAAATATGAAATGTGCAAAGTTAACGCCAGACCACATTACCTATAATGTTCTTGTCCAAGGAATGTTGTTACATTGTGGGTGTGATGATGCCGCTGAAGTACTTGAAGAAATGTACGGGAAAGGATTCTCCATTGATTCATCTACAACTGCCTTGCTGCTGACCACAAGGAGACTTCACCCTGCTCTTATTAAACTTGTGCATAGATTTGGTCCAGTTACTTTGAAGCAAAAATTTTGAGCTTTTGTGCGTGTGCGGCAATCACAAGGAAATTTGTTGTCTTGGTGAAATCTGGAGGGCTTCATTTGCCTATTTTACTTTTGGTTGAGTTGTTGTTTATTATTAATATCGTTTGTTGTTACTTTGATATAATAATAATAACCTCTTGTAAGTTCAGTGATGGAATTCGTTTTCTTTCATTGCAATTTATGGGCCCTTATTAAATTCTAAGAACCACATGTACCCTTAAATATCTCATGTTTCAAAGAGCCACCGAATAGTTCTGAAAGAACATCAAGTCACTTGCAAATACAACTCGCGTCTGTGCGAGTAATTTATTCAACACTTGTCACTTTTGATTTGAATCTTTTTAAAGTCAGCATCTTTCTACAAAACATGTACAGCCGAAAAAGGAAGAAGAAAACAAGTAAAATCATCTGTGATTGAGGGAGTGGATCATCTTAGAAGAATTAAACCATACAACGAAAGCTGTATGGCGAATTGCCTCGTATAGTTGCTTTGGTGATGGCTTAGTGAAAAATGGCAATAACTTGTTCAAGCTGTTTCCTGGAAGTTGAGAGATCGAGAAAAGGCAGCTGATGTTGAGAGATCGAGAAAAGCCTGCAAGAGAGGTGATGCTGACGTTGCCATTTATTTTTTCTCATCAGCCTTGGGTTGTAATGGGAAAACATACAAGTGCTGTTATCAATGGATATGGTTTTGCCTGAGAATCATGATGATCATGAGCTGTACTATTTGTTAGCAAATTTATGGACTTTTTATTGTACAGGGGAGCCATAATGAAAAAAAAATAAAATTGTACCATTCACAAATCTACTCTTTCATTTTCTGCAACTAATTTAAGTTCATACACTGTAGTAGATGATGATATTCTTGAGATTGAAGCATATCGATCCTTTATGGCCAAACAGGGACGGTGCAATGTGCAAATGGAGTTTTATATATAATCTTACATATATAAAACTTATACTCCTCCTTTTTTTTTTTTTTTTTTTTTTTTTTTTTTTTTTTAAGTATTACATTTTTCACTTACACGTATATTAATGCACATTTTAAACCATTAATAACATAAATTACAAATGTCCTACCTACTTACTATTTTTTGATATCCCATTACAAATGCCTTCTTTCTATAAATAAAAATAATTTTCGCCTCCAACAACTATATGGACCCTACCATATACTCACAAATCAACTCTACCTTAAGTTCTGTGCCCAACAATAACAAGACACTTGGGGTGGGACGGAAGGAGTATATTATAGTAGTAACTTTTTATAATTGACACTATTTGTCAAAAATAATTAAATATTTATTAATATTGGGGTTGGAGACTTATCCTAAGGGTCAAGTCCCCTGTCTCCTGTCTCCCAACTGTATCCCACCGGCCCCCTGTTCCTCCCCTCTATAATTTGTGTGATTTGGGCTCTCACATAACTATGGTGACACATGAGTGACTGTTTACCAAAAAAATACTACTTCCTCCGTTTAGAAAAGATAGCTACGTTTGGAAAAACAATACTCTTCACACAAACACTTTGACTTGAAGTTTTATCATAATTATATAAGTTAAAATATTGCCAAGTAAGATATTGTTAGATTTGTCTCGTCTTGTAGTTTTTTTTACATATCGAACTTTTAAAAGTTTTACTTGTATCGAATTTGAGTTATTAATGTTTTAAAATATGTATTAGACTGCATGCTAAGTGGGTCCGTAGCAAATAAAAAAAAACAGATAAAGTGTTTATTAATATTACAAAAACTCAGAAAAGAAAAAGAAAAAAAAAAAATAAGAGTAACTGAATAATTTTCGCAAGTTCAACAAAGGAAAAGGTGTTTTCGCCTATGCATTCGCATTCTTCTTTCTGCATCTCTCTGTCCGCTCTCCGCCTCTTTACAAAACAAATGCCCCAAATAATGCGCCGCTTCAAATTGCCCAAATTCCCAATCTCTACAATTTCACCTCCTCTTTCCTCTTTGTATTGTTGTTTTGGAACAGTGTCTTGGGGAAATTGGCAGGATTTACGGGATCTGGATACTGCCCTTCATATGTTCGATCAAATGTCCCGTACAAGTCCTCTTCCTTCTAAGAACGAATTCTCTAAATTACTTTCTTTTTTTGTGGTCAAATTGAAAGACTGCCATGTTGCTCTTTCCCTTTTCAAGGATATGCGTCGTTTGCGAATTCCAATTGACGAATATACGATGAGCATTGCCATCAACAGCTGCTGCTTGTCTAACCATACTAACTATGGGTTTTCTCTTCTGGGTTGGTTCTTTAAACTTGGTCATGTTCCTAATGTGTGTACATTCAGTCCATTATTGAAGGGTTTGTTTCGAGAGAAAAGGATTAGTGAGGTGCAATTTTTGTTCAAGAAGATTGTTAGAGAAAGGTTGTGCGAGATGGATGTGGTTTTGTATGGGTGTGTGATTGATGGACTCTGCAAGTCAGGTAACTCTGCTGTAGCTATTGAGCTAGTCAGGGTAATGAAGAAAAGTGGTGTTAGGGCAGATCGGCATATTCACAACATGCTCATTCATTGCTTCTGTGTAGATGGAAAGGTAGATTATGCATTTATGCTTTAAGGATGAAAGATAAAATGACTGGAGAAGGCATATTTCCTGACGATGGGCTTGATCGATGGAATGATGTCAGCTTGTTGTTAAAAGAAATGATGTGTTCCAAAATATATCCCTGTGTGGTGACATTTAATACTTTGATGAATGCTTTGTGCAAGGAAGGGCTGCTGGATAGAGCGGAGGATGTAATCAACATAATGAGGAGTAGAAATGTAGAGCCTAATGTGGTTTCGTATAATACCTTGATAGATGGATATTGTCTGCAAGGTCGTTTGAATGATGCTCGAAATGTGTTTGATTTGATGGTTAGCACGAGCATTTTTCCTGACATTCGTACCTACAACATTTTAATCCATGGAAATTTTCAGGCAAAGAAGTTTGAAGAAGCTGTATCTATATTTGAGGAGCTGTCAAGTACTACAAATTTGAAGCCAGATATAGTGACATATACTATTCTGTTAAAGGGACTGTTTCAAATGGGCAAGTATTCTTTTGCACTTCAAGTTTTTGAAGAACTAGAAGGTGTTGGTTTAAAACCTAACTTCTACACTTATTGTAATGTGGTGTACGGACTATGTCAGCATGGTAATGTCAATGGTGCATTAGAAATTTTGGATGCACTAGAGCGCCAAGGAAAACCTCTCCATATCGGTTACTACAACATTGTGATGAATGCTTTGTGCAAAGAGAAGAAACTTGATGTTGCTAGGTGCATTTTCAGCAGTCTTCCCTCTAAAGGCTTGGAACCAAATGTTGTTACTTACACTATCTTGATTGACGGATGCTGTCATCATGGGAAGCTCAAGGAAGCCAAAGACCTGCTTTTGAATATGAAATCTGCAAAGTTACTACCAAACCACATTACCTATAATGTTCTTGTCCAAGGTATATTATTACACAGTGGGTATGATGATGCCGCTGAAGTTTTGGAAGAAATGTATGGGAAAGGATTCTCCGTTGATTCGTCTACAACTGCCTTGCTGCTGACCACAAGGAAACTTCACCCTGCTCTTGTTAAACTTGTGCATAGATTTGGTCCAGTTACTTTGAAGCAAAATATTTAAGCTTTCGTGCCTGTACGGCAATCATAAAGAAATTTGTTGTCTTGGGGAAATGTTGAGTGTTTCATTGGCCTATTTTACTTTATCTTGAGTTGCTGTTTATTATTAAAAATCGTTTGTTGTTACTTTGATATAACCTTATTAAAGGAAGAAGAGAACAAGTAAAATCACAAAATCCCCTTCTCAAAGTATTACAAGAAGGCGAAAGTTTCACTGTTTTGCAGTTTAAAGGAAGAAGAGAACAAGTAATATGATTATGAGTATGTAAATGAACATGTTTTGTATTTGTGAATTTGGGCAGTCTACCAGGGGACAATGGATTCGACCCGCTAGGATTGGCGGAGGATCCGGAGAATCTGAAGTGGTTCATCCAGGCTGAGCTCCAGAACGGACGTTGGGCGATGTTGGACGTTGGAGGATGTTGTTGCCGGAGGTTCTGACCTCCGCCGGAATTCTCAAAGCCCCAAAGTGGTACGACGCCGGGAAGTCCGAGTACTTCGCATCGTCATCCACCCTGTTTGTGGTCGAGTTCATTCTGTTCCACCCAAAGTGTTACATGTATGCTAATTCACATTTTAAAATATTAATAATATAAATTCGGTGCAAAATAAAAATGCTAAAAAATTTAATATTTAAAAACTACACGATGAAACGAATCCAATAAGATTAATTTGACTAATTTTTTTTGGAGAAAATCCCAAAAAAATAAGCCCCAACTTTGTTATTAGAAAAAAATTATACATCAACTTTTAAAAGTTGGAAAAGAAACTAGACTTTCACCAAAATAAACTTTTTTTAAAAATATCATTTCTCACCCATTAATTTTTTTTTCTTTTTCTCTTTTAACCCAAAAAATTATTATTACATTAAATTTATAATATTCTTTCTGGATTTTAACAAATAATTGGCCCGCTCGTGTAGAGAAAATTATAATTCTAACCATTTAAAATCTAAATTTTTAAATATTTTTAACCATTTAAGAAAATTTAATTCTTTAAATATTTATATTTTTATATATAAATTTTTTCATTACAGCCAATAAAGGTTAGGGAAATATTTATATTTATATTTATATTGAAAATATATATGAGAATGATAATATTTAATTTAGTAGAACTACATCTCAAATTATAATTAACTAGATTTTTTCGCCCGCTACGCACGGGTGTAAAACTAATATGACGATATAAAATGAAAATATAGTGTTTTTTTCTTTTTGAATTACATGATATTCAAAATCTTTTGCTTAAATAGTGGTTGAAATGCATGCAACAAAAAATTAAAAGAAATAAAAGAGATAATAAGATGAATGAAGCAAATTCAAACACATGTGGAAATAATATAAAATAAATTATTTTTACTGTTAAAAAATTATATATATATATATAGTTTTCTTTCATATCTAAAATGATGAGAGCAGGTGAAAAATAAATACCCCTTAACTATTCAAAATTAGAAAAAATTACTCCATTCGTCCCACTAAACATTAACTAAAACTAATATTTCACTCTTTAAATGAAAATTACTCCATAAACATTAACTAAAACATCACATCAACTAATTACTCCACTTTATCACAATAACCTATTATATCTAAAATACCGTGTCCAAAAATTTTGGACAGTGTTATCAGAACTGATTGAGTATATTTTGCATTATTAAGGTTCTAAAAAAATATTAGTTTTACTCCCTAATATTTTGTACATTTTCACTATTATTCCTAAAGTTTTTTTAAAAAAATATTGTTTATACCTTTTTATTATCTTTTCATCATTTAAAACTTATGGACTAATCCATAATTTTATAAAATAAATTTTATATAATGTATTTTAAATTTTATTACATAAAACTTATGGACTAATATTTTATTATCTTTTCATCATTTTCACTATTATGTAATGTATTTTAAAATTTTTTTGTGATTAATTTTTATGGACTAATCCATAATTTTATAAAATAAATTTTATTAATAATTACGTTTTGATTATCTGTTAATTTTTAAATATTATTTTTATCCATAATATCTTCTCAATTTTTTCTTTTCTATATTGATTATGAAAAAAATTGGTAGTTAATATTTTAATTTAATTTAATGAAATTTTATTATTTTTTAATGCATTATTATTATAAGCCTTAAAATCGAATTTATACTCTGATACCATGTTTTTTGGGGTATGTTTGGCAGGGTGTATAGTATTAAGGTGTATTGTATTATTTAATTCAGATATATTGTACTATGATGTATTGTATTAAATTAATGTTATACAGTATTTGGTGGCACACTGTATTATAATTATACAGTGTTTGATGCTAATATATTGTATTGTACCTTTACTATTTTTATGGTATTATTGAATGGTTTAAATTATTTAAATATTGCAATGTTTATATTTTCAAATATTTATGATTCATAGAAAATATATTTCAAAAATTAAAATTAATCTAATTATTTTCTAATTTAGATAAATTAATTAGTTATTGGGATGAGGAGTAGCTGTGTGTAAGGAATTCGCAGGAGCAGGGAAGTCTGGGGAAGGGGATAGGTTGGGATTAGAGAGGGAAAAAGAGAAAAAAAAGTGATGTACATGCTAAATCCGCCTTTTCCTTCGGGATTAAATAATACATTGAAATCCGCATTAAAATTATACCTGTACAAACTTTCAAATTGCATCAAACATGGGTCTGTATTATTCTTTTGCAAAACAATAGTACTATGAGGCATAATACACCCGGCCTTAGGGGTATACTCCTTATATTCTTTTACAGTACACATTATTTTAAAAAAATTGTATAACAATTTACTCCAAATTTCATATACATTTTTATTTTATACTGAAATAGATGAAGATTACTGGATTAATGATATTATGTTTAATAATGAAACTATAATGTGTTTTAGTCTATTTTTCCTTTTCTTTCTTTTTTTCTTTAAAAAGAAAAAAATACATGTAGAAGTGGTGTTAGGGCAGACCTGCATATTCACAGCATGCTCATACATTTCTTTTGCGCAGATGGAATGGTAGATTATGCTTTAGAGATAAAAGATAAAATGCCTGGGAGAGGCATCTCGCCGAACGTTGTAACTTATAACTCACTGATTTTTGGCTTATGTATGTTTGGCCGATGGAATGATGTCAGCTTGTTGTTAAAAGAAATGATGTGTTCCAAAATATTTCCAAGTGTTGTGACATCTACTACCTTGATGGATGCTTTGTGCAAGGAAGGTCTGGTGGATAGAGCTGTGGAGGTAATCAACACAATGAGGAGTAGAAATGTTGAGCCTAATGTGGTTTCATATAATACCTTGATAGATGGATATTGTCAGCAAGGTCGTTTGAATGATGCTCGAAAAGTGTTTGATTTGATGGTTACCATGAGCATTTTTCCTGACGTTCGTTCCTACAACATTTTAATCCATGGAAATTTTCAGGCAAAGGAGTTTGAAGAAGCTGTATCTATATTTGAGGAGCTGTCAAGTAGTACAAATTTGAAGCCAGATATAGTGACATATACTATTCTGTTAAAGGGACTGTTTCAGATGGGCGAGTACTCTTTTGCACTTCAAGTTTTTGAAGAACTGGAAGGTGTTGGTTTTAAACCAGACTTCTACACCTACAGCAACATGTTACATGGACTGTGTCACCATGGTAATGTGAAGGCTGCATTAGAATTTTTGGATGAACTAGAGCTCCAAGGAGAGCCTCTCCATATTAGTTACTACAGTATTGTGATGAATGCTTTGTGCAAAGAGAAGAAACTTGATGTTGCTAGGTGCATTTTCAGCAGTCTTCCCTCTAAAGGCTTGGAACCAAATGTTGTTACTTACACTATCTTGATTAACGGATGCTGTCATCATGGGAAGCTCAAGGAAGCCAAAGAACTGCTTTTAAATATGAAATGTGCAAAGTTAACGCCAGACTACATTACCTATAATGTTCTTGTCCAAGGAATGTTGTTACATTGTGGGTATGATGATGCCGCCGAAGTTCTTGAAGAAATGTACGGGAAAGGATTCTCCATTGATTCATCTACAACTGCCTTGCTGCTGACCACAAGGAGACTTCACCCTGCTCTTATTAAACTTGTGCATAGATTTGGTCCAGTTACTTTGAAGCAAAATTTTTGAGCTTTTGTGCGTGTACGGCAATCATAAAGAAATTTGTTTGTCTTTCTACAAAACATGTACAGCCGAAAAAGGAAGAAGAAAACAAGTAAAATCATCTGTGATTGAGGGAGTGGATCATCTTAGACGAAACCATACAACGACAAGCTGTATGGCGAATTGCCTCGTATAGCTACTTTGGTGATGGCTCAGTCAAAATGGCAATAACTTGTTCAAGCAGTTTCCTGGAAGTTAACCGATCGAGACAGGGCAGCTGGATTAGCCTGCAAGAGAGGTGATGCTGTTTCCATTTGTTTTTTCTCATCTGCCTTGGAAACTATATTGGAAACTATACAGGTGCAAGGTTAAACCCACATTGGAAACATCCTCCAAATGGACACACAAATTAACAAAAAGCTAATTCCAACAACTAAACAAGCATTCCAACTTGTGTGTGCCTGCCAGCAAGTTTAAATAACTGAATTGGAGCAAAATTTTTGTTCAAGAAGCTTTTCAAAGAAAGGTTGGTGGAATTCCTTTGTTGGCCAAGGTTTTTTTTAATTAGCATTTATCCAAATCTTTCTTTCAAGAACAACATATGATGTAGGTATAATCATTGTTTTAAATATCCCCGAAATTTCCGAAATTTCGACCGAAATTTCGGGTTTCGGGACACCCCGAAGCGAAATTTCACATGCAATATTTTTTTGCAAAATTTCCATACCCGAAATCCGAAATTTGACCGAAATTTCCCGATTTTTTTTAAAAATATATATTTTTTTAAAAAAATAAAAGTTAAAATTTATGTTTTAATCCATATTGATAATGTCATCAAATTAACTTGTTTATCAATTTTAAGTCACTTATCAATCAAACTGGTGCATGATATCAATATTAAATGAGTATTGTTACCATATTACTAATTTATATAGCAACAGAGAAGAGGAATTTGAAATGTCTTCATTTTCATCATCTCATAAACTCGAATTAGTTTTCTAAAAAAATTACAAATATTTCCGAAATTTCCCTCGAAATTTCAAATATCTTCGAAATTTTCCTAAATTTATATATCGATATAAATACCGAAACCGATATTTAAAACCTTGGGTATAATACGGATTTGGTAATTGTCTTATAGAGATGTCCTAGATTTGCTTCATGTTTATAGAGCTATGCCGTGGTTTATTATTTAGCGTGGAGGGATATTCTCAAGGTTTTCGAGATTCCCCTATTGCTAGCTTTATTCAATTCGAGTCAATGGTCCTCTCATAATGTGCACGGAACTTATTCGGCACCTTTCACTGTAATTCAACCCTTTTCAAGTCTGGACCTTTCTACAGAACATGTATATATATGAAGAGAAACAGGGCACAACACTTCACACAGCTCCTCACAGAAAAGGGTAAAATCATAAATTACGCTTCTCAAATATTTCAACAAGGCGATAGTTGTCGTGTTTTATGGTTCCTCACGAACAATTCCATCTCCGATTGAGTGAGAGGATCATCTCAGCAGAGACTATACCACGAGAGCATTCAAATTTCATTACACGAGGCTTGAAGAACATATAAAGGTACTCTCGCCTCATTTGGTTACTTTGGTGAAAATGGGAATAACTTCTTGAGGAGTTGTTTCCTGGAAGTTAACAGATTGAGCTGAATTAGCCCGCAAGAGATTTGATGCTGCTGCCCTTTGTTTTTTTTCTCGTGAACATATATGCATGGACAAAATTTTACTTCTTTGTCCGAAACTAGACAAGAGTACAATGGTTGATGCTACAAAAGTCACAAGTTCATGTCAAAACTAAACAGGGTTGGGTTTGGCAACTCTGTATGCCAGAAAGAAGTTTACTTGACTATTTCTTTGTCAGGTTGATTTTCTTATATAGTCCCGACAAAGTCCTTAAGAAGTCATCGGGGTATGGCCTCTGGCTCGTCCTTTGATTGCAATATTGGGAGTTCATAAGTAATCCAGCTATTTTGAATTTGCAAAAGATCCACATGTTTTCTCCATATATTGCTATACTACAATTGTTTAGAGAGTTAAAAGAAGTTCATACTGAGGAGAGGTATTAGACAATGTTGGTGTCAAAACCACTTCCGACTTTGAGAATACAAAGGAAAATTACCTTCCATATAATGCGTTCTCCTAACTCTATTAGTATGAGGCCTTTAATGAGGTGCACAAGAAGAAAAAAAATTTGTGATGGCTCGGTCCAAAGTGGACAATATCATACTAATGTTGGAGTTAGCGTAGAGGTTCTGGTGCCCAATAGTGGTATCAGAGCCTGGTTTGTGGTCAGCAATGAACTCAGCAGTGTGTGGGAGATGCCTCAGTTTGCCCCCCGGTCCCTGACCACTGGATCTGTGGTGCCTTGTATTGGAAGTCTTTTTGATATGATGGTTGTTAGGTGGCGTATCCCATTGCTTGGCGGTTCAAGATGGGTGGATGGATCTCATTGGTTGGGAGGTCATTGTTTGTGGTCCTCATTTTGAGGTTTGGATTGTTGGGTTCAAAACCACGTCCCACGTCGAGAATACAAAAGAAATTGTCTTCCATATAAGGTATTCCCTTAATTCCATTAGTCGGGATCCTTTTGGGATGTACCCAAAGATAAAACCATGAGGATTCAGGTTTTGTAAAGGAAATAGAGTTGCAATATTTCTTACCCAAGCAAAGAGCCAATGGCGAGTTAATGAGTTGATAAAGCGGTTCTCTATATCAACTTTGATGCTAATATCAAAGTTAACTAACATTTCACTTGTTACAAGCGGAAATAGGGGAGGGATTGAGATGGTGGTAATCCAACTTTCAACAGTAAAAATTGAAACTGGGACCTTCGCCACTAGACCAATCCTCTGGAAGGAGTTAGTGTGCAGGTGGCTGCACATACAGCCACTATGTGTGTGATGTGGGAGTTGTGTTGTATGATGTATGAAATTGTGAATTTTGTGTGTTGGGAGATATGTGTTGTGTGATACAAAAAATGTGATGCTCAGATATGTTTTGTGATGCGAGATGCCTTTTTTTTTGTAATGTCTGTACCTAAAGGCTTTTGAAAAAGTTGTACCGTAACCGGATCGCAATCCTCTAAAACAATTGCTACTAAATCAATATCGTGAGTTATATGGTTGCTTCATCCAATAGAGGTTAAGGCTCAGAATGTCCACTACAAGAAAAATGCATTTTACCGACCGACATGTTGCGGGTCGGATTTACCGACCGCAGGGCCGACCGCAACATGTGGTCGGTAATTTAGAGCCGTTATGGTGGACCCAGTTTCCGGACGACCGCTGCACCGACCAAATTTAATTCGGTCGGTGTTACCGACCGTATTACCGACCGCATTTGCGGTCGGTATTTTTTTCAATTTTTTTTAAATTTTTTATTATTTTTTTAAAAAATAAAATAATCTACCGACCGCATTACCGACCGAAATTTCGGTCGCTAAATTTTTTTCACATTCTTTATTTTTTTATTTTTAATAAATATTTCTAAAAAAATTAAATAATCTACCGACCGCATTACCGACCAGAATTTCGGTCGCTAAATTTTTTTCACATTTTTTTTATTTTTAATAAATATTTCTTTAATTATCTTATTAATTATTTTATTTAATTTAGTGATTTTAGGTTTTTTTATTTAATTATTTTATTTTATATTTTAGAATTTAATTAATGAAATTTAATATTATTTAATTAATATAATTTTAATTTTTATTTTATATTTTAATTTAGTTTCTAATTTTCACATTTATATGTATATATGTACTTATATATGTTATATATACAATGTTTCATACAATGACATGAAAATGTGGTGCACAGATGGCACATGCGCGAGGGATTGCACTCCTTTACCCGGGTTCGAGGTCTCTCTTCAGCAAAATCTTTCAACATATTTGAGAAGGTATACTATATAGGACACATGGCGGAATATGATTGATTGGCTAGAGACCAAGCCCAGCTGGTTAGGGTTGTGGTTAGGTGTACTGAGGTCATTGGTTCGAGCCCCCTCCTGAGCACACCCTTTTCCAATAAAAGAAAATTACCGACCGCAAGATGCGGTCAGTAATTCGGTTGGTAAACTCAACCGGGACCTTTCGGGACTAGATATTACCGACCGCATGTGCGGTCGGTAATTCGGTCGGGAAATTCACCGACCACCATGCGGTCGGCGGGGCCCCGACCCCAAATTTTTCTGGTCGGTGCTGGATTTCGGACCAAAGGTTTACCGACCGACACCTCCGGTCGGCGGTGCGGTCGGTAAGCCCTGGGACGACCCGCGTCCTTGGGTTACCGACCGCATGTGCGGTCGGTAAAGTCAATTTTTCTTTTCTTGTAGTGGTCCTACCCCTTATTATTGTTGACCAGTCACGTATTTTTAATAATATATTTTTATTTGTTATTTTTTTCTAGTAAAATTATTTATTAGTCTCACTCTCACATATTCACCGCAAATTGTAATTTAGCCGGTCTTCACATGGACTTACTTGTTTTTATTATTTTTAATTCTGCTTAAAATACAGAATTTTGTTTTATAAATAAATAAAATTATTTTTTAAAATGGTAGACTCAACAATAACTGTGTAGGGATGAATTACATTTAAATAAAATTCTAATTATTTTTACTAACAAAATTATTTTTTGTTAGTTACATTAACCATGAACATCAAATTTAGAATGTTTTTTCCTTTTTTATTTAGGGCCAAATTTAGTCCATTTGTAAATGCAAATATAGTCAATATCAACTGTGCCACAAAAAGAAATCAAAGAAAATCAGATATAGTCATTTATGTTAAAAACCCAACTAAAAACTTTCCCAATGTCATCAAGTAAGTTTGGAATTATAGAGAAAAAAATAGAATGATATATAAAATTATTTTAAAGTGTGAATAACTATTAATTTTAATTATTATTATTCTTATTCTTATTATTATTAGTATATTATTTTAGTGAGTCAATTGACCCACCTTGGTATATAACACATCCATCCGTGTGTGTATAGTTGTTGAGAACAAATAAAAAATAAAATAATAAAAAAAAAAAGAAAGAAAGAAAGAAAGGAAAAAAGACAAAGGATAAAGTGTCGTCCCGAATCAGTAACAACCATTTAGCGACTTGAGACATGAAGAAATGAGACCGATTTCGTCTCTAATCCCCTCTTCATTCATTCGCATTCTTCTCTCTCTCCATCTCTCTCTCCACCTCTTTACAAAACAATGCCCCAAATAATGCGCTCCTGCTTCAAACTCCCCAAATTCCCAATCTCTACTCCATCTGATGCCTCCCACCAATCAGCTACTTTCACTCGAATTCCACCTCCTCCTCTTCCCTCTTTGTATTGTTGCTTTGGAACAGAGTCTTCGGTTGAATATACGGAGTACCAAAAACACACTAGGAAGGCAAGAAACAATAAGGAAAAGAGGAATAATGAGTAAAGGGAATTATTTCATTAGACTGAAATTGGAAAGCCTTATAGGCTTGATTTAAAACTGACTCATAACAACCAATCCCTACTATTACTCCTAATATTAATTACAAAATCCATAACTTATACGGCTCATAAACAGGAAATAAAAATTCAGTAAGTAAATAGACGACAATTAAGGAATAAGAAAATGTAACGCATAAGCTGGTTTGACTGCTTCAATACTCCCCCTCAATACCAGCTTCAATGCCTTTTTGCCATGCCAAGTTGCTGACGGAAGTTCTTGAACTTGTTGCTGCTTAAACCTTTGGTAAATAAGTCTGCAACTTGACTTTCTGTACCAATGTGCTTCAGCTTAACTACATCCTGCAAAACCTTTTCTCTGATGAAATGGTAGTGCACCTCTACATGTTTAGTTCTTGCGTGAAAAACAGGATTTTCCGCCAAACGTATTGCAGACAAATTGTCACAATACAGAAATATATCATACTCAACCTCTTGATGGAGCTCCTTTAACAATTGCACAAGCCAAGCAAGTTCTTGAGCTGCCATGGCCGCAGCCCTATACTCCGCTTCCATTGTTGACAAGGACACAGTTGGTTGTCTCTTGCTGCACCAAGATATTGCTCCAGATCCGAACATGAACACATATCCAGTAGTTGAACGTCGAGTATCACGGTCACCTGCATAGTCAGCATCACAATAGCCAAGCAATTTGCAATCTTCACCCTTCTTAAACATGATTCCAAACCCGAGTGTGCTTCTCACATATCTCAAAATTCTTCGAACTGCTTCTAAATGAGTCTTCTTCGGATTTTCCATATAGCGGCTCATCACATTAACTGCAAAGGAAATGTCTGGCCTTGTTAATGTTAAGTAGATAAGACTGCCGACTATTTGTCTGTACATTGTGGCATTTTCCAAATCTTTTCCTTCATGTGCACTCATTCTGGCATTTGGCTCCATCGGCGTTGCAATTTCCTTACACTCTTGCATCCCAAACTTCTTCAATAAGTCTTTGGAATACTTCTGTTGATGGAGAAATATTCCTGCTTCAGTATGCTCTAGTTCTAGACCAAGAAAGTGCTTCAATTGTCCAAGCTCTTTCATTTGGAAACGCACTGACAAGTTCCTCTTAGTTTGATGAATTTCTTCTTCCCAATCTCCTGTTACAATCAAATCATCCACATACACTAGTACAACAGCTAGCTTCCCCTCTTTAGCTTTGACAAATAGGCTCGGATCTGCGTATGTTAATGAATAACCACTATGAATAAGAAATTCAGCCATTTTACCATACCATGCCCTCGGGGCCTGTTTCAACCCATAAAGCGCCTTCCGAAGTTTGCACACATACTCGGGATGATCACGACTGTGGAACCCCATTGGCTGGTTCATGTAAATTTCTCGATCCAACTCCCCATGCAAGAAAGCATTCTTCACGTCCATTTGCCACAAATTCCAATTTTTGTTTGCAGCAAGTGCTAAAAGAACTCGCACTGTTGTAAGCTTTGCAACCGGGCTAAATGTTTCATCATAATCCAACCCATATTGTTGAGAGAATCCTCGAGCTACCAAACGAGCTTTATATCTCTCTATTGATCAATCTGCGGAACGCTTTATTTTATATACCCATCTGCAAGGGATTGGCTTCACACCTTTTGGTTGTGTTGTTAGCTCCCAGGTTTGATTGTGCTCCAATGCTGCAATTTCTTCCTCCATAGCTTTTATCCACTTAGGATTTTGAGAAGCTTCCTCAAATATCTCTGGTTCCTTTTCATCGGGTTCTTCCAACAGGGCGGCATTAGCATACTTGAGATTTGGACGCCTAACTCTTGTTGACTTTCTCACTAGTGGTGGTGGTACAGGTTCTTCAATTTGATTATCTCCTTCAATCGGGTTGGCTTCTTCAATCGGGTTTCCGTCATCAGTTGAGTTGCCTTCATCTCCCAATCTGTGATATACACCTGTTCTCCAAGGATTTTGTGTCACACCCTGCCCTTCATCATTTGTGGATTCAACTTCATTCGGATTTAATTGAATTTGGCAGACTCCAAATTTCTCCTTGAAAATATCTGATTCTGGAAGCACTTCCTTATTAGAGGACCACCACGAGGTAGTTTCATCAAACACTACATTGCGGGATGTGTAGCATTTTCCAGTTGTCGGATCACAACATCGCCAACCTTTTCTGCGATTATCATATCCCACAAAAATACACCTAATGGCCTTTTTCTCCATTTTTCCACGTAAATGATCAGGAACAAAAACATAGCAAACACAGCCGAATACTCTAAAATGACTAACATTAGGCTTCACATTCCATATTTTCTCAAACGGTGAGAGAAAATCTAACCTTTGTTGAGGAAGCCTGTTTATCACATAAGTCGCGGTATTCATAGCTTCTGCCCAAAAACGTTCAGGAACATTTTTCGCATGTAGCATACTTCGGCATACCTCTGCCAAGTGTCTATTTTTCCTTTCGGAAACGCCATTCTGTTGTGGGGTATGAGCACATGTGAGTTGTCTGCGCACCCTGCACTTGCGAAGAAAATCTGAAAACTCATTTGATGTGTATTCTCCCCCGTTGTCAGACCGAAGACAACGAACACTCTTACCAAGTTCTGCTTCAGCTGTCATCTTGAACTCTTGAAATTTTGTAAGAGTTTCAGATTTATTTTTCATAAAATAAACCCACATGTACCTTGAAAAATCATCAATGAAGGTCACCATGTATTTCATTCCACCAATTGAGCCATGCTTAACTGGGCCGAATACATCAGAATGAACCAACTCTAGTGGTTCCTTTGCTTGAAAAGTAGACACTTCGTATGGCAACTGGTGTGCCTTCCCATACTGACATCCAGCACAAACAGTGTCTCTTTTCACTTCAAGTTGTGGAATTCCCTTGAGCATAGACTTTTTCATTATCATATCTAGCTTGGAATAGCTAACATGACTTAGTCGCATATGCCACAAGTCCGTCGTTTCATTTCGTCTTGCCCTGTCTACATATGCGGTTTCTGCAGACATCACATAAACCGATTCCATTCTCCGCCCCTTCATTACTACTGGATCTTCTGGAATCTCAATGTGCCGATATACCCTCACATCTTGCGGACCAAATAATACAAAGTGGCCAGATGATGTTAATTGTGCAACTGAAAGAAGATTTTTCTTCATACCTGGAACATGATAGACATTTTGAAGTGGCACCCTCGCATCATTATTTTGAGGAGAGACTATTGTATTACCAATGTGAGCTATTGGCAATTTTGAGTTGTTTGCTGTTACTACCACTCGACTTCCCACATATTTTGACACATTCTGCAACTTTTCTTTATCGCCCGTCATGTGGTTTGAACATCACGAATCAACAATCCAATCATTTTCATAATTGATCTGATTTGGTGTTATTGTGGTAAAAGATAAATCCTCTTCCTCCTCATCTGCAACAAATAATGCAGAGGCATCCCATTCATCTTCAGATTTTGACGTGACAACATTGCTCTCCACAACCTTCTTCTTGGACCAACAATCTTTTGCTAGGTGACCTGCCTTTCCACAGTTATAGCATTTTCCAGTAAACTTCCTGTTATTGCCATAATTCCTTGAACTCTCTCCAGTAGAATTATTTCCTTCACCTTGGTGATTTTTGTCCTTATCACCATTCTTCTTGGATCCACTGACATGCTGCCTGGAACGCCATTTGCCTTTCTTAGCAAAGAGTGCCTCTTCTTCATTCTTCTGCGAGACTCCTCCCATCTGCTTTGTTAAGGCTTCCTGACCTGCAAGTAAATTCTCAAACTCAACAAGGGACGGTTGAGTTTGCCACCCTTGCACTGGAGCAACAAAACTCCTAAATTCTGGCTTCAAACCATGAATGATGATCCGCTTCATCCTGGCTTCACCAATAGGGGCCTCTGGATCCAATTCAGAGATCTCTCGACACAAAGACTTCACCTTGTGAAAGTATTGTGAGATCGTCATCTCACGTTGTGCCACTGATAGCAACTCACTTTCTAACAATTGAAGCTTTGTATCGTTCTTTTTAGAAAACAACTTGGTGAATGTATCCCAAGCTTCCTTTGGAGTCACCGATTCCCGTATGTGCTCCAAAATATCCTCGTCGACCGTCGTCTTTAACACGAACATAGCCTTTCCAGCCTTGACCTTCCACTTCCGTAGTACTCCGTTTGCATCCTCGGCAGCCGGTTGTGTCACATCACTTCCGTTTACAACCTCCCATAAATCTTGTCCCTGCATATAAGACATAATGCAAGTAGACCAAGAATTATAATTGTTGTTGTTGAGTTTCCTGATCCCACCAATGACTTGAAGATCACCCATATTGTTGCCGTTCACACAATTCCACTCAACCTTGCTCTGATACCAAATTGTTGAATATACGGAGTACCAAAAACACACTAGGAAGGCAAGAAACAATAAGGAAAAGAGGAATAATGAGTAAAGGGAATTATTTCATTAGACTGAAATTGGAAAGCCTTATAGGCTTGATTTAAAACTGACTCATAACAACCAATCCCTACTATTACTCCTAATATTAATTACAAAATCCATAACTTATACGACTCATAAACAGGAAATAAAAATTCAGTAAGTAAATAGACGACAATTAAGGAATAAGAAAATGTAACCCATAAGCTGGTTTGACTGCTTCAATAGGGAATTGCCAGGATTTAGGGGATCTAGATAATGCACTTTATATGTTTGATGAAATGTCCCGAATGAGGCCTCGTCCTTCTGTTAAACAATTTAATAAATTACTTTCATCTGTAGTCAAATTGGAAGAATACTCTGTTGCGCTTTCCCTTTTCAAGGATATGCGCTGTTTGCGAATTCCCCTTGATGAATATACGATGAGCATTGCCATCAACAGTTGCTGCTTGTCTAACCATACTAACTATGGGTTTTCTCTTCTGGGTTGGTTCTTTAAACTTGGTCATGTTCCTAATGTCTGTACCATCAGTCCATTATTGAAGGGTTTGTTTCGAGAGAAAAGGATTAGTGAGGCGCAATATTTGTTCAAGAAGATTGTTAGAGAAAGGTTGTGTGAGTTGAGTGTGGTTTTGTATGGGTGTGTGATTGATGGACTTTGCAAGTCAGGTAACTCTGGTGTAGCTGTTGAGCTAGTCAAGGTAATGGAGAGAAGTGGTGTTAGGGCAAATCTGCATATTCACAGCATGCTCATACATTGCTTTTGTGCAGATGGAATGGTAAATTCCGCTTTAAAGATGAAAGATAAAATGCTAGAGAAAGGCATATCTCCAAATGTTTTTGTTTGTAGCTCTTTGGTTTTCGGTTTATGTATGTTTGGTCGATGGAGTGATGCCAGCTTGTTGTTAAAAGAGATGATGTGTGGAAATATATATCCAAATGTTGTGACATTTACTACCTTGATGGATGCTTTGTGCAAGGAAGGGCTAGTGGATAGAGCGGTGGATGTAGTCAACATAATGAGGAGTAGAAATGTAGAGCCTGATGTGGTTTCGTATAGTACTTTGATAGATGGATTTTGTTTGCAAGGTCGTTTGAATGATGCTCGAAGAGTGTTTGATTTGATGGTTAGTATTAGAGTTTTTCCTAACGTTCGTACCTACAACATTTTGATCCATGGATATTTTAGGGCAAATAGGTTTCGAGATGCTGCACTTGTATTTGAGGAGCTGTCATGTAGTCCTAATTTGAAGCCAAATATAGTGACATATAATATGCTATTAAAGGGGTTGTTTCAGATGGGTGAGTATTCTTTTGCACTTCAAGTTTTTGAAAAACTGGAAGGTGTTGGTTTAAAACCAGATTGCTACACTTATTGTAACGTGTTGTACGGATTATGCCACCATGGTAATGTTAAGGGTGCATTAGAAATTTTGGATGCACTAGAGCACCAAGGAGAGCCTCTCCATATCGGTTACTACAGTATTGTGATGAATGGTCTGTGCAAAGAGAAGAAACTTGATGTTGCGGAGTGCATTTTCAGCAGTCTTCCTTCTAGAGGCTTGGAACCAAATATTGTTACTTACACTATCTTGATTGACGGATGTTGTCATCATGGGAAGCTCAAGGAAGCCAAAGAACTGCTTTTGAATATGAAACGTGCAAAGTTAATGCCAGACCATATTACGTACAATGTTCTTGTCCAAGGAATGTTGTTACATGGTGGGTATGATGATGCCGCTGAAGTTCTTAAAGAAATGTACGGGAAAGGATTCTCCATTGATTCCTCTACAACTGCCTTGCTGCTGACAAAAAGGAAACTTCATCCTGCTCTTATTAAACTTGTGCAGGAATTCGGTCCAATTACCTTGAAACAAAATTTTTGAGCTCTTGTATGCGTACGACAATCATAAAGAAATTTGTTGTCTTGGGGAAATATGGAGTGCTTCATTGGCCTATTTTACTTTTGCTTGAGTTGCTGCTGTTTATTATTAAAATGGTTTGTTATTACTTTGATATAACCTCTTGTAAGGTCGGTGATGGAATTCGTGTTCTTTCATTGCCCCTTTAATACAACTCGCATCCGTGCGAGTAATTTATTCAACACTTTTCACTTTTGATTTCAATCTTTTTAAAGTCAGCATCTTTCTACAAAACATGTACAGCCGAAAGAGAAAGAAGAAAACAAGTAAAATCACAAAATCTCCTTCTCAAATATTACAAGACGACGAAACTTTCACTGTTTTGCGGTTTTCTCCCAAACAGTCTCATCTGTGATTAATTAAGGGAGCGGATCATAATTAGAAGAAACCTTATAACGAGAGCTGTATGGCGAATTGCCTCGTATAGTTACTTTGGTGATGGCTTAGTGAAAATGGCAATAACTTGTTCAAGCTGTTTCCTGGAAGTTGAGAGATCGAGAAAAGGCAGCTGGATTAGCCTGCAAGAGAGGTGATGCTGTTGTTGCCATTTGTTTTTCTCATCTGCCTTGGGTTGTAATGGGAAAACATACAAATGTTGTTGTCCATGGATGGTTTTGCCTGAGAATCATGATCATGAGCTGTACTATTTGTTAGCAAATTTGGGGACTTTTTATTGTACAGGGGAGCCATAATGAAGAAAAAAAAAATTGTATCATTCACAAATCTACTCTTTCATTTTCCGCAACTAATTTAAGTAAAACTTAATTATCGAATTGCACTACAAGAATTTTTTGTTTTTGCGACCGAAAAAATTTGGTAAAATTCGGTCACTAAAGAGGTTAACAGCCGAATTTGTGACTGAAATTCCTTAGCGACCATAATTTTAGCGATTGAAATTTGTTAGTTACCACAATTTTAGTGATCAAATTATGATTTTTTCTAAACTAGTGTCGAACCTCTCTTGCCAGCTTTCGTAAGGCGAACTCTTCAGGTTGCTTCATAATCTCGAGAAGTTCATACACTGTAGTAAATGTTATTCTTGAGATTGAAGCATATGGATATGAGAGTAGTCGATCGATCCTTTTATGGGCAAACAGGGACGGTGCAATGTGCAAATGGAGTTTTGGAACATGGCCCCCCAATTTTAGGGACCTACTTCTAAAAGTCATCTTATAAAAAAAACTTTATTTTTTAGATTTAATGAAAAATTTTGAATAAGAAAAACTATGAAATTGAAATTTGACGACACATTTAATTTAGTGTTATTGTAAGTTTTGTTTTGAGACATATAAAACTTATACTTCATCCGTTTTTTTTAAGTGTTACATTTTCCATTGGCTTCCGTTAGGGTGCGACTGGGCTTTTTCACTTGATGTACTGTGGTACATCGCAGCCATTGATTCAATTTATAAATTGATGGTTGAGATTAACTTAAAGGTTAAAATAGTAAATTTGTTATATTTAGTTTTGTTAACAAACAATTGCACGTCGATTCCCTATGCTATCCAACTCTACTTTTTTCTATATTTCAATACGAGTGATCCATCTTATCTTACCCTCTAATTTGCTTTTTTATGCTGCTATATAATATACATATATGTTCATTAAAACGTACCTCAAATGTTAATATTTTGAGTCGCTGAATTGTTGAAGAACACATCGCTGAATTGTTCTTAAAGTAGTCGCTGAATTGTTCCGGGTAGCATCACTGAGTCGTTCATGAAAACGTTGCTGAATTATTTTTGGCGGTATCGCTGGATTGTATATGGTAACATTGCTGAATCATTCTTGATTGTGTCGCTGAATTCTTCTTATTGCAGTCGATGATTGCCTTTAGGTAGGGTCGTCGAAATATGTTTTGGTAGCATCACTTGATTATTTTTGGTAACATCGCTGAATTGTATATGGTAGCATCGCTGAATTCTTCTTGGTATTGTCGCTGAATTCTTCTTGGAGTAGTTGCTGAATTCATTTATGTAGGGTCGTTGAAATATTTTTTGGTAGCATCACTGAATTCTTTTGGTAACATCGCTGAATTATATGAGGCGTTGTCGCTGAATTCCTCAATCAAATGTCGCTGAATTCGTCATGTTGGGTCGCTGAAAATATTTTTGATAGCATCACACAATTATTTTTGGTATCATCCTTGAAATTCTATACGTAATAAATTTATTACCCTTTTTAATAACGATTCTTGATCGTAGATATAGATTACCAAATATTTGATATGATTTACCAAATATTAGATTGATAACATACTAAATATAAGATTATATGACAATTATACCCTTTTTACATTATAACCATTGGATTAAAAATGAACGATTGTGATGTGCGCCTTGATGTACTGCGGAATTGACCGCAGCACCCTAACTACTCCCTTTCCCACTTATACGTATGTTAATGCACATTTTAAAATATTACTAACACAAATTCAATACGAGTAAAAATTCTAAAAGTTGATATTTAAAAACTGTAAGATGAGACCATATTTGACTATATATATATATATATATATTTTTTCTTTTTGAGTAAATCCCAAAAAACATAGACCCCAACTTTGTTATTAGAAAAAATTAGACATCAACTTTTAAAACTTGGAAAAAGAAACTAGACTTTCACCAAAATAAACTTTTTTTAAAAATATCATTTCTCACTCCCATTACCTTTTTTTTTTCTTTTTTCCTTTTAACCCAAAAAATTCTTATTACATTAAATTTATAATCTTCTTGATGGATTTTAACAAATAATTGGCCCATGCTCGTGTAAACAAAATTACTCCCTCCTTTTTTTTAAATGTTACACTTCTCATTTGCACGTATGCCAGCGCACATTCTTAACGATTAATAACTCTCGGTACAAGTAAAATTCTAAAAATTTGATATCTAAAAACTACAAGATGAGACGAATCCAACAAGATATCACTTGGCTATATTTTGTCTTCTATAACTACAACAAAAATGAAGTTAAAGTGCTACAATGAACAGTAAAAAAGTCAAAACGTAACCTTAAAAAAATGGACGGAGTACATTCAAAATCTAAATTTCTAAATATTTTTAACCATTTAAGAAAATTTAATTATTTAAATATTTATATTTATATATATATATATAGATTTTTTTCATTACACCCAATGAAGCCTAGGGAAATATTTATATTTATATTTATATTAAAAATATATATGGGAATGATCATATTTAATTTAGTAGAACTACATCTCAAATTATATTTAATGGTGCCTCAATATACTTACATTTATTTATGGGTGGCCAAAATATTCGAACCGATTCGTTGAACCGTGAGTCGAACCGAAATCGAACTAAATTTCTGGTTAACCGACGACTCCGGAGCAAATACAAATATCAAATTTTAATATTCGTCCGGTTCAAATACAAATAAAAATACTTTTTCCCCAATTAACCGAACCGAATCGAATATATTTATTTCATTTTAAAAGTTATATATATTGTAAATATTATAGGCATTTGATGGTAGAAAATTATATACAGATAATATATAATCATTATTTATTTAATTATTTAAGTATATAATAAAATAAATATAAAAAATTAAAGAGTTTAATTATCAAAATATATCACCATAATGAGCATATATTGATTTTTTTGTGTTTAAGAATATCCCATTATAGAAATATACCACCACACTAAGATTTCTATAGTGTAATAATCTCAAAAATAAGATCTACGAAACTTAAGAATTAAGAAATGAAAACTTGATTATACATTTTTAGAGGATCGGAAAAAAAAATATTCGAACCGAATCGCTTAACCACTGAATCGAATCGAAACCGAATCCCCGGTTAACCGAGGACTCCGGTTACAAATTCAAATACTGAAATGAAGTATTTGTCCGGTTCAAATACAAACACAAATACTTGAAAAATTCAGGTTAACCAAACCGTGTCCATCCCTACATTTATTAATCTATAATTAAAGTACTTATAAATTTATTATATTATAGTAACTTTTTATATTTGACATTATTTGTCAAAATAATTAAATATAAATTAATATTACAGAAACTAAAAAAAGAAAAAAGAAAAAAAAGGTAATTGAATAATTTTCGTAAGTTCAACAAAGGTAAAGGTGTTTTCCACAATCAATACATAAAAACCGATTTCGTCTCTATTCCGGTATTCCCTCTGCATTTGCATTCTTCTCTCTGCATTTCTCTGTCCAGTCTCCGCCTCTTTACAAAACAATGCCCCAAATAATGCGCCGCTTCAAATTGCCCAAATTCCTAATCTCTACTCCATATGCCTCCCACCAATCAGGTACTCTCTCTCGAATTCGACCTCCTCTTCCCTCTTTGTATTGTTGCTTTGGGACACTGTCTTCTGGAAATTGCCAGGATTTAGGAGATCTAGATAATGCACTTCATATGTTTGATGAAATGTCCCGCTTGAGGCCTCTCCCTTCTGTGAAAGAATTTACTAAATTACTTTCCTCTGTGGTCAAATTGAAAGAATACTCTGTTGCGCTTTCCCTTTTCAAGGATATGCGCCGTTTGCGAATTCCAATTAATGAATATACGATGAACATTGCCATCAACAGTTGTTGCTTATCTGAGAGGACTGACTATGGTTTTTCCATCCTGGGTTGGTTCTTTAAAATTGGTCATGTTCCAGACAAGCATACCTTCAGTTCATTATTGAAGGGTTTGTTTCGAGAGAAAAGGATTAGTGAGGCGCAATCTTTGTTCAAGAAGATTTTTAGAGAAAGGTTGTGTGAGATGGATGTGGTTTTATATGGGTGTGTGATTGATGGACTTTGCAAGTCAGGTAACTCTACTATAGCAGTTGAGCTAGTCAAGGTAATGGAGAGAAGTGGTGTTAGGGCAAATCTGCATATTCACTGCATGCTCATACATTGCTTTTGTGCAGATGGAATGGTAGATTCCGCTTTAAAGATGAAAGATAAAATGCTTGTGAAAGGCATCCCTCCCGATGTTGTTACTTATAACTCCCTGATTTTTGGCTTATGTATGTTTGGTCGATGGAAAGATGTCACTATGTTGTTGAAAGAGATGATGTGTGGAAATATATATCCAAGTGTTGTGACATTTAATACTATGATGGATGGTTTATGCAAGGACGGGCTAGTGGATATAGTAGAGCATGTAATCAACACAATGAGGAATAGATACGTAGAGCTTGATCTGGTTTCGTGTAATACCTTGATAGATGGATATTGTTTGCAAGGTCGTTTGAATGATGCTCGAAAAGTGTTTGATTTGATGGTTAGTATGAGCATTTTTCCTGACGTTCATACCTACACCATTTTAATCCATGGAAATTTTCAGGCAAAGAAGTTTCAAGAAGCTGTATCTGTATTTGAGGAGCTGTCATGTAGTACTAATTTGAAGCCAGATATAGTGACATACAATACGATGTTGAAGGGGTTGTTTCAGATGGGTGAGTATTCTTTCGCACTTCAAGTTTTTGAAGAACTGAAAGGTATTGGTTTGAAACCAGACTTCTATACTTACTGTAACATGTTGCACGGACTATGTCAGCATGGTAATGTCGAAGGTGCATTAGAAATTTTGGATGCTTTAGAGCTCCAAGGAGAACCTCTCCGTATTAGTTACTACAATATTGTGATGAATGGTTTGTGCAAAGAGAAGAAACTTGATGTTGCGGAGTGCATTTTCAGCAGTCTTCCTTCTAAAGGCTTGGAACCAAATGTTGTTACTTACAATATCTTGATTGAAGGATGCTGTCATCATGGGAAACTCAAGGAAGCCAAAGAACTGCTTTTGAATATGAAATGTGCAAAGTTAACGCCAGACCATATTACCTATAATGTTCTTGTCCAAGGAATGTTGTTACATTGTGGGTGTGATGATGCCGCTGAAGTACTTGAAGAAATGTACGGGAAAGGATTCTCCATTGATTCATCTACAACTGCCTTGCTGCTGACCACAAGGAGACTTCACCCTGCTCTTATTAAACTTGTGCATAGATTTGGTCCAGTTACTTTGAAGCAAAATTTTTGAGCTTTTGTGCGTGTGCGGCCATCATAAAGAAATTTGTTGTCTTGGTGAAATATGGAGGGCTTCATTGGCCTATTTTACTTTTGCTTTAGTTGCTGTTGTTTATTATTAAAATTGTTTGTTGTTACTGTTAAAAGTACTAAAGTAGTACTAATGCTGATCATGCCACTGGTATTGGTTAGATAGGCCTATATTTGATATTTCCATGTGTACAGGGATCCATTTGTAATTAGTTAGAAGTTTGTTGCTTAGCTGTCTATATATTGTTGTATCTTGCCTGTGTAATCGTGGTTGAATGGAATGAAATCAGAAACCGTTTTCTTCATCTCTCCCTTTTTCATTCCTCTTAACAGTTACTTTGATATAATAACCTCTTGTAAGGTCAGTTATATAATAACCACATGTACCCTTAAAACATCTCCTGTTTCAAAGAGCCACCTAATAGTTCTGACAGAACATCAAGTCACTTGCCAAAATACAACTCGCGCATCTGTGCAAGTAATTTATTCAACACTTTTCACTTTTGATTTCAATCTTTTTAAAGTCAGCATCTTTCTACAAAACATGTACAGCAGAAAAAGGAAGAAGAAAACAAGTAAAATCATCTGTGATTGAGGGAGTGGATCATCTTAGACGAAACCATACAACGACAGCTGTATGGCGAATTGCCTCGTATAGCTACTTTGGTGATGGCTCAGTCAAAATGGCAATAACTTGTTCAAGCTGTTTCCTGGAAGTTAAACCGATCGAGACAGGGCAGCTGGATTAGCCTGCAAGAGAGGTGATGCTGTCTCCATTTGTTTTTTCTCATCTGCCTTGGAAACAATATTGGAAACTATACAGGTGCAAGGTTAAACCCACATTGGAAACATCCTCCATATGGGACACACCAATTATCACTTTCTATTTTAGGGTTATAAATTAAAAATGCTAATTCATATAACTCCAAATCCAGAGGCAAACAACTAAACAAGCATTCCAACTTGTGTGTGCCTGCCAGCAAGTTTAAATAACTGAATTGGAGCAAAATTTTTGTTCAAGAAGCTTTTCAGAGAAAGGTTAGTGGAATTCCTTTGTTGGCCAAGGTTTTCTTCTTTCTTTTCTTTTTTCTTTTTTTTTTTTTTTTTATTTTATAAATTAGCATTTATCCAAATCGTTCTTTCAAGAACAACAGAGTAAAAAAAGAATTATCCATAACTTTTTATTCTTTCTACAATTCAATCTTAGGTCACTAAAGAAAATTCCATTCGTAGTTACTTTGATTCCGATAAGTTAAAGTTAACTACTTATTTTTTTGTTTAATACAAATAAAAAAGTTGAACTTAGTGCGACCAACTTAATGGAATTGGAATTCGAAGGAAAGAAGGCGTGCAGTTTAAATAACTCACCCGGAACGCTTTTTAAAAGATTACGCGGTACGATTAGATCGAATAAGCCCTTCTGAATTATATGTATCCGCGGGATTAATTTGGAAAGCCAGTAGGGATATGCAAGAACAAACTATTTTGAATATCTTCATATACTAAACGCTCACCGATTAGTACCGCATCTTCAGAATTGTTGATGTAGGTATAATACGGATTTGGTAATCGTCTTATAGAGATGTCCTAGATTTGCTTCATGTTTATAGAGCTATGCCGTGGTTTGTTCATATGGACATACCAATTATCACTTTATATTCAAGAGTTATAAATTAAGAAACCTAATTCATATAACTCCAAATCCAGAGGCAAACAACTAAACAAGCATTCCAACTTGTGTGTGCCCTGCCAGCAAGTTTACATAACTGAATTGGAGCAAAATGTTAGTTCAAGAAGCTTTTCAGAGAAAGGTTGGTGGTATTCCTTTGTTGGCCAAGGTTTTTTTTTTTTTTTTTTTTTTTTTTAATTAGCATTCATCCAAATTTTTCTTTCAAGAACAACAGATGATGTAGGTATAGTACGGATTTGGTAATCGTCTTATAGAGATGTCCTAGATTTGCTTCATGTTTATAGAGCTATGCCGTGGTTTGTTATTTAGCGTGGAGAGATATTCTCAAGGTATTCGAGATTCCCCTATTGCTAGCTTTATTCAATTCGAGTCAATGGTCCTCTCATAATGTGCACGGAACTTATTCGGCACCTTTCACTGTAATTCAACCCTTTTCAAGTCTGGACCTTTCTACAGAACATGTATATATATGAAGAGAAACAGGGCACAACACTTCACACAGCTCCTCACAGAAAAAAGTAAAATCATAAATTACGCTTCTCAAATATTTCAACAAGGCGATAGTTGTCGTGTTTTATGGTTCCTCACGAACAATTCCATCTCCGATTGAGTGAGAGGATCATCTCAGCAGAGACTATACCACGAGAGCATTCAAATTTCATTACACGAGGCTTGAAGAACATATAAAGGTACTCTCGCCTCATTTGGTTACTTCGGTGAAAATGGGAATAACTTCTTGAGGAGTTGTTTCCTGGAAGTTAACAGATTGAGCTGAATTAGCCCGCAAGAGATTTGATGCTGCTGCCCTTTGTTTTTTTTCTCGTGAACATATATGCATGGACAAAATTTTACTTCTTTGTCCGAAACTAGACAAGAGTACAATGGTTGATGCTACAAAAGTCACAAGTTCATGTCAAAACTAAACAGGGTTGGGTTTGGCAACTCTGTATGCCAGAAAGAAGTTTACTTGACTATTTCTTTGTCAGGTTGATTTTCTTATATAGTCCCGACAAAGTCCTTAAGAAGTCATAGGGGTATGGCCTCTGGCTCGTCCTTTGATTGCAATATGGAGTTCATAACTAATCCAGCTATTTAGAATTTATAAAAGATCGACATGTTTTCTCCATATATATTGCTATACTACAATCGTTTAGAGAGTTAAAAGAAGTTCATACTGAGGAGAGGTATTAGACAATGTTGGTTTCAAACCCACTTCCCACGTCGGGAATATAAAGGAAAATTGCCTTCCATATAATGTGTTCTCCTAACTCTATTAGTATGAGGCCTTTAATGAGGTGCACAAGGAAAAAAAAAATTGTGATGGCTCGGTCCAAAGTGGACAATATCATACTAATGTTGGAGTTAGTGTAGAGGTTCTGGTGCCCAATAGTGGTATCAGAGCCTTATCAAAGTTAACTAACATTTCAACTTGTTACAAGTGGACATAGGGGAGGGATTGAGATGGTGGTAATCGAACTTTCAATAATAAAAATTGAAATTGGGACCTTCGCCACTAGACCAATCCTCTATCACAATTGCTACTAAATCAATATCGTCAGTGTTATTTTTAATAATATATTTTTATTTGTTATTTTTTTTTCTAGTGAAATTATTTATTAGTCTCACATATTCACCGCAAATTGTAATTTAGCCGGTGTTCACATGGACTTACTTGTTTTTATTATTTTAAATTCTGCTTAAAATACAGAATTTTGTTTTATAAATAAATAAAATTATTTTTTAAAATGGTAGACTCAACAATAACTGTGCAGTGACGAATTACTTTTAAATAAAATTGTAATTATTTTTACTCACAAAATTATTTTTTGTTAGTTACATTAACCATGGATGTGGTTTTATATGGGTGTGTGATTGATGGACTTTGCAAGTCAGGTAACTTAGCTGTAGTTGTTGAGCTAGTCAAGGTAATGGAGAAAAGTGGTGTTAGGGCAGATCTGCATATTCACAGCATGCTCATACATTGCCTTTGTGCAGATGGAAAGGTAGATTCCGCTTTAAAGATGAAAGATAAACTGCTTGAGAAAGGCATCTCTTTGAATGTTTTTGTTTATAACTCTTTACTTTTAGGTTTATGTATGTTTGGTCGATGGGGTGATGTCAGCTTGTTGTTAAAAGAGATGATGTGTGGAAATATATATCCTGACGCTGTCACATTTAATACCTTGATGGATGCTTTGTGCAAGGAAGGGCTAGTGGATAGAGCAGAGGATGTAATCAACACAATGAGGAGTAGAAATGTAGAGCCTAATGTGGTTTCGTATAATACCTTGATAGATGGATATTGTTTGCAAGGTCGTTTGAATGATGCTCGAAATGTATTTGATTTGATGGTTAGTATGAACACTTTTCCTGGCGTTCGTACCTACAACATTTTAATCCATGGATATTTTAGAGCAAAGAAATTTGAAGATGCTTTACTTATATTTGAGGAGATGTCCTGTACTAATATGAAGCCTAATATAGTGACATACAATACCTTGTTAAAGGGGTTGTTTCAGATGGGCGAGTGTTCTTCTGCACTTCAAGTTTTTGAAGAATTGGAAGGTGTTGGTTTAAAACTAGATTGCTACACATTCTGTAACATGCTGTACGGACTATGTCAGCATGGTAATATCAAGGGTGCATTAGAAATTTTGGATTCACTAGAGCGCCGAGGAGAGCCTCTCCATATTACTTACTACAATATTCTGATGAATGGTTTGTGCAAAGAGAAGAAACTTGATGTTGCTGGGGCATTTTCAGCAGTCTTCCTTCTAAAGGCTTGGAACCAGATGTCATTACTTACAACATCTTGATTAAAGGATGCTGTCATCATGGGAAGCTCAAGGAAGCCAAAGAACTGCTTTTGAATATGAAACATGCAAAGTTAATGCCAGACCATATTACCTACAACATTTTAATCCATGGAAGTTTTCAGGCAGAGAAGTTTGAAGATGCTTTACTTATATTTAAGGAGCTGTCATGTAGTCCTAATTTGAAGCCAAATATAGTGACATACAATACCTTGTTAAAGGGGTTGTTTCAGATGGGCAAGTATTCTTCTGCACTTCAAGTTTTTGAAGAACTGAAAGGTGTTGGTTTAAAACCAAACTTCTACACCTACTGCAACATGTTACATGGACTGTGTTCGCATGATAATGCCAAGGGCGCATTAGAATTTTTGGATGCATTAGAGCGCCAAGGAGAACCTCTCCATAGCGGTTACTACAATATTGTGATGAATGGTTTGTGCAAAGAGAAGAAACTTGATGTTGCTCGTTGCATTTTCAGCAGTCTTCCTTCTAAAGGCTTGGAACCAGATGTCATTACTTACAACATCTTGATTGAAGGATGCTGTCATCATGGGAAACTCAAGGAAGCCAAAGAACTGATTTTGAATATGAAATGTGTAAAGTTACTGCCAGACTGCATTACCTATAATGTTCTTGTCCAAGGTATATTATTACACAGTGGGTATGATGATGCCGCCGAAGTTTTGGAAGAAATGTATGGGAAAGGATTCTCCGTTGATTCGTCTACAACTGCCTTGCTGCTGACCACAAGGAAACTTCACCCTGCTCTTGTTAAACTTGTGCAAGGATTTGGTCCAGTTACTTCGAAGCAAAATATTTGAGGTAATCAAAACGGAATTTGTTGTCTTGGGGAAATGTGGAGTGCTTCATTGGCCTATTTTACTTTTGCTTGAATTGCTGCTGTTTATTATTAAAATCGTTTGTTGTTACTTTGATATAACCTCTTGTAAGGTCAGTTATGGAATTCGTTTTCTTTCATTGCAATTATCGGGCTCTTATTAAAGGAAGAAAACAAGTAAAATGGCAAAATCCCCTTTTGACATATTACAAGAAGGCGAAAGTTTCACTGTTTTGCAGTTTAATTTCTCCGAAACAGTCTCATCTCTGATTGAGGGTGCGGATCATCTTAGCAAAATTAAACCATACAACGACGGCATTCAGATTTTGCGACATGAATTATTCAAGCTGGATGGCGAATTGCCTCGTATAGCTACTTTGGTGATTAGCCTGCAAGAGAGGTGAGGTGATGCTGTTGCCATTTATTTTTTCTCATCTGCCTTGGAAACTCTATTGGAGACTGCAAGGTTAAACCCACATTGGAAACATCCTCCATATGGACACACCAATTATCACTTTCCATTTTAGAGTTATAAATTAAGAAACCTAATTCATAGTATAACTCTAAATCAAGAAGGCGAAAGATATCGCGATTTCTGGTTCCTCGCAAACAATCTCATCTCCGATTGATGGGGAAAGGGCAGGACCCGAAGATGTGGAGCGTGCTGATTTTGAGACTTTGGAGAAGAATGACACTAAGGATGTGGAGGGGGCTGTAATGGAGGATGTGGATGCTTTTGATGGGGCAGATTTGAGTGTTAGGGATGAGGATGGGGAAAATTCCACTTTTCGTTCCCTAGGAAATTCTCTCATCCACTTTTGGTCCCATGTTTTGAAATTTTTCACTTTTGGTCCCGTTAGATTCATTTTTTTTTTTTTCATTTTTAGTCCCACCTTTAGTTTTTGACCAAAAATAACTATTTTGACCATTAGTGGGGTAGAAAATATAATTTTCAGAAAATTAAATCTTTTAAATATTTGCTAAATAACCAAGATCCATTTTAAAATACAACTCACCCATACCCATACCCATACCCAACCCCATTAAAAACCTAACCTATTACCCAACCCCAAATAAAACCATCAATCTGTAAATCTTCCTACCAAGTAAACAAATCTTGTAAGAAATGGACGGAACAGCAACAGAAAAGGAACGTCGAGTCGAGATGGAACTCTTCCCGCAAGACGTTTATGCCCCGGTAGTGCTCCGGCAACGGCAGAACGTCCCCAAAGGTAAAACGACGATTGCCTCGACGTAGCAGCACCGCTAACGACTGACGAACAGAACGAAGAGATGAGGGAGTCGGGAGGAGAAGAGGGTATGCAGAAGAGAATGCAGAAGATGGTGTGTGTGACCCTAACCCTGACGCTGCCATTTATAGGCGTTGGAGGAGACGAAACCGCCGGCAGCCATTGATGGGGCGGTTTCAGCTGGAATTCAAAAGGTTTCAACAGCTAATTCAAATGGCTTTTCAACAACTGCTGAAATCAAAGTGGGCTTCAACGACTGGGCTTGGCGCATGGGCTTCGACAAATAAACTTTGTCTAAAAAATTAGATAGGCCCAAAGCCCAATTACCAAGATCCAAGTCCAAGTCCAAGTCCAAGTCCAAGTCCAAGTCCACGGGCACGGGCACGGGCACGGGCACGGGCTCGGGCGACGGCGACGGCGCGGCGCGGCGCGGCGCGGCTCGGCTCGGCTCGGCTCGGCTCGGGACGGGACGGGACGGGACGGGCGCGCGCGTGTGGGCTTCCCCCACACTTGATCAATCTGTATTAGTTTAATTGTTTCTAACATGCAGAACAATATAAACTAATTCAACTCCCACTGCTTAAGCAATGTGGGACGCGCCACTTTTACCTACCCTTTAACAACCATTTAAACACAAGCTTTTCAACTAACCGCATTCAATGACCCATTTCGACCACTTATTTCTCACTCACCCGACAACGGTTTTGAGAAAATAAATGCACTACGACAATCTACGCGAAACGTAGAATTCGTATACGCTATTTAATTAATCCAAATTAAATATCGTCATTACGCAAAAAAAAGCTCAAAACCCCTTTTTTCCAACAATCCCCCACATGAGTGGAAATAACAGCAGCAGTGAATGCAATGCAGATGCAAATGCCCCGACTCCTTCTTAAAGAAAGGTTACTGCACGGGTTTAAGTAGTTTTTGGCTTTGAACTTAAACCATATCAATATTATCGAGTATACAGGCGGCGTAGTGATTTTACTCTTGAACTATCCCCCACAACGTATACTGGTCCAATAATAAAGAATCAGTAACTTTTCAGACTCTTTGTCCGTTCTCACGTTTGGTTCCATTCCAGGCCATGGAAACCCCCTTTGGATTCATAAGTCTATACTGAAGCGGCCACACTTCTACTTATATAGGTGATTCGAACAAGTATCCTGTCATACTTATATGAACACATAGTTCCAGAATCATTAAGAGTCATTAAACTCAACCTCTACCACAGACAGGCATCAAACACTTTATCATTGCATCTGAGGGAAAGGATGAAGATTATTCTTCAAAAGTGTTTTCACATTTGAAATCATACATCTTAGTTGTCCCTTTGAACCAAGTTTGTGGGATCTCCACGCATCATGGTTGGGTTACCAATGTAATCATTCTTTAGGTGTGGGTTTTAACCCCATTCCCTCTCGCAATTTGCAAAATTGATCTCTGTTGATAGCTTTTGTTAACGGATCCGCTAGGTTATCTCCAGACTTCACATAAGTTAGAGAAATCACCCCACTAGAGATCAATTGCTTAACGGTATGATGTCGACGACGGATATGTCTCGACTTGCCATTATACATCTCATTTTGTGCCCTGCCAATAGCTGCTTGACTATCACAGTGTATCATTACTGTTGGCACAGGTTTCTTCCAACATGGAATTTCCTCGAGGAAATTTCGAAGCCATTCGGCTTCTTCGCCAGCTTTATCTAAAGCTATGAATTCAGATTCCATGGTGGATCGGGCTATACACGTTTGTTTTTGTGACTTCCAAGACACAACCCCTCCCGCAATCATGAATACATAACCACTTGTGGATAATGAATCACTTTTCTCTGATATCCAATCGGCATCAGAGTACCCTTCAAGAACAGGAGGATATCTCGTGTAATGTAACCCCAACTCTTGAGTATATTTCAGATATCTCAAGACTCTCATAATAGCCTTCCAATGCTCACGACTTGGATTGCTAGTATATCTACTCAGTTTGTTAACCGAATATGCAAGATCCGGGCGAGTACAGTTAGTCAAGTACATTAGACTACCAATGATTCTTGCATACTCTTCTTGAGCAACAGGTTCACCCCTGTTTACTTTCAACTTTTCACTGGGATCCATAGGCGTCTTTGCCGGACGACTATCATAAGCGTTGAATTTACTTAACACTTTCTCAATGTAATGAGACTGAGAAAGAACAATCCCTTCGGGATGTCTTATGATTTTGATCCCTAATATGACATCGGCTATACCCATGTCTTTCATGTCAAAATTCCTTTTTAACATGTTCTTGGTCTGATTAATCATATTCAAGTCACTGCCCATGATCAACATGTCATCTACATACAAGCAAACTATAACAAATTTGTCTGTTATTCCCTTGTAGTAAACGCATTTATCACATTCATTGTACTTGAACCCGTTTGACAACATTACATTATCAAACTTCAAGTGCCACTGCTTAGGCGCTTGTTTCAGACCATACAGAGATTTAACCAGTTTGCAGACTTTATGCTCTTGTCCTTGAACAACAAAGCCTTCTGGTTGATTCATATAAATCTCTTCATCTAGATCACCATTTAAGAACGCAGTCTTAACATCCATTTGATGTATCTCAAGATTGTAAAGTGCAGCAATCGAGAGAAACACTCGAATGGAGGTGATTCGGGACACCGGAGAATAAGTATCAAAATAATTATCTCCTTCCTTTTGTCTAAAGCCCTGAACTACAAGGCGAGCCTTGTATTTATCGATTGATCCATCGGCTTTATATTTTCTTTTAAGGACCCAGCGGCACCCTAAGGGTTTACAACCTTTCGGTAGATCAGTAAGAACCCAAGTGCGATTTTGCATAATAGATTCTAACTCACTGTTTATGGCTTCTTGCCATAACGCAGCATCTGGTCGAGCCAGAGCTTCACTCACAGTTCTTGGCTCATTATCTAACATAAAAGTGACGAAATCTGGACCAAAAGTTTTAGCCACTTTGGCCCTATGGCTACGACGAAGTTCAACTGGTTCAGGAGAAACACTTTCCTTGTCAGTTTGCTTCGGCTGATCAGAACTCGTAGCTTCGTCAAACGTTCTTTTATTTGAACATTCCACTCTATCCTTGTAAGGATATATGTCTTCAAAAAACACGGCGTTTCTTGATTCAATTATCGTTCCTTCACTTATACCAGATATTTCTGACTTATGTACCAGGAAACGATACGCGCTACTATTGAGGGCATACCCTATAAAGATACAATCAACTGTTTTGGGGCCGATTGTAACTTGTTTAGGAGGTGGCACCTCAACTTTAGCCAAACACCCCCACACTTTGAGGTATTTGAAAGAAGGTTTTCTACCTTTCCATAACTCGTAAGGTGTTACTTCCTTACCTTTGTGAGGTATTTTATTTAAAATATAATTAGCTGTTAAAACAGCTTCCCCCCACAAGTTCTGGGGTAACCCTGAACTAATCAACAAGGCATTCATCATATCCTTTAGCGTACGGTTCTTTCGTTCCGCAACACCATTGGACTGTGGAGAATATGGCGCTGTAGTTTGATGAATTATTCCGGATTCGGCACACAATTCAGCAAATGGAGCAACATATTCTCCTCCTCGATCACTTCGAATAACCTTAATTCGGCTATTCAACTGAGTTTCAGCCTCAATCTTGAAGTTTTTAAAAGCTTCAATAGCTTCATCTTTGCTTCTCAACAAATAAAGATAGCAATAACGAGTGCTATCATCAATAAAAGTAATAAAATACTTTTTACCACCCCGAGTTTGCAAAGATCTAAAATCACATACATCAGTATGAATTAAATCCAGGGGTTTAGTATTTCTTTCAACACTTGGAAATGGAGGTTTTGTCATTTTCGCTTCAACACAAATTTCACATTTGTTTTTATCGTTGAATTCCATTTCCTTAAGTAAATTTAAATTTACCAATCTCTTTATAGCATTTTTATTTGCATGTCCAAGTCTACAATGCCATAAATTAAAACACTCAAGCAAGTAAGAAGAACCTTCAATTTTATTACCAGAAGCTTGCTCAACAACTTGGCGTTTAGCCATTACATTAAACTTGAAAAGACCATTGGTGAGATAGCCTCTACCAAGGAATTTTCCAAACTTAGTCATGATAAACTTATCAGACTCAAAAACAAGTTTGAAACCACTACTAACTAGCAGCGAACCAGAAACCAAATTCTTCCGGATATCAGGGACATGCAGCACATCCTTCAGAGTCAAGTTTTTGCCACTAGTCAGCCTCAGTATCACATTTCCAACGCCAACCACATCAGATGATGCTTGGTTTCCCATGTGCAGCTTTCTGCCTTCAACAGTCCGGTATGAAGTAAAGAACTCCCTGTTGGCAGCCACATGACACGAAGCCCCGGTATCAACAAACCAACCTTTAGCATCATCAATATGCAATACTGCTTCAGACACCACTGCACAAAGGTTGTCTTCCCAACCTTCAGGTTCAGCCTGTACCATATGAGAGGCAGGCTTAGCAGGCTTCTTATTCTTCGGCTTTGGGCACTGATTGGCAAAGTGCCCAACCTTGCCACAGTTGTAGCAATTCCCGGAGAACTTCTTCCTCTTTTGGCCATCGGCAACCGCTTTTCCTTTGCCCGCAGCGGTCGGCTGCTTGCGTTTACCGGTTTCAGTCAAGTTCGCCTTAGCCTCCATGGAATGGCTCTTTGACACGGCCTTGCGGTTATCCTCCTCGATTCTAATCCGTGTAACAAGATCTTCAAGGGACATTTCTTTTTGCTTATGCATCAAGTAATTCTTGAAGTCTTTCCACGAAGGAGGCAGCTTCTCGATCACAACCGCAGCGTTAAACGCATCGGGCAATTGCATTCCCTCAGCGTGAACGCTATGTATCAGTAATTGAAACTCTTGAACTTGTTCAACCACTGAACGCCCGTCAACCATCTGAAAACCCAGATATTTGGAAACGGCATGCTTTTTAGTACCAGCATCCTCCGTTTTGTACTTCCGTTCCAACTGAATCCACAGTTCCTTTGCACCTTTCACAGCAGAGTACACAGCGTACAAAGGATCCGTGAGAGCACTCAGAATGAAGTTCTTACACATGAAATCACCGTGAACCCATTGTTCTTTGGCGAAGAGCTTCTGAGGATCGGTCTCCATCTCAGACACGGACGGCCGGCTGCTCCTCAAAAACCCGGCCAAACCAAGAGTGGTCAGATAGAACAGCATCTTCTGTTGCCACGTCTTGAAATCACGCCCGTCAAACTTTGACGGCTTCTCGGCCACTCCAAATGACCTAGGCAGCGCCATAGGGACAGAACCCGTTGACGGCCCAACGCCCGGCACGAAGGCCGGCTCCGACTGAACATAAGTTGGCAAACTAGTGTTCAGCGGCCCAACGCCCGGTTGCAAACCGGTGTTCATATTATTAAGTCCTGCGGGTGTAACCCCGACTGTTTGTCCAGAAAATGGCAAAGACGCCCCAACGGTAGCGTTGGGCTGGAACGAAACAGTTCCAAAAGAGTGTCCAGAAACAAACTGTCCAGAATTGGGCAGAATGAACCCGCCAGAGTTGGGCGTCGGCGACGGGGGCAGGAAGGCCGCCGTGGGATCAATCAAGTATTGATCGATAGAGGTGTTTGGGTCTGCCGTCGGCAGCGGCAACGGCAGCGGCAGCGTCACGGGTGGAGGAAGGACAGTGGCAGTGGTGAGCACTGACGGCACCGCTGCGGTTGGGGTAACGGCAGCGAACGCCTGGACAGACCCAGGCATGGGAACGGAGGCGGCGGCAGCAGCGACGGATGAGACGTCAGCGGAGGCGGTGGCGGCAGCAGTGGAACCGTCCATTATAAACGTCTTGCGCTTGTAAGAAATGGACGGAACAGCAACAGAAAAGGAACGTCGAGTCGAGATGGAACTCTTCCCGCAAGACGTTTATGCCCCGGTAGTGCTCCGGCAACGGCAGAACGTCCCCAAAGGTAAAACGACGATTGCCTCGACGTAGCAGCACCGCTAACGACTGACGAACAGAACGAAGAGATGAGGGAGTCGGGAGGAGAAGAGGGTATGCAGAAGAGAATGCAGAAGATGGTGTGTGTGACCCTAACCCTGACGCTGCCATTTATAGGCGTTGGAGGAGACGAAACCGCCGGCAGCCATTGATGGGGCGGTTTCAGCTGGAATTCAAAAGGTTTCAACAGCTGATTCAAATGGCTTTTCAACAACTGCTGAAATCAAAGTGGGCTTCAACGACTGGGCTTGGCGCATGGGCTTCGACAAATAAACTTTGTCTAAAAAATTAGATAGGCCCAAAGCCCAATTACCAAGATCCAAGTCCAAGTCCAAGTCCAAGTCCAAGTCCACGGGCACGGGCACGGGCACGGGCACGGGCACGGGCTCGGGCGACGGCGCGGCGCGGCGCGGCGCGGCTCGGCTCGGGACGGGACGGGACGGGACGGGCGCGCGCGTGTGGGCTTCCCCCACACTTGATCAATCTGTATTAGTTTAATTGTTTCTAACATGCAGAACAATATAAACTAATTCAACTCCCACTGCTTAAGCGATGTGGGACGCGCCACTTTTACCTACCCTTTAACAACCATTTAAACACAAGCTTTTCAACTAACCGCATTCAATGACCCATTTCGACCACTTATTTCTCACTCACCCGACAACGGTTTTGAGAAAATAAATGCACTACGACAATCTACGCGAAACGTAGAATTCGTATACGCTATTTAATTAATCCAAATTAAATATCGTCATTACGCAAAAAAAAAGCTCAAAACCCCTTTTTTCCAACAAATCTTGAAATCTTAAAGAATAGAAACGAACAACGATATAAGAACACATATGAAGAACCAAACTCATCATCCACATACCCCCAAAAGTGCGATATCATCAGAGGAGGAGAACCGAAATTGCATCTTCACTCCCAGAAGAATCCAAATCGCTTATTCACAGAAATGCGAACCCTAATGGACGGCTGCCCTGAAGAAATTTTGAGATACGTTATTGGTTTATGGATTGAAATACGCCGTTATCTGTCGCTGCCCTGTTGATTTTTTAATATCGGTATGTTGTTTTAGATGAGTATAAAGTAATTGTATTCAATTTTCAATTTTAATTTTGAGCTGAAAAGTTATACTTTTCTGGAAATGAATGTGTACTGTGTAGGATTTTGTAATATGTTGTAGAGATGGAGCTGATGTGATTCATTTGTTGTCCTTCTCATTGGGCCCTTTTTTGCGGTGGGAGAATGGAGATGCGCTTGGATGAGCAGCGGCAAGATTTCTGCCTTGTTGTATATATTCCTTCTCTGACATTTGGGGTAATTAAATAAAAGTTCAATCTTTTATCCGGGGCAACTATAATCAATTTTGAAAGAATTGGAATTTGAGTTGGATAGAGAGGTTGCTGAATGTTTCCCAAACTATCGAGTCAGTAACAAAATTTAAAGTTCAAACCCGAATTTAACTAGCCTAGATATTATATAATTTGAATTTACATAAACAGTTTAACTTATTATACTGAAAAATGTAAGTTTGTTAGGCTTGATAAAGCTTAAATTGTATCTAATAGTTTTCTTATTTTTATATTTTTAAAATTTAATAGTCTAATCGAGTATGAAGTCGAGTTTTCCTCACCCCTACTGTATACTGCTTCTGTGGGAGGGTGGCGAAGGTTGAGACATCATGGACAAATGTTAATCCTGGCCAACATTTCTATGGATGCCATTGAAGATGAGGAGGCTGGTGAGGGGGCAGAATTGGTTGTTGGTGATGCCATTACAACCACATCATTCATTAGTACACAAATGTTCAATCAACCGCATAATTCTAAACTTCAAATTAACTGTAAACAACACAACCAAAATCCCATTTTTTTTGCTTCATGTTAACTGTAAACAACACAACTAAAGTCTCATTTTTGCTTCTATTCAATGTAACCGCCAACATTGAACACCATCAAAGTTACTGTAATACACAAATAGAAGTATACCCCCAACAAACAAGCACACATTTTTCACTCAAAACCCTCAACCATCAACACCTATAGGCCATAAACAAACAACAAACGACATAATCACTCCAACTAAAGCAAATTAATTCTCGACCCATTGCTGTAACAACAAACATTAACAAAATGTTTACGATCAGAAATGTATTTCGTAAAAGGAGAGCATACCGGCCGTCGGACGCAACTGTAGAAGCGACGGCCAACATCCGATGATTTCCAAGATGTCTTCAAACGGGCGTCTACACCATAGTGAGAAGGCATTCTTGGCAGGCCATAACCTGTCTCGGAGCTAGTGCACGATTCGGAGGTCGGCATTGTCACGAAGACCGTGAATCTGACCGGAAATCAACAATGCGAAAGAGGGGAAGTCAGAGGAGAGAAATCTACACTTATAGGGTTCCCAAGTGCGCCCAACATCGATTAAGGAAGACGACTTATAGCTTTTGGGTTTTTAATAGGGGTGAAAACGGTACGGATACGGTCGGATAGTATCGGATACAAATATTATCCATATTTTTTTCGAATACGGAATCGGATACGGATGGGCTGGATACGAATACGGTTTCGAATATTTCGGATTACGGATACAGTACGGATACATGTCGGATATATAACGGATTCGGATTGTCTCGGATAAAATTATCGGATTTTTTTTTTGAATTTTTGAATTCCTTTTTTTAAGATGGTAAAAGCATAAGATATTTCGGATTTAAAATTATTTTTTACATCATAATATTTATATTATGGATTGAAAATAACAAATGTTATAAAGACAAAAAGTAGCCCTCGACGCACTTGAAAGTAATGCAAGTCACCTCCAATTATCTGAAAGTAATGCAAGAACATGTCCTTTAGTAGAGGACCTCTACTATCAAATTTTTGTTCATAATATCTAATACAAGTACAGTCAAAGATTCAAGGCAACACAATTACTAATTCATAATACAATAAAATTAACGCAAGAACAGTCAAGGCAACACTGCTCAGAGATGGAGAGGATTTTAACATACAAAAATTCAATCATAGTGTGGAAATGCTGCATATTTTGCTCTAAAAGTCTAGAGCGATAGAAAAGTATCTTAGAGTTGAAACTAAAGCAAAATCTTTTCCAAGGCCTTCAGGTCAGTTTCTCAAAGTGGAGGGCTACCAAAAGATTGAGGGCAAAAACAAAAACAAAACAAAACAATCATTCCCAAGTTAGAAAAATCATAATGATCTTCAATATTATCATAAAAATCATATTTTGAGCAGAGAGTCACAATATTATCAATTTATATTTTCAAAAGAATAATATAAATGATGAAAGCCAAACAATACTAAAGCAGAAAGTCACAATATTATCACTTTATATTGTCACCAATAATGATCTTCTCACTAATCCTGTACTCAAAATAATACTTGACTCTCAAATTCTAAAACCAGGCAATTTGCAGCCCTATTTGATCACCACCGTCAGCATCTAAACCGTCATCGCCTGTATCCTACCATATGCACCCCCAACTTTTAGAAACAAAAAACTTAAACGGAGATCGAATGCAGCAACATGGCGAAAGAAACCTTATGATTCGACAAAAATTAAACAAAAACTCTCCCCACACAATTGCTTTGAGTATAAACCAATTGAATTCAAATTAATTTTCCATTCACCAAATCTTCACTGTATGATGACCCAAATTGCACAAGATTTCAGCAACAAAAGCGGACTATACAAACTACAACATAAACAATTGCTTTGAGTATAAACCAAAATCGACACTTCTATGGAAATGTGAAATTAGAAACCGCATACAAGAAATAGTATAAATCAAACTACAAAGCCACCCACAAGTATAAATCAAAATCGACATTTCAATATTAGAAGAAATCAAACTCACTTTATACGAAGGTGACCAGAGCAGGACAAACAAAGGCAGCAGATTCGCGCAGGGGAGGGACACCGGCAGCGGTGGAGGACGGCGAGCAGCAGTGGGCGCATCGTGCGCAGAAACTGAGGACAATGTCCGAGTTGAGATGGGAATAGGACGGGACCGAGTTTATCTGTGATGATGAGAACGACGGCAGCAGTCGAGCGACGGAAAGGCAGCGATCGAGCAGCGGAAGGGCAGCGGTCGAGCGGCGGAAGGGCGGATCATGTTGTGGGAGATTTAGGGTTGGAGGCGGCGGCAACACAGTGTGAACTGAAGGAGAATTTTGGAGTGACTTGACTCTGTGAAATGTTTTTGAATTTTAATTAATTAATTAACTATTAAAAAATATAAATTAATAATAAAATTTTGAAATATCCGGATATCCTGATTAAAAATCCGGATAAGATCAGATCAATATCTGATCGGATCCGGATATGGTCGGATATTTATTCGTATCCGTATCCGAAGATTGATATCCGTATCCGTATTCCTATTCGAAATATTCAACCGGATAGCAAAAAACGTATATGAATTCGAATATTATCGGATACGGCGTCGAATCGGTCAGATATTTACCGTACCACTTTCACCCCTAGTTTTTAACATACGAAAACCCGGTCCACACCCGGTCCAAACCGCCTCAAATGAGCGAACCGCTAGGCACGTGAACCAGCATTCACGTACCCAAACCATGTGGCCTACATTTAAGCTCATATGCCCTGTCATAGCCTAAAATCATAATAGCAATTAGTCTTGGCCTAAAAGTAGAAGAGACACATTGTTATGATCCAAAGAAAAATTTAACTTTTTTTTTAAAAAAAAAAAACTGTTTCTCTAAATTGTACTTTTTTAAAAAAAAAAGGGGAAGAAGAAGAAGAATGTGTCCAGAATCTATAGCGACTTTAGACATCAAAGAAATAAAAACCGATGTTGTCTCTATTCCCTCTGACTTGGACACTTGGTTCGCATTCTTCTCTTTGCATCTCTCTTCAGTCTCCACCTCTTTACATAACAATGCCCCAATTGCGCCGCTTCAACTTGCCCAGATTCACAATCTCTACTCCAAATGCCTCCTACCAATCAGGTACTTTCTCTCGAATTCCACCTCCTCTTCCCTCTTTGTATCGTTGCTTTGGAACAGTGTCTTCGGGTAATTGCCAGGATTCACGGGATCTAGATAATGCACTTCATATGTTCGATCAAATATCCCGCATGAGGCCTCTCCCTTCTATGAAAGAATTTACTAGATTACTTTCATCTGTGGTCAAATTGAAAGAATACTCTGTTGCGTTTTCCCTTTTCAAGGATATGCGCCGTTTGCGAATTCCAATTGACAAATATACGATGAGCATTGCCATCAACAGTTGCTGCTTGTCTAACCATACTAACTATGGGTTTTCTATTCTGGGTTGGTTCTTTAAACTTGGTCATGTTCCTAATGAGTCTGCATTCAGTCCATTATTGAAGGGTTTGTTTCAAGAGAAAAGGATTACTGAGGCTCAGTATTTGTTCAAGAAGATTTACAGAGAAAGGTTGTGTGAGATGACTGTGGTTTCATATGGGTGTGTGATTGATGGACTTTGCAAGTCAGGTAACACTGCTGTAGCTGTTGAGCTAGTCAAGTTAATGGAGAGAAGTGGTGTTAGGGCAAATCTGCATATTCACAGCATGCTCATACATTGCTTTTGTGCGGATGGAATGGTAGATTCCGCTTTAAAGATGAAAGATAAATTGCATGAGAAAGGCATCTCTCCAGATGCTTTTGTTTATAATTCCTTGATTTTGGGCTTCTGTAACTTTGATCGGTGGAATGATGTCAGCTTGTTGTTAAAAGAAATGATGTGTTCCAAAATATATCCCAGTGTTGTGACGTTTAATACCTTGATGGATGCTTTGTGCAAGGGAGGTCTGGTGGATAGAGCGGAAGATGTAATCAACACAATGAGGAGTAGAAATATAGAGCCTAATGTGGTTTCGTATAATACCCTAATAGATGGATATTGTTTGCAAGGTCGTCTGAAGGATGCTCGAAATGTGATTGATTTGATGGTTAGTATTAGAGTTTTTCCTAACGTTCGTACCTACAACATTTTGATCCATGGATATTTTAGGGCAATGAGGTTTCGAGATGCTGCTCTTATATTTGACGAGCTGTCATGTAGTCCTAATTTGAAGCCAAATATAGTGACATATAATATGCTATTAAAGGGGTTGTTTCAGATGGGTGAGTATTCTTTTGCACTTCAAGTGTTTGAAAAACTGGAAGGTGATGGTTTAAAACCAGATTGCTACACATTTTCTAACATGTTACATGGAATGTGTTGGCATGGTAATGCGAAGGGCGCAATAGAGTTTTTGGATGCATTAGAACGCCAAGGAGAACCTCCCCATATTAGTTACTACAATATTGTGATGAATGGTTTGTGCAAAGAGAAGAAACTTGATGTTGCTGGGTGCATTTTCAGCAGTCTTCCTTCTAGAGGCTTGGAACCAGATGTTGTTACTTACAACATCTTGATTCAAGGATGTTGTCAACATGGGCAGCTAAAGAAAGCCAAAGAACTTCTTTCGATTATGAAATGTGCAAAGTTACTGCCAAACCACATTACCTATAATACTCTTGTCCGGGGAATGTTGTTACATTGTGGATATGATGGTGCAACTGAAGTTCTTGAAGAAATGTATGGGAAAGGATTCTCTATCGATTCCTCTACAACTGCCTTGCTGCTAACCACAAGGAAACTTCACACAGCTCTTATTAAACTTGTGCGTAGATTTGGTCCTGTTACTTTGAAGCAAAATTTTTGAGCTTCTGTGCGTGTACGGCAATCATAAAGAAATTTGTTGGTCTTGGTGAAATATGAAGTGCTTCATTGTCCTGTTTTACTTTTGGTTGAGTTGCTGTTGTTTATTATTAAAATCGTTTGTTGTTACTTTGATATAATAACCTCTTGTAAGGTCAGTGATGGAATTCATTTTCTTTCATTGCCCCTTAAATATGTCCTGTTTCAAAGAGCCACCTAATAGTTCTGAAAGAACATCAAGTCAATTGCCAAAATACAACTCGCTTCTGTGCAAGTAATTTATTCAACACTTTTCACTTTTGATTTCAATCTTTTTCAAGTTAGCACCTTTCTACAAAACATATACAGCCGAAATAAAGAAAAAGGAAACAGATAAAATCACAAAATCCCCTTCTCAAATATTACAAGAAGGCGAAAGTTTCACTGTTTTGCGGTTTTCTCCCAAACAGTCTCATCTCTGATTCAGGGAGCGGATCATCTTAGAAGAAACCATACAACGACAGCTGTATGGCGAATTGCCTCGTATAGCTACTTTGGTGATGGCTTGGTGAAAATGGCAATAACTTCTTCAAGCTGTTTCCTGGAAGTTAAGCGATCGAGACAAGGCAGCTGGATTAGCCTGCAAGAGAGGTGATGCTGTTGCCATTTGTTTTTTCTCATCTGCCTTGGGTTGCAAAGCTTTGAAAAGACCTTCCCTGCTCATCGAGTCGTATTTGATTCCAAGTGTGTCCCATATTGAACTTTTTGCAGCTTCTTCAGGATCATCAATCCTCAGAATTTTTGGGACCACTATTGGATTTTCCGAAGTATTACTTGGTTTGGCGGATCCTTCATTGTTGGAGCTGTTAGGCTTAAGAAGCTCTCCATTTCTGGAATGCTTTCCTAGTGGAGAGTTGGGGCTCGAACTTGTTCCTGTTTGGTTTGTCGTTGCTGGGGATGGAATTGATAGCCACGGAACATTCCAACTATTTGGAAGACTATAATTCAGGTAAGGCGCTGCCAAGTATGGGAGTGGATACCCAGGTGGGGGGTACATGGCAGGAAGGGGAATTCCTGAATTCCAGGGAAAAGGCCATGGAATCCCTGGAATACATGGTCCTGGAGATGAGAATCCATTTTGAACAAGGGGCTGAGAACGTCCATTTTCATTCCCCTTGGTGGATGAATTTGAATTCGTAACTGGAGGAGGTCCTACTAAAACATCACCGACCTTCTCCCAATTTTTGCAAGAAACTGAATCCCCGTTATTGATCTGTTTATGCTCTAGAATGACACCATTTGATACTCCTTTTTCTGTAACACTTACTGCGGATGCCATCGATTCACAAAGTGGCGAGTTGGGACCAAAAGACAGGACAGTGTCATTGAGCTTCAATCTCAAGTGATGAAAGCCATTAGGAATTGACGCATCAGTTCTGGCTGCCTGGAGGGCTTCAGAGATAGTAACGTGACGACAATTTGATGCAGAACTCTTGTTCTTGCGACGCCCAGCCCCCACAGGGACATTGCGCATTGTGCCCCCAGACGTCCAGTACCTCTGACAGCTTCTGCAAAAGTGGCGTGGTTGGTTAACATTGTAGTTGTTGTAGTAGCAGAACTTAGTGTCCATGCTGTTGCACCGAGGGCAGGGGATGATTTTATCCGGTTTCTTTAGTGTCTTTTGCTGCCCATTTCCTGCACCGCTTTGCTCATTTTCAGGTTGGGGATGATTTTCTGAAGCAGTCCCATCTTCCTTCGAGGGAGTTTTGGAATTTTCATCTGACTTTGATAAAGCATTAGTGCTCTGTGATTCTGCAGTGGTACCGGGGCTTTTATCTTCATCTTCTGTCGTTGTTTCACTGAGCTCTCTTGCTGCTTCATTCTATAGCATAAATAAACAGACAATCTGAACATATTGATGTAGATGCCTTAAATGGGATACAGAAAGTACAGAAGATTTCCACATATATGAGGCCCCATTTGGCTTGAATGAATTTGCATGTGAACTTGAAAAAGAATGGATTTTATGGAGAATTTGAGTGCAATTGAAGTGAGTTCACCACTCTAATCTATAGATTGAATCTAAATTTATCGAAAGTAATGGGGTGTAACATAAATCAAAGAAATTCTCAACACATCTATGCATAAATGGGACAACAAAAGACAAGGTTTCCTCTTGTACAGCTATATCAGGACAAGCTCAAAGAAGCTATTCATATGGTGAACTATATTGGAGACTATACAGGAGCAAGGTTAAACCAACATTGGAAACATCCTCCATATGGACACACCAATCATCGCTTTCTATCACTTTCTATTTAGAGTTATAAATTAAGAAAGCTAATTCATATAACTCTAAATTCAGAAAAAGGCAAACAAGCATTCCAACCTGTGTGTGCTAGCCAGCAAATTTAAATAACTGAATTGGAGCAGAATCTAGAAACTCAAACATAGTATGAACTAGAGTTGGTTCCTACAAAAAAGCTTTGGATTTCTTTTTTTTTTTTTAAAAAAAAAGGGGGAAAAGCTAAGGCAGAATTCATGTTCCCTATAATTCCTGGTAGTCGGTAGACATGTTTGCAGAAAAATGGGCAAAAGGATAAGAAAAATTCGAAACACGAAACAAAATATTGGAAAACTTGCTCAAACATTACGTGTCAAGCTCTTGTTGATCTAAATGAAGGGGAAAAGAATAACAAAAAATTCAAAAGATGGAAACAAAGGAACTGCTCTGGGAAAAGATTGGGTGCTATTGTGTTCCAAGAATGAAATAAGTGAATTCCAAAAAGGTTTATATTTGCTTCATCTGAAGTACTAACAAATAATTGAAGATATAATAAAAAAGAATTCCAAAAATAAAAACTTTGGGAAACAATATCTCAAAATCTGAGATACCAGAAGGCCAAGAATATTAAACATCATCTAAAATACCAACTGAATATACAAAACGGAAATTTCAAAAATAAATAAATAACTATATGAAATTGGAAACAATAGCTCAATTTCCAAATCGGACCAAACAGCATGGGACCATACAGAGCACATCAATACCCCAAAATTCCGTAAACTGGAAACCGATTCAGCTCCAAACATAGTAAAAAGACTACAAAATCGAATATTTCAATTCGGAAATCTAATATCTACCTCATAACCGTCTCCACTCGCTTCCGAACAGCGATCGCAATTGCTCTCCACCGACGACTCGCCGGAGCACTCCCCGCCGTCCTCCGGGAAGCTAATTTTCCTCCCGAACAATTTAATCTCCGGTTCCTTCATCATTTTTCCAGCAACACGGCAGGGTTTCGGATTCCCGCGGAGGAAAAATCAATCCAAAATTCGCGAAATCAATAAGCGAAAAAGGAGAAATGAGGAAAAGATTTGGGGGGAACGGATAAAGGCTTCGCTGGCAATGGTAACCGGAATGATTTTGATTTTCCTTTTGGAAGGAAGTTGACCAAAACGACGCCGAATGAATGGAGGGCTTATATAGACGCGGGTGCCATGTCATCAGGGTGTCGGCCTTTCTGAGCCACATGTTTTCGTATATGTGGGCTTTGATGAAATTAATTAGTCAAATTGAAGTCTTTGCTTATAGAGATTTGGGTACATGCAAAATAATGGGCACAAGAATAAAATGAAAGATACTAATAATATACTTATTAGCCGTCCTAAATTACCCATTTTTTATTAAATAATTTTGATTTTGTATTATTATAATTATAATTGTATAAGAAAAAATAAAGTCGTGTTTGGTGTTATTAACATCGTATAATTATGTAATTTTAAAGTATATATTTTTTATAATCTTTAATTGCATATATTTTCTATATTACCCCTTAAAATATTACTTAATTAGTGTGATACGAAGAAGTGGGATATTTAGAATGAAATAAAGGGAGTATTTAATATTCAAAATACTACGTCGATTTTCTATTAAGTGCCCATATTTACTTTTTCGGTTGTTTTAAAATAGGGGTTATTATTTTCATATTTAGGAAAATAAAATGAGTGGGAAAGTAGAAGAATGTTATGTGAGGGAAATAGGATAATAGAGAAGATTTATTAAAAATGCGTTCCAAAAAAAAAAGACGACACTTATTTCAAAATAGAGAGAGTAGAATTTAAAAGTAAAAAAATTATAATAATGGTAGAACAAAATCTGATTTCAAACTGTTTTCTTTACTTGCTATATTGCAAGTATTGTTTTTGGTTTTATGTGATTCATTACAATACTAAATAAAAAATAGTAGTGTAATAGTGAAAGTAGAGATTACAAATTAAAAAACTCATGTTGAACTTACGTTCAAAATCATTCTCTAATTTAATAAAATAAAATTCTAAAATTAGCTAGTTGAAAAGTAATGTACTATAGCAAATAAAACAATAGGGATGAAGTATGTTATAAGAAGGCCAGGTTGTTATATAAAGGGCTAAAGTGTAAAAGAACAAATTATTATTTTAAAAGACCAGTGAAGATATTTTTGGTCTTTCTTTATAGTATTGTTAATTTAATGAGGTGGTGGGTTGTGGTTGGACGTCATGAATAAATTATTGCATAAAGTCCATTTCAAATGCAAAGAAATACAAATAAATATAAAGGCTGACAAAGGTACTCACTTTTTTGGTCGGTTTGTGAGCTAATGAGACAGGCAAGATATCACATTAATTAATTACTAATAAGCATATATTAGTACAATTTATTTAGTCATATTATTGACCATAAAGGATATAATATTCTTTTTCAATAACTAGATATAATATTCTTTTTCAATAACTAGTTAGATTATTATCTGGCTTCGCCTTTTTTTTTTTAAAAAAATAACTAGTTAGATTTGGAATGAAACTTGAAGCCGGTGGTCATGTCTCATGCCTTTCAATTATAGATTGGGGGTTCGATTCTCACCCGGTCTCATCCCTTCCATTTATTCTATTTGTAATTTGTGTGCCTTGGGCTTCCATACACCTTGGCGACACATAGGTGTCAATATTTATCCAAAAAATAACTAGCTAAATTAAATATTACTCCTTCTCTCATATTAGAAAATTATACTCCTTCCGATTTTTTATTTTTGCTACGGATTCACTCAGCAAGCAGTCCAATTCACTTTTAAAATCATTAATAACTCATATATATTTGTTACAAATAAAAATTTTAAAAGTTCTATTAAAACTACAAGACGAGACGAATCTAACAAGATTTCACTTGACTATATTTTAACTTGTATAATAATAAGTTATGATAAAAACTTTAAATTAAAGTGTGAATGAGAATAATGCATGAACCCCAATGATACAAATAAGGAAAAAAAAAAAACGGATGGAGTATTTAATTATATATACACTTTTTTTTAGTCCATATTTGATTTAAAAAAAAAAAATTGGTTGGCTCCTCAAAACCAAAAAAATAATTGGTTTAAAACCTGCCAGGACAATGATTTAGGTATAAGATTATGCAACATCAGCCACAATTTCATTCCAAAAAGTTCGTTTAATTCGTTAGATGTCTCATTTTTTATTTTTTCTATAAAACCCCATCATTTTTATACTATTATTATTATTTTCCATACGTGTTTTGAAATTTAATATTTCATGTATAAAAATTAATAGCACTTAAACTTATATGAAAATTTTAATCGAAATAAAGGGACAATGTCAATCGGACTTCTACAACCACACCCTTCATTTTGTGTTTACTGTTTTTTTTTCTCTCTCTCTCTCTCTTTTTTTTTTTCTTTTTGTTTTTTTAAAAGCTACTCCCTTCATACTAAAGTTTTGAGGTTTTTTACGCCCTTTTAGTTTTAAAACAATTTATACTTTTGAAATTTAAACCCTTATAATTTTTTGTTTACGCCAATTTAAACCCTTACAATTTCTTTTAAAAAAACACACACAAATAATTACATTAACAAGTAATTTTAAAAAAAAAAAAAAAAAAAACTGATTTGGTTGTAGTTCTTTCATGTTTTATGAGTTACCGTTGCAATTCGAATAAGTATGGCAAATTTATAAATCCGAATGTAATTTAAGACAAAACATATGTTCCTATCATAGTCAGGAAAAGAGCGTGAAAATCTATGCTAGACAAATTAAAAATGGACAAATTCGGGGATGTTTGGGAGTCAGCAGATCCTCTAGCAGATAGCAGATTTGGAGAGAGAACTGTGAGAGGATATGCTCTTTTAATATGCTATATGGTACCATTTGATCAAATCAATATCTCCAATTATATTGTTAATAAGTATTAACATGTCATATTTTAATATAATAAAATATTACTCCCTCCGTCCCATTTAACTTGTCTTGTTTCATTTTTGCACACAATCCAATACACTTTTTCAACCGCTAATATCTCAAAATGTGTACAATAAAAAATCATATAAGCTATATATTCTAAAACTACATGATTATACGATTATAACAAGACCCAACTCGACTATATTTTCCGAATATATACATGCAATAAAATCAAGTCAAAGTAGAACAATGAACAATGTCAAAAAGTTAAACATTGTCCTGTTTAACTTTTTTACACTGTTCATTGTTCAACTTTGACTCGATATTATTATAAGTATATATTTGAAAAAAAATAATCGAGTTTGGTCTTGTTAGATTCGTCCAATCATATAATTTTAGAATATACTCCATATTTTACATAATTTTTACTTGTACATATTTTGAAATATTAACAATTAAAAAGGTGATTCGATTGTGTGCAGAAAACAAATAGGACATTTCATTGAACATTTCAAATGGGACAGATTGAACATTTCACATGGGACAGATGGAGTATTATGCCGTTCCTTTCAGCCCGGCCTGTGTCTCCTATTATCAGTGAATTTGAAGAGCTGTGGCAGCACATTATAGTCTATGTTATGTTTCTTGCAATCGGATTAGGGGTGCAGAGAGACTCCTCCTATAATTCCACTAGACAATCATTCCTAACTACTCCCTCCGTTTTTTTATATTTTTATCATTTGCATAGTTGGTACTATTCATTAAGTAACTTTGATTCAACGTTTTAACATAGTTATATAGGATAAAATATAGTCAATGGAGATATTGTTGAATTCATCTAATCGCGTAGTTTTATTATATCAAATTTTTACAATTTTTACCTGTACATAATTTGAGTTATGAATGATTAAAAACGTGTATTGGATTACGTGCAGAGAAGAAGTGGAGAAGTTAAATAAAAACGGAGGGAGTATTATTAATATAAACATTACAAAACGCATCGATACATCACAGTCATATTGAACCATCATAAAAACTTATTCATACAATACTGTTTTAGTTATATAGTTATTATGAAATTTAAAAATTCAAATATTTTTGTTAAACCTATTTATTTAATATGGAGTTGAAACACATATTTCAAATTCTGTTGGACAAAATAATTAAACTGAAATAAATGTGGAAGCGTAAAAAGAGAAAAAAAAAAAAAACAGATTTATTGACCGAGTTGGACCCAATATGTCTACGTATGGGGATACCAATCCAGGAGAGTTCCACTAAATGTTACAACATCGGGTTCCAGCCCAAACAATAGTGAACTCCAACATTCGAGCGGAGAGTTGATGGTACCAGAAAACCCCTTTTTGGTAAGAATTCTCCCGATTCTATTTCAACTCCTTGAAGAACTGCACTAAAAGTTTCCCTCGAAAGAACCTGTGAAAGATCCTCCTCTTGATTCGTCAATACGATGCAAGTACCACTTGTTGACGCACGAACTCGAGTGATATCTTTGATTGATTGCGTCGATTTCAATCAAGGATTCATGAACATGATCCAATCCTTCGATTCACTCAAGCAACAACCATAAAGGGATCCACAAGGCCGCGACTTTACTGTTGCGAATCCACCACCTTTACACCAATGATATTTCACGAGTTCTTGTGTAAAGATCATTCAAAGCCGCTCACTATTAAGAGACTTGCCTCACGAAATTTCTCCAGGAAGGAATGAACGAATGAGTCGGTCAACTACAACCTCCAAGGTAATGGCTAATAAAATGTGAGAATCCCTGTGTTATGTAATAAGATGAGAATATTGCCTTGTACAAAACCTTCCATAGGTAGCACTTTTATGGGATAGGAAAATATTATTTCCATAATGCTGCTTTACTATCCCAGGAAATATTCTTTTCAAGTTCTGTAATCCATATCCAGGGAAGCTTCCAAGTAGCCGTTGGGGCGACTGACGAGGAGCAGGGAACCTATCTAGAATTAATGCATCGGTTTGAACACATTCAATCAAAACCCGGTTCTAACACCTTTTTTCTAATTATAAGAATTAAGACCATCTCCAACTAGAATACTCTGCTCAAACAAAAAATAGGGTAAATCATATCAAACGGAAAAAACCCAAAAGGTCCCATATTTTTTAAAAATTTCCCAAAACGTCCCACAAAATTTGAATTAACCTAATCCGTACCATAAGTTCTTAATCCTAGCCAAATCGGTCCCAAACGCCTCTTAATTGCAATTGATGCTGACGTGGCACACGATTAATGGAGTCAACGGAGGATTAGTGTGGTCAAGATGTTTTAAACCGGTGGGCCCCATGAGTAAAGCACCTCCTCCATCCTCCACCCTTTTACCTCCCGGTTCTCCATAACTGCCTCCATCTTTTCAATCCATTTCCCAACTTACTGCTACCCTTTCACCCTTCATGAGTCAATTTCTTCCATTTTTACACTCCAATCTCGGTTCTTCAAGGGGAACCCCCATGAAACCCAATAGGTAACACCCTCCCCTTCTCTTCTCCTTCTCATCTCTCCTTCTTCGTCCTTCTTTTTCCCTTCTATTTTTTTTTTTTTTTGTTTGTTTTGTATTTGGTTTGTTGTTGGATTGACAGAAGACGGGGGTGGTGGCTCGGTGGCGGGGCGGACGGTCGCAAGCGGCGGCGCGGGCGGCGAGGCAACAGCGGCTTCGGCTGCGGTGGTGAAGGGCTCGGCGGCGGTGGTGTCTCGGTGGTCTCCGTCCAAGCGGCCTGTGGTGGCGACGAGATGGGGAAATTTCGGATTTGTGGTGGCGACGGAAGGGAAAAGATGGAGGGTGGCGGAGTGGTGACGGCGGCTGGTCGATGGTGGCGGTGGTGGGCGTCGCCGGTTCATTGGGGAAGATGAAGGGAAAGATGTTTTTTGGTGAATTGGGGAAGATGACCCATGGGGCCCACCGGTTCAAAACATCTTGACCACACTAATCCTCCGTTGACTCCATTAATCGTGTGTCACGTCAGCATTAATTGCAATTAAGAGATATTTGGGACCGATTTGGCTAGGATTGAGGAACTTATGGAACGGATTAGGTTAATTCAATTTTTGTGGGACGTTTTGGGAAACTTTTGAAAAATATGGGACCTTTTGGGTTTTTTTCCGCATATCAAACAATATTTTATTTTCAAAAAATACTATACTCTTCGTTTACCTTGTCAGACTCACTTTTATTTTTTAATATTATGAATAGTACAAACTCAAATTAGATAAGTTTGAATTGCTGGAAAATGATTAGAAATGCATTTTAGTGTTTGCGTTTTTGAAATTCTACTTGGCCAAAATCCGTCCATTTTTTTTTTTCGTTATTGCATTCGATTGTAAAAGGTGTAAGGGCATCTATGCAGGGTACTGCGTGCCTGAAAGCTTTTTGCAGTTTTTTTAATTTTTTGTTTTCTCTTTTTTTTTTTCATTTTTTCCACAAATTTTGAAATTCTAATAATGTTAAAAATAATTAATTAATTCAGCGAAAAATAATAAACAAATTATTATTATATTTTTTAATTTAAATTCTTTATAATAAAATGTTTGATGATGTGAAAAATATTATGTTGTTTTATTGGAGATGAAATAAGATGAAGTTGATTGATGATACGATAGAAATAAAATATTACTCCCTTCGTCCCACGAAGTTGGACCCCTATTCCTTTTTGGGGTGTCCCACGAAGTTTGAACCCTTTCTCTTTTTAGAAAAATTAAATTAATAAAAGTTTGATTGGAAACTTAATTATTGTCAAATTACATTAAAAATACTTACTTTTACTATTCTGCACAAATTCCAATGCATTTTTACTTTCCTACACAAAGTCCCTTATATTTTTTAATTCTTAATATTACAAAATTGATACAAATAAAAATTGTATAAAATATATATTCTAAAACTACACGATTAGACGATTCTAACAAGACCACACTTGAATATTTTTATCTAATTACATCATTACGATAATATATAAGTCAAAGTTAAACAATAAACAGTATCAAAATTCATTAGAATCTTAAACACAAATACTCACACCACTTTAATTACTAAACTCCACTACCTAAATTACCGTGCCCAAAAGAAAGGGTTCAATCTTCGCGGCACGGAGGGAGTACTATGTAGTATGAAAAAGTGAAGTTGTTCCGGTTGCTTGAATGGAGATGGCCTAAGAAATATGCCTAGGTGGAGGACACGTGTAAACCATACATACTACGTATTAATTAATTCAAGAAATATAGCACCTTAATCGCCTTTGGGTCGAACTTTCTGTATATGTTGACAAATCTCATCTTCCCCTAACTTTTTCTTTCATGCATAGATACTCATTTCTTTTTGTTTTTTTTTATATAAGAAGAAAAAATTAGTGGCTATTTTATATATACTCTCTTTCGGTGTAAAGTCCAGACGATTTTGAAATTTCAATTTAATAGTAGTAACTAGTATTTACTTTTCTACTGTGGTTTATGAAATGAAAATTGGGACATTGTGACCAATTTGATTAACTACATGTCTCATTCTGAGAGAGGGATCATCTTATTTTCTTTTTTAATTAAATAACTTAATAAATGGATATTTAATTTTGTGGACGGCTACGAATGGCTTAGAATTGTGACTACTTTTGATTTGGACGTGTGTATTGTCGCTTGGTGAGTATTAGTATTATATCTACCTTCCAAGATAATGCGAAGAATATTGACGGTTTTGATTTTTGTTACTATTTGTTAATTATTACTACTATATATTACCACACTTTGACTCATCATGTTTGCACAATTTCTATAAAAGAATATTCATGTGCAGTGGCGATTCCAGGATTGCAAGTTAGGATGTGCGAATTTGAAAAAAACCGAAAATAAAAAATTCGGTGGCCTTGATATTTCTTCGAAAAAAAATTCATAACTTAATCTACGTCAACTTCATTTAGTGTTTATTTTTCAATATAAAATAATAGTGAACCACTTAACATTTCATCACCAATACAATTTGCAATTTGGATTGACAATCTTCATCGCATAAACTCTTTCGAGTGATTAGCAAAACAATGCACATAATCAACACACTGGTTTTCTTTTAATATTAAGCTTTAAAATATTTATAAGCATTTTTCTAATATGTAAATATGTTATACTCGGACATATGTATAAAAAAAAAAGAAGAAAATTTAACATAATTTTGAAATAGGCTTAATTAAGCTTGTAAAAGGCTTAAAGCCTTAGAAAATTGAAGTAGGCTTAGACTTATAATATATGCCTATCAAAAAGGTATTATATATATGTTAGACTCAAGCCTTATAAAAATTGAAGTAGCCCTAGGTCGTTCAAATCAAAGCTCGAATTAGCATAACCTAGCCTATTTTCATCCATACACATACTCGATATAAGCTCAAACTAAATGTTAAAGAAGAGCTTTAGGAGAAATTTTAAAAAATGACCCTTAGTATTTTGAAATACTAACTATTTCAAGAAAACGCTCAATAATCCCCCCTTATTATTTACATACTGTAAAACAACTACCATTTGCTCTTAAGAAAATATTGTTTGCGATGCATTTTATAAACATTAATATCAGTAATATACATTACTAAAAGTAAAATAATTATAATAGACCATTAAATTATATATGATGATGTTCAAATATACACTCCAACCAAGTTAGTACATAGATTCTCCAACACAGATTAACAAAAACAACTTAATGAATATACAATTTAATATTTATATAAAATTTTAAATTTATTTCTTTAAAAATCTTTTTTTAGAAAATCAAGGAGGGTCAACTGATCCCTGTACCCTGAATTCGCCTCCGGTCATGTGGGATGGTTGAAACAATCATTAATCATTTAATTTTGTTTTTATTATTTAAAAAATAATTATGTTAAAAATAAAATATCATAGACAGATCGGATTCAGGTTATCGGGTCATTTAATCTATTTAATAAATGGGTCGGCATCGGATTGTGTGTGCCAGTATATTTAATTGTATCCTTAAATGGATTAGTCGGGTCGTGTTCAAGTCATCCAGTTAAGGTTACTTGTGGCTAGGGCTTTCGACCTATTTAAGTAAACAGACTGAGTTGAGTTAATTAATACAGACCCTTTGACCCAATTAAAAACATCTCCTAGCCCCAACTCGACTTATTTGCCACCTCTAATATCAAGAGTTATAATTAAATGTGGGAGAGTAAGATTGAATTAAAAATGGCATTATAACCCAAACATGATATGTGTGTGTATATATAGTGAAGAGGGAAAGAATTTGTGCTGAGATAAGATGGTTGAATATGAGATTGGTCTTTAATTATTATTATATATGTTGAATCACAAGATATTGAATTTGAATGAGTTTATTGTTTAGATTTTGCAGGGAATTGATATGGATGATAGAGTAGTATTTGGCAAGAGGGAATACGGCTTAGAATGAAACGCTACTAGAATTCTAAAGAATAGGCTAATTGCAAGGAGGAACACTCTTTGATATCATGTACTCATGTTGATGAACAAACAGTGAAGCTTAAGAAAATGACTTCGACTCTGAAGAAAAAAAGAAAAAATTCGCGCCTGCAGGCCATAATTCATGCTCTTATATTTTTTCGATAAGCAATTCATGCTCTTATATAAAAATGAGTCTCGCCTATAATATTTAAAAATAATTATAAATGTTTAGTTTATTTAATAAAAATAACATCATAATAAAAGATTTAATTTCTATTTATTTTTATACCATGAATCCAAAGACATGGGTACCCATCCAAATAATTTAAAAAAGGTTGAGGCTTCTCAATAAAATAAAATCTTGAAATAAAACTTATTTGAAGAAGAAATTTTCAAATAGAACTAAATAATAACTCCATTTTGTACTGGATTGGTGGAATAATAGATAATTTCATGGTTTTTTTTTTTTCTCTATTTCTCTAAATTACACCGAAATTGAAATAGAAAAAAAAAAAGAAAAAAAGAAAAAAAAGAAAAGAAAAGAAGAAGAAGAAGTAATTGAATAGTAGTAGTATTTTCGTAGGTTCAACAAAGGATAAAGTGTTGTCGACGGTCAACCATTTAAGACATGCGACTTTAGACATGAAGAAATAAAGAACCGATTTTGTCTCTATTCCCCTGATGCATTCCCATTCTTCTCTTTGCTCTGTGTCCAGTCTCCAACTCTTTACATAACAATGCCCCAAATGCGCCGCTTCAAACTCCCCAAATTCTCAATCCCTACTCCATATGCCTTCTACCCATCAGGTATTTTCTCTCGAATTCCACCTCCTCTTCCCTCTTTGTATTGTTGCTTTGGAACGGTGTCTTCGGGGAATTGCCGGGCTTCACGGGATCTAGATAATGCACTTCACATGTTCGATCAAATGTCCCGCATGAGGCCTCTACCTTCTGTGAAAGAATTTACTAAATTACTTTCATCTGTGGTCAAATTGAAAGAATACTCTGTCGCGTTTTCCCTTTTCAAGGATATGCGCCGTTTGCGAGTTCCAATTAACGAATATACGATGAACATTGCCATCAACAGTTGTTGCTCATCTAACCATACTGACTATGGGTTTTCCATCCTGGGTTGGTTCTTTAAAGTCGGGCATGTTCCATATGAGCGTACCTTCAGTCCATTATTGAAGGGTTTGTTTCGAGAGAAAAGGATTAGTGAGGCGCAGTATTTGTTCAAGAAGATTGTTAAAGAAAGGTTGTGTGAGATGGATGTGGTTTTATATGGGTGTGTGATTGATGGACTCTGCAAGTCAGGTAACTCTCGTGTAGCTTTTGAGCTAGTGAAGGTAATGGAGAGAAGTGGTATTAGGGCAGGTCTCCATATTCACAGCATGCTCATACATTCCTTTTGTGCAGATGGAATGGTAGATTCCGCTTTAAAGATGAAAGATGAAATGCCTGGGAAAGGCATCTCTCTTGATGTTTTTGTTTATAGCTCTTTGGTTTTAGGTTTATGTAATCTTGGTCAATGGACTAATGTCACTATGTTGTTCAAAGAGATGATGTGTTCCAAAATATATCCTGATGTGGTGACATTTAATACCCTGATGGATGCTTTGTGCAAGGAAGGGCTGCTTGATAGAGCGGAGGATGTGATCGACACAATGAGGAGTAGAAATGTAGAGCCTAATGTGGTTTCGTATAATACCTTGATAGATGGATATTGTCTGCAAGGTCGTTTGAATGATGCTCGAAAAGTGTTCGATTTGATGGTTAGCATGACCATTTTTCCTGACATTCGTACCTACAACATTTTAATCCATGGAATTTTTCAGGTAAAGAAGTTTGAAGTAGCTGTATCTATATTTGAGGAGCTGTCAAGTAATACTAATTTGAAGCCTGATATAGTGACATACAATATGCTGTTAAAGGGGTTGTTTCAGATGGGCGAGTATTCTTTCGCACTTCAAGTTTTTGAAGAACTGGAAGGTGTTGGTTTTAAACCAAGCTTCTACACCTACTGCAACATGTTACATGGACTGTGTTCGCATGATAATGCCAAGGGCGCATTAGAATTTTTGGATGCATTAGAGCGCCAAGGAGAACCTCTCCATATCGGTTACTACAATATTGTGATGAATGGTTTGTGCAAAGAGAAGAAAGTTGATGTTGCTGGGTGCATTTTCAGCAGTCTTCCTTCTAGAGGCTTGGAACCAGATGTTGTTACTTACAACATCTTGATTCAAGGATGTTGTCAACATGGGCAGCTAAAGAAAGCCAAAGAACTTCTTTCGATTATGAAATGTGCAAAGTTACTGCCAAACCACATTACCTATAATACTCTTGTCCGGGGAATGTTGTTACATTGTGGGTATGATGGTGCAACTGAAGTTCTTGAAGAAATGTATGGGAAAGGATTCTCTATTGATTCCTCTACAACTGCCTTGCTGCTAACCACAAGGAAACTTCACACAGCTCTTATTAAACTTGTGCGTAGATTTGGTCCTGTTACTTTGAAGCAAAAATTTTGAGCTTCTGTGCGTGTACGGCAATCATAAAGAAATTTGTTGTCTTGGTGAAATTTGCTTGAGTTGCTGTTGTTTATTAGTATTAAAATGGTTTGTTATTACTTTGATATAACCTCTTGTAAGGTTTCAGTGATGGAATTCGATTTTTTTCCGCTGCAATTTGTGGGCCCTTATAAAATATCTCCTGTTTTAAGGAGCCACCTAATAGTTTTTAGAGAGCTTCAATTCAATTGCCAAAATACTGCGTGTATCTATTCACCTTTCATTTTGATTCAATCTTTTTCAAGTCAGAACCTTTGTACAAAACATGTACATATATTAGTCACTGTTTTGCAGAAAGCATACCACGACAACATTCAGGTTTTGTTAGATGAGGCTTGAACACCACTTGCCTGTTATCGCTACTTTGGTGAAAATGGCAATAACTTGTTCAGGCAGTTTCCTGGAAGTTAACAGATCGAGACAACGCAGCTTGATTAGTTGGCAAGAGAGGTGATGCTGTTGCCATTTGTTATTTCTCATCTGCCTTGGGTTGTAAAGCTTTGAAAAGACCTTCCCTGCTCAACGAGTTGTATTTGATTCCAAGTGTGTCCCCATTGATCTTTCTGCAGCTTCTTCTTCACGATCATCAATCTTCAGTATTTTTGGGACCACTATTGGACTTTCCGGAGGATTACTTGGTTTGGCAGATCCTTCATTGTTGGAGCTGTTAGGCTTAAGAAGCTGTCCGTTTCTTGAATGCTTTCCTGGTGGAGAGTTGGGGCTCGAACTTGTTCATGTCTGATTTGTCGTTGCTGGGGATGGAATTGATAGCCATGGAACATTCCTACTATTTGGAAGACTATAATTCATTTTGCCGTTGGGAAGTCTGGGACTGGATATCCAGGTGGGGGGAACATGGCAGGAAGGGGAATACATGAATTCCCGGAAAAGGCCATGGAATACCTGAAATACATGGTCCTGGAGACGAGAATCCATTTTGAATCAGGGCCTGAGAATGTCCATTTTCATTCTCCTCGGTGGTTGAATTTTACATTGTACATGAAGGTGGTTCTACTAAAACATTATCGATCTTCTCCCTATTTTAGCAAGAAACTGATGAATCTCCGTTATTGATCTGTTTACGCTCTAGATTGACACCATTTGGTCCTCTTGTTTCTGTAACAGTTAATTCGGATGACACCAATTCACAAAGTGGTGAGTTGGGACCAAAAGACAGGACAGTGTCATTAGGAATCGACGCATCAATTCTGGCTGCCTGGAGGGCTTCAGAGATAGTTATGTGTCGACAATTTGATGCAGAATTCTTGTTCTTGCGACAGCCAGCCCCCACAGGGACATTTCGTATTGTGCCCCCAGCCGTAGTCGTGGTTTGTTAACATCGTATTTGTAGTAGCAAAACTTATTAGTGTCCTTCTGTTGCACTTCTTTAGTGTCTTTTGCTGTCCATTTCCTGCATCGCTTTGCTCATTTTCAGGTTGGGGATGATTTTATGAGGCAGCCCCATATTCCTCGATCCAAATGGGTCTAACATAAGTCTCGCAATTTCTCAACACGTGTTTGCATATATGGGAAAAAAAACTAGATTTCCTCTTTGCATAAAAACAAGTTTGTTAGTAGTATTAATTTTTATTTTATGTGTTTGTGTTCCCACGTCCTTTTGCCAATACTGAGGGATCAATTTCTGAACAAAGGTTTGTTATGAATTTTCGAATGTTTATTTTGCGTTTTGTGTTATTTATGTAATAGATTTGTGGTACTATAAAGCTTTATAATTCCTCCGTTTCGTTAGAATTGCTACGTCTTTTTTTTGGCAAGTTTGATTCAAATTTTTATCAACTGACATCTTGTTAGATTCGTCAGATCTTGTAGTTTTAGAATATAAAATTTTTTATAATTTTTTATTGTACACAATTTAAGTTATTAACTATTAAAATTATGTATCTACATGCGTATCGAGTGGACCCGTAGCAAAAATTCTGAGACGGAGGTAGTATTAGATTTGTATTTGACGACAGTAAAATATCTAATTAACATGAGAAATGAAAATGCAAATGAAACAACAATTTGGAGAACTAATTAACAATCACAGTACGAGGCGATTGCAAGAAGTGTTGGTATCCCGCATCGGATAAGATGTGACCCTCTTACTACCTTATAATATGGTTTGGAGAACTAATTAACAATCACAGTCCGAGGCGATTGCAAGAAGAGGAACACCTCTGCGTAGGCCTTCCCCAGGCATTTCAGTCATGTCCAATTCTTTCACATCTTGGGGCAATGTCCAATCAAACTTGTGCACAAGATTGGCCAGCACAATCTCAACGTTGGCCATGGCGAATGAAATCCCAGGGCAGCCTCTTCTCCCCGACCCGAAAGGGATCATATCAAAATCCACCTTGAAGTCTAGAGATGAATTCATAAACCTCTCCGGATTGAATCTTTCGGGTTCCTCCCAAATGTTTGGGTCCATGGAAATCCCCCAAATATTCGTCAAAACCATTGTTCCAGCTGAAATATCGTACCCCATAATTTTCACGTCTTTCCTTGCCATTCGCGATGTTATTGGGACAGGAGGATGGATACGAAGAGTTTCCTTGATCACGGCCTTAAGATACAACATTTTCTTCGTGTCATTGTACCTTATGTTGTTCTTGTCTTTGGCGACGTCTCTTACTTCGTCTTGCAATCTTTTCAAGAGTTTAGGTTGTCGTAAGAGTTCCTTCATTGACCATTCTAGAATCGTTGATGAGGAATCCGTACCAGCTGTGAATACATCCTGTAAAGAATCGACAACTTGTATGGTCCGCGCATTATTCTTAAATTCTAATACGAGATACGAGATACTAACCACTAAGGGTCTATCTGCACGGAGTTGTAGTTGTCAATTTTGTTTAAGTGTTTACAACTAGCTGTAGCTGTTATAAAATTTATAAAATGACATAAAAAGACGACCAATATTTATGTATGCACTATTGGGTAGCGGGTTGATTATTGGGTTAAAATTATAATTGGACATAAATAAGCTTGTTAGCTTTTTTTGAATGCTACCTTAGGTAGTTTCTATTTGTAGAGCTTCAAATTGTACCAACAGCCCTCAAAAGTTGTGTACAGAACGAATTTACAATTTTAATATAAAATGAAAAGCTTTGGAGCTCCCAAAACTGCGTGCTGAAGAGACCCTAAAACAATTTGAATTAAAAAAAAGCTAGTAATTTTATTTTCTTTTTTTACCATCAGTTAGAAACAGTAAATTCTAATTATTTTCTAAACACATCCATATAATCGTCCAAACAAAACTTGGATTGCATACATACCAGAACCATAGCTTTGACAGTATCTCTATCAATGAAGACATCGGTGGACTCACTCTGGTGAAGGTTCAGCAAAATATCGACAAAATAAACGCTATCTTTATCGACAAAATTCTCCTCGAGAGTTGTCGCCATCCGGGCTTGGATCACTCCTTCAAGAAATAAATCCATTTCTCTTGCAACCTTATCAACTCTCGCATCAAAACCATTGACTCGACTAACCCATGAAAGCCAAGGGATGAAATCTCCTATACAAATGCTTGCCAGAAAACCCAAGTAATCTTTCAACAATGAGAGGAACTTCTCGCCTTCGTCCATCTCATCGCACTTCTTTCCAAAGGTTGATTTGCAAATCACGTCGTGAATGACTTTCTTGACCATCTCGCTGAGATTCAAGACGCCGCCCGGACATTCCCTTATTTTTTTAACCAAAAGTGCTGCTTCCTCCTCCATGATGGAATGGAAAGATTGTACCCTTTTGTTGCTTAGCAATTGGAGTACCGAAAAGCTCTTCAAATGTCTCCAGTGCTCGCCATACGGTGAAAGGAATACGTCTTTATAGTCATAAAAAAGCCGTCTCATGACCCGGAAGTCAGGCCTGTCTGCAAAGGCGAGATCGTGAGTTTTCATAACTTCCCGGGCTGCATCTGCTGACGAGACAATAAGCGTAGGCTTTCGACCAAAGTGAAGAAGCATGAGAGGACCGTGTTTTCGGGCAAGGCGATGGAGACTGCGGTGAGTCAATAAGCTCATTTGGTGGAGATTTCCCAATATAGGCAGTCCTGATGGGGATGGGGGCAAATTCTTTGTTCTTGAAGGATTGTGCAGAAGCCATTTGGTAACAAACAAGATTAAAAACAGAGCAGCCACAAGAGTTGGGAATATAAAGGAACTAGACAAAAGTTTATCCATTTCTGGACTTATAAACGGTTGGAAATGTAATTCTTCTATATATATGCAAGAAAACGAGATGGGAAAATAGTTACTGATGATACAATAGGTTTACATGTAAAGCACAATACATTCACCATTTATATAGCATAAGACATTAATACACTAAATTCAACTTAAATGAAATGGTTGACTCTATACAATAGGGGCTAAAACGGTACACCACCTTATTGAGATGGTTGATATTCGGCATAGGTGACACAGCTGGTAGGATATTAGAGTACCAATTTGGTATTTATTTCAACTATTTTATATACTTTAATGAAGGCCAATTGAAGACATAATACCATGCACTTAAATTTATTTGACAATTAGTGGCTATATATATAACCCTAGTACATTTGACATTTTGAATGGTTATCCAAAAAGTCTTCCCATATGTAAATTTTTTAGGGCGGCGGATAACGCACAAAAAATGTTAGGGGCACCCATTTGACGCACAAAATACCCAGCATACCCTTACTAATTGAATAATATTGATAGGGGCACACAATGAAATAATCTATGTTAAGGGCACATAAAACTTGAGAACAAATGTTGGGGGTGCATTACATGATGGAAGAAGATCAATCCCCAGCCGTTGTCATTAAAATTGTAAGATTTTCGCATTTTATTCGGTATACACGTTGAATTCGAGATACATGTTTCTGATATTGCGAAAAATGCAGCAGTCGGCCATGGCCGGCCGATGGGCATGATAAATTTTGTTCATGAGTAGACAATGTTGATTGTTCGAAATCGTCCATGGATGGCCGATGAGTTCTTTCTTTTCTTTTTTCTTTTTTCTTTTTTTGGTGAAGCAAGGATCGGAGTTCTTGGAAAGTATATGAGTTTGAAACAAAGAAAAAAAAAGGATGGAAATATAAAAACATTAAAACTTAAAAGATGGAATCGGTAATTTTCTCGCGCTTTAAGTTAGATGGACACTGAAATCGAGGAAAAGGGATCCTGCATTGGAATCTCCATACGTATGTCAAAAGACCGAACTGGATTTACCTTGGGCATTCTTTACTGCTTTCCAAGTCGTCACGACACACTACCAATTACAAGCGATTAAGGTTTAAAAGGGACCTACAATAATAATAATAATTGATTTAAAATTATATGATTAAATATCAATCAATCCTTTTAAATTTTTTCCAAAAAAAATCACTTTAAATTAGTTTTTTAAAACTAATCAGTTAGAACCCTTTACCAAACACCATCTTGAGTTTGTGAATTTGGGACTTCGTTGGCTGATTGTCTTGCCTCCTCTATATAGTAATTTGATTGTAAAACAAATTAATTTTGAACCCAATATGGCTTGAGTATACTCGGTACCGAAGAAAAAATAACACTATTTTGTACTGGATTGGTGGAACAATAAATAATTTTATGTTTTTTTTTTGTGGGGGGGGGGGGTAGGGGTGATTAACGAGTAGAGCTACTCGAACTCGACTCGGCACTTGACTCGAAAAAAAGTTCGACTCGTACTCAAAAAATTCGAGTCGAGTCGAGTATCGAGTATTGTAATCGAGTATCGAGCTCAAGCTCGAGTAGAAGCATATGATACTCGTCGAGTAGCCGAGTCGAGTCGAGCAATCGTTTATTAATTAATTTAATTATATTTTAAATATTGGGTCACAATTCTCACATTTTTTTAAAAAAAGAAATGACCCAAGCCCAACTCTAATACTTATCCATTACTGAATTTCATGAGCAGATGGGGAGTAATAAATAGGGCAAGCAAGCATCATGGGCTATTTACTGAGTAGGCTTATCCATTATCCAGCAGAAACCAAAAAAAAAACACAAATGAATAAACAAGTCAAAAAAAATGATAATAAAGCCCATTTAGCCTAATCCAGATTCCAGCAGGGGAAAAAAAAAAAAAAAAAAAACTTGCAAGCTACTCGAGCTCGATGATACTCGAGCTCGAGCTCGAGTAGCTATATTTGTCCGTCAAGTCAAGCTCAAGTATTGTACTACTCGGACTCGACTCGACTCGATATCACCCTGGAGGGGTTATTTCTCTAAATTATACCGAAATGAAATAGCTAAAAGGAAGTAATTGAGTAAGTATTTTCGTACCTTACCAAAAAAAAATGTTTATTAAAACCTTACCAAAAATAAAATAAGTATTTTCGTAAGTTCAAGTGTTCAACAAAGGATAAATTGTTGTCGACGGTCAACCGTTTAGGACACGCGACTTTAGATATGAAGAAATAAAAACTAATTTCGTCTGTAGTCCCTCTGCATTCGCATTCTTCTCTCTGCATCTCTCTGTCCACTCTCCACCTCTTTACGAAACAATGCCCCAAATGCGCCGCTTGAAATTGCCAATCTGTCGTCTAAATGCCTACCAATCAGGTACTCTCTCTCGAATTCCACCTCCTCTTCCTTCTTTGTGTTGTTTCTTTGGAACACAGTCTTCGGAGAATTGCAGGGCTTCACGGGATCTAGGTAATGCAGTTCATATGTTTGCTGAAATGTCCCGAATGAGGCCTCGTCCTTCTGTTAAACAATTTAATAAATTACTTTCATCTGTAATCAAATTGAAAGACTACTCTGTTGCGCTTTCCCTTTTCAATGATATGCGCCGTTTGCGAATTCCAATTAACGAATGTACGATGAACATTGCCATCAACAGTTGTTGCTTATCCGAGAGGACTGACTATGGGTTTTCTATTCTGGGTTGGTTCTTTAAACTCGGTCATGTTCCATATGAGCGTACCTTCAGTCCACTATTGAAGGGTTTGTTTAGAGAGAAAAGGATTAGTGAGGCGCAGTATTTGTTCAAGAAGATTTTTAGAGAAAGGTTGTGTAAGATGGATGTGGTTTTGTATGGGTGTGTGATTGATGGACTTTGCAAGTCAGGTAACTCTCGTGTAGCTTTTGAGCTAGTGAAGGTAATGGAGAGAAGTGGTATTAGGGCAGGTCTCCATATTCACAGCATGCTGATACATTCCTTTTGTGCAGATGGAATGGTAGATTCCGCTTTAAAGATGAAAGATAAAATGCCTGGGAAAGGCATCTCTCCTGATGTTTATGTTTATAGCTCTTTGGTTTTAGGTTTATGTAATCTTGGTCGATGGACTAATGTCACTATGTTGTTCAATGAGATGATGTGTTCCAGAATATATCCTGATGTGGTGACATTTAATACCCTGATGGATGCTTTGTGCAAGGAAGGGCTGCTTGATAGAGCGGAGGATGTGATCGACACAATGAGGAGTAGAAATGTAGAGCCTAATGTGGTTTCATATAATACCTTGATCGATGGATATTGTTTGCAAGGTCGTTTGAATGATGCTCAAAATGTGTTTGATTTGATGGTTAGTGTGAGCATTTTTCCTGATGTTCGTACCTACAACATTTTGATCCATGGGTTTTTTAGGGCAAAGAAATTTGAAGATGCTATACTTATTATTTGACGAGCTGTCATGCAGTACTAATTTGAAGCCAAATATAGTGACATATACTACGTTGTTAAAGGGATTGTTTCAGATGGGTGAGTATTCTTTTGCACTTCAAGTTTTTGAAGAACTGGAAGGTGTTGGTTTAAATCCAGACTTCTACACTTATTGTAACGTGTTGTACGGACTATGCCACCATGGTAATGTCAAGGGTGCATTAGAAATTTTGGATGCACTAGGGCACCAAGGAGAGCCTCTCCATATCGGTTACTACAATATTGTGATGAATGGTCTGTGCAAAGAGAAGAAACTTGATGTTGCGGAGTGCATTTTCAGCAGTCTTCCTTCTAGAGGCTTGGAATCAAATATTGTTACTTACACTATCTTGATTGAAGGATGCTGTCACCATGGGAAGCTGAAGGAAGCCAAAGAACTTCTTTTGAATATGAAATGTGCAAAGTTAACACCAAACCATATTACCTATAATGTTCTTGTCCAAGGAATGTTGTTACATTGTGGGTATGATGGTGCAACTGAAGTTCTTGAAGAAATGTATGGGAAAGGATTCTCTATTGATTCCTCTACAACTGCCTTGCTGCTAACCAAAAGGAAACTTCACACAGCTCTTATTAAACTTGTGCGTAGATTTGGTCCTGTTACTTTGAAGCAAAATTTTTGAGCTTTTGTGCGTGTACGAGGATCATAAAGAAATTTGTTGTCTAGGTGAAATATGCTTGAGTTGCTGTTGTTTATTAGTATTAAAATGGTTTGTTATTACTTTGATATAACCTCTTGTAAGGTCAGTGATGGAATTCGATTTTTTTCGCTGCAATTTGTGGGCCCTTATAAAATATCTCCTGTTTTGAAGAGCCACCTAATAGTTCTGAAAGAACATCAAGTCAATTGCCAAAATACAACTCGCATCTGTGCATCTAATTTATTCAACACTTTTCACTTTTGTTTTCAGCCGAAAAAAGAAAAAAGAACCAAGTAAAATCACAAAATCCCTTCTCAAATATTCCAAGAAGGCGACTTCAAGCTGTATGGTGAATTGCCTCGTATAGCTACTTTGGTGATGGCTTAGTGAAAATGGCAATAACTTGTTCAAGGAGTTTCCTGGAAGTTAACCGATCGAGACAGGGCAGCTGGATTAGCCTGCAAGAGAGGTGATGCTGATGTTGCCATTTGTTTTTTCTCATCTGCCTTGGGTTGCAAAGCTTTGAAAAGACCTTCCCTGCTCATCGAGTCGTATTTGATTCCAAGTGTTTCCCATATTGAACTTTTTGCAGCTTCTCCAGGATCGTCAATCCTCGGAATTTTGGGACCACTATTGGATTTTCCGAAGCATTACTTGTTTTGGCGGATCCTTCATCGTTTTTGCAAAGACAAAAACGATTCCATGTAAGATCTCGATCTTAATAACCTTGCATTAAACTATGTTTAGTTATATCCATAAACATCTTAGTTGGGTCGGGGTCAGGTGTCATTCTAATTAGGATGGGTCGATTTCGGGCTTCTACCAGTTTAAGTAATCGGGCCAAGTTTGAGTCACGTCTTTTGGCCGTTTAAAAACATTGGCTGACCTAACATGACCTATTTCCTCTAATATCAAGAGTGATAATTGAGAGGACAATGGTTGGAGGAAAATGTGGTAAATTGAATTTAAATGGGAGGAGTAAGATGAAAGAAAAAATGACCTTACAATCGAAACAAGATGTATATATAGTGAACAGGGAAAGGGGTGGTGGAGTCCGTTGGAAGTTAAGGGAATTAACCACTTGGGCTAATTCCTCATCACTAGATGGTTGAATACTTGAAACCATGATATTGTTCAAACATGGTTTGAACATATATAATCCGAAAAGCCAAATAAGTAGAATTATTATTACAACAGATTGTAAATACATTTCGAAAAAGTACAGTAGTATTTAATTAACACGAGTAATAAAAACGTTACATGGAACAAACAAATAAATTGCAAAACTAACAATCACACTCAAAAGTGAGAAGCAATTGCAAGAAGAGGACGAGCTCTGCGAAAGACAATCCCTGGGAGTTCAGTCATGTCCAATGCCTTCACATCTTCGGGCAGTTCCCAGTCGAGTTTGTGCACAAGATTGGCCAACACAAGCTCGATGTTGGCCATGGCGAATGAAATCCCAGGGCAGCCCCGTCTCCCCGACCCAAAAGGGATCATCTCAAAATCCACCTTGAAGTCTAGAGATGAATTCATAAACCTATCCGGATCAAACCTTTCGGGTTCTTCCCAAATGTTTGGATCCATAGAAATTGCCCAAATATTTATCATCACCATTGTTCCAGCTGAGATATCGTACCCCATAAGCTTCACGTCTTTCCTTGCCATTCGGGATGTCAGCGGAGCAGGAGGATGGGCACGAAGAGTTTCCTTGATAACCGCCTTGAGATACTCCATTTTCTCCGTGTCATTGCACGTTATTTCGTTCTTGTCTTTGACGATCTCTCTTACTTCTTCTTGCAATCTTTTCATGACTTTAGGGTGTCGTAAGAGTTCGCTCATTAACCATTCTAGAACTGAGGATGAAGAATCTGTCGCAGCTGTGAATATATCCTGTGTTAGAGAATTGAATTCACAATAAAATGTGAGTAAAAGTAAGATAAGAAAATAGAAGTGTCTCAAAACTCAATTTGTTTAGCGACGCTTTTTGAGATGCATACGTACCAGAACCAATGCTTTGACAGTATCTCTATCCATGAAGACATCTGTAGACTCAGTACACTCAGTACTCTGGTGAAGGTTCAGCAAAATATCGAAAAAATATTCTCTCTCTTTGTCGCAATCATCATTAGTCTTCTCCTCGAGAGTTGTCCCCATCCGCGCTTGGAACACTCCTTCCAGAAACGCATCCATTTCTTTCGCAGCCTTATCCACTCGCTCATCAAATCCATTGACTCGACTAATCCATGAAAGCCAAGGGATGAAATCTCCTAAACAAATCATCCACATAAGATTCGTGTATTCTTTCAACAACGGAAGGAATTTCTCTCCTTGCTCCATCTCACTGAGCTTCTTGCCAAAGGCTGACTTGCAGATCATGCCACTAATGACTCCATTGATCATCTCACTCAAATTCAAGACGCCCGAACATTCCCTTATTTTTTTAACCAAAAGGGCCGCTTCCTCCTCCATGATGGAATGGAAAGATTGGACCCTTTTGTTGCTTAACAATTGGAGTACCGAGAAGCTCTTCAAACGTCTCCATTGCTCGCCATAGGGCAAAAGCGCTATGTCCTTTGTGTCATAAAAAAGTCGTCTCAGGGCCCGGAAGCTGGGCCTGTTTGCTAAGGCTAGATCGTGAGTTTTCATGACTTCCCGGGCTGCATCAGCTGATGAGACGATAAGCGTGGGGACTGGACCCATGTGGAGAAGCATGAGAGGACCGTGTTTTTCAGCTAGGCGATGGAGATCGCGGTGTAAGAATAAGCTTAGTTGGTGGAGATTTCCCAATATAGGCAGTTTTGATGGGGATGGAGGTAAATTCTTGGTTCTTGATGGTTTGTGCAGGAGCCACTTTGTAACGAACCAAATAAAAAGGAGAGCTACAAGACTTGGGAATAAGAAGGAACTGGATACAAGTTTTTCCATTTGTGGTGTTGCTATTACCGGTGCAGAATGTATAATTCTAAGCAAGAAAATGAGATGGTAAAATAGGAATCAGTACTATAAGTTTACAGAAAACCTTCAATAAATAAGGGAAAATCCATGGGGTATGATCAAAGAAATTAAATTTTATCATCAACTTGAAAATTTCTACTATTCATTAGACCCTTTAAAGATATACTCCCTCCGTCCCACTTCAGACGTACTGTTTGACTTTTTTGCACTGTTCATTGTTTAACTTTGACTCAATAGTATTGCAAGTAAATATTTGAAAAAAAAATAGTCGAGTTCGGTCTTGTTAGATTCGTCTAATCGTGTAGTTTTAGAATATATATTTCCCATAATTTTTACTTATATATATTTTGAGATATGATCGATTTAAAAAGTGCATTGGATTATGTGTAGAAATCAAACAAGGCATCTTAAATGGGACGGAGGGAGTATTTTATATTTTTTACCGAACAACCTATATATAAAGAGACAAATAGGAGAGATAGGGAGTTGGGTAGCGAATCAAACCACAACCTGAAGATTGAAAGTCGGGTAACTTGTCCACTTAGCAAGACATCATCCATGCATTACGTAATTCAACTGAAACCAAAAAAAAATGAAAAAAAAAATAAAAATATTTTTTTCTCACTAAATCTGGTCTTCTACAAATTACATAGAGAATGCCCTATTTTATAGGTAATAAAATAAATCTTTCTACAAACAAACAAATCTAAACCAACAACGACCAATGGCTATTTCAAATATTCAAATATTAATTTAATATTTTTATTTTTTTTAAATCCTCTACATTATTATTTCCGACAAATTCCTCCATTGTAGAGATTTTAAAAAATATTAAAATTCATATTTTGTTGGAGCACTTCTCTTCAAAAGTCTGAATTCTCTTGGTGCACTTCTCGTCAGCAACTTTTTTATTCGTGAATTTTGTTGATGCACCATCTCATCAACTTGTTGAAGTATTGTCCCTCCAACCATCTTGTTTTCACGAACTTCTTGATGCACCATCTCATCAACTTGTTGAAGCACATCTCTTCCTCCTTCAATTTTGTGAAGCTCCAATTCTTGAGTTCGAGGACACTGTCTCATGATCTTTTTTTGTAGGAGCACTTGTAACAACCCTACCCCGGGCTGGGCCTGCAGACCATGCACCCCAACCCCTCCCCATGTGTGCCTTCCAGGCCTCAGCCAAGCACCCCATGGTGGGTTGTTGGGAGTGGGATTTGAACACCCAACCTCCCCTTTAACAACCCCCTAAAGATGTGAGCTGCAGCCCACATGGTTAACAACCTTACCTTTAGGGGGTTGTTAAAGGGGAGGTTGGGTGTTCAAATCCCACTCCCAACAACCCACCATGGGGTGCTTGGCTGAGGCCTGGAAGGCACACATGGGGAGGGGTTGGGGTGCATGGTCTGCAGGCCCAGCCCGGGGTAGGGTTGTTACATAAAAGTGCACTTTTATGTAACAACCCTACCCCGGGCTGGGCCTGCAGACCATGCACCCCAACCCCTCCCCATGTGTGAAATCACATTCACCCCATGGTGGGTTGTTGGGAGTGGGATTTGAACACCCAACCTCCCCTTTAACAACCCCCTAAAGGTAAGGTTGTTAACCATGTGAGCTGCAGCCCACATGGTTAACAACCTTACCTTTAGGGGGTTGTTAAAGGGGAGGTTGGGTGTGGTGAATGTGATTTCACACATGGGGAGGGGTTGGGGTGCATGGTCTGCAGGCCCAGCCCGGGGTAGGGTTGTTACAGCACTTCTCTCCCATTATTGGAGCACTGTAATTTTCGGGCTTTGATACCAAATGTAGGGAAAAAAAAATGAAAAAATGAATGGAGAAGACTAAAAATATTTTTTATTCTCAATAAATCTGGTCTTCTACAAATTACATAGAAAATGTCATATTTTAAGGTGAATAAAATAAATCTTTTTAACAAACAAATCTAAAGCAACAACCAAATCTTTGGCTATTTCAAATATTCAAATATTAATTTAATATTTTTATTTTTTTTTAAATCCTCTACATTATTATTTCCAACAAAAATGAAATGCTGGGATGAAAGGACCACCACCTTAAGAGTATTCTCCATCCCTTACTGCAGCAATCCTTCCAGAAACGCATCCATTTCCATCGCAACCTTATCAAATCTCGCATCAAATCCGTTGACTCGGTTGATCCATAAAAGCCAAGGGATGAAATTTCCTATAGAATTGTTCCCAAAAAGATCCATGTATTCGTTCAAGAACACGAGGAACTTTTCACCCTCGTACATCTCATTGAACTTCTTTCCAAAGGTTGATTTGCAAACCACATCGTGGATGAATTTCGGGATCATCTTGCTCAAATTCAAGACGCCCGGATATTCCCTTATTTTTTAACCAAAAGGGCTGCTTCTTCCTCCATGATGGAATGGAAAGATTGGACCCTTTTGTTGCTTAATAATTGGAGTATTGTAAAGCTCTTCAAACGTCTCCGTTGCTCACCATACGGTAAAAATGAAATTAATGAAGTGCTTGACTTTAGATGGAATAGGTTATTGTTGGCCAAAGTGAATTTTGTGATGGCAAATATGAGAATGCGATGTGCCCAATGGATTTTGTGATGTTCATGACATCACACTCTCATCCATCACATAATTCTAGTCTTCTATCATATAATCATATTTTTCCAACATGCAATTATGTGTTTCCTCTCATTCCTTAAAACCGTGCTCATTCTATATTAGGTAAAAACGTTCTAAGCACCTTAGCTTATTCTAAATTAAATAAAAATCTTAATTACTTGGCCCAAAAAAAAAAATTCTTTAATTTGGCACTTTGCATTAGAATATTCAATTTCTATGTGTGTTGTGTCTCACAAAAATGACAAGGATATTCGATAATTAAAAGTAAAATGTCTTTTAATTTCCCCCAACCTCTTTTTTTTAAGTAAAAAATGACACTCATGTATCGGCAAAGGTGTGTGGGAGCCCAAACCACACAAATTACAAGGGAGATAAATGGGAGGGATGGGGGCCAGGTGGGGATCGAACTCCCAACGTAAGGGGACTTGACCGTTAGGGTAAGTCTCCAGCCCCAATTTCCCCCACCTCAAATTAACAATATTTAAAATCAGAACCTGAAAATGTCTTCCAAAGCGTGTAGTGTAATGCGCTGAAAATGAAATGAAATGGTTGACTTTCATAGGTGATTTGGGATATTAATTGCCACTTATGTTAAAATGTTTTACTATAAATAGAAATGTAGGTATAGACATTTAACTTCTAGCATGCTATATCTGTAATGCACTTAAATTTGTGGACAGTAATTTTACACCCCAAAAAAAATATTATTGACATTACGAGGGCTAACTATATAGGTTACGCCAACATTTGACATTTTGAATGGGCTTCCAAGTTGGTTAGTACCATATCTTCCCTGTGTAAGAGACTTATAGCTTACATACAAGTTGATTAGTAACATATCTTTCCTATGTAAGATTTCGCTGCATGCATGCTTAATAATAGTAGAGGTGGGGATGAGGACTTAACCAATTTAAGTCCTTCGACTTCCGATTCCCCACCGGCCCCCTTATCCCTCCCTTTTATTCCCCTTTGTAATTTGTGTGGCATGGTTCCCACCACCCCTTTACCAGATCTTTAATGGTCCTCAAAAAAAAAATAGTAGAGGTGAAAAGAGGGACGGATAATATTCGTCCTATCTCATCCCATATTTGAGCTTCTTTACTGGTTTCAACTCTTTCGAATGGCTGGCTTATATTAATAAGGTAGTTATTCCCGAGTTAGCCCTCGAATCCAGGACGTAACTCCTATATCAGGACATATTTACATCCAAATTCAATTCGTATATAATTATTAAAGAGTAGCTTGCGGCTACGAGATATGCTAAAAATTTGTGTTGAGTACCTCTAGATTTTTCAAAACTTTTTAAAATCTAGATTGAACACACCAAAACTTTGAGAGTCCAAGAAAATCTTATAATTAAACTTTTGGATTGACTTCACCCACTTAAATTATTATTCATAAATAAATAAAATAATTAAATAAAAGAAAAAACAAAACGCACACAACAAAACCCGGGGCTAATGCGGCTTAAGGATACCCGGTAAACGCCAGAAAAACCCGGGGGGCTGGTGGGAGCGCTCTGAACACGCGATACCTATGAAAATGCTAAAATGGCGTTTTCAGCAGCATTTCCCCCAAAAATGCTAAATCTAAATCTTAGCTGATGTTTTAGAAAATCCCCAACCCTCCATACTTATTTTTACAGCTCTCCAAGCCTCAAACGACAATCTCCAAGCTCCAACAATACTCACAACCATTTTCCACCATTTCATACTCCACTAAAACATAACCCAAAACTCAACTTGCAATTCATAAGTTGAGCAAAAAAAACTTTCAATTCATAAAAATGAAAATTGTATCCAAAGTGAAGAATAATACTCATCTAAACCTCTTCTAACAATGCGCTAAGGATTCTTGAGCTCTCCAAGGAGATTTCTCCAAGAAGGCCTCTAAGTTCTATCCTCCTTACAAAAAAGCGGAATTACGGCTTATGGGATGGAAATGGGTACGGTGTTGTTGACCCCAAAAATCAGTTTCTGTAGGTAGGTTTGGGCCATGTCATTTCAGCGAAAGATTTGAGCGCTGCTTTCCAGAATTTTCAAAAATTCAAAATTTAAATTCGGGAACAAATTAAAAGAGAGGAGCTATTATTAATAAAACTATTCTCTTCTACTTATCACTCACCTTTTCTTCCCCATTCATTTCCAAACACAGATCTTTGGACAGATGATAATTATGGTAACAAATACATGTTTCTGCCTTTTTTTCCCTACATTTTCATTATACATTACAAATGAATTTCAATCAAATGTTACAGATTTCTCAAACAGGTGAATTGGAAAGAACTTCAAGGATCTATTTGATCGCCACAAAGGCTTGTTGCATTCAATATACAAGACAACCTCCAATTTCAGTCATGATGATATCACAAATCTAGATTCAATCTTACATGATTAGGAAGAGGCATACAGTTATATGATAGTTTTTTTATGAGAAATTTTGGTTTGAATAAAACATTGTAAAACTCATATCTTCAACTTGAAATGCAGGGCACTAGATTTATTTTAAGTGCAATGCAATCTGCAAATTGATGTGCAGTGATGTAAAGAACAGAGGGAAACAAGTACCAAAAGTCAAATAAGAGTTTTATCATTTTGACAATTACGGGCTATATATATGTAACCCTACAACATTTGACATTTTGAATGGTTATCCAAAAAGTCTTCCCGTATGTAAATTTTTTAAGGCGGCGGATATATGCAACATAAGAATTTGTATCCGTATTCGATTCAAATCTGATGAAAGAAATGTGGGACAATATTCATATCCGATAATATCCAACCGTATCCTATACCGTAAGCCTACAACATTTGACATTTTGAATGGATATCCAAAAAGTCTTCCCATGTGTAAATTTTTAATTAATTTCATCCGTTGTTGAAATTTGATAGAATCATTAAAATCCGGATCCGATCTTAGGATTCCGATCTTGCAAAGATAAAAACGATGCTAAGTAAGAGTCCGATTTTAAAAACCTTGGTTTCAAGTTTTTTTTCTTAATTGTGAATTCGATTCCTATCCGGCACTCTATCCTGCCCCTTTATCCCCTTCATAATTTGTGTGGCCTTGGGCTCTGACACACCTTTGCCAATACGTGAGTGTCAATGTTTACTAAAAAAAAAAGTTCGTTGTCTTAATTGAAAGACAAATTATCTCAAAATTAATCCCATAAAATTTCCTAAGGTCAACTTAATCAAGAGTCCAGGCCCGGCCCTGGGCATGGCCCAAGGTGCCATGGCCCAGGGCCCACATTGAAATAGGGCCCAATTTTTTTTAAAAATAATAATATAAAAAATAATAAAATATATTTTTATTATAAAGAATGTTGCATAATTTTGATTTCTAGACCTCTTTATTTCAAAATTCTAACCATTCATTTTAGTTTAGCAATAATTTTTTTCCAAATTCCATTCTAACTCATTTTTTAATTTAATTAAGAAAAAATTTCAATTTTCAATTAGTGGGTGAAAAGGAAAAATTACTCTAAAACCTAATTCTTGTCCATGAGAAAGTTCACCATTATTCTCTCAAGTGTTGTTGCTCTATGTTCTTTTTTCACTTGATTTATTTTTTAAGTTGGAAATTCATATTGCATAAAATTTATTTTTATAGATGTCAAAAAAAAGAAGAAAAAGAAAATGTGGTTAGGAGTTTGGAAAATTATAAAAAAGTTATTGGAAAATATGTTTATATAGACCAAACACTACAAGAATTTTTGTTTTTGTGACGTAAAAAACTCAGTAGAGAATCTTAAAATTTGTTTAGAATTTGCAACTAAAATTTGTCAATATTTTAGCAACCGAATTCCAAAATTTTCTTGAAAAAATTTGCCTTTATATTTAGGCAAATATAATACCTTGCCCAGGGCCCATAAAATTTCAGGAACGGCCCTGCAAGAGTCATATAGACGGAAACACAGTTCAAATTGCAATATTGGTCTACAAAACTTTTTCTATTTTGATTGTAAAATTCGTTGTATCACGTCCTCTTTGTCTTTCAATTTTTAACACGGCAAAATCTTTACCAGCGAGCGATAATAAGATTGCGACAAAAATCGTTGCCATCGGTTAGCTACTAGCTTTCACTTAAAAAAAAAAGTGGTATTGAATGGTAGGATCAGATCGTTACCAAAGTGGTGCCACATCAGCAGAAATGCGTCATTAAGGGGTTTGGGATGGATTATGCAAAAATTAGCAAACATAATGGATTGATTGTGTTAATGAAATTAATATGGGACTGAAATCGAAATTGGGGAAACTTATGGGACCAATCGTGTTTTTTTTCCCATAATCCCAATGATCTTATTCCAAAATTACTAGTTTTGAGTTCTAGAACGATCTAGCACAGTTTTAGAGGGTGGATCTTAAGATCATGGAATCCTACTGTTAGATACTACCTCCGTCTCATTAGAAGTGCTACAGAGCACTATTTGGAAGTATTAATTGTTTAACTTTGATTCAAATTTGTATCATAGTTATGTAAGAAAAAACATAGTCAAGAGATCTTGTTAGATTCGTCTAATCTTGTATTTTTAGACAATCAACTTTTTTTATAACTTTTCGTTGTACACAATTTAAGTTCTTAACCGTACCATTAAAAATGTGTGTTAGCATGCGTGTTGTGACTAAGCGTAGCGTTTTCAATGAGACAGACGAAGTACTATTATTGTATATACTAGTATTACCCCCGCCAATGGGCGGGAATGTGAAAAATATAAATAAAAAATTGAATTTTACAAATAAAAAATTTCAACTTTATTATGTCGATTACATTCCCCAAACTCCTTAAACTTTTTCATATACAATATACAATATATATTGTACAACAACCGAGCAATATACAATATAACACTACTAATTATTTGTATATTGGAATACAATTTAGTACGTTAAAAATATTATATTATAAACAATAGTCTAAACGGAGAAAAAAAATGAAAAAAATGAAAGACTTTCTACTCACGGCTCTAATGCAATGCATAAGCATATGAAGTAAATGAAATCTCACTTACACATGATAATTGATTATTAATACTCCCTCCGTCTCGCGAATTGTGGTTCGTTTCTTTTGGGAAAAATAATTTATGTGGTGAGGTGTGGTGGGGACTGGGGTTTAGTGGTTAAAGTAATGTGGGTATTTGTGTTTAAAATTTTAATGAATTGAGTTTTTATTGTTTAACTTTGACAAAACATTATTGTAATGATTTAATTAGAGAAAAATATTCAAGTGTGGTCTTGTTAGAATTGTCTAGACGTCTATATTTAGAATATATATTTTATATAATTTTTATTTTTACCAATGTTAAAATATGAAGAATTAAATAAATGCAAGGGACTTTGTGTAGAAAAATAAAAGTGTATCGGGAGTGGTGCAGAATAGTAAAAGTGATTACTTTTAATGGGATTTAGAAACCATTAAAATTCTAATCATATTTATATTAATTAAATTTATCTATAAAGGGAAAGTGGCCACAATTCGTGGGACATCCCAAAGAGGAATACGACCCACAATTCGTTGGGACGGAGGGAGTATTAATTCACCCTAATGCCTTTAGGAATTAGAAATTTCAAAAAGATAGAGATATTTCCAAAATAAAGGACAAAAGATAAGAAAATACTCTTGTGAATTGTAAAATTTAGAAATCATTATGCAAAAAATAGTATTGAATGTGCCATCATCACGAATTTCATAACGATATAATTTTGTGGGATGTATAAGCATTATTTGATCAACTTATGCAATTTATATAATTTAGTTAATTTATCTATTTGATGGACATAATATCAATCTCTAGAGTACTTATTAAAATTTGTTATCATATTCAATATATAATTTCAACTCATACAATATTTGTTAAAGAATAATAACAAATATTGAAATTATATTTAGATAATAAATATAATATCAACCTATAAAGTTTTTGCTACATATTTGGTAGTATTTTTGTTAATAATAATTAAATTAAATTAAATTATCTAATATAAATTTCCGATCAAATTTGGTTCTCTATTTTTTGATAGTGAAAAATGATTGATATTATCCAACTTTGACTCATGTCTATACAACATATATAGAAGAAAAAACATAGTCAAGTGAGATCTCGTTGGATTCGTTTTATCTTGTAGTTTTATAATATCAAACTTTTAGAATTTTAACTTATACACATTTTTTAGTTATTAAACGTTAAAAATATATATTGGATTGTGTGCAGAAAGTAAATGTTGAGAATATAGGTATATTATTGTTCATAAGGGGATTTTTGTGAGAAATAATTGATAGGTTACTGTTCATAGCAGTAGGTTACTATTCATATGTGATACTCCCTTTGTCCTGCTATACTTGTCTTGTTTGACTTTTGGGCACTGTTCATTGTTTAACTTTGACTCAACGTTATTGCAAGTATATATTTTTAAAAAATAGTCGAGTTGGGTCTTGTTAGAATCGTCAAATCATGTAGTTTTAGAATATATATTTTATATAATTTTTTTATTATACATATTTTGAGATATTGACGATATTTTGTAGAATCGTCAAGTATAATTTTTTTATTATACATATTTTGTAGATTAGAAAATGTGCATTGAATTGTGTGCAGAAATGAAACAAGACAGGTTAAGCGGGACGGAGGGAGTATTATTTTTATATATTACTAGTATTACTCCCGCCCAATGGGCGGAAATATGTGAAAAATATGAATAAAAAATATCGAATTTAATAAATAAAATTGTCCAAATTTTTTAGGGGATTTGGTGTATCTTAGTTTGGTCATACAAATATACAATTCCTCTGGACGTATGAATAAACAAAAATAAAAAAATAAAAAAAAAAATAAAAAAACAAAGGAATAGCACAAACTCATGGGCACAATCTCAGCCAAACTAATCTAGCCATCTTTGAAGCATTGGTTTGCTCTCCTGAACTTCTTCCGACTCTATCAATGCCTTTTCTACCTAAATTAATCCTTGCAACATAGGAAAGAATGATTGAGAGTTTAAAGGATCAAATTTTTAAAAATCACCCAAAAAAAAAAAGGATAAAGGGTAGTTAATGCAGATTAGATCACAACATGCACTTTTCCCTACTTATCATACAAATCACCATTTCACATACCATTTAAATCAAAAGTTATATGAAAATTTAAAAATACAACCCAAATCTTGCAGAATATTTTACACTAATAACCCATTCATCACATTATTAAGTGGCAGCTAAGAATATCTAATTATATATATGGAGTTGGGCTATATGGATAACACACTTTATTCACTACTGTTATCAAAAGAATTAAAAAAATTAGAATTAAAGAATAAAAAATAGGTCCTCATTAAGCATAAAGGTTGTAAACTTTTCAACCAATTTGCAGTCTAAAGTGCCAACACAGGAAATTGTACCTTAACAACCATCATATCCTCAAATCGAAATCTTAGGCTAAAACGTTTTGCCATTGGTCCCTAGATCGTATGTCAAAAGGCCGAACTGAATTTACCTTGCGCATTCTTTAATGTCGTCACAACACACTACCAACTACAAGTGGTCAAGGTTTAAAAGGGACCTACAATAATAATAACTGATTTACAATTATATGAATATCAATCAATCCTTTTAAATTAATTAGTTTTTCAAAATTAATCAGTTAGAACTCTTTACCAAACACCGTCTTGAGTTTGTGAATTTGGGACTTCATTGGCTGATTGCCTAGACTCGTCTATGTAGTAATTTGTTATTTTTATTTTTATTTTTTCCTGAACAACCTATAAATAAAGGTTAGAAAAGGGTGGTGGAGACGGGGAGCTCATGATACACAAAATACAAGTGGAATAAAAAGGGAGGATAGGGCGGTGGGGATTTCAATCTTCCAACGTTAAAGAGACTTAACCATTTATACTAAGTCCTCATCACCTCTATGTAGTAATTGACGACTAATTTGGGTAGAAAAGGCATTGATAGAGTCCGAAGAAGTTCAGGAGAGCAAACCAATGCTTCAAAGATGGCTAGATAAGTTTGGGTGAGATTGTGCCCATGAGTTTGTGCTATTCCTTTGGTATTTTTTTTTTTTTTTATGTTTATTCATACGTCCAGAGGAATTGTATATTTGTATGACCAAACTAAGATACACCAAATCCCCTACAAAATTTGGACAATTTTATTTATTAAATTTGATATTTTTTATTCATATTTTCACATATTCCCGCCCATTGGGCGGGAGTAATACTAGTAATATATAAAAATAATACTCCCTCCGTCCCACTTAACCTGTCTTGTTTCATTTCTGCACACAATCTAATGCATATTTTCTATTGTCAATATCTCAAAATATGTATAATAAAAAAATTATATAAAATATATATTCTAAAACTACATGATTTGACGATTCTCACAAGACCCAACTCGACTATTTTTTAAAAAAATATATACTTGCAATAACGTTGAGTCAAAGTTAAACAATGAACAGTGCCCAAAAGTCAAACAAGACAAGTATAGCGGGACAAAGGGAGTATCTCTTATGAATAGTAACCTACTCCTATGAACAGTAACCTATCAATTATTTCTCACAAAAAAATCCCCTTATGAACAGTAATATACATATATCCTCAACATTTACTTTCTGCACGCAATCCAATATATATTTTTAACGTTTAATAACTAAAAAATGTGTATAAGTTAAAATTCTAAAAGTTTGATATTATAAAACTACAAGATAAGACGAATCCAACGAGATCTCACTTGACTATGTTTTTCCTTCTATATATGTTGTATAGACATGAGTCAAAGTTGGATAATATCAATCATTTTTCACTATCAAAAAATAGAGAACCAAATTTGATCGGAAATTTATATTAGATAATTTAATTTAATTATTATTAACAAAAATACTACCAAATATGTAGCAAAAACTTTATAGGTTGATATTATATTTATTATCTAAATATAATTTCAATATTTGTTATTATTCTTTAACAAATATTGTATGAGTTGAAATTATATATTGAATATGATAACAAATTTTAATAAGTACTCTAGAGATTGATATTATGTCCATCAAATAGATAAATTAACTAAATTATATAAATTGCATAAGTTGATCAAATAGTGCTTATACATCCCACAAGTTATGAAATTCGTGATGATGGCACATTCAATACTATTTTTTGCATAATAATTTATAAATTTTACAATTCACAAGAGTATTTTCTTATCTTTTGTACTTTATTTTGGAAATATCTCTATCTTTTTGAAATTTCTAATTCCTAAAGGCATTAGGGTGAATTAATACTCCCTCCGTCCCAACGAATTGTGGCTCATATTCCTCTTTGGGATGTCCCACAATTGTGGCCACTTTCCCTTTTTAGATAAATTTAATTAATATAAATATGATTAGAATTTTAATGGTTTCTAAATCCCATTAAAAGTATTCACTTTTACTATTCTGCACAACTCCCGATACACTTTTATTTTTCTACACAAAGTCTCTTGTATTTATTTAATTCTTCATATTTTAACATTGGTACAAATAAAAATTATATAAAATATACTTCCTCCGTTCCTTATTAAATGAACGTTTGAGATTTTGTTACTGTTCATTGAGTAACTTTGATTCGACTTTTTAATACAGTTATATAAGATAAAATGTAGTCAAGTGGGATCTTGTTGGATTCGTCTAATCGCATAGATTTAGAATATCAATTTTCAAAATTTTTACATGTATACAATTTGAGTTATGAATGATTAAAAACGTGTATTGGATTGCGTGAAATGTGGGTCCGTAGCATTTAAAAAGGAACGGAGGAAGTATATTCTAAATCTAGACGTCTAGACAATTCTAACAAGACCACACTTGAATATTTTTCTCTAATTAAATCATTACAATAATGTTTTGTCAAAGTTAAACAATAAAGGAAGTCAATTCATTAAAATTTTAAAAACAAATACACACATCACTTTAACCACTAAACCTCAGTCCCCACCACACCTCACCACATAATTTATTGTGCCCAAAAGAAACGAACTACAATTCGCAAGACGGAGGGAGTATTAATAATCAATTATCATGTGTAAGTGAGATTTCATTTATTTCATATGCTTATGCATTGCATTATAGCCGTGAGTAGAAAGTCTTTCATTTTTTTCATTTTTTTTCTCCGTTTAGACTATTGTTTATAATATAATATTTTAAGGTACTAAATTGTATTCCAATATATAAATAATTAGTAGTGATATATTGTATATTGCTCGGTTGTTGTACAATGTATATTGTATATTGTATATAAAAAAGTTTAAGGAGTTCGGGGAATGTAATCGACATAATAAAGTTGAAATTTTTTATTTGTAAAATTCAATTTTTTATTTATGTTTTTCACATTCCCGTCCATTGGCGGGGGTAATACTAGTATATACAATAATAGTACTTCATCTGTCTCATTGAAAACGCTACGCTTAGTCACAACATGCATGCTAACACACATTTTTAACGGTACGGTTAAGAACTTAAATTGTGTACAACGAAAAGTTATAAAAAAGTTGATTGTCTAGAAATACAAAATTAGACGAATCTAATAAGATCTCTTGACTATGTTTTTTCTTGCATAACTATGATAAAAATTTGATTCAAAGTTAAATAATGAATAGTTTCAAATAGTGCTCTGTAGCAGCACTTCTATTGAGACGGAGGCAGTATATCTAACAGAAGGATTCCATGATCTTAAGATCCACCCTCTAAAACTGTGCAAGATCGTTCTAGAACTCAAAACTAGTAATTTTGGAATAAGATCATTGGGATTAACACGACATGAAATAAGAAGTTTTAGAACATAACTAAAAATCACACTGAGAGGCGATGGCAAGTAAAGGAAGAGCTCTGCGCAAGACAACCCCAGGGAGTTCGGTCATGTCCAAATCCTTCACATCTTTGGGCAGTTTCCAGTCGAGTTTGTGCACGAGATTTGCCACCACAAGCTCGATGTTGGCCATGGCGAATGAAATCCCAGGGCAGCCCCTTCTCCCCGACCCGAAAGGGATCATCTCAAAATCCACCTTCAAGTTGATAGATGAATTCATAAACCTATCCGGATCAAATCTTTCGGGTTCCTCCCAAATGTTTGGGTCCATGGAAATTGCCCAGATATTTATAATCACCATTGTTCCAGCTGAGATATCGAACCCCATGAGCTTCACGTCTTTCCTTGCCATTCGGGAGGTTACCATGATGGGAGGATGTATACGAAGAGTTTCCTTGATCACCGCCTTGAGATACTTCATTTTCTCCGTGTCATTGCACGTTATGTTGTTCTTGTCTTTGCCGATGTCTCTTACTTCTTCTTGCAATCTTTTCATTACTTTAGGGTGTCGTAAAAGTTCGCTCATTAACCATTCTAGAAGTAAGGATGAAGAATCTGTAGCAGCTGAGAATATGTCCTGTATTAGATAATATGTCAGCTAAAATGAGTAAAAGTAAAATAAAAAATAAAAAATAGAAGTGTCGCAAAACTCAATTTGTTGTTGTTGGTAATACTTTTAGTGACGTTTTTTGAGGTGTCGCTAATGCCAAATCAAAACTGGGAATGCATATGTACCAGAACCATTGCTTTGACAGTATCTCTATCAATGAAGACATCTGTAGACTCAGTAGTCTGGTGAAGGTTCAGCAAAATATCGACAAAATATTCTGTATCTTTGTCGCAATCAACATTAGCCTTCTCCTCGAGAGTTGTCCCCATCCGCGCTTGAATCACTCCTTCAAGAAACGCATCCATTTCTTTCGCAACCTTATCCACTCGCGCATCAAATCCGTTGACTCGACTAATCCATGAAAGCCAAGGGATGAAATCTCCTATACAAGTAATCCCCGAAAGATTAGAGAATTCTTTCAATAATAGGAGGAATTTCTCTCCTTGCTCCATCTCACCGCGCTTCTTGCCGAAGGCTGATTTGCAGATCACGTCATTGACGACTCCCCTGACCATCTCACTCAAATTCAAGACGCCCGGACATTCTCTTATTTTTTTCACCAAAAGGGCTGCTTCCCCCTCCATGATGGAATTGAAAGATTGGATCCTTTTGTTGCTTAACAATTGTTGTACCAAAAAGCTCTTCAAACGTCTCCATTGCTCGCCATATGGTAAGAGCGCTATGTCCTTAGAGTCATAAAAAAGTCGCCTCAGAGCCCGGAAGTTGGGCCTGTTGGCTAAGGCTAGATCGTGAGTTTTCATGACTTCCCGGGCTGCATCAGCTGACGAGACAATAAGCATAGGGACTGGACCGATGTGGAGAAGCATGAGAGGACCGTGTTTTTCAGCTAGGCGATGGAGATCGCGGTGTAAGAATAAGCTTAGTTGGTGGAGATTTCCCAATATAGGCAGTTTTGATGGGGATGGAGGTAAATTCTTGGTTCTTGATGGCTTGTGCAGGAGCCACTTGGTAAAAAACCAAATAAAAAGGAGAGCTACAAAAGTTGGGAATAAAAAGGAACTGGATACAAGTTTATCCATTTGTGGTGTTGCTATTACCGGTGAAGAATGTATTACTCTAAGGAAGGAAATGAGATGGGAAGATAGGAATTGGTACAATAAGTCTACAGAAAACCTTCAATAAATATGGGAGAATCCATGGGGTACGATCAAAGAAATTAAATTCTATCGTCAACTTGAAATTTTCTACTATTTATATTTTACAAAAATATCTTGCATAAGTATCCACCTAAATTCATTAGTATTATGCCTTTTGGGAAGTGTCGAAAAATAAAACCGGGCTCAGCCTAAAGCGGACAAGCTAAGATCATACTAATGCCGGAGTCAGAATAGCCGTTGTAATTTCTTTAAAAGTGGCCAGATTAGGGAATTGAGGCAACAACAAAATCAACGATGGACTACGTATGTGAGAGCCCTCAATGTGTGCCCTCGATTAGGATCAATCTTTCCAAAACCACATCCATTTCTTTCGGAACCTTGTCAACTCTCGCATCAAATCTATGGACTTGGTTAATAATCTCAAAATTCGTCGTACAAGTGATGATCACTTAGGCCTTGTTTGGAAACTAGCTTAAAGTTGTTAGCTACAAAAACATTTTGCTTTCGAAACTGAAAATTTTGGTGGCTAAATTCTAGAATTTGATAACTAATGAGGTTAGTGACCGAATTCGCGACTAAATACGACGACTTCAGCGAATAAGTTCAGTAGTTCAAACGAAACATTCTATAGTTATTACATTAGCTGATTGAATTAACTAATTTGATAAGTTGATTTGACGAGCTACTCCTATTAATTGTTTCCTAATAATGAAGAGTAATGTTAGTCGATAATGGGAAATTCATTGAAGTAAAATATACTTCCTCCATTTTTTAAAGATAGCTACGTTTATAAATTGGACACTATTTACCCAAACACTTTAACTTGAAGTTTTATCATATTTATACAAGTTAAAATATAGCCAAGTGAGATCTTGTTAGATTCGTCTCGCCTTGTAGTTTTTAAATATCAAACTTTTAAAATTTTTACTTGTACCGAATTTGAGTTATTAATGATTTATAATGTACATGGGACTGCGTGCTGGGTGGGCCGTAGAAAAAAAAAAAAAAAAAAAAAAAAAAAAAAAAAAAACAGATGAAGTATATATTTATATATAAAGGCATAGTATTTCATTCTTAAATTTATATTTATTCGGCAACATATGTGACTTTTTAAGTGACAGAATTATTAATTTAGGATATTAAAAATTTCATCAATTTTTTTGGATGAAAAATTAATCAGTTTTAAACAGATAGGATTATATTAAATTTTTTATTTTAATTTCATAAATAACGTCCGGATTTAATATTGATATCGAACCTACAAACAAATTGGTGGAGGAAGCTTTCATGAATAGAAACAAATTGGTGTTCTAAATTTCAAATTCTATAACTACAAGGGAAATCAATAGAAGCATTTTTTTTCCTTGGATTCATGAATTAGAACTCACTTGCTGCAAGAAAAGATGTCCATATATATATATATATATATATATATATATACATTACTGAAGAGTCTAATACATGTTTGGAAATAGATGATAAAAATACATGTCACACAAATTACTAATGGGCGAAGGTGATGGATAAGAGGCTGAGGGGAAAATCGAACCCAACCCAAAGGTTGAAACTCAATAACTTTCAATTGGCCAAGTACTATCCCCAAATGTCCCAAATATTGATTAAATAATACTCTAATAATTAAGCTTATTCCCCACATGAATTAATAAGAAAAAGAAAGGAAATAATTATTTCTTGACTTCTTGTGGCGTCATACATTGTAACGGCATCCAATGATAACGTTTCAATTGTACTTTTATTTTTATAAGATTTTCCGAATTATCATTGTTTAACACGTGAAAATTTATATGTGACATGTACGAAGTATTATTTTACACATAAAATTTATATAATAAATCCTGAATACTTTTTGGCCTGTGCAGACTCTTTTATCCTTATTAAAATTAATCTATCTTTCTTAATTTTCAGGGGTTAATAAGTCATTATGGGCTCATTTTTAAATCAACGGCTCTTGCAAAGACACATAGACAGACTGATACCTGCTGAGTAATTGCCCAGTAATGCCATGTCATCGACCACGTCACCAATATCTAAGTTTAGAAAACAAATCTATCTATTAATATATCAAAATTGTGAGAAAATCTTCATATATATTTAAAAAGATATAATTCTTTTTATATAAATTATTTTGATTGCATATATAAATCTATCTATTAATATAACAACTTTTTTGATACATGCTTCATATAAATTATATTTTTGGTGACCTATATATAATATTGAATAATATTGTATCAAATAATATTGATAGATATAATATAAATTATTTTCTCATACATATGAATATAAATTATTTTTTATGTATACTTTTTTTATACATATAATTTTGTAAAAAATAATATTATAATATTATTAAATAAATTTAGTTAGATTAAAAATTTATCTCTATAAAATATATAATCATGTATCAATGAAAGGAATATAATTACGATATTTTTTAAAAAAGTATTTCATTCAAAATATATTGAATAACTAAATTTAAGAAATGTTGTGAACTATAAAAATTTAATAAATTTTATATCCTAATTTTTTTACCTGGCTTAATATTGAAATTAAACAATATAAATGAAGTAAATATATGTTTCTAAATTATAGTAAATATATTTATCATATCAAATATTTATAAATATAAAACTATATAATATTAATTATTTGATCAAATATATAATAGTATAGGAGTATTTAAGAAATATTAACATATTATAATATTAATAAATAAATATAATTAGGTTAAAAATATGTGTCTAAAATATAATCCTATATCAATATAAGGAATTTAAAATAATAGATTTCAAATATTTTAAATCAATGACATATTTTAAATATAAATATTTCATTACAAATATGGTGTAAACATTAAATTGACATTAAAAAAATTGATAATATAAAATAATTAATCACTTAAAAATTCCATACCATTTTAGCCAAATTCTACATAATTTTTTTCTTTCTTAAGAAGAAAAGAAAGAAAAGGAAAAAAAGAAGAAAAAAGACTAAAACGTATCATAGTTTAATTGTAAAGCATAATATCCTTAATCCTTATTTATTTCAATATAAATATAAATGTATATGAAATTCAAAGTAAATTTTAATACAATTTTTTATATATAAGTAATTTGTATTGTAAAAGGATATAAGGGGTATTTTAGTATAAATAATTGTGAAGATTTGTGGGAACCATAATTAGTTTTGGATTGTAGCAATATTTTTACCCAAAAGCTCTAATATTTTTTTAAGTGATCATGACGTTCAAACATGATACAAAACATGTGAATATAAACTTTTAATCAAACATATTTACCATTTTATTTTTCACAAAGAATAATCTAAAGTAAACATTTAACATAAATATAAATATACAATACTAAACTTATCATGTTTTCCACTTGCTCTCATTATTTTAGATATGAAAGCGAAACTATTTATATTTAGTTTTTTTAACAGTAAAAATAATTTATTTTATGTTATGTTCATTTGGTTGTGGCTTTGAAGTTTTCTTCAATCCTCTTATTCTCTCATTTATTTCCCTTTTAAATTTTTGTTACATGCATTTCAACCATCATTTTAAGCAAAAGCCTTTTTTTTGGTGAACAAGTCTGAGAAGGCGGGCAAAAATCTATTCTCTTTTATATCCTCATATAAGTTTAATCATTATACGCTCATTTTTAGATCAAATGCTCTTATCATCAAACACGTCATCAACAAAAAAAAAAGAAATAATAAAAATAAACATCAATAAATTCATCTATTCTTTTCTATGTTCCTCTCATCCTCTGTCCTCGCCAAACGATTCGAGGTTTTACTAACTTTACTTCAATGCCAATAGTGACTCGCTTCAAGAGCTCTGTGGATTGCTTGGATAATTCATTTTGGTTGTGCATGCATACTCCCGATTTTTACACTTAGGGTATTATATTGGCATTCCTATCATTGTGTTTGATTTAATGCCCCAAAGAACAACCTCTTAATTTTATCCAGAACAATAAAATCAAAGAATTGAGTGGAACGGATATTCAAAATCTGAGGAACTTTCAACAAAAGATGCAGCTTCACCATTGGAGCCATGCTCGACAAAGTAGCCACATGTTAATAGTGAGTTTCCTTGGAGCATATAAACATAAAATATTGGATAATGTAGTAATTCTAATTTCTACCACCCTCTTGCAGGAACAAAATTTGGACAAAGAAAGGTTAAGCTCTACCAATTGATTGGTCATTATTTGTTGACGCATGGAGCAAACGGGTAAAAAGTTTTCTTAAATGCTAAATTGACTATTTCTTTTACAGCTAAAGGCATTGCATCAGTGTTCACTTCTGTTGTTCCGTCGATTGAATGGCCAAAGATTCAATTGATCACAATGAACAAATTGAGGAGTTGATTTATAAGGTGTGTGCCAAATCTCATTAATGTAATTATTAATTTTCCTTTTATCCTTGGAGAGTTGATGATTGGCATTCACAAATAATTCTCACTAACTATTACAAAAACTATACTATTATTATAAGCATAACTTGAATTGCTCTACCTGGAGTGGCGATAGGAATTAGCCTGTGTTGAGAATTTTTGGTGGCCCTGATGATTGTTTTCACTAAATATCAACTAAAAAACATTTCCGATATGAGATTGTATCATTTAGGAGTGATAATGAATGTTTTGTTGATGGCAGGTGGAGGAGTTGGACAAAAAACTCTATAAGTTGGTTGAGAAAATACTTGGTTTCCACTTTCAACCAAGCAGGCTGAGTTTCGAGTTTATGTAGCTTTAGTTTTGTGGAATCGAATTATTGAATAGATCATGTGAATGTGAATAGGAGAGGAAATTGAATTATTAGAAAATTGTTATATCATTCAAGAAAATTCACATAATGGGAGGAGGGTCGAGGGATAATGGGATGTTAAAATAACTAATTAATAATAAATATGTTTCATTTTAACAATGAAATCCTAAACTCGATTGTTAAATTATAAACTCTATTCCTCCTTAACTTTTAACTTTAGATCTCTAAACTCTAAACTATTACTCAAAGTCATTACAATTTAAAATTATCATTGACTATGAATTCCAAACTGTATACTTCTACGTATTTATTTTGTTCATTCGACTAAAAAAATATATATATTAGTTCTATTCATAATAAGAAAGAAAGCAATACGCCCGTGCGCAACGCGCGGGCCAAAAACGCTAGTATTGATTATTTTAAGTATTTTAATAAATTAAATGCGAATATTTTTTAATATTTAAAAAGCGGGTCATTTGGATCCAACATGCCAAATATACCTACATGGAGCCATGGTGAACAAGTCCAAATGAAATACCACGGGCCCTATGATCCAATGGGAATCAAAACAGGTTGGTAATGGGCCCACCGTACATCATCTTCCCTTTATAAGTAGAGACACTCTTTCATAAATTATGGTTACTCATATACGAAAACCCTATAGTGCCAAAACGCTGCAGAAATTCCAAGGTAACAAAGAAAGGCAGGAAATCATACGATAAAAGGTTCTAGAGTTTTTATGGAGATTTAAGGAAGAGTGATAAAGGCACTTCAAGATCTTCAAGTTTTTAGGAATCAAAGGATTACTAGAAGTCGATCCATGCGAGGACTCCTGAAAAGCAAATCGCCAATCTGATGAAGATCGTAGAACTGATTGCAAAAGAATTTGAATTGCAAGATGTGCGTATGCAAATCCTTAAAAACTGGAAGGCTCAACGACGGCCAAGCACCTGAAACTTTTGACAAATTTCCCACACGAGTATTTTCTAAAATAGAAAATAATATGAATTAATCCCGGGTTTGATTTTTATTTAATGAAACCGATTTATGAAGGCGGAGTTGGGATTAGGGATATATTTATAGGTTGTCACATTTTTTTTTACTCGTGTTAAGAAATTGTGCCCCGAAAGAGCACGGAGTCAAAAATTGCAGTATTTATAGTAAGTACTGGATCGTTCACTGGAGGATGTGCGATGGAAGCAGGGCTCACGTTGTTTTATAAGATTTTCCACTCGGTTACTCGATTCAAGTTTGTGTTTAACTATCATCTACTTGACAGAATTTAAACTAAGCTATGAAAGTGATTAAAAATATTCTAAAAAGCAAATTATAATAATTCTAGAAAGCAATTAAATTTATCTAAGAAAGCAATAAAATTATTCTAAGAAAGCAGATCTAAAATGAGACAGAAGGGACAGGAAGAAAATAATAAAAATTGGACAAGATTCAGATGAAACACAGTTAAACTTCCATTATGTTACACAGATCTTGGTTTGAGATAATCCATCAGTTAGCTAACTCTCATGTTTTCTATACTGTGTTCCCTATAACAGATAGGTACTTACAGTAAGAATTTACATGCTCTTAAGAAAACAAATTCTAAGATACCACAGACTTACAACTGCTCCCGCCAGAGCGTGTCATTTATCTGTGGTGGACAAGCAACACCTGAGACTTCATAGATTGAAATGCCAAGTACTCCCATCATTCTCCCGGTCACACCCAAAGTTTTAAATCAAGCCCTGAACTATTCCATAACTTCATTCCTAGTAACAGTTAGAAGTTCTCTCAATATATCCGAGTGACCTCTATAAATGCATTTAAAAGAAAGCGGTAAAGAAAACATTTAAAATCCTATCACTTGGAGGTTTTAAAAGCATCATACTGGTAGTAAATGAGAGCCCCCAGTCTTAATAACCTGATGCAGATCAGGAATTCCTGGACATCAGTAAACCGCTCGCAGTGTTTACCTACTCCCAGGTGGTTATGAGATACAAACTAATGAAACAAACTAATGAATCATTTTGTTCCGGATGCACTCACTCATGACTCAAAATTAGGCTTTGGCAGAAGATGATAGAAGTTGAAAGAATACTCAACCATATCTTAGAAAGTAGCCAAGGCCTATGTATTGTTCCTCTAGTATTATCTATCACACCTTATCTGAATCCAAGTGGACTCTGATTCAGTGCAATATTTAATATAAGATTTCTAACACACAGTAATTTTGGGAAATAATTGATGTTTGAAAATTATTCCCTAAACAGGTACTAAACTCTCAATTAAAACACAGATCCTTTCAGTCTTGGCGAGACCTAATCGCTGACTCTGCTTCTAATTTCCCAAAATCAACCCCCAATCGAATGTGAATTAGTCATAACAGTGGAATTTATCCCTTACTTAGATCCGGATTTTTTAAAGGAATTTTTGTTGGAAATTTATTGTGAGACATCTGATTTAAATCAAGACTCCTATGTCCAAGGGAATGATCCCAAAATAATTTGACCACATTATCTACATAATATTATCATGCATAAATTTATAAAGAAGTGTAAAATTAAGCTAACCCAAAATATAAGGTGGGTTGATAATGGCCAAAATTGACCATTATTTTCAATCTATTTCCGTGTCTAATACGGACATTTGATCGCATTACGGTCTTATTTAAATAAGAAAGCAGTTGGATTTAGCAGATTTATGCAAGTTTGTATAAATAATAAGCTGGTATTGAGAAATACAAAAATATTGTTATTTTTATTAAATTTATGTTAAAAAAATCCAAAAACATGATAAAAATATTAAAAATCCCACATTTGATAATTATGGTCTAGTAATATTTATTCGGTGGAATACGGGTCCATTAAACGAATCACTAGCCAAATAATCAAGTGGAATAAATATACATATTTATACTATTTTATATTTTGATATATATATTTTTAATTTTTATGTTGACCTCTATTTTTATCTTATTTCCATTTTCTGCTTTAGTTAAGAATTAATTGGTCCACTAATCACTTTTGATTTAAATTAATTGCAGGTGAATTAAGTCAAGTTGGTCCAATTGTTTTAGTCCATTCCAGCCCAGTCCAACATCTCAAAATCTATTTTGGCCCAGTCCAAAACCCCCAAGCCCACCAACAAAATTAGCCCAAACCTAACTCAACCCTAAACCTAACCCTGCACCTAACCCTGCTTCCGCCGCCGCCGCCGCCGCCGGCGGCTGGCCGGCGAAGCCCCCTTCCACCAGTCCAGAATTCGAGCCTCCGCCTCCAAATTCGCAACCACCAGCGCTCATTCCTCCGCCTTGCCGCCACCATTCCCAACTCCCTCTCCGGCCACTCACCTCCGGCCGACCACCGCCATCCCTTCATCCAACAAGCGCGGCTCAGCCACCACATCTCCATCCACTTCCGACCACCACAACCAACAAAACCCCCAAAATTAAATCAAATCCGACCACTCACCACAACAAAATCAGCTCCGGCAGCCCCCTCCGGCAACATCATCATCTTCCCGTCGCCACCACTGCTCCACTCGAGTCTCCCTCCGTCTCCGACCAAAGCAGCCCCTTGCTGCCGCCGCCTTCTCGGATCCGCCACCAACACCCCTCGCCGCCGCTCGCCCTCAACACCAACCAACACCACCGCGAATCGGCCTCCTCCACTGTTCGCGAGCGCCACCGCCGCCTGCCGCCCTCATTAGCAAGGAAAATGGGAGCTAAAACATAATGATGAGGTGCGGTGTGTTTTTAAAAGAAATGGAGGAAGAGAAAGAACGAAGAAGAAGAAAGAATGGAAGACAAGAAAATCTGGAATGAAAGAAAGAAGAAGAAGAATGAACGAGAGTAATGGAGGAAAGAGAGTGAAGAAAATTAAACAGGAAAGAGAAAAAAAAATAAAAGAGGAATAAAGAAAGCTTACGACGCTAAAGAATACGCACTACGGCGCTATACTGCGCTAAAAAAGCAGCTACGACGCTATACAAAAGAGCTACAATGCTGAAACCAAGCACTACGACGCTATACAAAAGAGCTACGATGCTAGTGTAGCGTCGTAAATGGGGATAGCGTCGTCAGTTCAAATTTAAATTTTCCCATGTGCCCAATTGCATAAGCAGTCCTTGGACCTCAAGTCCCACAAGTGGAAAACTCCTTGTCTTTTCCTTCCGGACCTGCGCTCCCGTCCCTTGCTATGGAAATCTCGAACAAGCCCAAGGCCCATTAGACTTAGGGTTTCCTAGCTTTAAATAGCTGTTTTGCTCTCTTCTACAGTAGCCTACACACTTTAAAAATTTATTTTGCTGCTCTTAGAGAGAGCAGTTTGGCTTCTAGTTTAGAGTAGGTAGTTTAATTTTATTTTATGTAATGTAGTTTCATTTATAGCATTAGTTTAATTTTCTTGTTCTTAGTTTGTAAGTGGATTATTAGATGTAGTTAGCCACTCTTTACATTCTTTACAGTTTTTTTTTAGAATAGATTTATGGTTTTGGAACATTCAACTAATGGGTGTGTTTGAACCAATTCTTAGTTTTTGATGTTATAAGAAAATGTTCCCAAAAAAAATATGCTATGGAGTTATTCCATAAATTTATTGCTTTATTTTGCACTTTTGGTCATTTGACCATGTTTTCTTTGTTTTAATTAGATTTTATTGCTTTCCCTATTTAATAAATGCTCAAACACTTGACATTCATCCATTTGAGGGTTTATTAGTTTAGGTTTTGTTTAGATTTTAGTTTCTAGCTTTGTTTTAGTTTAATTTATTTAGTTCAGTAGTTGTCTTATCTTTTTTATTTATTTTATTTTATTTTTATTTTTATTTTTGATGTTGTTTTCCTTTTCTTTAATTTTAGGATTAGTATAGTAAATCTAAAAGTGGATGATATTTTTGTGTTTGAGCATATTTAAAAACTAAAATAGGGTTTTGCAATCGCATAGATTGCATTACCCGACCAACTATTTTAGGGTTTGCAATCGCAGAGATTGCATCACCCGAACAACAACATTCTGGGCTAGCTACGACGCTAACCGCCCTACGGCGCTATCCTTGGATAGCGTCGTCGGTAGAGGTGTCAATGTGGGCCGAGCCCGTTGGGCCAGCCCGCCCCGCAAGGCAAAATATGCGGGGCGGGCTTAAGAATTTAAGGCCCGTTTAGATGCGGGCCTAAACGGGCTTAGCCCGCGGCGGGGCGGGCTTTTGCGGGTTGGGCCCGCAGCGGGGCGGGCCGGCCCGCGGGCTTTGCCCCTGTTTTTTTTTTTTTTTTACATTTAACTAGATTTTGAATATTGATTAATTTATTTGGTAAATTATTCAATGTCTAACACTAACTCATTAAGTCATCAAACATAAATCAAATTTTAGTTACACATTAAATTTCAAATTGTTATACAAATAGTCGATATCTTCTAATATTTCTTCGCTTCTTTATATTATTTATATTAGTTTTTTAAGTATAAATTCCTTTTTATTTTATTTATTAAAAATTATGAATACTTGTAAATTGTTACAGTTTGATTGTTAATTATCTTACTTTTAAAATATAAAATCACTGCTAAAACAGATTAACCTCCTAAAGACTTCGACCGTCAGACACAATATTTTTATCAACCCAGTCATTAATTATAATTTTTTTTGTCTTTTCCAATACTATATTTTTAAAATATAATACACCTATTTAATATTAGAAATTAGAATAAATTCAGTTTTAAAGAATTATTCAACAAACATACTATTAAAGTAAATAATTATGCCAAAAAATACACACTTTAACTATTTATAATTTTAATTTCATTTATAAATCTTTATATCTTGTTTTTAGTTTATATAATAAAAAAATATTCACAATTTTATGTTTTTAACATTAAAAAATAAATTTAATAATATTTTTCTTAAAAGCCCGCGGGCCGGCCCGCAAAACCCGTAGCCCGCGTGTGGGGCGGGTCGGGCCTAGGCATTTTGAGCCCGCCCCGTTCAAGCCCGCAAAAATGTGTGGGCCCGCGCGGGCCGGCCCGTTTCGCCCCGCGGGCCCGTTTCGACACCTCTAGTCGTAGGTGAGGTTTAGCGCCGTAGTCATCCAGACTTAAACAAAAAAATTGCCTTACGGCGCTAGACCAACGACGCTATCCTTGGATAGCGTCGTAGGACCCCAAAATACTTCATTTCTCATAAAAACCCACCTACGGCGCTATCCTCACGACGCTATCCTAGGATAGCGCCGTCATTTAATGTCTAGCGCCGTAGCATCTCCCCCTTTTCCAAAAACTTCTTTCTTCCCCAAATTTCTCAAACCACCTACGACGCTACACCTACGACGCTATCCTAGTATAGCGCCGTAGTTTAGTGTATAGCATCGTACACACCCCTTTAACCCCAAAAATTTCACATCTCTTTCACCAAACCATGACGACGCTATCCTAGGATAGCGTCGTAAAATCTTTCTAGCGTCGTAATTGGCATTTTTTTGCCAAATTTTCCATTTCTCCATTTTCCTCACTTAATTAATTGAACCTTTGTATTAATATTTTGAGGTTGAAATCCAATGATCTCAACCCATGATTAATTTAATATGGAGAACTTTGTTCAATTTCCATTAAAAGACTTTTCTACAAAATTAAACTCTAATGATCTAAGTATATAATCTGGACTTTAATTAAATAATTAATTATGGAATGAGAGATTATTTAGACCATAAAGAGTGATTATGGATTTAATTCCATACCCTTGCATGAGAAACCAATGTCTCTCATACAAGATGACCCAAAAATATTTTCTTTTATTTATTTTGTCTTTACCCGTGTTGTGTGAAACAGCTAGTAAGAGATATGACAGACTAATGTTGGCGGGTATTCCCACACGGATAAACTAGCTCGTGGTCTGTATATTAATTACTAGATGTTATTTTGCATGGTCCGGATAGTGGTCGGTGGAAGCCTTGGCGGTTCGTCCATCCGGGATTATAATACCTGCTCAGCTGACTCCTATCCGGATACAGTTTTCTTTTCTTTATTTTAATTTCAAACCCAAATCTGAAGCTGTAGTAATATTAGATGATATATGCCAATGTCATCTAATAATTATTGCAGTAATAGAACATGTAGGTTTTCATCCAAATTCACAGATAGTGGAGTCTAAGATGATGGCGGCAACTGTCATTTAGGGCATTCCACTGTCTAAAAATCATCTCACCTTAATAATTAGGGAACTGGACCACAGATAACTGCAATCCAATTAACCCTAATTATTTTGTCATCTCTTTAGCCAAAATTCTTCTCATCTCCGGCTATTTCATCTTTGTGTTCCAACTTCTGTCTAAACCCACCTTATATTTTGGGTTATTTAATTTTACACTTCTTTATAAAATTATGCATGATATTATTATGTAAATATTGTGGTCAATATTATTTTGGGATCCTTCCCTTGGACATAGAAGTCTTGATTTTTAATCAGATGATTCATAATAAATTTCCAACAAAAATTCATTTATAAAATCCGGATCTACGTAAGGGATAAATTCCTCAGCTATGACTAATTCATATCCGACTGGGGGTTGATTTTGGGAAATTAGAAGCAGAGTCAGCGATTAGGTCTCACCTAGACCGAAAGGATCTGTATTTTAATTAAGAGTCTAGTACCTGTTTAGGGAATGGTTTTCAAATATCAATTATTTTCCAAAATTGCTGTATGTTGGAAATCTTATATTAAATATTGCACTGACTCGGAGTCCACTTGGATTCAGATGAGGTGTAATAGATAATACTAGAAGAACAACATGTGGGCCTTGGTTATTTTCTAAGGTAGGGTTGAGTTCCTTTCAACTGCTATCCTCTTCTGCCAAAGTCTATTCTTGAGTCCTGAGTGAGTGCATATGGAATGAACTAATTCATTAGTTTATTTCATTAGTTTGTATCTCATAACCACCCGACGGGAAGTGAACACTGCGAGCGGTTCACCGAGAATAGGGAATTCTTGATTCACATCCGGTCATTCTGACTGGGGCTTTCTTTTACTACCAGGGTCAGACTTTCAAAAACCTCCGAGTAGGATTTTAAATGCTTTCTTTACCACTTTCTTTTAACTGCTTTCTTTAGAGGTCACTCGGTTGTATTGAGAGTTGCGTAACTGCTACTAGGACTGATAGTTAAGGGATAGTTCAGGGCTTGATTAGAATCTTTGGGTATGACATGGGAGAATGATAGCAGGGGCAGTTGTATATCTGTGGTATCTTGGATTTTGTTGTCTTAAGGCATGTAAATCCTTACTGTAAGTACCTGTCTGTTAAAGGGAACATGGTATAGGAAGCATGAGAGTTAGCTATCTGAAAGGATTATCCCAAGCTAAGATCTGTGTAACAAAATGGAAGTTTAATTGTGTTTCATCTGAATCTTGTCCAATCTTTATTATCTTCTTCCTGTCCATTCTGTCTCATTTTAAATCTGCTTTCTTAGAATAATCTTAACCGCTTTCTTAGATTAACTTTATTGCTTTCTTAGATTAATTTAATTCGCTTTCTAGAGTAATTTTATCTGATTTATTTTAATTGCTTTCATAGCTTAGTTTAAATTCTGTCAAGTAGATTATAGTCGAAACACAAACTTGAATCGAGTAACCGAGTGGAAAATCTTAATAAACGACGTGGGCCCTGCTTCCATCGCACATCCTCCAGTGAACGATCCGGTACTTACTATAAATACTGCAATTTTTTACTCCGTGCGCTTTCAGGGGCACAGTTTCTTAACACGGGTAAATAAAAACGTGACAACCTATAAATATATCCCTAATCCCAATTCCATCTTCATAATTTGGTTTCATTAAATGAAATTGAAAACCGGGATTATTGTCTTTCAGAAAATACTCATATAGTGGGAAATTGTCAAAAGTTTCATGGCCGGGGATTTTCATCGCGCCGTTTGAAATCAAAGTTTCCCACATGAGTAATAAAAAGTGAAATATATCCTTAAACCCCTTCCCATAAATCATAACTCTTTTCATTTAATAAATTCAAACTTGGGATATTTTTAGAAAAAGCTCGTGTTGACGAAATTTGTCAAAAGTTTCATGGGTTTAGACAGAATGTGATACACAAAGATGAAATAGCCTGAGATGAGAGGAGTTCGAAAGAACATTTTATTTGGCTAAAAAGATGACAAAAATAATCAGGATAATCCGGACTGCAAACATCTGCTATCTAGGTCCTAACTATTCCAGGTGGGATGATTTTTAGACAGTGGAATGCCTTAAATGACAATTGCTGCCGTCATCTTAAACTCCACTATCTGTGAACTGGATAAAAACCCACATGTACTATCATTGCAATAATTATTAGATAATATTGGCATATATCATCTAACATTACTACAGCTCCAGATTCAGGTTTGAAATTAAAATAAGGAAAAATAAAACTGTATTTGGACAGATACTGACTGAGTGGCTACTTCATTTCCTGGTGAGAGGACCGTTCGCCTGACCTCGTCAGTCACTATCCAAACCATGCAAAATAACAAATAGTAATTAATACACAGAATACGGGATACTTTTTTTTTTCGGTAAATGGACCGTTCGCCGACATTATTCTGTGATATTTTTCACTACTCGTTTCACACAACACAGGTAAAGATAAAAATAAAATAAAGAAAATATTTTTGGGATTAAAAGAAAAATAATCTTGTATGAGAGACATTGGTTTCTCATCCAAGGTTATGGAATTAAATCCATAATTACTCTTTATGTCTTAAACAATCTTTCATTCCATAATTAATTATAGTCCGGATTATATTTAAAACACAAGAGTTTAATTTTATTTTAATTTTGTAGAAAAATCTTTTAATGAAATTGAACAAAAATTTCTATACCAATTTAATCTTTGGTTAAGATCATTGGACTTCAAACTTAGAATATTGATATAGAGGTTCAATTAATTAAGTGTGAAAATGGAGAATGAAAATTTTGACAGCATAACGCATTATGTTGCAATCTGGGGTATTGCGTCTTAATCCGTGGGATTAGGACGAGAATGATGTAATATAATGGTGAGTTAAAGATAATAAAAAGGAAATGACCTAACTAAAACAAGAAAAAAAAAAAATGATCAAGTGACCAAAAAATGTGAGATAAAGCCAAACAGTAAACTACCCATGGAATAAATTTCATAACATATTTTTATGAGACTTTTTCTTGCATTTCAACAAAACCAAAACAAGATTCAAACACACCCATTGATTAGGTGTTTTAAACCCAAAATTACACTAAAAAACTGGAAATAATATAATATAAAAACATGGCTACACTAAACTGTTACAAAATATAAATTAAAACTAGCTAAAATCTACCTCTGCAAGTAAACTATCTATCTAAACTAATTTGGAGAGCACTATGTGTGCCTCCAAGACAGAATAATATTTTTTTTTGAACAGATGCGGCTGAAGAAGGGAGCAGCGGCGAAGGGGATGGAGATGGATGGCCGGAATTGGTGAGAGACAGGTGATGGAGAAAGGGGATCTCGCCGGAAATATTTGGGGATTTTCTATTTCTTGGTCCGCGAACAGATCTCGAAATGGTGAGGGCGGCGAGGTTGAGAGCGAATCTGGCATCGGTTGCGGCCTTGGCTTGATGGTGGAGAAGGCAGCGGCGGCACTGGAAGTTGGAGATGAAGGGGTCTTGGCCGGAAGGAGCTGCCGGAGAAGAAAGCAGCGAAGTGTTGAGGATGGAGGTTGGAGAAGGAACGGCGCCGGTGAGCTTCTGTCCGCCGTCGATTGGAGGTGGAGATGGGGGTTGTCGCCGGAGGATGACGGAGATGGTGACTGGAATTCCTGCTACTGTTGCCGATTGTTCAATTGAGAAAGATGAATTCAATTTGGGGCGGGCCCCACCTGCACTACATTAATTTGATCAATTCATTTCATTTCCTTATCTTGAATTTTTTTTTTTTTCATTTGTTTTCTCTCTCTTTTATTTTTAAATAAAAATATATAAGCAAAATAAATCCTACTTAGTATGTAACTATATATAAATATAGATATTTCTTCCAATTGATTATTTGGCTTGTGTTCCGTTTAATGGACCCGTGTTTCATCGAACAGATACCACCAAATCATAATTTATCAAGTGTGGGATTTTTTATATTTTATCATGTTTTTGGATTTTTTAACACAAATTTAATTGAAAGAACAATATTTTTGTGTTTTTCAATACCATCTTATTATAATTACAAACTTGCAAATATATGCAAAATTCAATTGCTTTCTTATTTAAATAAGACCGGAATGCGATCAAATGTCCATGTTTAGACACGGAAATAGATTGTAAATAATGGTCAATTTTGGCCATTATCAGCAGCGAACAAGCCAATGGAGATCCACAGGAGTCGGAGAAGTGCTTCGACAAAAGGGAAAGACAACCGCCGACATCCAAATTGCCCCTAACGACCTCATCTCTGCTGATAAACTGAGAGAGTTCAATTCATCATAGGAACAATGAAGGAAAAAATCTCGGTAGGCTCAAAATCCTCCTTGATGTATTTCAAGCCATATACTGCTCATATTGACTCACTAAGGATGTTGGCTGTCTATCAACCACCAAAGTTCCAACTATTTGATGGCAAAGGGAACCCCAAACAACATATTGCCCATTTCGTGAAGACATGCAATGAAGCGGGTACATTTGGAGATCACCTCGTCAAACAATTCGTTCGCTCATTAAAGGAAAATGCGTTCGACTGGTATATTGATTTGAGCCCGACAGCATCGACTACTGGAACCAACTTGAGCAAGAATTTCTAAATCGCTTTTACAGCACCCGGCGCACCATTAGCATGATAGATTTACAGAATACGCAACAATCAAACGATGAGTCAGTGATTGACTTCATCAACTGCTGGAGAAGCCTAAGCCTCAACTGCGAAGATCACTTGTCTGAGACTTCGGCAAGAGATGTGCATTCAAGCCATGCAATGGAGTCTCCAGTACATCATACAAGGCATTCATCCCTGAACATTCGAGGAGCATGCGTTTGCATGTCCCCAACATGGAGCTAATGGTCCGCCCATTCAGCAAACTCATACAAACAACCGAGTCAATTGGGAAGAGTGGCAAACCCGAGTAAAAGCCACCAACAAAGGAAGCCATGGCAACAAGCACCACTTTCGTGAAAGTATGTGGGAAGGATCCGGTGACAAGCGACAAGCCCAAGCCACCACAATCTCAACGTCAAAAGCCGTCGTTGGAAGATAGACAAGCTAAGACGTGTCCATTCCTTGATTCTGACTTACCGGGCATCTTTGATGACTTAATGAAAGAAAACCTCATCAAGCCAACTGAAACACTGTATTGCAAATACCACCGCCTGGTGAGCCACATGATCCAATTGTTTCATCTTCAAAGAACGGTCATGGATCTCATTCAACAAGGCAAAATCACATTTGCAGACAAAACTGAAAACGCCAACACCGTCTTTATCCAAGTTCGCTCAATCGAGATTAACATTCTAGAGAAATCTACAGCATGTAACACTGCCTTCGAAGTTCGGAGTACATCGCCTCAAAACCAAACTAAACAACGGAAGAACACTCATACCTCAATGAATGCATGCCATGTTCAGTGACGATGACATGCCAATGGAGCTGGAAATTTTAAAAACTCACAACCGACCGTTGTTCGTCATCGGATACATGGACAATAAGCAAGTAAATCAAATTCTGATAGACGGAGTCTTCGCCGTTAACATCATGCCCTTCCCGGAATGAGTTAGGCTTTCCAGTTGAAGAGTTGTTAAACAACAAGATGTTGATCAAGGCTTCAACCTGCAGGGAGGGCAAAAATCCCTTGGTGCAGTCGGAGTCCATTTGCAAATTGATGAAATGGTTGCAAGGACGTAATTCCATGCAAGCACATCATACAACATGCTTCTTGGACGAACATGGATCCATGTAAACGGTGTTTTCCCTTCTACATGGCACCAATACTTCAAGTATGTGCGCAACGCCGTTGTCAAGAGGGTTATTGAAACTTTTGACGAGCTCCGCCAACACGAGTAATTTTCTGAAAATTCATTCACTGGTTTATTGCTTAAGGAGGAAACTGTGATTTCAAATGATGCCTCAAGAGTCCCCGGCAACGGCGCCATGAAACTTTTGCTCAAGTTCCATTTTGCTACTGGGGGGTTGAAGAACCGTCTAAATACAATTTCCAAGTTCGGATTTATTAAATGAAAAGAGTTATGATTGAGGGAAGGGGTTTAAGGATACATTAAGATTTCCCCTTTTTTATTACTCCCGTGGGGTTCAAATGGCGCTATGGTCCTTCCAGTCATGAAACTTTTGACAAATATCACGGTGCAACAGGGATGGACCTTCAGTCTGTCACCCTGAAAGTTCCTGATATCAGCACCATGATGTTTCTCTTAATTTCATGTCAAGAAGATACCTGCCATGAAATTCTTGAACATCTTCCCACTGTATGAGTATTTTCTCAAAATAATGATTTTATTTACTCGTGTCAAGAAGCTGTGCTCCCGAAAGCGCACGGGTCAAAAATTGCAGTAATTTATAGTAAGTACCGGATCGTTCACTGGAGGATGTGCGATGGAAGCAGGGCCCACGTCGTTTACTAAGATTTTCCACTCGGTTACTCGTTTCAAGTTTTGCAAGGGTTTCTAACAACTACTTGACATAATTTAAACCAGATCATGAAAGCAGTAAAAATTATTCTACAAAGCATGGTAAATTAGGTCGAAGAAAGCAATTAAATCTATACTATGAAAGCAATATAAAATTATGCTACACTATCTAGAAAGCAGATTTAAATATGACAGAAGGGACAGGGAAGAAATAACAAAGATTGGACAAGATTCAGATGAAACACAATTAAACTTCCATTTTTAATACACAGATCTTAGCTTGGGATAATCCTCTAGTTAGCTAACTCTCATGCTTTCTACACCATGTTCCCTTTAACAGACAGGTACTTATGGTGAGAATTTACATGCTCTTAAGATAGCAATTTCTAAGATACCATAAACTCTTAACTCCCCTTGCAATGCCTTGCAAAAGTATGTTAATTATTTACGGTGGACGAGCAACACCTGTCAAATCATTAGTTGACATGCCAAGTACTGCTATCAATCCCCCATGTCACACCCAAAGTTTCAAATCAAGCCCCAAACCTTTCCATAACTCTCAAACCTTTTAACAGATGGACAGCCCCTAATTCTTCCGAGTGACCTCTATGAAAGCATTTTAAAGAAAAGCAGTAAAGAAAGCTGTAAAGAAAGCATTTAAATCTATCACTCGGAATCGTTAAAAACGTCTCTTTCCGTTAGTATAAAAGAGCCCCTGGTCTTGGTGACCAGATGCAGATCAAGAACCCCCGAGATATCAATAAGCCACAGGGCTTACAACATCTGGGTAGTTATGAGATACAAACTAAATGAAACAGATCCATAAATGAACCTATTCCGGATGTACTCACTCAAGACTCAATTCTAGACTTTGGCAGAAGAAGATGGTAGTCGAAGGAATACTCGACCTTACCTTATAAATTCACCAAGGCCTATATGTTGTTCCTCTAGTATTATTTATCACATCTCATCTACACCCAAGTGGATGTTGACTTAATGCGGTATCTAATATCAGATTTCCAACACACAGCAATTTTGAGAAGCAAATGAATATTTGAAAATCATTCCCTAAACAGGTACTAGACTCTCAATCAAAGCACAGATCCTTTCAGTCTATATGAGACCTAATCGCTGACTCTGCTTCTAAGCTCTCAAAATCAACCCCCAGTGGAATATGAATTAGTCATAACTGTTGAATTTATCCCTTACTCAGATCCGGATTTTATAAAGGAATTTTTTTGTTGGAAATTTATTATGCAGCATTTGATTCAAATCAAGACTTCTGTGTCCAAGGGGAAGGATCCCCAAAATAGCAATAAGACCAGAACATCTACATAATAGTATCATGCATACAAGTATATGAAAAGGAAAATAAAACACCCCAAAATATATGGTAGGGTTAGACAGAATGCGATACACAAAGATGAATTAGCCTGAGATGAGAAGAAATCGGCTAAAAAGAGTGCCAGAGATAGTTGGGGTTTTCCGGACTGCAAACATCTGCTGTCCGGTTCCCAATTATCCCAGATGACTGATTTTAGACAGAAAGAATTCCAAACGACGGTGACCGCCGTCATTCAGTTTTCTTTTGTCTGTGAGTGAAAGAAAAATCCACATATTTCTTGCTGTAATATTTCTCAACTGATGTTGGTCGACATCAGTTGATACTATTGCAACTTGAATTCAGGTTGAGAAATTAAGATAAGGAAAATTAAAACTGTATCTGATTATGAATTGGCTGAGTGACTAATCGAAACTCTTGTGAAGAGAACGCTCGCCGAAGCTTCCACCAACCACTAACCAGACCATGCAAAATAGCAGATAATGATTGACACACAGAAGATGGGTTAATCGATATCCCTGTGAAGGGACCTTTCACCAACATTAATCTGTGGTGTTTCTCATTATCCGTTCATACACACGATGAAGGAGAAAATATGAAAATAAGAAAATGTTTTTGGTATTGTGTGGATGTTAAGCACACAATAAGTGGACACTAATGGGTTGAAATGTGTAATGGATAGAAATCAGATGAATTGGGCCTAGGCCCAATATACCCATGCAACTTACACAAATCATGAAAGAAAATATTTTTGGAGTTTTCAAAGTAGAAGGGATAGTTCAATTCGAATTATTTGGGGTAATTCGAATTGAGAATGCATGAAGGATGAAGTATGATCTTACCCAACTAATCCTTGCAAAGAAATGAGATATCATCTAATTCGAATTGTTGATCAATTCGAATTAATTCGAATTGGACAACTCGAATTGATGAAATCCTTTCCTTGCTCAAAATTGACTAAGGCATATACCTCAAGGGGAAGGTGAATTCGAATTGTCCAGCAATTCGAATTAATTCGAATTGGACAATTCGAATTGGTAAGAGAATAAAAAAATAAACTAAGGCATGAAGGGATGGCAATGGATACAATGGGGCTTTCAAGCCAATTCGAATTGTTGGTCAATTCGAATTAATTCGAATTGGATAATTCGAATTGGTGAGAAACCACATGAAGAGAACAATTTTTGGTGTGCAATTCGAATTCTTGGGCAATTCGAATTAATTCGAATTGCCTCAATTCGAATTACACAATTTTCAAACAACAACAATTTTTTTGTTCTCACTAGTATGGGTTAGGTAAACACTGTACTGTAATGATGGGTTTAGATTTACTAAATCCCTCATCTCACATCAATGTCATTTCACAGCCACCCTAGTGAGATTTTCAAGAAAATAAACAAATACATGTCTAGTGGGTATTGGCCAGATTCAAACCCTATTTCTACAAACAAAGGATCAAAGATCAAAGAGCCTAAAACATCTAGTTATCTAAGAACATCTTGAATAAACTAAGAACACTCAAGTTATCTAAGGTAACATGAAATAAGATTAAGGCAGGAATAAAACTTAAATAAAAATTAAAACAAACCTTAAAAACATCTAAAACCTAAGAACACTTATTTGAAGCTCTAAGGCACTAAATCAAGCCAAGAATCCACCAAACATGCATTTATTAAGTTTGAATGTCAACTAGGACATAATAAATGTAACCTAGTTGAAACAAACAAACATACAAAGCATTTATTTTTAAGGAAAGCATTAAATAGTGCCAAGACACATGAAGAAAACCATTTCTGGAAATTTTCCTTGTATTGACACTTTGAAAGCAAAATAAAGAACCCAAAACCATCATTAGCTTGAAAGTAGGGTTTATTCTAACTAGAAAGCATGTAAAAATATGGAAAATGGCTACTCTAAGGGTTAAACAAACTGCTTCTATACTAAACTAAGATTAAAGCATGTAAAGATCATACTACTTGCAAGAAAAATAAACTAAACTAAACTAAACTAAACTACCTACCTAACCCTTAAGGGATGTGGAACCTCCTGCTGTTCTTTTTGTCCCAAGCTGCTCTTTGGCTAAAATTCTTGATCTCTTTATTCTGTTGCGGAAGGTCTGCTTTTATAGACAATCTTCAAAACCCTAGGCCCACCAGTGTTGTGTCCATGCTCCACAGCTTCATTTGGATGAATTTTGGGTGAAGTTCGAATTATCTCAACCAATTCGAATTAATTCGAATTGTGAGATCTCTTCCTTGAGCTGGGATTTGAGGCCTTCAGTAGTCAATTCGAATTGTTGTGATAATTCGAATTGGTCTTTTCTCGAATTGGATGAGGGTTTCTGCTTGGCTTCCTTGCACTTGTTGGCAGTTCGAATTGTTTGTGCCAATTCGAATTAATTCGAACTTGGACAATTCGAATTGCATCTTCTTCTTGCCTTTGGGTTTCTTCTCTCTTCATTCCCTAATTCGAATTAATTCGAACTTGAATAATTCGAATTAGACTTCTGCATCCCTTCCAACACTTAACCAATTCTTTGCTCCCTTTGGCAATTCGAATTGTTGTGCAATTCGAATTAATTCGAATTGCACACAATTCGAATTAATTCGAATTGCACACAATTCGAATTGTGCTTCAACACTTAACCAAATTTCAGTTGTGGGATTTTCAATCTTTTTCCCATCTTTTTGGATTTTTGTGGGCTTTTTATTCTTTTGCCCATCTTTTCATTCCTTTTTCTTTTCTTTTTCCTTTTTTCATGTTTTTGGATTTTTCTAACACAAATACAATTAAAATTGCATATTTTGTGTCTTTTTGTTACCGGCTCGATGTTTTTACAAACTCGCATTAATCTGTCAAATTCAACTGCTTTCTTATTGAAATAAGATGGAATCACGATCAAAATGTCCGTCTCAGACACGGAAATGGATTGGAAATAATGGACAATTTTGGCCATTATCAACATCCTCACATTTAATACTGATCGTCCCCGAGCAGTCAGAGTCAGTGCTCCTAGGAGCTTGGACTCTGCATATTCAATCCATTTGCGTGGCCTCAGAAATTTTATTCTTTTTATATTGGGATAAGACAATCAAAATTACAAGTATTAAACTCTCTTGGTTGCAGTGTTTAATGGAATGATACTCCTCACTTGAGTGAACATACAAATCAATCATTATTGTTAATTCTTCTTGAATATGTGTTTAGAAAATCACATTGGCTTAATTCTTGAATTTAGGCATGACATGAATCATTAATCAATCAAAGCAGAGCCTCACATATAGTAGAATCGGAAAGTTCACTCACTCTCAAGATTGGCTTTTATCATCAACGCTCAAGATCAAATTCAATTAAATTCTCCCATAAGCTTGCAACTGGACCAACTCGCCACCGGCTCATTTCTTCAAATCGAGATCCCGAGGTCTTATTCAGGGTTATAACGGGGCATACGGTTGTAACATTTGGTAGGAAAAGGAATTATTGGGCTAAAAAGTGACATGACACCATTCCACCATAACTTGGCATGTTGCAGAATCTATGATCATCATTATTTCTATCTTTTGTTTTTCTTTCTTTTTCTATTGCATGACATTAGACTTTGTCTAATTTGCTTTGTCAATTGCAATTTATTCTTGCTGAATGGATCTCAACTTTTTTTTTTTTTGAATCGGTTTATAGCACACCGATTAATACATATTTGATGATCAGAATTTACAATGCCTTGATGGGATGGTTCATGTACACTTGGGTTTGATTTTCTTGGTCTTTTTGTAAGGCTAGGAGTAATATAGTGGCTTCAAAGAAAAATTAGGTTTAAAGGCTCAGATTGGTTGATCCTAAAGGGGAAAATGTTTTTGGGTTTGGAATTCAAACGAAAGCCAAAATTTTTGGGTTTTTCTAAGTGCCTCGATCATTTGCTCGATTTCGGGAATATGGCATGGTCTTGAATCGGTCCCAATTGCAAGTTCTAGTGCCCTTTAATCGAATTGATTCACACAATCAAAGAAGTATTGAGTGAAAATGACTCGGCTCAGATCTCACAAGGGACGGTTTGATCATGTCATACATTTATTCTCAAATTTAACCTTTGAAAAATTCTCACAACTTATTCAATCAAATTCTCAACATGAAAGTTTGTTAGTCTTTCTAGTGATCATATCATTGGATTTTTATAGCTCAAAACTTCAAGAATTTATGTCATGCATATTTTTAATTGTTTTATCCCAATGTAATAGTCTGAAAATTTTGTCATTAGCCTAAATTCAATATGTGAATTTAGGTGACAGATTTTATGCTTGTTTTATGCCGGTTTGTTTAATTGAAAGCAGTAAAAAGACACTGTGAACATGCAAGCATGTCACAGCTTGTTTTTGGCGTGACAGTCACTTATTCATCTTGGACTGCCACACATCTTTTTCGAATAACGGAGAACTCAAGACGAAATTCTCTTGTGGAAAGCAGTAAATGTACGACTGCCCAAAATACGTCGTACACCCATCAAAACAAACAAATTCAAGGTTCGTTATACAGACACGACCTTAATCACAGCCAAACATCAATACAGACAAAGCTGTACACTTGGATAGGTTAGCGTCAGGGATTAGTCAAAAGACTACCCCAACCATAGTCCCAGTCAGTCCAGTCAAAAGTGAATCTATACAGATTCAGTCATCCTTCCCCTCTATCCTTGGAAGAAAATTCTGCTCCAATGGACGAAGTTTGTTAGGCTGCAGGGCAAACAGTAATCTCCCTCGTCATCCTGGTTCTCCAGCACTCTTTGGCAGTAGCCTCTGGGTCCTTGGTCAATGAACAAATCAGGAGTCTCCAGGCTTTCCATCAACCATGCAAAGACGCGGTTGCCCACATATGCCATGATTGATTCGTCTGTCACCATTTTGTCGATAATTGGTATTCCCTGCTGGACCTGTTCATTGTCCAGCTTGCTCAGCAGCATGAATCCCCTGACAAAGATTGAGGCCTTGTGGTTGTCCTCAATCCCTTCCTATAGCAGCTCACACGCCAGAGTCTCGTTTCCTGCTCCGAATGCCTGCAGGGCTGGGATGAGTTTCAGGTTGTAATTGCCAGCTTCCTCACATTTGGCCATGAGTGCTTGCTTTTGCAGTTCCATCCTCTGTTCCCACATCTTGACGATGGTGGTTTCCAGTTCACACCTTCTATAGACAATGGGAAGGTCAGCTGCATCCCTGAGCTTGGTGCACACTTCTCTGACCCTCCATACTTTCTTGATGCAATCCTCTCCGATGCGGGAGAGGATTTCTCCTAGGAGCTCCACTGGCAGATCCAGTAGTTGGGTTTCTTCCTCGTGATTTTCGTTTGGGGCTAGGGGAATGATGTCTCTGAAAAGACATGGAGAGATGATTAGGTCTGAGACCCTCAGCCTAATACCTTCAGCCACTTCAAAGTACAGTTCACTTTCTAGCACCTGTCTCACTTGAGGCACACTATGAAAGTCCAAGGGGTCAGATTATCAAATCTACTCTTATTTCAGCAAAAACAAGGAAAGCAAGAGAGATAAGGATCTTGGATCCTTAAAGATTTTTCTTAGACTATAAATAGTCTAAGATGTTTTTGCGTGGTCAAAGGACCAAAAAGAGAAAATTTCGTAGGTTATTGAGCCTACGAAGGGATTTGATTTTTATCACTTAAAAAGTGATTTAAATCATGTGAGATAGGGGAGATGAGAGATCAATGATGAAAATCGAATGCAAGTGATAGATTACGCAATTACTAGTATGTACAATGGACCATGACAAAAAATAAGAAATAAAAATACAAGTAGACATGCATACATACAAAAGGCGATTTTTGGATTTTTATGAAAAGTGTTGACTTGTTTATTTAATGAAATTGGGGATGTGAGTGGTCCCCCATTTGGATTTTGTTTTGGAAAGTGGGTTTTTAAGGAATAAAACAAAACATTCCTTACAAGTATTCCCCACTTGTCCCAAGTTGACAAAGATCAAACACTTAAACAAAGGAAAACTCTGAAAATTTGTCTTTTTACACATAAATGCCATGCCAAAAGTGTTGGAAAAATTTTGGCATGGTTTCGTCTGTACCATGTGTCCCGAATGTGCAAAAATCAACTTCTAGAGTTGAGTTTGCAAAATGTGGGCAACATGTACCCGACAAAAGCATTTATTACCAAAATATTCATAAAATATTATACATGCAAACATCAACAGAAAACGAGAACAATTGATCCATCTATACTACTGTAATGTACTAATGTCACCAACAAAACTCATGCTTTAAAAACATGAATTTTGCAGATATTATCAATAAGCATTTTCAGTCATCATCAACAATTATCTACTGAAAAACAACACAGTGGCTAAAGAAAGTACGACCACCGTGTTAACCCTATTCACAAGTTACCAAAATCACAAAGCAGAAAGCACAGATACACACAGAGACACGAATGGAACAACAATACTGCAATACGAACCAAAAATCAAATTTTTAAGGGTTTTGAGACCCTCATTTTCAAAATAAAAGAATTTCCCTTCACAGAAGCACTCGAACTCCATCAATGGCAGTTTCACAAAAAGCCCTAAAAAATTTAGGTTATGCCCTAGTGGTTCTATCCTTATTCCCGAACAACCTAACACATTCCGAGCACATTCCGACCATCCCCATCATGAAAAACGGAACACATTCCCTCCCCAACCTCGATTTCGCAAGGAATACGAAGAGACAAACTAAAAACTGCGAAAACCGAGTGCGAAAATGGAAAAGAAACACTTACCCCCTGCTCCCACTTGGATTAGACGAGGAAGAAGCCATTTCCGAGTGATTTGGCCGGAGGAAAGCTTGAAATAAGCGACTGGTTTTCGCAAAGGAGAAGGGTTCGCGAGAGAGAAAACACGGGTGTTTTGGAAATGTGAAAAGTGAAAGTGATGGAGGTGGGGGGAAACACGGATATATAAAGGATTTGGACAGGGAGGTTCGAATTATGCACCAATTCGAATTAATTCGAATTGGTGCAAATCTGTGAGAGATGCGAGTTATTCAGGCCAATTCGAATTAATTCGAATTGGCTTGAAAGACAAAGAAACCAAGCAAGTTCGAATTACTGAGATCAATTCGAATTAATTCGAATTGGCTCATAATTCGAACTTGAGAATGTGGCCAAAATCTGCACAAGGCTGAAATGAGCTAATTCGAATTATTCAGGCAATTCGAATTAATTCGAATTGCTAGAATAACTCGAATTGCTCACTTGCTAAGGAAAATGCCTTGTGCATGCTAATTCGAATTAGTTAGGCAATTCGAATTAATTCGAATTGCCTTATAATTCGAATTGCACTACTTGGCCAAAATAAATCCGAAAATTCTGCCTTGGGTGCCAATTCGAATTTTCATGGCAATTCGAATTAATTCTAATTGCCTAACTAATTCGAATTTAACAAATCCGAGAGTGAAAATTCCAAGGCAAAATGTCTTATGTGGTATGTTCCTAGCAATTCGAATCAATTCGAATTTTCTTGAAATGAAAGGTGTACCACATTCAAGACTTAGGAAAATTTTTTGGTTTTCCAAAAAAATTATATGAACTCAAAAGCAAACATATCTACACCGAATGAGAATCTAAAACATATTGCTTGCATAAATTAGGTTGGGTTAACAATTTTATTTTATGAATGTATTCTGGATTTTAGATTTCTCTAAATTCCAAAATTAACTTCCATTAAATATAATGTTACCCCAACCGGGAACCTGGTTTTTGGGAGCTTTATCTTTCTTTTTGTTGGTTCCTCGAATTCCTGCAAAACAATTATGAAAAAGGGTATTAGATTTTCTCCAAATATCAACATCCTCACATTTAGAGTCTTAGTACTCTAAATGTTCAATTGATTTTTGGATACTTTGTTCCAATAAAAATAAGTGAAGAAAGTAATACATAAGTAAGTAAATATATGTATAATATTTATTGAACATAAGCCGGTTCTGTTGTCATCTGAGCTTCTTTTTCGGGGTCGAACTGCCCAAGATACTCCTTTAATCTGTGTCCATTCACCACCAGCTCTCCTTTGTCAGTTCGGATCCTGACAGCTCCACTTTCAAACACGTGCATCACTTCGTATGGCCCTTCCCATCTGGATTTAAGCTTTCCGGGGAATAGCTTCAACCTAGAATTAAATAACAAGACATTCTGGCCAACATAGAAGTGTTTAGATTTAATACGACGATCGTGTAACTTCTGGGTCCGCTCTTTATAAATCCTCGAGCTTTCATAAGCTTGCGCACGTATTTCCTCAATTTCATTGAGGTCCAACTTGCGCTTGCTCTGAGCAACTCGTGAGTCAAAATTGAGCGTTCGTACGGCCCAGTAAGCTTTATGCTCTAGTTCTACGGGCAAATGACAGGCCTTTCCGAAGATGAGTCTGTATGGAGACATCCCAATGGGAGTCTTGAATGCAGTGCGGTATGCCCATAAAGCATCATTGAGCTTACGTGACCAATCTTTGCGAGTTGTCCCCACAGTGGCCTCGAGTATGTGTTTGATTTCGCGGTTAGAGACCTCGACTTGACCACTGGTTTGGGGATGATAAGGCGTGCCGATCTTGTGGAGAATCTCATTCTTGCTCATAAGATTTGCAAATGCTTTATTGAAGCTTTGAGGTAAAACCCCGGTGCAATGCCCCCCGACAGCCTTTACACTATAATTCCTATAGGGCTGTTAAAAAGCTTGCCTAGTTTTTCCTACCGAAAGCGCACGGTATCAAGCTGCAATATTTATTTTTATTGTCGGGATCGTTCATAAGAGAGTTACACGATAGAAGTGTTTTAATAGAATTATTAGCTCTAGAATCTGTCTCTATTCTTGATTTAAGAATGTTGTAATGATGATTACTAAAGACTACTACTGAAATGTAAATGCTTAAAGCTGTAAACGTAGTAAAGAAAACAATTAAAATGATGTAAAGCATTATGATCTTATTCACGTGTTTAAGATGTTGCAAACCAAATCAAATGAAATAGGCATATGATGAGAATATCATACTTCATTGGCTAAAACATAATGAAAGTTCATTGAGATAGAAAAATCCTTTATACAACTTAATCAAATCTTCATGCCTTCAATCACTTCCCAAGACAGGTACTTGTGATTCAGTGTCATGACATTCTAAGCTCTGAAATCATGGAACACTATCATCACAGAATGATCTGTCAGACTCTTTCTGTGATAAAAGCTTTTCAAAATCGTCACTTAATCTTTTTCTTTCGGACTCAGATTAAGCCTTTGACAACTCGAGGTCACTTCTAAATCATACTATATTCATCTGAACTTGAAGTTGTTCTTTTTATTACCCTGATCAAACTGATCTTATGATCCTGTATTGGATGTCCTCTACAACAAATGAAAAAGCTAATATTTAAATCTATCATCCAATGTTTCCATAGGACTTGTTTCTTTAGAGTAATTCCTGCAAGTATTCATAAGGAATAATAGTCTTGTAAGTATATCAAGATGAAATTGCTATTCAAATTCCTTGACTTATCTAGACCATACAGATTTGTATAAATGGTTTAGCTCGAGGAATCTCTGTAAACAGTTCCAAATATCCGTGATTTGACTCAGGATTAGTAGACTGTAGGAGAAATATTTGATCTCCTACTCATAGCATATAGTGATAACTATAATACCATGAACCCCGGAAATTAATCTTCCTGATACTTTACTAATTTTTAGGACAAAAGATGGTTTTTGAAACATCTTTCCCTTTTAAACGACAGGTACTAAATGCCCAACTGAAGAACAAGTTTGTTCTTTATCAGTCCTGAGTAAATAATGATTGAGAAAACCTATATCATCATCTCTCTCAGCGTACCAGTGTAAATAGTAATACGTATTGCACATATGAATTGTGAATTTGTAATCATGAAGTAAGATTACTCATCATATACTGGGAAGTATCCCAAAATATTATATGTATATGTAGTAATATATGTATAAAGAAACGTTGAGGGTTCTGAATCCTCTTAATCAAAAGGTAAGGATGCTTCCAAAATATTCATTGGAAACTAGACAGAATTAGGGAATAACTTTCCCAAGAAAAAGAATTTGAGAAATAACTCTGCAAAATAAGTGTCCAAAATAGCTCGCAGTAACTATTTTGGGTTTCAAACTATGAACATTCCAATTTTCCGCACTTATATCTGTACAGCGTGGAGGGAGCTAATATTCAAAGAATGTTCCCCAGATTTTATTTATACAAAGAACTGAATGCCTCGCAATAGTTTCTGCAAGAATGCGGCGAGGTACTCAATTCCTACTTATAGATAGGGGTTATATACGTATAAGAAGTAAAAGCGAATAATTGATACCCTGTAAAATGGATATCAAGTCTATTGCTATTATAGGTTGATCCTCTCGCTTTGTCAGATTGACATCGCGTGAGTATTTGAATAGCCTTTGTTATAATAGATCTGTCTGGATATTTCCTCGCATCATCTTTTAGGATGAAGCGAGGGTTTACCCTTATTCGAAGTAAATGATCAGAATTTATAACTGTCATAACTACCTTCTGGAATTTCCGTTTAGAAAATTATGAACATAGAATCTTTTGCATCCAAATTCATAAACTCAAAGCTATTGATTCTTAATGATTATCAAGCGATGATTAACACTGCATGGGTCTCTAAGAACCTTTTAGAGTTCTGAACACTAAACACTATGATTCTTATCTGTAAACATAACATTGACAGAAAATCGAGTGAGTTCATAATTCTGCCTGATCATACCTAACTCGGTTACAATATCCAAATTTCTTACGTAATTGGAACGAACCTTTTAGAGTTCTGAACACTAAACACTATGATTCTTATCTGTAAACATAACATTGACAGAAAATCGAGTGAGTTCATAATTCTGCCTGATCATACCTAACTCGGTTACAATATCCAAATTTCTTACGTAATTGGAACGAACAATTTACGAATTAAAAATGTGGAAGTGTTATGATCTTCGAAAATCGGATTAAAGATATGATGCGCAATTCAGATTGAATAATGAAATTGAGGTTTATACTCTGCTGAAACAGAATACGAAATAGAAATAGAAACCAGAAAGATAAGAAATTCACAATCTGATAACCGATCATTCTTCTTGTATCTCAAATAACAAAGAATTAAAAACGAATACACCTGGAAATCTGATTGCTATCAGAATAATGCAAAGATGAGCGAACGAGTCGGAGTTTAGATGATGATCGTCATGATGGATGAACAAGCGATCCGAAAGCAACTCTCCTCCCAGGGTATCCTCAAGCTAATCTTACAGCTAATCTTAAAGAAATCTACTACGAAATCGAATTACAGTTCTACGAAAACAAATTACAAATCTGAATAACATCAAAGTAAATTGCAGAGAAAATTAAATCCTAACCTACCTACTAAATTCTAAAAAGTGGACTGGAGAGTATAATCGAGCTATTCTCTTCAATCTCCCGCCTGCTGAGCTGATTCCCCAAGGGTCTTATTTATAGATGGGCGTTGTAACTGCTTCTGCCTTGGATGATAACCGCTCGCATCAGAATAGCCCTCCTCTCGCTTTGTCCAGTTCCTTCAAAGCGAGAGTCAGAAATGTAATCATCTTTCTTGACAAGGCGAGGTCTCACAGTTTTCTCCAAAGAGTTTGCTTCTCGCCATGATGAATAAAACTTCCTGTCTTGCATAGATTTTCTTTCCTCGCGATGTCAAACAATCATCGCGTGGACTTCAGCATCTGCACATTTTCCTTAAATCTTTTCCTGATTTCGGAAACAAGCCCTCGCACCATTCCTTTTCTTTCCTCGCTATGTCCTTTCCACTTCCTGCTATTTTCCAGCTTAACTTCCTGATGAATGACAAAGCGTGGATCAGTTCAATAGAAACACCGCGTGCGAGACTTACAAAGAAAACTCAGAATTTCAAGCCATTTTCAATGTATTTCCAACTTCTTTGCAATCTTAATTCTTCTTCCATCTTTTCTAATCCTCTATGATTATTCATCAAAAATTAATGGAATTAAGAACAAAAGATCATCATTAAGACACTAAATTGGACGCAAATGACAGTCACAAAAGGCTGTCATCACCATCCTCACATTTAGAAACACTTGTCCTCAAGTGGTAAGAAACTTGTAAAGTTTCAAAGAATAAGTCCAATTAGTGGCTTCTGGAATTTAGATGTTCATGTAAGACTCCACTGGATCACTACCTTCTCTTTTCCAACTATCCCAAGCTCAACTCTTTCAACTGATTGATGCTTCATACCTGACTTTGAATTTACCAGGTTTCATGGAAACATTAACAGAAGTGATTTGCATTTATGTGAATTATTGTTCTGCTCCTTAGTTAGCCAGATTTCTCTTCTCACGCTCAATCCTGTCCAACTCATGTGCATATCTTGTATTCTTAAATGAAATATACTCTCTCTTTTTTTTTTTTTTTCAAGGGGTGGCCTTCCGTGGCTTTCAATAGCTCGGTTTCACATTATTAGGAGGAGTCGCATAACCTGACATTGCAGATGAAACTTCAACTCCCCTGCCCTTGATTCTGCTTTTTTAAAGTTCTTCAACTTATAAATCAGAGGGGCAGCTGTGCCAGCTACTTATATCCACATTATTTTACCACGTCTGTTTCTAAAATTTCCCTTGCTCTCCTTTTTTTTTTTTTTTACCCAATATGCACACTCATCTTCCAAGAGAGACTAGATTAGATCAATCCTCTTAACCTTGTGCAGTTATTGTTTATAGTATGCAAATCACTAAGGTTAATATCATCATGCAACCTTCAAACTATTTATCCAGTAATGACATCAATCAATCTCAAATCTTACAGCTAAAAACAGTTTTCAAGGGCGGCTCATGCGTGCAGTGAAAATCTATAAGGTAGATGTCTCCACAGGAACCACTTTCAAACTCATCTTCTATTCCTTTATCAGTTCATTAGCCTCCCTGAGTTTTTGTGTTGTTTTTAATCCTAGCTTGAAATTCAATCCTATGATACAACTTCATATTAACTCTATCCTAAGTTATATTACAAATTGAAATAAATGGGAGCAGGAAAGAAATAAAGAAAAAGAGACTGCAATTGAAAAGAAGAAAAGTTACAGAAAACTCCCCTGTGATCTCAGGATGGTCCTGCATCATTGTCTGGATCTTTAGGTGGTATGGATGGAGATTTCTTTAGATCCGAGACTAGGTTGGCAAGGATGTCTACCAATCTCGTGCTGTTATACTGCTCCTGCCTCCTCAGTTCCATATCCCTTTCTCGTTCCTGTCTTCTTTCTTCAAGTTCTTCTCTTCTCAGCCTTTCAAATCTTTCCATCTCTTCCCTTCTCATCCTTTCCTGTCTATCCCATTCTTCCTTCCTTATCTTCTCTTGCCTCTCCATCTCCTCTTTCCTGAGTTTCTCTTCAGTTTGAATCATGACATGTTCAAGTTCAATCTTCTTCTGCTCCATTTCTCTTTGAACATGCTTGTCTTCTGACATAGTTTTCACTAGCATCTCCATGGACTGTGCAAAACTTTGAATTGAAGTACTCATATTCTGAGATTCATCCACAGATACTGTGTTCCTCATTGGTTGTCTCAAAGGTTGAGATGGTGCGGAAGTGTTTTCAACTCTTCATCTTCTGGAATGGGATTCAATGCAGGAGATGGAGTTACAGTCTTTGTTCTTTTTGTTGTAGTTCTTGACTGATATGATCTTGATTTTGAAGGAAGATTGACCCTTTTTGTCTTAGGAGATGGCACCTTTGATCCTGATCCTTCGGAAGTTTGTTCCTCTAAATCTGGCATTTGGTAAATCAACTCTCCTCTTAAAGTGTCTTCTGGTAATGGAATAGGAGGATCTATCTTTATGATCTCTGGTAAAAATGGTGTGATTGAAACTCCTTGTTTCTCACAAAGCCTTCTGATTAAATTCGGATAAGCCAATGCTGCATCTTCTCCAACTCTTGACTTAATAACATTGAGAACATGGTGTGCAGCACTGCATTTCCTTCCTGACCATAACAATGCAAATCCCTCGAAAGTTCCGGCTGAGGGTCCTTGAAAATTTGTGGTAGGTCTGAGCTTTGAATAGTAGAAATCAAGTGTAGGCAGGTACTCAGGCTTCAAATTCTTCAATGGAATCTTATTCTGCTCAGTTCCTCTGTGTGTTGAACAGAATCCCAGTGCCATTTTTCTAGCATTAACAAGTTTATTTCCTTGAGTTTTCTTCCTCAGTAGGACCTCGGATTTGACTTCTGGCTGTTCTAACAAAGGTGCCTGTATCAGATCATTTAGAGTTTCTACAGTGACTTGCACTGTTTTCCCTCTAATCCATGTTGTTTCTGCCTCAACATCAAAGTTAGCATAGAACTCCCTGGTCAGTTCCACATAACCACATTTGTTATTGTGTCTCATGAAAATGTCCCATTCGTTGATCCTCCTCCAGTAGCTGATGCACTTATGATCCAGCCACTTGGGATGAAATCCCTTGTCCGGAACAATCATTTTGGACATCCCCAAGTAGTTCTCCAATGCCTCCTTTCTTCCATTAAACTTAACCTTGATTTCTTCTTCTGTAAATTCAGTCCTCTTTTCAATGCTATCAGGAATTGACAACCTCACCTTTGCACTATTCTTTCCCCAATAACTCGAAGGTAGCAATCCTGGGACATCTTTTCCGGGGGATGATCCTTCAGATGTATCTGATTCATTTCCCTCGGATTCTTGTGCTTCTTCTTGCTCATCCCCAGCATTATCATTTTCTTGTTCTTCTGTTTGGCCTCCTTCTTGAGCAGGTTCCACGTTTTCTTCATGAACTTGTTCTGAGTTTTGCTCATGGTCAGGCTCTGGATGTTCTTCTTGAACTCTATCAGTGTCATCATGTTGTGAATTGCCTATACCTGAATCATAAATCAATGACGTGCTGGTATCTACCTTCTCAGTAACTTCAAGGCTATGCTGATTTAAGATCTCTGTGGGATCTTCCTGTACAGGTTCATTTAGTAGAAGAGGAATAACAGTAGATTCTGAATCTAGGAATCCTTTGACTCCAAAATGTTCTTCTACTCTCTTCTTCTGTTCTGCGGCCCATTCAGGATCATTCATCCGTACAATTGCTCTCTGAACTACTTCATCCCTGACTTGAGGTGAAAGGAGCCATTGATTCATTTGATTTTCAGCATTCGTCTGTGTTCTGAGATATTGACTGACAGTGTCTTCCATAAAATATTTTCTCTGCTGAGCTTCTTGAGTTTCATTTCTCTGCACTTCTTCTTCATAAGCTTGAATTGCTAATGGAGATGGTTCCATTACTTGGTCAGAATTTATTTGTTGTTGGATTTCCTCTAATTCTGACTCAAGTTTAGCTGCATATTCACTTGCTTGTTCTGCTGAGGTGTGTGCATTCCCTCCTTCTCTAGCCAATTTTCTGAACTTCTTAATCAGTCCTTCCAGAGAGTAAGTCATGTTCCCGACTGTAGTTCCATGCAAGTTCATATCTTCAAAAGTCTGTAAATCTTCCAGTGTCTGTTCCTGAAATATGTCTGCCACTGATTCCTCAATTTGATTCACAAATTCTTGCTCATCTGCAGCTTGTTCTGGTGGTATATCTTGTTCAGTTTCTTTTCCTGAAAACCCTTGTAAATCAATCTGACTTTGAATGAGATCCATGTTGACCTGAGCTTGTTGATCTTCATCTTGCCCTTCTCTATCATCTTTTTCAGTAATCTGAACCAGTTGGAGATCAGTGCTTGGTCTAGTTGATCCTTGTTCATCAGGTTGATGTTCTTCAATACATGCTCTCCAGCCCTCTGGGTCTATATGCCCCACTTCCAAATTAGTATAAGGAGTGAGTTCTAACCTCTCTGTGTAGGGTACTATCCCTAGGGTTGGTTCGACTTTTTCTTCTTCAGAGCTGGTGTCAGGTACCACATACTTAGGCTTTCTAGCCTTCATCTTTATCCTGAACTTCTTAACTGGCTTTTCAGGTTCTTTTTCTTGTTGCTTTTCTTTCTCAGGAATGATTCCCAATTGTTCTACATTCTCAAGAGAAGACCCTTGCTGCTTAAATTCTTCAGGGTTGGTTTCCTTCTGCTCAGAAGGTAATCTTCCTCTCCTTTTGTAGGTAACAACTTCTTTCTTTTCTTGAGCTGATTGTAGAATTTCAATATCTTCATCCATCAAGTCTTTTGTCAAATCCAGAATTTCTTTAGTTGCTAGCTCATCTTCATTTTTCTTCTTTGGAATTCGGCTAGCTTTCTCAGACCTGCTTGTCTCCACTTTCCTCCCAGTCCTTTTCTTAGCTATTGGTACTTCATCTGAAGTGCTCGAACTGAGATTGTGTGACTTTCTCTTTTTGGTGGATACTTTCTTTTTACCTTTCTTGTCTTGAGTTCTCATGAGTTCCTCCCATTCACGATCTGCCTTTCGTTTGTTTGCATAATAGCAATCCATACTCTCTTGCAGAATCGGATGGATTTCATCATTTCCCTCATTCTTTTCTCCCAAAATGGTTGTAACCTCATCAACTACTCTCATCTTCTCAATTCTTTGCTCATCATCTGTGCTGTCTTCATCTGAATCGTGCTTCTTAATATAGAAATTCTTGCCTAATCCCTTCAGCATGATATTCATTCCCTTTCTATTCAGATATTTCTCATTCCATGCATCCCAATCATCAATAATTACCTGCTGAATTCTTCCTTGTGTTTGATCAGTGTAGGGTCTGTGCTCCTTGTATGCATTTTCCCTGCACATAGCATCATACCTGACATACTTCTCGATGAATTCTTTCTTCCTCTCCTGTACATATCCATGAACTTCCTGTTGGAGAGTTGGAGGTAATCTCTTCATGATCTTATTGGGTCTATCTGTAATGAGTAGATCTGCATCTGCTGGTGTTATTGATGGGGCTGAAACTTTTCTGAAATTCGCTACAGGTTCCAGTCCTTCATTAACAACTGATTCTCTGAAAATATTTCTTACTATATTTTGTGGTGTCTGTTTTGCATCTGATCTCTGTTTCCTGTTTTTGCCTGATCTCTCAGCTTCTCTCTTCTCTGCATCCTTAATCCATGCTTGCTGCTCTGGCATCAAATCAGCAAATTCCTCCAAAGGAAATTCCTCATCAGGTTTCCTTATCAACCCTGGTTTAAGAATCCTTTTCCTTAGATCATCCCCTTTTGACCATTTATTCATATACCTGATCCAGCTATTTCTAGCTTCCTGAATAATTCTAAGGACATCTTTCCATACAGCCTGACCTTGTTTAGCTTTCTTGAAATAAGGCTCGAGGTCATGCCTTAAATTGATCCGAGCATCAATAATCTTATCTAGGGCCAGATTTGTTAAGAAATTCTGTTCAACGGGTCCCTTCTTGTTCAGGAATGTTGGAGGCATGTATGCAGGGAGTGCCTGCTGAAACTTTTGACAATTTCCGTCCCACGAGCATTTTCTTAAAAATATACCAGGTTAGATTTATTACATGAAAAGAGTTATGATTCATGGGAAAGGGTTTAGGGATATATCCAGATTATTAGTCTTTTTGTTACTTCAAGTGTGGTGCTTTAATTTCAAATGGCGCTGTGGTCCTCCCTGTCATGAAATGTTGACAAATCTCATGGCATAGCCGGGATAGGTTGACCTTCAGCCTGTCACACTGAGGATCCCCGGCAAGTATGCCATGATGCTTCTCATCAATTCTTGCCATGAGAGTTCCTGCCATGAAACTTATTGGCAAGTTCCCACTACATGAGTATTTTCCGAAAAATCATGGTCCTGGTTTAAGTTTTATTAATGAAACCAATTTGTGATGGCGGAGTTGTGATTAGGGATATATTTATAAGTAGTCATGTTTTTATTGCTCGTGTTTAAGAAACTGTGGCCCGAAAGCGCACGGTGTCAAAAATTGCAGTAATTTATAGTAAGACCGGATCGTTCACTGGAGGATGTGCGATAGAAGCAGGTCCCACGTCGTTTTACTAGATTTTCCATTCGTGTTGCTCAATAGGTTTGGAAGGTGATTAATAACTACTGACATGAATGTAAATTAGATCTAAAAAGCAATTAAATTAATCTACAAAGCAAATAAATCTACTCTAGAAAGCGGATAAGGATTATTCTAAAAATGCAGCAAACATTATCTATGAAAGCAGGGAAAAGGAGCATTGTGCCAACCGTGAAGTTGAGTCACAATGTGGACAGAAAGGACAGGAAGAAAAGAACGAAAATTGGACAAGAGCAAGATACAGCAATATTAAACTTCCATTTTCATACGCAGATCTTTGGTTGGGGTAATTCTTTCAGATAGCTAATTCTCATGCTCTCAATAAGGCTTTCCCTTTTAGCAGACAGGTACTTGCAATATGAGTTTACATGTTCTTAAGACCACAATTTCTAAGATACCACAAATTCGTAACTGCCCTGGCCTGGGTATGTTACTTCATCTGTGGTGGATAAGCAACACCCGACACATCATTTATTGAAATGCCAAGTACCACTATCATTCTCCCATGTCACACCCAAAGGTTTGAATCAAGCCCTAAACTATCCCTTAACTGTCAATCCTAGTAGCAGTTACACAACTCTCAATGCAACCGAGTGACCTCTAATGAAAGCGGTTAAAAGAAAGCAGTAAAGAAAGCATTTAAAACCTATCGCTCGGAGGTTTTGAAAATCTGACCCTGGTAGTAAAAGACAGCTCCCCATCAGGATGAAGGAGTATGGATCAAGAATTCCCGGCTCTCGGTGAACCACTAATGTGTTCACTTCCTTCCGGGTGATTATGAGATACAAACTAATGAAACGAGCTAATAAATTAGCTCGTTCCGGATGCACTCACTCAGGACTCAAAAGTAGGCTTTGGCAGAAGAAGATAGCAGTTGAAAGAAAACTCAACCCTATCTTGGAAGATAACCAAGGCCTGGATGATGTTCCTCTAAGATTATTTACTACACTGTATTTGAATCCAAGTGGACCCCATCTCGGTGTAGCACTTAATCTTACATTTCCATCAACCAGCAATTTTGGAAAATAATGGATTTGAAAATCATTCCCTGTCAGGTACTAGATTCTCAGTTAAAACACAGACCCTTTCAGTCTAGACGAGACCTAATCGCTGAATCTGCTTCTTAATTCCCAAAATATAACCCTTGATAGAATATGAATTAGTCATAACTGAAGAATTTATCCCTTACTCAGATCCGGATTTTATAAAGAGGTTTTTGTTGGAAGTTTATAAAGCAATATCTGTTAAAGATCTAGACTTCTATTGTCCAAGGGAAGGATCCCAAAATAATTACAGACCACAACAGTACATAATATTATCATGCATAAGGGTATATGGAAGTGTAAAATTAATTAACCCAAAATATAGAAGCGGGTCTAGACAGAAGGTGAAACACAGAATGGAATGGTCAAGGTACCAACGTAATGGCAGGATGATCAGGTGGACTGTAAACATCTACTGTCCAATTTCCCAATCACTCGGATGGAGCGAATTTAGACAGTTTAGACCCTGTAATGGTGGTGTCAACACCAGTTGGGCCTCCACTGTCTGTGAATTCGGATAAAAACCTACATGCTTCCTTTCTATAATGATCATCAGTTGGCATTGACTGATGCCAACTGACTCCCGTTACAGATTGGAATTTGGGTTTGGAAATTAAGATAACAAAAATAAAACTGTATCTGGATGTAAATCAGTCGAGCAGCTATTATAACCCCGGATGGGCGAACCGCCAAGGCTTCCACTGACAGCCATTCAGATCATGCAAAATAACGATTAGTAACTAATACCCAGAATACGAGCTAGTTATCCATGAGGGAGTACCCGCCAACATTATTCTGATGTATTCTTTACTAATGGTTCCACACAATACACAAAGACAAAATAAATAAGAAGCAAAAGAAGATCCATTGTATGAGAGACATTGGTTTCTCATGCAAGGTTGTGGGTTGGGCCCACAATTGATGGTCTTAAATAATCCTTCATACCATAATTAATTACAGTCCAGATTGTCTGTTTAAGCCATCAGGATTTTGTTTATACAAGAATGTTTTAGTGGCAATTGAACAAAGGTCCTTTAATCATGATGATCATTGAAGTTTGATTATTGCTAATCTCAATCTTTAATCATTGATGAGTCAAGGGTTCAATCAGTTAAGTGATGCAAATGGAGAATCAAAATTTGGGCAGCATAACACCCTACATTGCAATTCCAGAATGTTACATCGTAACCCATGGGGCCATGATGTGAGTGTTGCAATATAAAATAGAGAGAGAATGAAATTTGTTTGAGATTAAATAGAAGGAGAGAAATCTTGTCGCTATATCATAAATGTTGTCGCGGACCGAGATCCGCGACATGGACATCCCGACAAGTTTTTAGAATTTTTGGCAGCATAACGCCTCTTTGTCGCTATGCAAGGTTTTGTCGCGGAACGTGGCTCCGCGACAAGGGTGACATCGCGACAAAGTGTTTTAATAAAATTCTAAAGCATTTGAACCTTTGTCGCTATGCGTGGAGATTTTGTCGCGGAACGTGGTTCCGCGACAAGGTGTTCCGCGACAAAGTGTTCAAAGGTTAAGAAACATGGCATAATTTTTCTGTCTCGGAATGGGATTTTGTCGCGGAACGTGGCTCCGCGACAGGATGATTCCGCGACAAGAAGCCATGAAGACAAAATGCAAGAGTTTGGCTCCTTTGTCGCTATGCATGGACAGTTTTGTCGCGGAACGTGGCTCCGCGACAAGGTATTCCGCGACAAAGGGTTTTAAATTATAGAGACAAGTGTCTTGAAACACCTTGGTCGCGGAACAGCCACTCTGTCGCGGAACGTGGTTCCGCGCCAGAAGGCGGTTGGCGCCCAAGGTGGTTCAGGACAAAAGTCAGAAAAAGCAGAAATGAACAGTGGCATGCAAACAGCGTGATCTCACCCTATTTCAGATCAAAAAGCTATTCTAAGCTAAAAATAAGCAAGAAACATTCAAAATAAAGAAGAACATGCTTAAACAAAAATAACAAGACTGGGCAGGATATTAAAATAAAGCATGAGTCCTAATCTAGGGTTTGATCACACATCCACACAACATTATCCATAATATGCTAACAGTGAACATAAAAATGACAAAATGGGAGTCAAATGACCCAAAATAAAAAAAGAAAGCATAAATCCATGGGGTGTGAGACCCATTTCATGATTTGGGACACAAATGATGAATGTTTTCCCATATTATTGAAGGGGTGTTGTTAATACCCATGGTTTGGGTATTACAAACCCTAAAACAAGAGTTTAGAAAACAAAACATAGTATAAAAATGGCTATCTAAGCACTGTGAACAGTAAAACACTAATCTAAACTAAACTAAGTGCAAAAATTAAATAATACATAAAAATAAACCTAACTACTCTACCTAAGGAAGAACTCCTAAGCTTGCCTTCAAGAACTTCTAAAATTTCAAACTTCCAACTGTCCAACCCTTAGCTCATGGGAGACACCTCATATTTATAGAAGTGTAACCCTAAGCCCATGGGCCTTGATTCTAGCCCATTGTGTCTTAAGACATCACACACATCACAGCTTTGTCTCGGAACATCAAGTTGGTCGCGGAACACACTGCATGTGGCAAGGCTTCTCGACTGGGTCTTGTGTCTCTATTTGTGCATCTTGGTCGCGGAATAGGCTTTTGTCGCGGAGCATGCCATCGCGACAAGGGTTATCGCGCCAGGGGCTTGGCTGGTCTCCTCTTCATTTGGGGCCAGTTGGTCGCGGAGTATGCCTTTGTCGCGGAGCACTGCATCGCGCCAAGGGCTTCCGCGACAAAGGTCTTCCTGGGCCTGCTGGATTGGGCCAGATGGGCCGAAAATATTCTTTTTGTGGGCTTTTCTATCTTTTTCCCATCTTTTTGTTTCCTTTTCTTTTTCTCATGTTTTTGGATTTTTCTAACATAAATATGTAATAAAATTACATATTTATGTCTTTTTCACACCAGCTTATTATTTTTACAATTATGCATAAATCAGTCCAATTCGACTGCTTTCTTACTTAATGTAAGACCGGAATGCGATCAAATGCCCGATTAAGACACGGAAATGGATTGAAAATAATGGTCAATTTTGGCCATTATCAACATCCTCACATTTAATACTGATCGTCCCCGAGCAGTCAGAGTCAATGTTCCTAGGAACACGGACTCTACATATTCAATTCATTTTCGTGGCTTCATAAATCACATCCTTTTTGAATTGGGATAAGACAATCAAAAACTACAAGTATTGAATTCCCTTGATTGCAGTGTTTAATGAAATGATACTTGCTCACTATATCAGGCCTACAAATCAAACATTATTATCAATCCTTCATGAATATCATGTTTGAAAGATGCAAAGATTAAAAATTAGAATCAAGGTATGACACGAACATGTGTAATAAGACAAGGCCTCACATATAAGAGAATCGGAAAAATTTACTCACTCTCAATTGGGGTTTAATCATGAACGCTCAAAATCACATTTAATTAAATTATCCCATAAGCTTGCAATCAGGCCAACTCGCCACCGGCTCATTTCTTCAAATCGAGATCACGAGGTCTTATTTGAGGGTTATAACGGGGCGTACGGTTGTAACATTAGGTAGGAAAGGGAAATTATTAGGCTAAGTAGTGGTAAGAATTTAATTCCATCATAACTTGGCATTTTTATTTAAAATTTATGATCATCATTGTTTCTTTTTTTTTTTGGTTTTCTTTTCTATTGCATGACATTAGACTATATCTAATTTGCTTTGTCATTTGCAATTTATTGTTGTTGACTGAAATTCAACATTTTTTTTTTTTTTTTTTTTTTGATCGGTTCATGGAATACCGATTAGTATATTTTCTGATGATCACAAATTTAATGCCTTTGATAGAATTTATCCTCGCACACTTGGGTTTGAATTTCTTGGTCTTTTTATAAGGCTAGGAATAATATAGTGGGTTTCAAAGAAAAATTAGGCTTATAGGCTCAAATTGGTTAATCCTAAAGGGAAAATATTTTTGGGTTTGGATTTCAAACGAAGGCCAAAAATTTGGGTTTTCTAGGTGCCTCGATCATATGCTCGATTTCGGGAATATGGCATGGTCTTGAATCGGTCCCAATCGCAAGTTCTAGTTTCCTTTAATCAAAATGATTCACACATCAAAGAAAATGAATGAGTAAAAGTGACTCATGGCTCAAATCTCACGAGGTTGGGTTGATACATGTCATACAATATTCTCAAATTTAATCAAAGCTTAATTCTAACAATTTATTCAATCGAAATCTCTAACATGCAGATTTATTACCCAATAAGCTGATCGCATCATTAAATTTTTATAGCTCAAAACCTCAGGAATTCATGTCATGCATGTTCTCAATTATATTATCCCAATTTAAAAGTTTGAAAATTTAATCACAAGCCTAAATTCAACATGTGAATTTAGAGCAAGTTTATGCATATTTTTGCTGGTTATTTAATTGAAAGCAGTAAAGAGGCACTGCTGACATACTGAGTATGTCAACAGCATATTTTTGGTCTGACAGTCACTTATTCATCTCGGACTGTACAGACATCTTTTCAAAGGAAAGCAGTAAAGAATTGTTCAGTGGTCTCAAAAGTTGAGTTCCAATTTTAGGGAAAGCAATTAAATACATCCGAGGCAAGGGATTCTCGTGCAGTTAATACGAACCTGCACACACAAAAGGAGGAAATCCCTTGCAAATACTACTACTAGACTGGAAATAAAATAAAGCAGGGTAAATTCGGATTCATGCTTCTTCCTTCCTTCTTCAGGGCATGTATCGGAGCCAGAGGACACAGCTGGAAAGCTCACAACGCAGGCACCAGTCACGGTTTCTCAGAGGTGCATGCCATTCTGGGCAATAGACTCTGACTCCTTGGCCTGCCCACAGTTGTGGGTTGTCTGGGTGATCAGTTATCCAAGCGAGAACGTTGAGGGACGTATACCGAAAGACTGATCGATCTGTTACCATCCTGTCGATCATTCTGATTCCCTGCTCAACTTGGCTTTCATCTGTCTTACTCATAAGCATCAATCCGCGGGTGAAGATTGATGTCTTATGGTTGTCCTCAAGTCCCGGGCGTAGCAGTTCACAAGCACGCTCCTCATTCCCCTCTGCAAATGCCCTGAGTGCTGGAACGAGCTGAAGGTTGAAGTTTCCTGCAGCTGTGCATATTTGCAGGAATCTCTCCTTCTGCCGACGGATCCTTTCTTGCCATCTCTTCACCGTGGAAGTGATAATCTCACATCGCTTGTACACGATAGTAAGGTTCCCAGCATCCCTGAGTTTCTTGCATGCACGTTGTGCAGTAAACACCCCCTTGATTTCATCCTCTCCTATCCGGGAGAGAATTTCACCAAGGAGTTCGACCGGCAAGTCCAGCAACTTGGTTCCTTCTGGTGCAGGGTCTGGGTTTGGAAGATTACCCCTGAAAAGATAAGAAGTGATGAATCCAATTTTTATATAATTTTCGGAAATTATTCAAGTTTAGAAACCAACATCCTCACATTTAGAGCTTTGCTCTAGATGTGAGATTATTAAATTTCTGACTTGAATTTTAATTACAAGCACATGTAAATAATATTTGGTTTTAAATGGGCTAAAGAGCCCAAAATGAAATAATATTGGCCATTGGGCCTAAAATCTTTTTTTGTGGGCCATAGGGCCCAAAAGTTTTCAGTTTTATTAAACAAGTCCGAGACACTTGTTGGAAGTGGAATGAGATGGATAGATGGAAATGGAATGCTCGAATATTGGAATGTGCAATGGAGACGTGGCGGAACGGATCTGCTGTTTCTGAATAGCTTGGACTGTTTGGACAGTTTTAGCATCCAAAAATTTGCAAACACTATTTTTAATTTTAAAAATGGTTGACTTGTTTTATTTAATAAAAGTGGGATGTGAGTGGTCCCATTTTGGATTTTTGAGAAGGATAGCAGTTAGGTGACAAAATACTGCTATCTTACTCACACTAGTGTTCCATTGGGAACAAAAACTCAAGTCAAACATTAAACAAAAATGACTCTTTTTGTCTTTTTCTAAAAGGTTGCTTTTATTAAAAGTGGAAGCTTCCTATTGGGTGTTTGTACTATGTTTCCATAAACAAACAAACATTTATTCCCATGAGATTTTTAACATGAGAACAAATGTGCCCCAAAAAGATCTTCCATCTTTATTACACCACCCACACTGTGCACATCACATCAGGATTAATCAAACTAATAACATCAAGATATTCAAAACAATACCCAAATGTTTATCGGTTTGTTCCTTCCAGTTTTAAACTTCAAAAATCTTATCCATTAACAGTTTTAACTCCATTAATCAGTTTTCAAAACAAGTTCTCAAAAACTTCAAAATGGTGCTCAAAGCCGAGGGCACTCAAAACCTCCAAAAATCTGAAGTTGGATGTGCACACTAACAACACCACACCACGAACACAACAAAATGAAAAACAAAACGAGACAAAACAAAAGGGACTGGTCCGAAGGGGGGCTATGACCATGGTGAAAATAGGGTTTACCCTCTCCTCCTTGGCTCGGGTCTAGGCGCGGGTCCAAGAATTGGGAGGGGTCCATGAAATCGGTCCATAGTTTCCCTTAGAAATGGCGTGCAAGAGTGCGAAGAACACGTGGTGTTCGTTCGGATGAGAGAAAAATGGGGGAAAGGAGATGAAGAAACTGAAAGAAGTTGAAATGACAGGAGGGAGGTGAAAAGAAACTGGAGGGGGTGGGGGGTATAAATACTTGAACTTTTGTCGCGGAATCCGAGACTTTGTCGCGGAACAAGGTTCCGCGACAAGGCATAGCGACATTAGGGTGGTCGCGGAGTTGAGGGTTGGTCGCGGAGTCATGCTCCGCGACAAGGCTACCGCGACAAAGTTCAGTATGGAGACAGTCAACGCAGGTCATGTCGCGGAGCAGGGCTTGGTCGCGGAGTCATGCTCCGCGACAAGGTGCATCGCGACAGGATGTGGGGAAATGGTTTAGAAGGAAAAGGGAGTTTGTCGCGGAGCAGGGCCTGGTCGCGATGCATGACATCGCGACAAAGGTCCTTCCGCGACAAAGGATTTTGAATTTTCAAATTTTCTTGGACTGGGCCTGAGTGTGGTATTGGGCCTGCGTCCATTTTATTTGATTTGGGCTAAGTAGATTTAGTCCAAGTAAATTCAAAATGCTGGGCTGAAAATTAAATAGTCCACTTGCATAAAATTAGGTTGGGTCAGTTCCAATTTATCTGTGAATTTTGTTTCGGGTCTTGAATTTCTTCAATTCCCGAGAGCATTTTCTCAGATTTATAGAACTAATCCAACCAAGAACCTGGTTTTCCGTGTTACTGTTATCTGCTCCTCTTTTTGGTGGTTCCGAACTTCTGCAAGACAGACAAATAAGACGCATTAGATTTTCTCCAAATATCAACATCCTCACATTTAGAGTCTTAGTACTCTAAATGTTTAATTGATCTTTGGGTACTTTCTTGCCATGAAATAAATACTGCAAATATATACTATATATATAGACTGAAATTTTTGTATTTTTAAATGCTGTTTCTTATTGAGTGTAAGCCGGGTCTGCCACTGCTTGGCTTTCTTTCTCCGGATCGAACTGTCCGAGGTACTCCTTCAATCGTTGTCCATTCACCACTATATCGCCCCTGCCAGTTCGAATCCTGACAGCTCCATTTTTGAACACCTCTAGTACTTCATGTGGTCCTTCCCATCTAGATTTGAGCTTTCCGGGGAACAGCTTCAACCTAGTATTGAACAATAACACATGTTGACCAACATGAAAATACTTAGGTTTGATCCGGCGATCGTGCAACTTCTGGGTCCGCTCCTTGTAAATTCGAGAGCTTTCATAAGCTTGCGCTCGTATTTCCTCAATTTCATTGAGGTCCAACTTACGTTTGCTCTGAGCAACTTTCGGATCAAAGTTAAGCGTTTTAACGGCCCAGTAAGCTTTATGCTCTAGCTCTACGGGCAAATGACAGGCTTTTCCGAAGACCAGCCTATATGGAGACATCCCAATGGGAGTCTTATATGCTGTGCGGTATGCCCATAGAGCATCATTGAGCTTACGTGCCCAATCCTTACGGGTTATCCCGACAGTGGCTTCGAGTATGTGTTTGATTTCGCGATTGGATACTTCGACTTGACCACTAGTCTGGGGATGATAAGGCGTGCCTATCTTATGGAGGATCCCATTTTTACTCATTAAAGTTTCAAAACCTTTATTAATAAAGTGTGTTCCTCCATCAGATATCACCACCCTAGGTACGCCAAATCGACTGAAAATGTTGTTCTTGAGGAACTTGATGACTTGGCTACCATCATTGGTTGGTAATGCGACAGCCTCGACCCATTTGGATACGTAATCGACAGCTACCAAGATGTAGTAGTTTCCACCAGATGGTGGAAACGGTCCCATGAAGTCAATGCCCCATACATCAAAGATCTCAAGCGTGAGAATCCCCTTTTGAGGCATCTCATCCCTCTTGGAAATGTTTCCTAATCTTTGGCATCTGTCACAGCCCTTAACAAATGTCCTGCAATCCTCATAGATGTGAGGCCAATAAAATCCACATTCGAGGACCTTGTGGGCCGTTCGAGCGGGACCATGGTGACCTCCATATTCTGATTCATGGCATTTTCTGACAATTTGATAAGCTTCATGCTCAGTCACACATCGCCTGATTATTAAATCAGGGCAGTGTTTGAAGAGATAAGGTTCTTCCCAGAAGTAACTTAATACATCTCGTTTGAACTTATTCCTCTGATGATAGTTCGAAAACTGGGGGGTTATTCCGCATGCCAAGAAGTTAGCGATGTCGGAAAACCATGGACAAGCTTGATTATGCAGATGCAACGCGAACAACTGTTCGTCCGGGAAATCCTCATTGACGGCTTTTTCCTTTTTATCATTATCTAATCGAGATAAATGGTCAGCAGCACCATTATCTCGACCTCGCCTATCTTTTATTATGATGTCGAATTCTTGCAACAGAAGTACCCACCTGATTAATCGAGGTTTTGCATCTTGTTTGCTAAACAAGTATCTCAATGCTGTATGATCGGTGTATACTATGGTCTTTGTACCTATTAGGTACTGTCTGAATTTGTCAAACGCGAAGACTACAGCATACATCTCTTTCTCCGTTGTGGTGTAGTTAACTTGGGCCTCATTCAGGGCATGACTTGCGTAATGAATTACGCAATGTCTCCCATCCTTATGTTGTCCAAGAACTGCGCCTACGGCGAGACCACTAGCATCGCACATTACCTCGAAAGGTATTGACCAATCGGGTGGTTGCACTATCGGTGCAGAAACCAACATCTTCTTGAGCGTGTCAAAGGCTTGGACACACGCTTCGTTTATTAAGAAAGGATTTTCTTTACAAAGCAGATTAGTGAGCGGCTTGGCAATTTTAGAGAAATCCTTAATGAATCGCCGGTAAAAACCGGCATGCCCTAAGAAGCTCCTAACTGATTTGATCGAGTTAGGAAGAGGGAGATTTGAAATGATGGAAACTTTGGCTGGATCAACTTCAATGCCTGCATGAGAAATGCGATGACCTAACACTATGCCCTCAGTGACCATAAAATGGCACTTTTCCCAGTTTAAAACCAAGTTAGTGTCTTCACACCTCTTTAAAATCTTAGCAAGATTGGTCAAACAATCTTCGAACGTATCTCCATATACAGAGAAGTCATCCATGAAGACCTCAATGCATTTTTCGATAAATTCAGAGAAAATAGACATCATGCATCTTTGAAAAGTAGCAGGTGCATTGCATAAACCAAAAGGCATCCGTCGATAGGCAAAAGTGCCGTACGGGCAGGTAAAAGTGGTTTTATCATGGTCCTCACTGGAAATAACAATCTGATTATAACCAGAATAACCATCCAAAAAGCAATAAAACGCTCTCCCTGCCAACCTCTCAAGCATCTGATCAATGAATGGCAATGGAAAATGGTCCTTGCGTGTGGCCTCATTCAGCTTCCGATAATCGATACAAACTCTCCATCCGGTCACTGGCCTGGTTGCAACCTCTTCTCCTTGCTCATTCTTGGTTATGCACATCCCTCCTCGTTTGGGTACGACCTGCACTGGGCTAACCCATTTGCTATCAGAGATATGATAGATTATACCAGCATCTAAGAGCTTGATAACTTCTTTCCTTACCACTTCCTGCATAAGGGGGTTCAATCGCCTCTGAGGTTGACGGGAGGGTTTAAACTCTTCTTCCATTAGAATCCTGTGCATGCAAATAGAAGGGCTTATTCCTTTTATATCAGAAATGGTCCAACCTATTGCATGTACATGTTTCTTAAGAACGACCACCAGAGCATTTTCTTGCTCTTGAGAGAGCTTAGCCGAAACAATCACGGGTAACTTTTTATGTTCTGCGAGAAACGCGTACTTGAGATGATCGGGTAATGTTTTAAGTTCAAGCTCTGGTGGGCATTCAACGGAAGGGAGTAGTTTGCGAGAATTGGGTGGTGGGAGAACAGATTTACCTTCGGGATCCTGCATCAGTACAGGATCCTCTTCCTCCTCTTGATTGGCGTCCTCATGGAAGTCCATGCCATCAAATTCCTCCAGATCCCCTGTTTCAGGATCGGCGAAGTGAACGGCTTTGCATTCTTTGTGCTCCACGCCAGCAGGCTTCAGTACCTGCTTTGATGATTCATCCAGCATCATTTCACACTCAAGTACAGAGTCAAGCTCTTCCCTAACTATTACATTTTCAAATGAAAAACAAGAACTGTCATTCGGAAATTTCTGCAATTTCTCCATATCAAAGATGATCTCCTCGCCATCGACCCTTAAGGTGACTTTTCCGGACTTGGCGTCAATCAGTGCACCACCAGTGGCTAGAAATGGGCGTCCAAGGATAAGTGGCATTTCAGAATCCTCTTCAATGTCGAGGACGATGAAGTCGACCGGGAAAAGAACTTGCCCGGTTTTGACTATAACATCCTTAAGGATTCCTACGGGCTGAGTGATCGATCTGTCTGCAAGTTGCAGTCTCATCTTGACCGGTTGAATTTCTCCAAGCTTAAGGCGAACAGCCATAGCTAGTGGCATCACATTGATGCTTGATCCTAAATCACAGAGCCCCATACTCACTTTGGCCTTTCCGAATTGTACTGGAAGTGTGCAACATCCGGGGTCCTCTTTCTTTTCAGGCATTCTCCTCTGAACAATGGCACTGCACGTGCTGTTGAGAATAATTACCTCTTCCTGCTCAACCTGCCTTTTTCCTGAAATCAATTCTTTCAAGAACTTAGCATAGATGGGCATTTCGGAAATCATTTCTGTGAGAGGAATGGTTATCTCTACAGACTTTAATCGTTGCAGAAATTTCTTGAATTTAAGATCATGTTCTTTATTTTTAAGCCGCGCAGGATAAGGAATCCTGGGCATGTACTTGTTATTAGCAATTTTTGGTGGTGAAGGGAAGGAAGTTGTACCTTCACCTGTACCCTTATCTGGTTCAGCCGTTTCAGGCGCAGCTTCAGTCTGCATTTCGGCTGTCTCTTTTTCTGCTTCGTTCCCATTATCAGCTTCCTTACCAGCATTGTCAACAATATCATCTTCTTCAAATTCCGCTCCAGTATCCGCTCCCTTTGGTCCAGCTAGTACTCTCCCAGATTTCAAGGTTATTGCCTTGCATTGCGGGTTCTTTTCCGCAGTGCTAGGCAATGTTCCTTTGTCCCTTTTCTGCATCTCGTTAGCCATCTGTGTAACTTGGGTCTCCACATTTCTGATGGAGGCCTGCAGTTGATTGTTGATTTCTTTCTGACTAGTGATGAAATCAGTCATCATATTCTCAAGCCTTGAAGGAGGCTTTTGGTTCTGATTCTGATTTTGCGGCTGATTCTGATTCCACTGGCCTTGGTTTGGGACAAACTGAGGCTGGAAATTCTGATTGGGCTGAAGTTCTGGAAATTCTGAGGCGGCCTCTGCTGGATCTGAGGTTGGAAACCTGGATTCTGAAAATGTTGGCCCCTGTTCTGATTGAATCCCTGATTCTGCTGAGGGTTGAACTGTTGTTGCTGTGGCTTGTTCAAGAGATGTGAGTTCAAGGCGTTGTTGTTTGAATAAGACAAGTTCGGGTGCCTATTTGGAAAAGCTCCTGCATAGTTACAGCTCTCTGCTGTGACTTGCTCGCATGTGTCAGTTGCATGAGCACCTTGACACAGTCCACAGATCACATCAGTTTGCTGTCCCTGCGCAGAACTTCCAACTCCTTGATTCACAGATAACGCTGCCACTTGCTCTTGAAGCTTTTCAATGTCTGACTTCTCTACTGTACCTACAACACACAAACCACGAGGGGGAGTGGGATTACCATCATCAGTTAGAACAGAACGGTTGACACTCATGGCTTCAATCTTTGCCCAGGCTTGGTCCATCGGTATGTAGAGCAAATGTTGACCACCGGCAGCATCAAGCATGGATTTCCATGCTGGGGTCAGACCACTGTAGAACTTTCTCAGTCTCTCCCAGTCATGGAAACCATGTTGAGGACACTTTCTGAGTAGGTTGAAGAATCTTTCCTTTGCATCATACAAGGACTCGTCTGGTTTCATCTTGAATTCCGCAATTTTGGAGCGGCATTCATCTACCTTGGACTCCGGGAAGTATTTTGCTAGGAAGTTTCTGATCACATCTTCCCATGTAGACTTCTGATTTACGGGCAGTGACTTGTACCATGTTCGTGCTCCGCTTGTCAGAGAGAAGGGAAATAGCCTTAGTCGAATGGTGTTTGCGGGTACATCACGATTCTTGATCGTGTCGCATAATTCTAGGAAGGTTTGCAGGTGATCATGGGGATCTTCATGACTTGCTCCGGCAAACTGGTTGCTCTGGACTAGATTGATCAGGGCCGGTTTCAGTTCGAAATTCCTGGCCAAGAATGGAGCTTGTCCAGGAATGTTCAGATATGGCTCTAAAATCGGCTGCATGTAATCAGCAGCAGCTGCTGCTTGATGATTGTTCTCAGGCCCTCCTTGGTATTGCTGTGGGTAGTAGTTCTGAGGCATAAAATAGTTCCTCGGATCATTGAAATCATTCGGATTCGGGGGATTCTGATGGGGGTTGTGGTATTGCTGATTCTGTTGGTTTGGGAAATTTTGCTGATTTGGTTGGTTTTGGTTGTTTGGTGGGTTTTGGTTCGGGTTGGGAGGGGGTGCCTCGAAGTGCTGCTGGTCCATGTTTGGTGGATTCCCACCTCCTTGTATGATCTGGGGAGGGGGATCATCCAATTCATCATGATCAGCATCCTCGGGATCTTCCTCAATGTTGTGAAGTGGGGGATTGGGTTGAATGATTGGTGGGATGTCAGGGTTTGCCATCTCGGAGATATCGCTGCTGGTGCTTGGCGAAAGTAATGCCTGTCGTTCCCGTTCCCTTCTTCGTTTAGTCTCCGCCCTAAGACGTCGAGCTGTCTTTTCTATCTCTGAATTAAACGGGATCTCGGCTGGCGTCTGCTTCCTCCTTTGCATAGAACAACGGCTTCAATAATGACAGTACCTGTACAATCCCCAGGTTAGAAGTGGTTCTGAAGGTGAATATTTATAATTATATGTATAGGCTACTCTAGGAGCAATGAGGAATGTAATTCTCTAAATAAAAACGGCGCTGCATCCTCCCCGGCAACGGCGCCATGAAACTTTTGACAATTTCCGTCCCACGAGCATTTTCTTAAAAATATACCAGGTTAGATTTATTACATGAAAAGAGTTATGATTCATGGGAAAGGGTTTAGGGATATATCCAGATTATTAGTCTTTTTGTTACTTCAAGTGTGGTGCTTTAATTTCAAATGGCGCTGTGGTCCTCCCTGTCATGAAATGTTGACAAATCTCATGGCATAGCCGGGATAGGTTGACCTTCAGCCTGTCACACTGAGGATCCCCGGCAAGTATGCCATGATGCTTCTCATCAATTCTTGCCATGAGAGTTCCTGCCATGAAACTTATTGGCAAGTTCCCACTACATGAGTATTTTCCGAAAAATCATGGTCCTGGTTTAAGTTTTATTAATGAAACCAATTTGTGATGGCGGAGTTGTGATTAGGGATATATTTATAAGTAGTCATGCTTTTATTGCTCGTGTTTAAGAAACTGTGGCCCGAAAGCGCACGGTGTCAAAAATTGCAGTAATTTATAGTAAGACCGGATCGTTCACTGGAGGATGTGCGATAGAAGCAGGTCCCACGTCGTTTTACTAGATTTTCCATTCGTGTTGCTCAATAGGTTTGGAAGGTGATTAATAACTACTGACATGAATGTAAATTAGATCTAAAAAGCAATTAAATTAATCTACAAAGCAAATAAATCTACTCTAGAAAGCGGATAAGGATTATTCTAAAAATGCAGCAAACATTATCTATGAAAGCAGGGAAAAGGAGCATTGTGCCAACCGTGAAGTTGAGTCACAATGTGGACAGAAAGGACAGGAAGAAAAGAACGAAAATTGGACAAGAGCAAGATACAGCAATATTAAACTTCCATTTTCATACGCAGATCTTTGGTTGGGGTAATTCTTTCAGATAGCTAATTCTCATGCTCTCAATAAGGCTTTCCCTTTTAGCAGACAGGTACTTGCAATATGAGTTTACATGTTCTTAAGACCACAATTTCTAAGATACCACAAATTCGTAACTGCCCTGGCCTGGGTATGTTACTTCATCTGTGGTGGATAAGCAACACCCGACACATCATTTATTGAAATGCCAAGTACCACTATCATTCTCCCATGTCACACCCAAAGGTTTGAATCAAGCCCTAAACTATCCCTTAACTGTCAATCCTAGTAGCAGTTACACAACTCTCAATGCAACCGAGTGACCTCTAATGAAAGCGGTTAAAAGAAAGCAGTAAAGAAAGCATTTAAAACCTATCGCTCGGAGGTTTTGAAAATCTGACCCTGGTAGTAAAAGACAGCTCCCCATCAGGATGAAGGAGTATGGATCAAGAATTCCCGGCTCTCGGTGAACCACTAATGTGTTCACTTCCTTCCGGGTGATTATGAGATACAAACTAATGAAACGAGCTAATAAATTAGCTCGTTCCGGATGCACTCACTCAGGACTCAAAAGTAGGCTTTGGCAGAAGAAGATAGCAGTTGAAAGAAAACTCAACCCTATCTTGGAAGATAACCAAGGCCTGGATGATGTTCCTCTAAGATTATTTACTACACTGTATTTGAATCCAAGTGGACCCCATCTCGGTGTAGCACTTAATCTTACATTTCCATCAACCAGCAATTTTGGAAAATAATGGATTTGAAAATCATTCCCTGTCAGGTACTAGATTCTCAGTTAAAACACAGACCCTTTCAGTCTAGACGAGACCTAATCGCTGAATCTGCTTCTTAATTCCCAAAATATAACCCTTGATAGAATATGAATTAGTCATAACTGAAGAATTTATCCCTTACTCAGATCCGGATTTTATAAAGAGGTTTTTGTTGGAAGTTTATAAAGCAATATCTGTTAAAGATCTAGACTTCTATTGTCCAAGGGAAGGATCCCAAAATAATTACAGACCACAACAGTACATAATATTATCATGCATAAGGGTATATGGAAGTGTAAAATTAATTAACCCAAAATATAGAAGCGGGTCTAGACAGAAGGTGAAACACAGAATGGAATGGTCAAGGTACCAACGTAATGGCAGGATGATCAGGTGGACTGTAAACATCTACTGTCCAATTTCCCAATCACTCGGATGGAGCGAATTTAGACAGTTTAGACCCTGTAATGGTGGTGTCAACACCAGTTGGGCCTCCACTGTCTGTGAATTCGGATAAAAACCTACATGCTTCCTTTCTATAATGATCATCAGTTGGCATTGACTGATGCCAACTGACTCCCGTTACAGATTGGAATTTGGGTTTGGAAATTAAGATAACAAAAATAAAACTGTATCTGGATGTAAATCAGTCGAGCAGCTATTATAACCCCGGATGGGCGAACCGCCAAGGCTTCCACTGACAGCCATTCAGATCATGCAAAATAACGATTAGTAACTAATACCCAGAATACGAGCTAGTTATCCATGAGGGAGTACCCGCCAACATTATTCTGATGTATTCTTTACTAATGGTTCCACACAATACACAAAGACAAAATAAATAAGAAGCAAAAGAAGATCCATTGTATGAGAGACATTGGTTTCTCATGCAAGGTTGTGGGTTGGGCCCACAATTGATGGTCTTAAATAATCCTTCATACCATAATTAATTACAGTCCAGATTGTCTGTTTAAGCCATCAGGATTTTGTTTATACAAGAATGTTTTAGTGGCAATTGAACAAAGGTCCTTTAATCATGATGATCATTGAAGTTTGATTATTGCTAATCTCAATCTTTAATCATTGATGAGTCAAGGGTTCAATCAGTTAAGTGATGCAAATGGAGAATCAAAATTTGGGCAGCATAACACCCTACATTGCAATTCCAGAATGTTACATCGTAACCCATGGGGCCATGATGTGAGTGTTGCAATATAAAATAGAGAGAGAATGAAATTTGTTTGAGATTAAATAGAAGGAGAGAAATCTTGTCGCTATATCATAAATGTTGTCGCGGACCGAGATCCGCGACATGGACATCCCGACAAGTTTTTAGAATTTTTGGCAGCATAACGCCTCTTTGTCGCTATGCAAGGTTTTGTCGCGGAACGTGGCTCCGCGACAAGGGTGACATCGCGACAAAGTGTTTTAATAAAATTCTAAAGCATTTGAACCTTTGTCGCTATGCGTGGAGATTTTGTCGCGGAACGTGGTTCCGCGACAAGGTGTTCCGCGACAAAGTGTTCAAAGGTTAAGAAACATGGCATAATTTTTCTGTCTCGGAATGGGATTTTGTCGCGGAACGTGGCTCCGCGACAGGATGATTCCGCGACAAGAAGCCATGAAGACAAAATGCAAGAGTTTGGCTCCTTTGTCGCTATGCATGGATAGTTTTGTCGCGGAACGTGGCTCCGCGACAAGGTATTCCGCGACAAAGGGTTTTAAATTATAGAGACAAGTGTCTTGAAACACCTTGGTCGCGGAACAGCCACTCTGTCGCGGAACGTGGTTCCGCGCCAGAAGGCGGTTGGCGCCCAAGGTGGTTCAGGACAAAAGTCAGAAAAAGCAGAAATGAACAGTGGCATGCAAACAGCGTGATCTCACCCTATTTCAGATCAAAAAGCTATTCTAAGCTAAAAATAAGCAAGAAACATTCAAAATAAAGAAGAACATGCTTAAACAAAAATAACAAGACTGGGCAGGATATTAAAATAAAGCATGAGTCCTAATCTATGGTTTGATCACACATCCACACAACATTATCCATAATATGCTAACAGTGAACATAAAAATGACAAAATGGGAGTCAAATGACCCAAAATAAAAAAAGAAAGCATAAATCCATGGGGTGTGAGACCCATTTCATGATTTGGGACACAAATGATGAATGTTTTCCCATATTATTGAAGGGGTGTTGTTAATACCCATGGTTTGGGTATTACAAACCCTAAAACAAGAGTTTAGAAAACAAAACATAGTATAAAAATGGCTATCTAAGCACTGTGAACAGTAAAACACTAATCTAAACTAAACTAAGTGCAAAAATTAAATAATACATAAAAATAAACCTAACTACTCTACCTAAGGAAGAACTCCTAAGCTTGCCTTCAAGAACTTCTAAAATTTCAAACTTCCAACTGTCCAACCCTTAGCTCATGGGAGACACCTCATATTTATAGAAGTGTAACCCTAAGCCCATGGGCCTTGATTCTAGCCCATTGTGTCTTAAGACATCACACACATCACAGCTTTGTCTCGGAACATCAAGTTGGTCGCGGAACACACTGCATGTGGCAAGGCTTCTCGACTGGGTCTTGTGTCTCTATTTGTGCATCTTGGTCGCGGAATAGGCTTTTGTCGCGGAGCATGCCATCGCGACAAGGGTTATCGCGCCAGGGGCTTGGCTGGTCTCCTCTTCATTTGGGGCCAGTTGGTCGCGGAGTATGCCTTTGTCGCGGAGCACTGCATCGCGCCAAGGGCTTCCGCGACAAAGGTCTTCCTGGGCCTGCTGGATTGGGCCAGATGGGCCGAAAATATTCTTTTTGTGGGCTTTTCTATCTTTTTCCCATCTTTTTGTTTCCTTTTCTTTTTCTCATGTTTTTGGATTTTTCTAACATAAATATGTAATAAAATTACATATTTATGTCTTTTTCACACCAGCTTATTATTTTTACAATTATGCATAAATCAGTCCAATTCGACTGCTTTCTTACTTAATGTAAGACCGGAATGCGATCAAATGCCCGATTAAGACACGGAAATGGATTGAAAATAATGGTCAATTTTGGCCATTATCACCTGCTGAGCATCATAGACTCTAGCATTCTGGATTTCATTAAGTTTGCAGCAATATTTGGTGAGTCGCTTCACATATTTTGGTAGTGGTTGAGGATCAAAGTAATCCAACTCCAGCCCTGTCTGATCTTTTGGATTGATAATTCTGTAGCACTCCTGATTCCACTCAGCCATGCACTTCCTTTCCCTTTCCAAAATTCTTTCCAGTCTGATTTCATTAGGCCAATGCCTATCATTGATCAGAATTATCATTTGATCATCCCAAAATCTATTCATCTTATTCCAGAATGCTTCTTCTAAATCAATCCTCAATGATTCCTTTTCCTTATCTGGTATATGTTGAAGCATAAATGGATTGATATAAAAGTCTGGAGGTGAAATTTGCATTGCTGTCCATCCACCACTCCTCCGAATAGTTTCTACCATCTTAACCGTTCTCGTCTTTGCCAAAAATGATTTCTCTTTCTTATCCGATTCTATATTTCGAGCTTGAAGTTCTTCATAGGTTATCTTATGAATCCTTAAGAAACAAGAACAACTGGTAAATTAGTGTCACCATACTCACATTTAGAGCTTGACTCTAAATGTGCAAATGATAGAAAAGAAACATAATACCATATTTTCTTTTTATATTCATCATTCTATTCATGACATCACCATACTCACATTTAGAGATTTGCTCTAAATGTGAAGATTTCAATGCTGACGGAGTCTAATTTAATCAGAAAATAGCAGGAAATTCGAATTCAAAACATCATTAATCAAAAGCAAAACATATAATTCATCAGATTCAAAATATGGAACCACAAAGCATGGTGTTTCTTATGACATTCAACCTATCAATTACAAATGAGGAGGTGTCTCTGCCTCAATTCCAAATCTGAGAAACAGATTACAATGCTCAGAGACTAAGCACCTCATACAGTAAATTGACACGACTCCATAGGTATTCCTTGAGGGACCATGATTGTTATCATAATAGCTCCTAAGGTCACAAAGTCTCTTTTTGGGTTGTCCTTGAAAGGGTGAAATGAATTCCTCATAACTCGATAACCACCCTCTGACTTGAAGTCGAAGATCCTTGAGTCTTCGTCTATTCTTGCACAGAGGAGCGAAAAGCCAAATTCCCTTCTCTTGCTCTTCCTTTTCATCCTTACTTAAGAGCATGAGAGCTTTTACATAGATGGATGGGGGGTGATTATCAGTAATTGCAGGTTTTAAGAGTTCAAATGCTGCTTGTTCATTCTTGTCTTTAACGAACAAACGCAATGCCTCTTGTAACTGATACATCCAATTTCCTGCATTTTTGCAGGTTTCAAGGAAAATGCTTTGTGTCTCTTCAAAAGTTCCCCATCCCCATGCTGTAAAGTCTTCAAGAGAAGCCTTTTTCAAGACCAAAGGATGATGAGTAGCTTTTTCGAGCTCTTTGCAGACCAGTTTACAATTAAAGACAGTCTCAAGGTGGTCAAATGCCAATCTTGATAAAATGTTTCCAAGAATCTCATAGGGAAGATCTGTGATCTGATTTTCCCCCGATCCAGATTTCTCTAGTGAAGTCCTTGGTTGCTTTGATGAAGTTCCAATTTCATAGCTGAGTAAAGTTAAAAACAAAAATAGAATTAAAAACTAGAGAATGCAATTCATTAATGGAAAAGGGATGTACAGCTTTGAATTATCCACATAATTCTCTGTCCCAAGACAAAAACACAAAAATACAAGCAAAGAAAATATCAACCACTTGATTTCTAGATTATTCTAATTCTAGTAGTTCTTCTTCATTCTGATCTTCTTCTGCATTGTTCCATTGCTCCCATTCAAATAATATGCCTAGTTCGCCACTTGCTCTTCTGTATTGCTTGACATAATCAAACAGTTCACAAGGAATACACTCCATCCTTTCATTAAAAGATAATTGCTGTCGCTCTTGGATAGAGTGATTCTTACAAAAACTCCTTTCCTCTTGATCAAGGCATGGGTTTGGGAACTTTTCACCATAAAGGAGCCAGTGGAGAACACTCATTTTTAAAAATAGAAGTTCAAAAGGATCTTGAGTCACAGATTTGATCAAATTAATTCCTTCCTCATCCAGCTGCGGATCTTGTTTGGAAAGCAGTAGAAAAGATCTTATGAAAATGGTTGGTTTGTGTTTATCATCTAATCCGGGCTTAAGAATTTCATAAGCTTTTTCCTCATTTTTATTCTCGACAAAGGCTATCAATGCAGGCACAATATTAAACATGTAATTGCCTGCATCCTGACATCTTTTAACGAATCTGACTTGGTTACTCGGATAAGCATCTCCTCTCCAAACAGCACAAGTTTCCAAATTAGCTCTCTTTAGAGCTAACGATGATCTGCTTGCTGAGAGGAATTGCTTAGAAGTTTCAGACGCTCTAAAAAGTGCCTTTATGCTTTCCATTCCTAGTCTTGACAGAATGTCTCCCAGTAACTCAATTGGTAAATCAAGTAATTGAGTTTCCAAGAGTTGAGGGTTTTTGACATTTCTGAAAAGAGCAGGAAAAACACAGGATTAAGAGTTAAACTCAACATTTATGCAGTAATGAGATTAGATTTTATTATCAAAATCAGGCTGCATTACATTGTACAAAAGATTTGATCTAGTGACAGTTTCATAGTCAAAAATTAGAAGAAATGTCACATGCATCAATCTCTTTCTCCTTTGTCCAAAAGCTTATTCATCAATACTATAATTATCATAGTTCTCCCCTGCTGCCATCCTAAAATCAGCTATGGCTCTTTTTGTGTCACAGCAGAGATAGCAGACCTGATCGGCTGTATAATATGATGGCTTATGGAAGGTTTCCTGATCACGAACTTCTACAACACAGAATTCCCTATTTTTCTGCCCTAAAAATGGATTCGGGACATATTCCCATTCTGAAACTAGGGTGAGAAGATTATATCTAAATTCATAGCTGTTTAATCTATCACTTAAAATTGGACTAATTAAGCGAAATCCAGCATCTATCTCTTCCCTAGAACTTTTACTTAGGCAACATAAAGCTTTAAAATATTGAGAAATCTTAAAGTTACCTTCGATTCCTTCATCCAGGATCTGAAATGCCTTGAATCCTTTCCCTTGTGTAAACAGTTCCAAGGCCTTGGGTAAGTTCAGAATATGATTCTTAGCCTCTCTACAAGCATGTAGAAATTTGATTTTACCAGTGGATTCATTAGAGATTCTTTTAAAGGCCGGATCCTGTATATTAAATCTCCGGAGAACAATAGGATATTCTGAGGCTATTGTAAATGTTGAACAGATTTGTTTGCAGTTGAGCAGATCTTCAAAGCTGCTCTGCCCTACTCGTGACAGAATCTCCCCAAGGACATCCAATGGAAGATCAGTCAGGTGTAAAGCAGAGGACTCAGAAGGCTGCTCCTCACTGTTATTTAATCGAATTTTAAAGAAGAACAATCAGTTGAAATTATACTCCAAGTTTTTCAATTAGGGAAGAACGAGAGTGGATGAAAGCTTAAACCCTAGTATGAGTGAAAGCATTATAATGCAGAATGTAACACTTTGAAACATCAGGACGAAATGCGATGAAAAATGAACGGAGAGCTTACGGGTTGTTGCTTGCCATTAGAATTGTTCCTGAAGCTGAGTGTTTCTGAAGAAGGGTTTCGCAATAGAGGAAGAAGAAGAACTTAAAAATGGCGGTTTCTTCTCGAGAGAGATTATGAAAAGATATGAAAATGATTTGAAAAGATAAAGAGGTTATAGGTCTTATATAAAACAATGGGCTGGCCTAGTTAAAGAATAAAGAGTAGGGTACTCAAGTACTTAGAGTGTACTCACTCATTCTAGACCTGCCACATCAGTGAGTCTGGTTATTGATTAAAAATTGAGTTAATGAACTCAAACAACATAAATTGGATAAAATTAGATTGGTTGAAAACAAAGCGAGGGGTTATCATTGAAAAGGATTAAGACTTCTAAATTGTATATTAAGTCTGGTTAAATCTTCTTCACCAAATTCATCTTAATGCCTAACAAAAATCCACCCTTAACTTATTTATTTAAAGATTACCAATTCTTCCATCCCATTTCCTGATTTCCAGTTTCATCTTTAATTCATATTCGAATTGAGTAAAGAAACTGATCATACAAAATAGAAAAGTAGGAGAATTGTAATACATGAAGTCCAAATGATCCGAAATACATCAGAATATCCAGGAATTACAAACATATGTAATACTATATAATTTCTAGCTCTAACTGCTCAGGGGTCAATTTCCTCATCATCGGAGTCGGTCCACATAAACTCATCAGGAAACACTTCACCACAATACAGTCTAAATTGCCTCACCATGTCAAAGAATTGACATGGGATACAGTCCATCCTGATGTGTGGTGGTAGTAAGACTCGAACCCGCAAGGTGTGATCCTTACAGTAGCTCATCTTTGGTTGCCCTAGAAAAGGATTTGGAAGTTGAGGAATATGGGTGAACCAATGAAAAAGATAGATTTTGATGAAAACCACTTCTAAAACATTAGAAGCTACTGTTTGGACCAACTCTAGTCCTTCTTCAATCCACTTATCCTCTTGTTTTGTTAATAGGAGCATCGTTCTGAGCAGAATAGTGGGTTCATGCCCATCATCTAGTCCTGGCTTGAGGATTTCATATGCCTTCTTCTCATCTCTTTCCTCCACAAATGCCTTTAATGCAGGTTCAATGTTGAACATGAAGTTCCCTGCATTTTGACACTCTCGAATGAATCTTTTCTGATTGTCCGGATAAGCATCCTCTCTCCATCTCATACACGATTCCAAGTCCACTCTCTTGTATACAAGATGAGTTTTACTTGCGTGGTAAAATAATGGAGAGACTTCTGCTATCCTGAAGAGCTCTCTAACATTTTCTTTTCCAATTCTTGATAGAATATCCCCCAACAACTCAGTGGGTAGATGGGATATTTGAGTTCCGATGCGCTGTGGATTCCTAGCATTTCTGTTTCCAGAAAATAATATGGTAAGGAATACAGGGGAATACTTTTATGATAGAACCAGAATATTCGAAATGGGGATTTCATTCCTAATATGAAATTCCAAAGTCTCATATGGATAATGCATCGGTTACAACTAAAGATTTCAGAAAAGACTCTCTGGATTAATGAGTATAAAGAAACGGCTCTTAGTTATGAGGAATCTTAAATGATTAATGTTTCCGTTTTCTACAGCCATTCCCCGAAAAATATAGAATCATGAACCCTAGGTCTAGGAATGTAATCTGACGACAAACTTTGCAAAATAGAACTAAAAATAAAAGAAAGAAAGGATGAACGAGATTGCTTACGGATTGTTCTCGGCCATTTTCTTCGTCGATAGGTTTTTTCTTAAATGATCTTGCTTATGAGAATGGTTGAGAGTGATAAAAATGGTGTATGGCGATTTCTTCTTGAATAAGAGAAGAAAATCTGATGAAAAATTTTTTTTGAAATGACTACTGAGAGGAATGACTGCAAGGACAGAGACGCCTATTTTTATCTAAGGACTGCAGGGGTCAAGATAGTAAATCTTGTCTCTGCAGGGAGTAATGATTAAGCCTAAAATAACCCTATTTTGAAAATTTTTATTTAAAAAGACAGATAAAAATCTAATGTAAAGGATAAGATCAATCAAGTTGTTTCCTTTCAATAAAAATGAGGCGAGGAGTATATATCTAGCAACACCCAAAAGGGCTCAGAATTTAGATACAAATTAAGAGATTACATAATCGATCAATTTGAATCTGAATCAGTTTCTAATTCTGACTCAGATTCCATTACATGCTCATTAAAATTTTCTCTTAATCTCCTAATTAAACTAGTAACCTCATGAAACTTTTGACAAGTTTCGTTAACCCGAGCTTTTGCTAAAATTATACCAGGTTAGATTTATTAAACGAAAAGAGTTATGATTCACGGGAAAGGGTTTAGGGATATATCAAGATTTTTAATCTTTTTATTACTCAAGTATGGTGCTTCGGTTTCAAATGGCGCTGTGGTCCTCTCTGTCATGAAACGTTGACAAATCTCATGGCATAGCCGGGATAGGTTGACCTTCAGCCTGTCACACTGAGGATCCCCGGCAAATATGCCATGATACTTCTCATCAATTCTTGCCATATGATTTCCTGCCATGAAACTTTTGACTAATTCCCACTACATGAGTATTTTCTGAAAATTCATGATCCTGGTTTAGGTTTTATTTAATGAAACCAATTTATGATGGCGGTGTTGTGATTAGGGATATATTTATACATAGTCATGTTTTTATTGCTCGTAGTTAAGAAACTGTGCTCCCGAAAGCGCACGGAGTCAAAAATTGCAGTAATTTATAGTAAGACCGGATCGTTCACTGGAGGATGTGCGATAGAAGCAGGTCCCACGTCATTTACTAAGATTTTCCACTCGGTTACTCGAATCAAGTGTGTGAAATGACTAACAACTACTTGACAGGATTTAAACTAAGCTATGAAAGCAATCAAAAGAAAGCAGATAAAATTATTCTAGAAAGCGAATTAAATTTAATCTAAGAAAGCAATAAAATTAATCTAAGAAAGCGATTAAGATCATTCTAAGAAAGCAGATTTAAAAATGAGACAGAAGGGACAGGATGAAAAGAATAAAGATTGGACAAGATTCAGATGAAACACAATTAAACTTCCATTTTAATACACAGATCTTAGCTTGGGATAATCCTTCAGTTAGCTAACTCTCATGCTCTCTATACCACGTTCCCTTTAACAGACAGGTACTTACAGTAAGAGTTTACATGCTCTTAAGACAGCAAAATCTAAGATACCACAGACTCACAACTGCCCTCACACGGCCGTGTGGAGGCATGTTATTCATCTGTGGTGGACAAGCAACACCTGACAAATCATTTATTGAAGTGGCAAGTACCGCTACCATTCTCCCATGTCACACCCGAAGATTCTAATCAAGCCCTGAACTATCCCTTAACTCTCAATTCTAGTAGCAGTTACACAACTCTCAATACAACCGAGTGACCTCTAAAGAAAGCAGTTAAAAGAAAGCGATAAAGAAAGCTTTTAAAATCCTATCACTCGGAGGTTTTTGAAAGTCTGACACTGGTAGTAACAGAAAGCCTCCAGTCAGAATGACCGGATGTGGATCAAGAATTCCCTATCTCAGTGAACCGCTCGCAGTGTTCACTTCCCTTTGGGTGGTTATGAGATACAAACTAATGAAACGAACTAATGAATTAGTTCGTTCCGGATGCACTCACTCAGGACTCAAAAATAGGCTTTGGCAGAAGAGGATAGCAGTTGAAAGAATACTCAACCCTACCTTAGAAGATAACCAAGGCCGGAATGTTGTTCCTCTAGTATTATCTGTCACACCTTATCGGAATCCAAGTGGAATCTGACTCGGTGCAATATTTAATACAAGATTTCCAACAAACAGCAATTTCGGAAAATAATAAATCTGAAAATCATTCCCTATCAGGTACTAGACTCTCAATAAGAACACAGACCCTTTCAGTCTAGGTGAGACCTAATCGCTGATTCTGCTTCTAATTTCCCGAAATCAACCCACAGTCGGATATGAATTAGTCATAACTGTTGAATTTATCCCTTACTCAGATCCGGATTTTATAAAGGAATTTTTTGTTGGAAATTTAATATGAAACATCTGGTTTAAATCAAGACTTCTATGTCCAAGAGAAGGATCCCAAAATAATATGACCACGCTATCTACATAGTAATATCATGCATAAATTTATAGAGAAGTGTAAAATAAAATAACCCAAAATATAAAGTGGGTTTAGACAGAATGTGAAACACAGAGATGAAATAGCCGGAGATGAGAAGAATTCATTTGGCTAAAAAGATGACAAAAATAATCAGGATGATCCGGACTGCAAACATCTGCTATCCAGGTTCTGATCATTTCAGGTGGGATGATTTTTAGACAGTGGAATGCCTCAAATGACAGTTGCCGCCGTCATCTCAGACTCCACTGTCTGTGAATTTGGATAAAAACCCACATATTCGATTACTGCACTAATCATTAGATGACATTGGCATATATCATCTAACATTACTACAGTTCCAGATTCGGGTTTGAAATTAAAGTAAGAAAAGAAAACTCTATCCGGATGGGAGTCAGCTGAGCAGCTATTATAATCCCGGAAGGATGAACCGCCAAGGCTTCCACCGACCACTATCTGGACCATGCAAAATAACAACTAGTAATTAATATATAGATCACGAGCTAGTTATCCGTGTGGGAATACCCGCCAACAGTAATCTGATATATTCCTTATTAGCTGCTTCACACATTACAGGAAAAGACAAAATAAATAAAAGAAAAATATTTTTGGGTCATCTTGCATGAGAGACATTGGTTTCTCATGCAAGGTATGGAAATGATTCCATAATTACTCTTCATGGTCTAAATAATCTCTCATTCCATAATTAATTAGTTAATTACAGTCCGGATTATACACTTAGATCATTAGAGTTTAATCATTTGTAGAAGAATCTTTTACTGGGGGATTGAACAAAGTTCTTTATATCAAATTAATCATGGGTTGAGATCATTGGATTTCAACCTCAAAATATTAATATAAAGGTTCAATTAATTAATGAAGTGAGATGAAGAATGAAAACTTGGCAAAAAGGTGCCACCTTGTCGCGATGCAGAGTTCGTGTCGCGGAGCGTGGCTCCGCGACAAAGCTTTCGCGACAAAGGGGTGGGAAATAAAAGAGATGGGATTTTGAAAGTTAGGGTTTGTTTTGTCGCTAAGTAAAGAAAATTTTGTCGCGGAATGTGGTTCCGCGACAAGGGCATAGCGACAAAGAGGTTGAAAATTGGACAAGGCATAATTCTTGTCGCGGAACAAAAAGATTTTGGCGCGGAACGTGGTTCCGCGACAAGGTAACTCCGCGACAAAGCCCTCCCAGAATAAAATCACAAGTATTTGGGTCCTTGGTCGCTAATCAAGATTTTGTCGCGGAACGTGGTTCCGCGCCAAGGGGTGTTTCGCGACCAAGGGTTTTAAAATAATGATTAACAAATGTTCTTTGGCACCTTTGTCGCCAAAGCGCCATTTTGTCGCGAAACGTGGTTCCGCGACAAGGGTTGTTCCGCGACAAAGGTGTGTCCAGTACACATGTCAGAAAAGTAAAGTGGAACAGTGGCATGCATTATGTGTGATCTCACCCATTTCAGATTCAAAAGCTAAACTAAGCTCAAAATAACAAAACAGAATTTGAATCTAGCTAGAACATGCTTGAACAAAATAGAAATAAAGCAAACTTAAAACTTAAGAAACCCTAATTTAAGCTTGATCATCCATAAGCATGCAACATTATCCCAAGAAAAAGTCACCAAGCAGTGACATTAAAATGCAAAACGAGGGTCAAATGACCCAAGGAAAATGAAAACAGTAAGATCCATGGGGTGTGAGACCCATTTCATGATTTTGGGACACAAATGGAGAATGTTTTCCCATATTATTAAACGGTGTTGCTCATACTCATGGTTTGAGTACCACAAACCCTTAAACAAAAGTTTAGAACAAAAACAAGGTGTAAAACTGGCTATCTAACCAAAGTGCAGTAAACTACTTCTAACTAGTGCATAAATTAAATAATACAAGAAAAATCTAACTAAACTACCCTAACTAAACTAAGCTACTGAACTCCCCAACTTGTCTTCAAGAAGGTGTAGTTTTTCTAAGATTCTTCCAACCTTTAGCTCAAAGGAAACACCTCATATTTATAGAGGGGAAACCCTAAGCTCATGGGCCTTGATTTGAGCCCATTGTGTCTCAAGACATCACACACATCACAGCTTTGTCTCGGAGCACCAAGTTTGGTCGCGGAACACACTGCATGTGGCAAGGCTTCTCGACTGGGTCTTGTGTCTCTAAAAATATATCTTGGTCGCGGAATGGACCTTTGTCGCGGAACATGCCATCGCGACAAAGGTCATCGCGCCAAGGGGCTTGGTTGGTCTCTTCTTCATCAGGGCCACTTGGTCGCGGAACCCATCCTTTGTCGTGGAACACTGCATCGCGCCAAGGGCTTCCGCGACAAAGGTCTTCCTGGGCCTGCTGAATTGGGCCGGATGGGCCGAGAATATTCTTTTTGTGGGCTTTTCTCTCTTTTTCCCATCTTTTTCATTCCTTTTCTTTTTCTCATGTTTTTGGATTTTTCTAACATAAATATGTAATAAAATTACATATTTATGCCTTTTTCACACCAGCTTATTATTTTTACAATTATGCATAAATTAGTCCAATTCGACTGCTTTCTTACTTAATGTAAGACCGGAATGCGATCAAATGCCCGTTTAAGACACGGAAATGGATTGAAAATAATGGTCATTTCTGGCCATTATCAACATCCTCACATTTAATACTGATCGTCCCCGAGCAGTCAGAGTCAATGTTCATAAGAACACGGACTCTACATATTCAATTCATTTTCGTGGCTTCATAAATCACATACTTTTAGATTGGGATAAGACAATCAAAAACTACAAGTGTTAAATTCCCTTGATTGCAGTGTTTAATGAAATGATACTTGCTCACTATATCGGGCCTACAAATCAAACATTATTATTAATCCTTCATGAACATCACGTTTGAAAGATGCAACGGTTAAAAATTAGAAATAAGGCATGACATGAATATGTGCAATAAGACAAAGCCTCACATATAAGAGAATCGGAAGTTTCACTCACTCTCAATTGGGTTTATCATGACCGCTCAAAATCAAATTTAATTAAATTATCCCATAAGCTTGCAATCAGACCAACTCGCCACCAGCTCATTTCTTCAAATCGAGATCACGAGGTCTTATTCGAGGATTATAACGGGGCATACGGTTGTAACATTAGGTAGGAAAGGGAATTTATTGGGCTAGGAAGTGGCAAGGATTAATTCTATCATAACTTGGCATTTTTATTTAAAATTTATGATCATCAATATTTCTTTCTTTTGTTTTTCTTTTTCCTTTGCATGACATTAGACTAAGTCTAATTTGCCTTGTCATTTGCAATTTATTGATGTTGAATGAAATTCAACTTCTTTTTTTTTTTTTTTTTTGAATCGGTTTATAGAATACTGATTTATAGTTTTCATGATGATCACAAACTTAATGCCTTTGATAGAATTCATTCCTGCACACTTGGGTTTGAATTTCTTGGTCTTTTTAGAAGGCTAGGAATAATATAGAGGGCTTCAAAGAAAAATTAGGCTTATAGGCTCAAATTGGTTAATCCTAAAGGGAAAATATTTTTGGGTTTGGATTTCAAACGAAGGCCAAAAATTTGGGTTTTCTAGGTGCCTTGATCACATGCTCGATTTCGGGAATATGGCGTGGTCTTGAATCGGTCCCAATTGCAAGTTCTAGTTTCCTTTAATCAAAATGATTTTCACACATCAAAGAAAAGAATGAGTAAAAATGACTCATGGCTCAAATTTCACATGGAATGGTTCATTCATGTCATACAATATTCTTAAATTTAATCGAAGCGTAATTCTAACAATTCATTCAATCAAAATCTCTAACATGCAGATTTGTTACCCAATAAGCTGATCGCATCATTAAATTTTTGTAGCTCAAAACCTCAGGAATTCATGTCATGCATGTTCTCAATTAAATTATCCCAATTTAAAAGTTTGAAAATTTAATCATAAGCCTAGATTCAACATGTGAATTTAGAGCAATTTTATGCATACTTTTGCTGGTTATTTAATTTAAAGCAGTAAAGAGACACTGCTGACATATAGAGCATGTCAACAGCAAATTTTTTGGCCTGACAGTCACTCATTCATCTTGGACTGTCAGACATCTTTTCAGAAATAAAAGAACCAAATAAAAACAAGGATTGTTGTTGGGGCTGCAAAATCCCAATCTGAAAGCAGTAATTATATCAATTACAAGAGATTTCATTTGCAATCAAATCTATCTTGCATGGATGAATTGAAATTCTCTTATATGATATTTACAATTAAGCTCAGAAATGATGGAGTCAGGGATCGCCATCTTTCTTCTCGTCTGATTTCTTGGAGGAGCCAGCTTCATCAGGGATCTTCTTGAGTAAGGTTTGCAGGAGCTGATTTTGACTAAGGATCAGTGATTCCACCATTTTTCGATTCTTCTCTTCTTTTTCCAGCATCATCATTCTGAATTCCTCGTCTCTCCTTTCCTTCTCCAACTTCTCCTTCCGTTTCTCTTCCTTTTCTCTCCTACGCTCTTCGCGTTCTTCCTCTCTCTCCCTCCTTCGCTCTTCACGCTCCTCTTCTGCCCTTTTCTGCTGTCCCTCTTGGCTTGCCAAAATTACATCGGTCATGGATTTCATTCCCTCGAGCATCGATTGACTCATTCTGCTCACCATCTCAATCGTTTGGGAATCAGCAGGGAACTGAGATACGTTATGGCTTTGAGGAGGCATCTGAGGTTGAGGTTGAGTCGGAGGTGGAATTGGAGTCTCAGTCCGTTCTTGGTCCGCAGGAGGCTCCTCTTGAACATTCGAAGGTCCTGCATCAGCACAGGTGTTCTGTGTTCCCTTCTTTGTCTTGGGTTGCCTCTTTCGTTTTCTTGATGCCTGCTCACCCGATATGAAAGAGGATTGAGCGTCTGAATCTCCTCTGACGGACAGTTGGGGGAGAGAGTATCTGATACTCTCACTCAAGGGAAGTCTTGGCACACTGATAGGTGGGTTCACTTTCACCACTGTGTCACCCTCAAAAGCACTCAAATCAACTCCCTGAGCTATGCAGATTCTCCTAATCAGATTCGGATAGCACAGCACCTGTCTATCCTTTATCCGGGTTATCATTACCTCGAATACATGTCTTCCTACATTTAGTTTTGCTCCGCTCCACATTCTTGCAAATCCCATTAACACATTTCCAGATGTGGTGTGCGGATGTGAATTGGGCCGGATCTTGGACATGTAGAACTCATAAGTTGGCATGAACTGTATCCGCAGCCATTTTGCATTGAATGTGTGTCCAGGGGCGGTCACGCTTGTCATGCTGTTAGCCAAGGTTGCATACTTCGCATATTCAGTCGTTTTGGCTCTCTTTGTCATGATCTCATCAGGGGGGAATTCACTTTGGATCTCTGGAGTCCCGAAGAACTGATTCAGCCAGTCAGGTGCAATGTTAATCACTTGCCCACGAATCCATGTTGTTCTGGCATCTTTATCAATGTTGCAGAAGAATTCCTTTGTTAGTTCCACGAAGCCATCTTCGTCGTGATGCAGCATGAAGTTACCCCACTCTTGATTTCTGTAGAAAGTCTCAACAGTGGGGTGCGACAACGCATCGGGTCTGAACCCTTTGTCTGGCACTATCATCTTCTGCAACTTCTTATACTTTTCTGCATTCTCTTTGTTGCCATTGAACTTGATCTGAATCTGTTCTTCACTCAGCTTTTTCTTTCCATATTCCTTTGAAACGCCCATTCTTTGTCTTACAGTATTTTCAGACCAAAACTCGACTGGTCGAATGGATCCGACAGACTCGTCGTCGCTCGTGTGCCAGTCTGTTTGATCGTCTCCCTCCTGTGGCTGGTCATCCCTTGGTTCAGCCTCATCTCCCCTCTGACTTGGCTCTTGCTCTCCATGAGCTGCTTCATCTCCGACTTCCTCCTCAACCTGTTTAATTACATTTTTCATCGTATTGAGTTCACAATTTACATGCAGAGAAGATGTAGTTACATGAAAATTACGGTCATCAACATCAGTTGATACCTCCTCCTCCTCCCTAATTCTTGCAGCTCGTCCAACTGGACGTTGGAAAATAGGCGCCATTTGGTCCATGAATTCTTGCTCCTCTTGCCGAGCCTCTTCTTCCGAATCATTCCCATCTGCAGCTTCAGTCAAAATTCCTTGAACCTTTTCTTTAAGCGCAGAGGTCATGAGATGGTCGTCTGGCTGCTTCTCCAAGGTTTTGGCCAGTGCTACCGGATCTATGGAATCTTGCGGTCCTTCCGACTGTTCAGGTTGGTGCGACGGGTCTCCTTGAGTGATGAATTCTTCAATTCTGGCCGTGCCCACGAGAGGATCAATCACTTGTCCCACTTTTGTCTGATATTTGATTTGATGTGGCTTTTCTCCAGCATCGATTCTTGTTTCGATCTGTTCGTTAAGCCTTTTCCTTATATCCCCTCGGATGGTCTCAGCATCATGTGCAGTGGGGCCAGTCCATGCAGGAGGTTGTTCTTCTTTGATTTTCAAACCACGCCCTTGCACTTCTCCAGTGATCTTCAGCTCGAAGTCCTCCTCATTACCCTGCTCAACCTCTCCAGATTTCCTGCTTTCTAGCTCAGCCTGCATCTTTCTGGCAGTTTCTTCATCCCTGGTCTGCTGGATATTCTTTCTGATCTGCTCTTCCTCTGCAGCTTTCTTTTCCATTGCCAAGCGTTCTTCCTCAGTCAATTTCTCTACTCCCGAACCACCTGTTACTTGATCCAGCAAACCAGCTAATGCAAGTTCTTCATTGTACATCTTCATGGCTAGCTCAGCATCGGATATCACCTGGTGCTTCTTTTTCGGGGGTGGTGGCGGCATCGGCTTTTTACCTCTGTCCTTGGGATCTGTGGGCTCTACCACTTTCCTGACAGTTGGCTCAGGTTCCTTGATCTCCACTTTCTTTTCCAGAGCTCTTGCTGGCTTATCTTTGTCAGCGGACTTTATCAACCTTCTCCTCGTTCCCGGTTGAGGTGCTGGCTGATGACCTTCAGAAGTAACAACAGTAGTGGAGGTTTTCTCGGGATGAATGGGTGCCTTAGTGGTGGCAGGTGCTGGTACTTCAGATTGAGCTGGCTGCGTTGGAGTCCGGGTTGCTTCTTGTTGCACCACTGGCTCGGACGTAGCAACTTCTTGTACTTCAGTCTGTCCTCTTGGTGGTAATGCCGAAGCTTGTACTGCTGGCTGGGTAGGCTGTGGGTTGGCTTCAGGGGGAGTGGAGAAGTATGCATCAATCTCAGCGTCAGGATCCTCTTCCCTGTTCGGTTCACCCTCGTAGCCTAGTTGCTTCTCGGCGCGCTGCAAATAATCCTCAATAAAACTCCTTTGAGTGATTCTCCTCAGTTGGTCCTCCCAGTCCTTCTTGATCTTGGAGCAGAACTTACTCCGAACATTGTTGTTGTAGTGCAAGACCTTCTTTCCATTAGCAGTACTATTACAGTATTCCAGCGCAAACTTGTCCATTTCCATGATCAATTCCCAGTAGGAGTCCCTGTACTGATCTATCATGCCCCCTACCAGATCCTTTTGAATCCCTTCTAGGTAGGACATGTCTTCTGCCGAATCGTACGTGAGATACACCCCAGCCTCAGCTTTCGATAGCAAATTGAACTGTCTTTCATTTTTCCTTTTAGGTTTCCAGCCACCTTTGCGTATATCCACTTGTAGCTGATCCCTTAGTACTGCTATGTGCTGGGGAAATTCATCATCTTTGTTCGTCCCGTACCGTCCATACCTTCTGTGTGTGAAGATGGTTTCAAGTACCTCATCTGCAGGTAGTACTACTCCTTCTTCCAGAAAGGACTCAGTGATACTTGGATTGCCTTTTCCCCAGACAGTAGTCAAGTCGTCCCATTGTTCGCGTGCATCCTTGATCATCTTCCTCATTGTGTTCAACAGTTGTGGCTTTGTTCAAATTTCTCAGCATTTTTGAGGCGTTTGTACAGGTTGAAGGTCAGCTCTCGATGCCTGGCCCGAGCTAGATCTGTGATCCACCTCTGCTCCACTGGTCCTTTTGCTTCAAACAGATATGGATTCCACTTGAATGGAAATGCTTCATACATCATGATGGCCCCACTGTTGATAACCCTACTTAGATCCATATGTTTGTGTTCGAAGGCCATCCGAACTTGAGGATCTACGATCTGGTTAGGGATGATGATGTCAAAGTCAGCTATATTTGGATCTTTCGTTCCCTTTTCCACATGCCGATTCCACACAGCCCTGTGCTCTCTGAACCTCAATTGGATGCGCTCATGATGGACTTCAGGAGTTGTCTTTTCGTCTTGGGGGGCATACCCCATCATCCTTATCCAAAACTTCTTCAGGAAGTGATAGTAGTCCCTTTCTATCGATGCAGCGACTATTGACCTTTCCTCTGGAGGGATATGCACGTCCCATCCCGGAGAAAGTTTCAATTTTTCGTCCGTAGTGTGGTCCAGAGGCACCTTATAAACTGATTTGATGGCATCTCTTGCGTCCTTAATCTCTGTTCGATCAATAGAGGCCTGGTTGCCAGCAGCCTCATATGTGCAGTCAGGCAATCCAATGCCTGAGTGCACTACCAATGCATTCCTGAAAAAGGTTAAAGTGCTTAGATATATCCAAATTTTTATAAGTTTTCAAAGACTACTCAGGTGTGAAAATCAACATCCTCACATTTTGAGCTTTGCTAAGCTCGAAATGTGATTTAAGTGATTTAATCTTGAGTTTATTAAAAGATCCAAAGACAAGGTACTACCTCTTAGGACCTAGGAGGAGATAACTTAATTGGATTATTGAGTCCAATCGAAAAGGGGGAAATAGAATTAAAAATAAAAATGAAGTGGTCGTTGGACCAAAAATTCCTTTTTTAGTGGGCCATTGGGCCCAAAAGTTTGTTTTTTTTTTCCAATTTTATTAAACAAGCTCGAGGCACTTGTTGAAAATGGAATGAGATGATGATGGTGGAATGGATGGCTCGAAAATGGAGTGTGCAATGGAGGCATGGCGGTATGGATTCGCTATTTCCGGATTGTTTGGACTGTCATTGGACAGTTAAAACGTTCAAGAAAATGCAAACACTATTTTTAATTTTTGAAAAGGTTGACTTGATTTTATTTAATGAAAAGTGGGATGTGTGTGGTCCCATTTTTGGATTTTTGTAAAAAGGTAGCAGTTGAGGTGGCAAAATACTGCTACTTAACTCACACTCTTTAGTTCCATTGGGAACAAAAACACATTTGTCAACCCAAAATTCCTAGTACTATTTTTGTCTTTTTGTGAAAAAGTGCACTGGTGAAAGGGGATTGGTGTGCACTGACATGCCAAAAACAATACAAACACTCACTTTCCTCAATGTGCTACACACATACGCAGACACACCAAAACATGAAACGGCATTAAATGATCATCTCAGCATGCAATACTCATGAACATAGCAAGTTAAAAACACAAGATCATGCCTCTACTTAAACAAGAACATAAGATTAATTACACTACTCATGCTCAATGAGGAGGACATTCATAAGCAAGAAAATTAATAACATAATGACACTCTCACAGTATCCCTATGTTCATCAACTCTCACTTTTTCAAGATTTTTCAACAATCCAGGAGGAATCAAGATTAAGCAGACAAAACATGAGCATATAAACTAGAACAAACAAAAGCAAAAGAACCTTAAAAACTCAAAACCCACAACCATGGCGGAATCTACCACTGCCAAACCCTAGCCATCATGCCCGTATCCTCTAGACAACCGAGGTTCATGGAATCAAAATTTCTACAACCCCTAACACTTCTATCTGTGCCCCTGCATCAACCAACCAAAGTGCCAAACCCCAACACCACACTCGGCCATTAACGATAAAAACAGGGAATCGAAATCCATACATGCCCAATACACAGAATCACTAAAATTGAAAATCAACTAAGTGAAAACAACCATGAGGAGGCCCATTCACATAATATCGAGAACTCAAACACCAAAAATCCTTAGGTTCGCGAAAACAGGGGCAATGGGTGCGCGAGAGTAGAATGGAGAAAGGCTTACCATGGTTCGGTCTGCTCCGGGGATGAAGACGAGGGTTGTGGTTCCATGGCAAAAATCGGGCAGAGTTTCCCTTGGGAATGGTCGGAAAAGTTGCGAAGAACACGGTGGTGTGCTTCGGGAGAAGTTTCGTGTGTGCGAGAGTGTTTTTCGAAAATTTTCTAAGTCCGAATGCGCGAGGAAGAAGAGGGAGGCGGAGAGGTTTAAATACTAATGGGCCGGTCGCGGAACCCTAGCCCATGGTCGCGGAACAGGATTACGCGACCAGGCTTGGCGACATTAGAGGTGTCGCGGAGTGTGGGACTTTGTCGCGGAGTCATGCACCGCGACAAAGTGTACCGCGACAAAATGGCGAGGAAGAATGGAGTGGTGTGCCCGTGTCGCGGAATAGGGACTCTGTCGCGGAGTCATGCTCCACGACAAAATGTTCCGCGACAAGGACAGGCAGAGTTTAGGGAAGAGTATAACTTTGTCGCGGAATTTGCACATGGGCGCGATGCTGGGCATCGCGACAAAATGATCACTCCGCGACAAAGACAAACAAGGGTTCAGAGGTGAGTGAGATCTTGTCGCGGAATTGCACCTTGTCGCGAAACGTTGTTCCGCGACAAAATGGTCATTCCGCGACAAAGACAAACAAGGGTTGCTGATAAGGGGAATTTTGTCGCGGAGTTGTACTTGGTCGCGGAACGTTGTTCCGCGACAAAAATGGTCAGTCCGCGACAAACTTTTTGAATTTTCAAATTTTCAACGGATTGGGCCCGAGTGTGATACTGGGCCTGCGTCCATTTTATTTGAGTTGGACCTGAATGAATTCAGTCCAAGTAAATTCAAATCATTGGGCCATTATTTAAAATAATCTACTTGCATAAAATTAGGTTGGGTCAGTTCCATTTATCTGCAAGATTTATTCCGGATCTTAAATTTCTTTAAATTCCGAAAATAATTTCTCAGATTTGTGGAATTTTCCCAACCAAGAACCTGGTTTTCCTTGCTTTTTCTGCTCCTTCTTTTTGGTTGGTTCCGAATTTCCTGCAAGACAGATAAATACCCATTAGGTTAGGTTTTCTCCTCAGTTCAACATCCTCACATTTAGAGTCTTGGTACTCTAAATGTTCAATTAATCTTGAGGGTACTTTTTCTGTTCTGGATTAAATATATTACATTAAACTAGACTGATCTAAGCTAATCTAGGAGCAATCAGGAGTGTAATCCTCTTGATAAACGACGCTGCATCCTCCCCGGCAACGGCGCCATGAAACTTTTGACAAGTTTCGTTAACCCGAGCTTTTGCTAAAATTTAACCAGGTTAGATTTATTAAACGAAAAGAGTTATGATTCACGGGAAAGGGTTTAGGGATATATCAAGATTTTTAATCTTTTTATTACTCAAGTATGGTGCTTCGGTTTCAAATGGCGCTGTGGTCCTCTCTGTCATGAAACGTTGACAAATCTCATGGCATAGCCGGGATAGGTTGACCTTCAGCCTGTCACACTGAGGATCCCCGGCAAATATGCCATGATACTTCTCATCAATTCTTGCCATATGATTTCCTGCCATGAAACTTTTGACTAATTCCCACTACATGAGTATTTTCTGAAAATTCATGATCCTGGTTTAGGTTTTATTTAATGAAACCAATTTATGATGGCGGTGTTGTGATTAGGGATATATTTATACATAGTCATGTTTTTATTGCTCGTAGTTAAGAAACTGTGCTCCCGAAAGCGCACGGAGTCAAAAATTGCAGTAATTTATAGTAAGACCGGATCGTTCACTGGAGGATGTGCGATAGAAGCAGGTCCCACGTCATTTACTAAGATTTTCCACTCGGTTACTCGAATCAAGTGTGTGAAATGACTAACAACTACTTGACAGGATTTAAACTAAGCTATGAAAGCAATCAAAAGAAAGCAGATAAAATTATTCTAGAAAGCGAATTAAATTTAATCTAAGAAAGCAATAAAATTAATCTAAGAAAGCGATTAAGATCATTCTAAGAAAGCAGATTTAAAAATGAGACAGAAGGGACAGGATGAAAAGAATAAAGATTGGACAAGATTCAGATGAAACACAATTAAACTTCCATTTTAATACACAGATCTTAGCTTGGGATAATCCTTCAGTTAGCTAACTCTCATGCTCTCTATACCACGTTCCCTTTAACAGACAGGTACTTACAGTAAGAGTTTACATGCTCTTAAGACAGCAAAATCTAAGATACCACAGACTCACAACTGCCCTCACACGGCCGTGTGGAGGCATGTTATTCATCTGTGGTGGACAAGCAACACCTGACAAATCATTTATTGAAGTGGCAAGTACCGCTATCATTCTCCCATGTCACACCCGAAGATTCTAATCAAGCCCTGAACTATCCCTTAACTCTCAATTCTAGTAGCAGTTACACAACTCTCAATACAACCGAGTGACCTCTAAAGAAAGCAGTTAAAAGAAAGCGATAAAGAAAGCTTTTAAAATCCTATCACTCGGAGGTTTTTGAAAGTCTGACACTGGTAGTAACAGAAAGCCTCCAGTCAGAATGACCGGATGTGGATCAAGAATTCCCTATCTCAGTGAACCGCTCGCAGTGTTCACTTCCCTTTGGGTGGTTATGAGATACAAACTAATGAAACGAACTAATGAATTAGTTCGTTCCGGATGCACTCACTCAGGACTCAAAAATAGGCTTTGGCAGAAGAGGATAGCAGTTGAAAGAATACTCAACCCTACCTTAGAAGATAACCAAGGCCGGAATGTTGTTCCTCTAGTATTATCTGTCACACCTTATCGGAATCCAAGTGGAATCTGACTCAGTGCAATATTTAATACAAGATTTCCAACAAACAGCAATTTCGGAAAATAATAAATCTGAAAATCATTCCCTATCAGGTACTAGACTCTCAATAAGAACACAGACCCTTTCAGTCTAGGTGAGACCTAATCGCTGACTCTGCTTCTAATTTCCCGAAATCAACCCACAGTCGGATATGAATTAGTCATAACTGTTGAATTTATCCCTTACTCAGATCCGGATTTTATAAAGGAATTTTTTGTTGGAAATTTAATATGAAACATCTGGTTTAAATCAAGACTTCTATGTCCAAGGGAAGGATCCCAAAATAATATGACCACGCTATCTACATAGTAATATCATGCATAAATTTATAGAGAAGTGTAAAATAAAATAACCCAAAATATAAAGTGGGTTTAGACAGAATGTGAAACACAGAGATGAAATAGCCGGAGATGAGAAGAATTCATTTGGCTAAAAAGATGACAAAAATAATCAGGATGATCCGGACTGCAAACATCTGCTATCCAGGTTCTGATCATTTCAGGTGGGATGATTTTTAGACAGTGGAATGCCTCAAATGACAGTTGCCGCCGTCATCTCAGACTCCACTGTCTGTGAATTTGGATAAAAACCCACATATTCGATTACTGCACTAATCATTAGATGACATTGGCATATATCATCTAACATTACTACAGTTCCAGATTCGGGTTTGAAATTAAAGTAAGAAAAGAAAACTGTATCCGGATGGGAGTCAGCTGAGCAGCTATTATAATCCCGGAAGGATGAACCGCCAAGGCTTCCACCGACCACTATCTGGACCATGCAAAATAACAACTAGTAATTAATATATAGATCACGAGCTAGTTATCCATGTGGGAATACCCGCCAACAGTAATCTGATATATTCCTTATTAGCTGCTTCACACATTACAGGAAAAGACAAAATAAATAAAAGAAAAATATTTTTGGGTCATCTTGCATGAGAGACATTGGTTTCTCATGCAAGGTATGGAAATGATTCCATAATTACTCTTCATGGTCTAAATAATCTCTCATTCCATAATTAATTAGTTAATTACAGTCCGGATTATACACTTAGATCATTAGAGTTTAATCATTTGTAGAAGAATCTTTTACTGGGGGATTGAACAAAGTTCTTTATATCAAATTAATCATGGGTTGAGATCATTGGATTTCAACCTCAAAATATTAATATAAAGGTTCAATTAATTAATGAAGTGAGATGAAGAATGAAAACTTGGCAAAAAGGTGCCACCTTGTCGCGATGCAGAGTTCGTGTCGCGGAGCGTGGCTCCGCGACAAAGCTTTCGCGACAAAGGGGTGGGAAATAAAAGAGATGGGATTTTGAAAGTTAGGGTTTGTTTTGTCGCTAAGTAAAGAAAATTTTGTCGCGGAATGTGGTTCCGCGACAAGGGCATAGCGACAAAGAGGTTGAAAATTGGACAAGGCATAATTCTTGTCGCGGAACAAAAAGATTTTGGCGCGGAACGTGGTTCCGCGACAAGGTAACTCCGCGACAAAGCCCTCCCAGAATAAAATCACAAGTATTTGGGTCCTTGGTCGCTAATCAAGATTTTGTCGCGGAACGTGGTTCCGCGCCAAGGGGTGTTTCGCGACCAAGGGTTTTAAAATAATGATTAACAAATGTTCTTTGGCACCTTTGTCGCCAAAGCGCCATTTTGTCGCGAAACGTGGTTCCGCGACAAGGGTTGTTCCGCGACAAAGGTGTGTCCAGTACACATGTCAGAAAAGTAAAGTGGAACAGTGGCATGCATTATGTGTGATCTCACCCATTTCAGATTCAAAAGCTAAACTAAGCTCAAAATAACAAAACAGAATTTGAATCTAGCTAGAACATGCTTGAACAAAATAGAAATAAAGCAAACTTAAAACTTAAGAAACCCTAATTTAAGCTTGATCATCCATAAGCATGCAACATTATCCCAAGAAAAAGTCACCAAGCAGTGACATTAAAATGCAAAACGAGGGTCAAATGACCCAAGGAAAATGAAAACAGTAAGATCCATGGGGTGTGAGACCCATTTCATGATTTTGGGACACAAATGGAGAATGTTTTCCCATATTATTAAACGGTGTTGCTCATACTCATGGTTTGAGTACCACAAACCCTTAAACAAAAGTTTAGAACAAAAACAAGGTGTAAAACTGGCTATCTAACCAAAGTGCAGTAAACTACTTCTAACTAGTGCATAAATTAAATAATACAAGAAAAATCTAACTAAACTACCCTAACTAAACTAAGCTACTGAACTCCCCAACTTGTCTTCAAGAAGGTGTAGTTTTTTTAAGATTCTTCCAACCTTTAGCTCAAAGGAAACACCTCATATTTATAGAGGGGAAACCCTAAGCTCATGGGCCTTGATTTGAGCCCATTGTGTCTCAAGACATCACACACATCACAGCTTTGTCTCGGAGCACCAAGTTTGGTCGCGGAACACACTGCATGTGGCAAGGCTTCTCGACTGGGTCTTGTGTCTCTAAAAATATATCTTGGTCGCGGAATGGACCTTTGTCGCGGAACATGCCATCGCGACAAAGGTCATCGCGCCAAGGGGCTTGGTTGGTCTCTTCTTCATCAGGGCCACTTGGTCGCGGAACACTGCATCGCGCCAAGGGCTTCCGCGACAAAGGTCTTCCTGGGCCTGCTGAATTGGGCCGGATGGGCCGAGAATATTCTTTTTGTGGGCTTTTCTCTCTTTTTCCCATCTTTTTCATTCCTTTTTCTTTTTCTCATGTTTTTGGATTTTTCTAACATAAATATGTAATAAAATTACATATTTATGCCTTTTTCACACCAGCTTATTATTTTTACAATTATGCATAAATTAGTCCAATTCGACTGCTTTCTTACTTAATGTAAGACCGGAATGCGATCAAATGCCCGTTTAAGACACGGAAATGGATTGAAAATAATGGTCATTTCTGGCCATTATCACCTCACAACACAAACAATCAATGTTTGTGGCACCATAGTTAAAGTGTGGAGGTTCCCTAACTAAGTCCTTACTATGTGGCGCTAAATATTCACAATACTCGCGATGTCGTTGTCCCCTAAAGGGATTAGGCTCTTCTTCACTTTCATTGAATAACTTGCTGATCATCGCCTCCATTTTGCGAATATGATCTTCATCTTTAAGGATTGATCCGAGAAGATACAATCCCTCATCAATTTCTTCAAGGCTCTCCGAACTCAAAAGAATGAAGGCCTTGATAAAAATTGAGGGGTGATGGTTGTCATCGATTCCAGGCTTAAGGACTTCAAAAGCGGCTTCCTTGAGCCCTGTATTGCAGAATCTTGAGAGTGCAGGCTCTAGTTTCAGCATGAAATTTCCCGCCTCTCTGCATCTTCGAAGTATTTGGATGTAATGAGAGTCAAGTGTCCTCTCTGCAGTCATCCGCCTCTCCACATTTGCTCTCCTCCATACTATAGGCGCCATACTTGCTCTGGCGAACTTTTTGCAGGTTGGGGCTAACCTGGCTACATCCTTCATTTCTTCTCTTCCCAACCTTGAGAGAATATCTCCCAAGATTTCTTCAGGAATGTCTAGAATGGATGTTCTATCATTTGGAGCTGGTGCGGCCATTCTGACTTTTGATAATGGTTTTAGGATAATTTCTCAGGATGGAAATGTTTGAGATGAAAGAAGAGGAGGATTCGACTAGATTTTATAGCAGAAAAAAAACTAAATTCTGTCATAATTACTGGCGATTGAAACGACGTGTGATGGTTGGTGTAAGGGAAGAAGAAGAGTCTGAAAAGGGTATTTTGGTCTTTGAGAAATTTGAAAATCTATCCGTTCAAAATTCCCAGACTCTCGCTCTGTCAATTGTCATTGCGTGGCTATAAAATCCTTTTCTCGCTTTGTTAATTACAAAGCGAGAAAAACATTCTTGTACAATTCCCAGAGTAAAATAGTCTCGCTTTGTTTTTCGACAAAGCTTAGACATCAAACTCTTATTCCTTAACAAATTATCATTTTGAACAGAATAAAAATTTGAACTGATCACCTCGCATCATAACTTTTACAAAGCGTGAGCAAGAGTAATTCATTTTTAACTCACGCTTTGACAAAATTACAGGAGCGTGGCCTCAGGATCCATTCATACTTCATTTTCCAAACACTTAATACTCAAAAACCTGTTTGAAGATTCTTGTCTCTTCCTCCTTCATTCCATCACAGCTTCATTTCTCGAATTCCTAAAAATAAAGAATAAAAGAATTAGAGATGAAAAATAAATCTAAAGAAAAGGGAAATACTACTCAGTTAACCTGGGTAGTATCCACCCCCTATATATATATATATATATATATATATATATATTTTTATTTATTATTTTTTTTTTAAGAAAACAGAAAACTAAGGATTATCCAAGTATTCAGTTTGGATATTTAGATCTTGTTGACCAATATATTGCTTCAGCCTGTGTCCATTTACAGTCTTTTCTCCTTCATTGAGCATAATTGTAACTGATCCATTGTCATGAATAGCTACAACAGGAAATGGTCCTGTCCACCTTGATCTGAGCTTACCTGGAAACAATTTCAAACGAGAATTATAAAGCAAAACCAATTGACCAACAGAAAATTCTTTATGTTTAATTTTTGAATCATGAATTTTCTTAGTTCGATCTTTATAAATCTTGCTGCTTTCATATGCTTCCAGTCTCATCTCTTCCAGTTTAGACAGATCGAACTTCCTCTTATCTTGTCCTGACTGACAATCCATGTTGAGCATTTTAATGGCCCAATATGCTCTATGTTCTAGCTCAACTGGGAGATGACATGCTTTTCCAAAAACCAATCTGTAGGGAGACATTCCTATAGGAGTTTTAAAAGCGGTTCTGTATGCCCATAAAGCATCATCTAACTTCTTTGACCAATCTTTTCTTGTAATGTTCACAGAAGCTTGTAAAATGTGCTTAATTTCCTTATTAGACACCTCCACCTGTCCACTTGTCTGAGGATGATATGGTGATCCAACTTTATGATGAACACCATACTGCTTCAATAATTTCTCAAAGAGTTTATTCACAAAGTGAGATCCTCCATCAGATATAATGGCACGAGGGGCTCCAAACCTGGTAAAAATATTCTTCTGTAGAAATTTAGTAACTTGTTTAGCTTCATTATTGGGTAAGGCTACTGCTTCTACCCATTTTGAAACATAATCAACGGCTACTAGAATATAATGATTACCAAAAGATGGGGGAAATGGTCCCATAAAATCAATTCCCCAAACATCAAATATCTCTACTTCTAAAATCCCTTTTTGAGGCATTTCTTCTCTCATTGAAATGTTTCCCAATCTTTGACATCTATCACACATCTTTATAAGTTTCTGGGAGTCCAAAAAGATAGTTGGCCAGTAAAACCCACAGTCTAGAACTTTTCTAGCAGTCCTAGCAGGACCATGATGGCCTCCTAAAGGATTCTCATGACACTTTCTAACAATTTGGAAACCTTCTTTTTCATGAACACAGCGCCTAATAACCTGGTCTGAACAAAATTTGAATAAAAAGGGGTCATCCCAATAGTATTTCTGAATTTCTCTGAAAAACCTTGACTTCTGATGAGAGTCTTTAAACTTTGGGATAATCTTGCAAGCTAGATAATTAGCAAAATCTGAAAACCAAGGACAATCAAATTGATGCAACTGCAAAGCATACAATTGTTCATCTGGAAATTTATCATTTACAACTTCCTCCTTCTCTGTTTTCTCCTCCAATCTAGAAAGGTGGTCTGCTACTCCATTATCTTTTCCTTTTCTATCCTTGATAATAATGTCAAATTCTTGTAGAAGTAAAACCCATCTTATTAGCCTCGGTTTGGCTTCTTGCTTTGAGAAAAGATATCTTAATGCAGAATGATCTGTGTAAACTATAGTTTGGGCTCCAATAAGATACTGTCTGAACTTATCAAAGGCAAAAACTACAGCATACATTTCCTTTTCTGTAGTAGTGTAGTTTATCTGGGCATCATTAAGAGTATGGCTAGCATAATAGATAACATGATGTTTGCCTTCTTTATGTTGCCCCAAAACTGCTCCTACCGCATTCTCACTTCCATCGCACATAAGCTCAAAAGGTAGACTCCAATCAGGAGACTGAACTATAGGTGCAGTAATTAATTTCTCCTTCAAAGTCTTAAAAGCTGTTAAGCAATCTTCATCAAAACTAAATGTCACATCCTTATGAAGAAGATTACACAAGGGTCTTGCTATCTTAGAAAAGTCCTTAATAAACCTTCTATAAAAACCAGCATGACCAAGAAAACTCCTTACTGCCTTAATTGTTTTAGGTGGTGGTAGATTTGCTATTACAGAAACCTTAGCCTTATCTACTTCTATTCCTGCTCTAGATACTTTGTGTCCTAAGACAATTCCTTCCTGAACCATGAAATGACACTTTTCCCAGTTAAGAACTAAGTTAGTGTCCTCACATCTCTGCAAAATTTTTGACAAATTTTTTAAAGAATCTTCAAAGTCAGTTCCATGAACAGTAAAATCATCCATAAACACTTCAATGCACTTTTCAATAAAATCAGAGAAAATACTCATCATGCATCTTTGAAATGTAGCAGGAGCATTACATAATCCGAAAGGCATTCTTCTATAAGCAAATGTTCCATATGGGCATGTAAAAGTTGTTTTCTCATGATCTTCACTAGCAATAACTATTTGATTATAACCTGAATAACCATCTAGAAAACTGTAAAATGGTTTACCTGACAATCTTTCTAACATTTGATCAATGAACGGTAAAGGAAAATGATCTTTTCTTGTGGCAGTGTTTAATTTTCTATAGTCAATGCAAACTCTCCAACCAGTTACTGGTCTTGTTGCTACTTCATCACCATGTTCATTGGTCACAATACAAATCCCACCCTTTTTGGGTACAACTTGTGTTGGACTCACCCATTTACTATCAGAGATAGGATAGATTATACCTGCATCAAGTAGCTTGATTACCTCCTTCTTGACAACTTCCTGCATTGGTGGATTTAACCTCCTTTGTGGTTGTCTGGACGGTTTGTAATCATCTTCCATCAGAATCCTATGCATACAAATGTGTGGGCTGATGCCTTTGATATCTGCTATAGTCCAAGCAATTGCCTGAATATGATTTTTAAGAGTACCTACTAGAGCTTGTTCTTGTTCTTCACTCAATTTGGATGAAATTATTACCGGAAGCTTCTTTTTGTCTGCCAAAAAGGCATACTTAAGATGTTCTGGTAATACTTTAAGCTCAAGCTCAGGTGGGTTTTCTATTGATGGGGTTAATCTGCTTCGAGTTTGCACTTCCATCTTTAAATCAGATCCTTCTTCAGAAGGGTCTGTTTTATCAATGTCATCCTCAGATTGCTCTGAAGATGGCATATCCTCACTTTCTGATCCATCCTTGATTTCACCAGTCTCAGGATCAGCGAATCTAACCGCACACAAGTAAGCAAAAGTAGCATCTTTAGCATTTGTGAGTGGGGTGAGATTGTTCTCAGTTATATCAGTGGTAAAGAGATTATAGTAATCAAAAAGATTTCCCCCCTCCATAGTACTATCTTCTAATTCCTTCCCCGCTACATTGGTTTCAAAAGCGTTAAAAGGATATGTTGACATCTTCATCATGTCAAAAGTGACCTCCTGGTTATCAACATGAAGCTTCACTATGCCATTCTTTGCATCAATCATGGCTCCCGCAGTCACCAGAAAAGGCCTCCCTAATATGATAGGAATTCTGACATTTTCGTCGATATCAAGAATGACAAAGTCAGCTGGAAAACAAAGGCCTCTTGTCTTCACTATAACATCTTCAATGATCCCTTCTGGTCTGGTGCTCGATTGATCAGCAAAGAAGAGGGTCATATTGACTGGCCTCATCTTTCCCAAATCCAAACGTCTCGCCATAGCGAGTGGCATTACATTGATGCTGCTTCCTAAGTCACAGAGTCCTCGCCCAGCTTCTTTACAGTTGATAATCAGAGGTAAAGTGAAACTCCCTGGATCTTCAAGCTTTGGAGGAATCCTTTGTTGAAGAACCAAGCTACAATTTTGATTTAAGACCACCATTTGCTGCTCTCCTGCACTTCTTTTCCCTGAAATTAATTCTTTCAGAAACTTAGCGTAAGTGGGCATTTCAGCAATTAATTCAACCAAAGGGATTGATATTTCAATGGCCTTAATCTTTTCAAGAAATTTCTTAAATTTAATTTCTTGAAGATCATTTTTGAGTCTCCCAGGATATGGTATCCTGGGCATGTGTTCATCCAGTGAATCCTTTTTGTTACCTGTAGAGTTAGGATTATCATTACCTCCCTCTTTTTCCTTAGGAAAGGAATATCCTGAGACATTCTTTTCTAAACCCTTATCCTCAAGTATCTGTCTCTGTTCAGGGTGATCATCTTCTTCCATTGTTTGAACATCCTTGAACTTTTTCTGCTGCAGCAACCTATCTCTTTTCTTTTCAAATTCAGGATCAACAACCTCTTTTCCTCCCCTCAATGTAACTGCCTTACATTGTGGGTTTGTTTCAGAAGAACTTGGTAATTTTCCTTTTTCTCTCTGCTGCAGTAATTTAGCCATCTCTGTTACTGAATTCTCAACATTCTTGATTGAAGCCTGCAGTTGGTTATTCGTCTCTGTCTGCTTAACAATGAACTCCTTCAGAGCATTCTCCACCTTTAAAGAGTAAGTATTATCTTGAGCGACAGGATAAGGTTGTTGTGGGAAGTTCACCGGGACTGGTGCAAACTGTCCAAACGGCCTATTCTGTTGGTTCACCTGTTGGAAAGGTCTCTGTGGGTACATCTGTTGTTGGGGATAAAATGGTTGTGGAGGACGAAACTGCTGCTGATTTGGTTGTTGTGGGTTCAGAAGATGTGCATTTTGTGCGTTCTGAGTATTACCATAGCTCAGATTCGGATGTTTATTCTGAAATCCGGTGTAGTTGCAGCTCTCATCTTGCTTTGGGGCTTCCTGAATTTGTGGACACTGATCATTGTGATGTGGCCCTGAGCAAATTCCACACTGATACACCGGTTCCATTGGAGCAGGTTGAAGGATCATCACTGGTTGCTGTTGTTGTTGATGCTGAGCCTGTTGATTTGCTTGCTGAGCTAACTGTAGATCAGCAATCTGCTTGGTGAGTGCTGCAAATTTCTCTTCATTTTTGTCTGTATGGATGACAAGACTTTTTCTAGTAGGAGATGGTGGATCATCATCCTGGAGGACTGCCCTGCTGGCTGTCATGGTATCTATTGTTGACCACGCTCTATCAAGTGGCATTTGAAGTATTTGTTCCCCTCCAGTGGCATTAATCATCATCTGCCAAGTGTGAGTGAGTCCAGTGAAAAAGATCTTCAGTAACCTCCTTTCAGTTATACCATGCTGTGGACATCTCTTGAGCATGTCAAAGAATCTGTCCCGGGCATCCTTAAGAGATTCCCCTTTTCTCATCTTGAAACTAGAGATCTTGTCTACCCATTCGTCAACCTTGCTTTCAGGAAAATACTTAAGTAGGAAATTCCTGACTAATTCTGGCCATGTAGCCTTCTGTTGAGCATTTAATGAATCATACCATTCTTTAGCTGAGCCATCCAAAGAGAATGGAAACATAGCCAACTGAATAGTTTCCCTTGAAGCTCTTCCTTTCTTCACTGTCTTACTTAGTTCAACAAACTTCTTGAGATGTAAATGTGGATCTTCAGCACTCATTCCATAAAAAGCTCTAGAAGATGCTAGGTTCAATATACCAGGTGGTATATCAACCTCCTCATCCGTCCCAGCCAAATATTGATCGACATTAGGTTGCCATGGTTGATATTGCTCTTCTTGAGGGTTCGGAACAGGATTAGCAAAATTTGGTGGAAAATAGTGTTGATGAATAAATTGTGGTGCAGCAGCTCTTTGTGGTGCTTGAAAAGGTCCTCAAAGTGGAATATTTAGCTGATTATCTGGTTGTCCATTTGGTAAGTTCCCAGGTCCGTCATTCTGTCCATTGTTAGTCATCCTAGTTATGGTTGAAAGATTTCCTTCTGCAAGATCTCTCTGTCTCCTTCTTGCACTTGCTCTGATCAGCCTTGCTGTTCTCTCAAGTTCACAATTAAAAGGAAGCAAAGGTGGTCTTGAAGATCGAGTTATTCTCTCGCTCATAAACTGTTGAGACTTCTCTGTGAACAAAATGAAAGAATTTATGAATTTATTATAATGTAAAGTAAATAATTACAATTAAACCAAGAGTATCTACAGTTCTAGAATTCATAACGCTACACCCTCCCCGGCAACGGCGCCATGAAGCTTTGAGGTAAAACCCCGGTGCAATGCCCCCCGACAGCCTTTACACTATAATTCCTATAGGGCTGTTAAAAAGCTTGCCTAGTTTTTCCTACCGAAAGCGCACGGTATCAAGCTGCAATATTTATTTTTATTGTCGGGATCGTTCATAAAAGAGTTACACGATAGAAGTGTTTTAATAGAATTATTAGCTCTAGAATCTGTCTCTATTCTTGATTTAAGAATGTTGTAATGATGATTACTAAAGACTACTACTGAAATGTAAATGCTTAAAGCTGTAAACGTAGAAAGAAAATAATTAAAATGATGTAAAGCATTATGATCTTATTCACGTGTTTAAGATGTTGCAAACCAAATCAAATGAAATAGGCATATGATGAGAATATCATACTTCATTGGCTAAAACATAATGAAAGTTCATTGAGATAGAAAAATCCTTTATACAACTTAATCAAATCTTCATGCCTTCAATCACTTCCCAAGACAGGTACTTGTGATTCAGTGTCATGACATTCTAAGCTCTGAAATCATGGAACACTATCATCACAGAATGATCTGTCAGACTCTTTCTGTGATAAAAGCTTTTCAGAATCGTCACTTAATATTTTTCTTTCGGACTCAGATTAAGCCTTTGACAACTCGAGGTCACTTCTAAATCATACTATATTCATCTGAACTTGAAGTTGTTCTTTTTATTACCCTGATCAAACTGATCTTATGATCCTGTATTGGATGTCCTCTACAACAAATGAAAAAGCTAATATTTAAATCTATCATCCAATGTTTCCATAGGACTTGTTTCTTTAGAGTAATTCCTGCAAGTATTCATAAGGAATAATAGTCTTGTAAGTATATCAAGATGAAATTGCTATTCAAATTCCTTGACTTATCCAGACCACACAGATTTGTATAAATGATTTAGCTCGAGGAATCTCTGTAAACAGTTCCAAATATCCGTGATTTGACTCAGGATTAGTAAACTGTAGGAGAAATATTTGATCTCCTACTCATAGCATATAGTGATAACTATAATACCATGAACCCCGGAAATTAATCTTCCTGATACTCTACTAATTTTTAGGACAAAAGATGGTTTTTGAAACATCTTTCCCTTTTAAACGACAGGTACTAAATGCCCAACTGAAGAACACGTTTGTTCTTTATCAGTCCTGAGTAAATAATGATTGAGAAAACCTATATCATCATCTCTCTCAGCGTACCAGTGTAAATAGTAATACGTATTGCACATATGAATTGTGAATTTGTAATCATGAAGTAAGATTACTCATCATATACTGGGAAGTATCCCAAAATATTATATGTATATGTAGTAATATATGTATAAAGAAACGTTGAGGGTTCTGAATCCTCTTAATCAAAAGGTAAGGATGCTTCCAAAATATTCATTGGAAACTAGACAGAATTAGGGAATAACTTTCCCAAGAAAAAGAATTTGAGAAATAACTCTGCAAAATAAGTGTCCAAAATAGCTCGCAGTAACTATTTTGGGTTTCAAACTATGAACATTCCAATTTTCCGCACTTATATCTGTACAGCGTGGAGGGAGCTAATATTCAAAGAATGTTCCCCAGATTTTATTTATACAAAGAACTGAATGCCTCGCAATAGTTTCTGCAAGAATGCGGCGAGGTACTCAATTCCTACTTATAGATAGGGGTTATATACGTATAAGAAGTAAAAGCGAATAATTGATACCCTGTAAAATGGATATCAAGTCTATTGCTATTATAGGTTGATCCTCTCGCTTTGTCAGATTGACATCGCGTGAGTATTTGAATAGCCTTTGTTATAATAGATCTGTCTGGATATTTCCTCGCATCATCTTTTAGGATGAAGCGAGGGTTTACCCTTATTCGAAGTAAATGATCAGAATTTATAACTGTCATAACTACCTTCTGGAATTTCCGTTTAGAAAATTATGAACATAGAATCTTTTGCATCCAAATTCATAAACTCAAAGCTATTGATTCTTAATGATTATCAAGCGATGATTAACACTGCATGGGTCTCTAAGAACCTTTTAGAGTTCTGAACACTAAACACTATGATTCTTATCTGTAAACATAACATTGACAGAAAATCGAGTGAGTTCATAATTCTGCCTGATCATACCTAACTCGGTTACAATATCCAAATTTCTTACGTAATTGGAACGAACCTTTTAGAGTTCTGAACACTAAACACTATGATTCTTATCTGTAAACATAACATTGACAGAAAATCGAGTGAGTTCATAATTCTGCCTGATCATACCTAACTCGGTTACAATATCCAAATTTCTTACGTAATTGGAACGAACAATTTACGAATTAAAAATGTGGAAGTGTTATGATCTTCGAAAATCGGATTAAAGATATGATGCGCAATTCAGATTGAATAATGAAATTGAGGTTTATACTCTGCTGAAACAGAATTACGAAATAGAAATAGAAACCAGAAAGATAAGAAATTCACAATCTGATAACCGATCATTCTTCTTGTATCTCAAATAACAAAGAATTAAAAACGAATACACCTGGAAATCTGCTATCAGAATAATGCAAAGATGAGCGAACGAGTCGGAGTTTAGATGATGATCGTCATGATGGATGAACAAGCGATCCGAAAGCAACTCTCCTCCCAGGGTATCCTCAAGCTAATCTAACAGCTAATCTTAAAGAAATCTACTACGAAATCGAATTACAGTTCTACGAAAACAAATTACAAATCTGAAGAACATCAAAGTAAATTGCAGAGAAAATCAAATCCTAACCTACCTACTAAATTCTAGAAAGTGGACTGGAGAGTATAATCGAGCTATTCTCTTCAATCTCCCGCCTGCTGAGCTGATTCCCCAAGGGTCTTATTTATAGATGGGCGTTGTAACTGCTTCTGCCTTGGATGATAACCGCTCGCATCAGAATAGCCCTCCTCTCGCTTTGTCCAGTTCCTTCAAAGCGAGAGTCAGAAATGTAATCATCTTTCTTGACAAGGCGAGGTCTCACAGTTTTCTCCAAAGAGTTTGCTTCTCGCCATGATGAATAAAACTTCCTGTCTTGCATAGATTTTCTTTCCTCGCGATGTCAAACAATCATCGCGTGGACTTCAGCATCTGCACATTTTCCTTAAATCTTTTCCTGATTTCGGAAACAAGCCCTCGCACCATTCCTTTTCTTTCCTCGCTATGTCCTTCCACTTCCTGCTGTTTTCCAGCTTAACTTCCTGATGAATGGCAAAGCGTGGATCAGTTCAATAGAAACACCGCGTGCGAGACTTACAAAGAAAACTCAGAATTTCAAGCCATTTTCAATGTATTTCCAACTTCTTTGCAATCTTAATTCTTCTTCCATCTTTTCTAATCCTCTATGATTATTCATCAAAAATCAATGGAATTAAGAACAAAAGATCATCATTAAGACACTAAATTGGACGCAAATGACAGTCACAAAAGGCTGTCATCATTTATTAACAAAATGGGTTCCTCCATCTGATATGATCACCCTGGGTACACCGAATCTATTGAAAATGTTATTTTTTCAAAAATTTGACGACCTGGTTGCCATCATTGGTTGGCAGTGCAACGGCCTCAACCCACTTGGAAACGTAATCGACAGCTACCAAGATGTAATGGTTCCCATCAGATGTCGGAAATGGTCCCATGAAGTCAATACCCCATACATCGAAAATCTCGAGAGTGAGAATTCCTTGTTGAGGCATCTCATCCCTCTTGGAGATATTCCCTAATCTTTGGCATCTGTCGCAGGCCTTAACAAACGCTTTGCAATCCTCGTAAATGGTAGGCCAATAAAAACCGCACTCGAGCACCTTATGAGCTGTTCGAGTGGGACCATGGTGACCTCCATATTCCGATTCATGACATTTCTTAGCGATTTGATAAGCCTCGTGCTCAGTTACACATCGTCTAATAATCGAATCTGCACAATGCTTGAAGAGGTAAGGGTCTTCCCATAAGTAGTTAACTACATCTCGGTTGAACCTCGCTTTGTGGCCTCTGCTTTGAAATGGTGGGGTTATTCCGCATGCTAAAAAGTTAGCAATGTCGGAAAACCACGGACAAGCTTGATCATGAAGATGCAAAGCAAACAGTTGCTCGTCCGGAAAATTCTCATTTACGGCTAGCTCATTTTTATCATTTTCTAGTCGAGACAAATGGTCAGCAGCACCATTGTCTCTGCCTTTTCTATCTTTTATTATAATGTTGAATTCTTGCAGCAAAAGTACCAACCTGATTAATCGAGGTTTGGCGTCTTGTTTGCTAAACAAGTATCTCAGTGCAGAGTGATCTGTGTATACTGTGGTTTTCGTACCAATAAGATATTGTCTGAATTTATCAAACGCAAAAACCACAGCATACATCTCCTTCTCCGTGGTGGTGTAGTTAATTTGGGCCTCATTCAGGGCGTGACTTGCGTAATGAATTACACAATGCTTCCCTTCCTTATGTTGCCCAAGAACTGCACCCACGGCGAGATCGCTTGCATCACACATTACCTCGAAAGGCATTGACCAATCGGGTGGTTGCACTATTGGAGCAGAAATCAACATCTCTTTGAGCGTGTCAAAGGCTTGAACACACGCTTCATTTATTACAAAAGGGTTTTCTTTACAAAGCAAGTTAGTGAGCGGCTTGGCAATTTTAGAAAAGTCTTTTATGAATCTCCGGTAGAAACCGGCATGCCCTAAGAAACTCCTAACTGCTTTTATTGAATTAGGCAATGGTAGGTTTGAGATGACTGAGACCTTAGCTCTGTCGACTTCGATGCCTGCGCGCGAGATGCGGTGACCCAACACTATTCCTTCGGTGACCATGAAATGGCACTTCTCCCAGTTCAAAACTAGGTTGGTGTCCTCACATCTTTTCAAAATCTGTGCAAGATTTAGCCAAACATTCATCAAAAGTATCTCCATACACAGAGAAGTCATCCATGAAAACTTCAATGCATTTTTCGATAAATTCTGAGAAAATTGACATCATGCATCGTTGAAATGTGGCAGGCGCATTACAAAGTCCAAAAGGCATGCGCCTGTACGCAAAAGTTCCGTAAGGGCACGTGAAAGTGGTCTTGTCGTGATCCTCGCTAGCTATTACAATCTGATTATAGCCAGAGTACCCATCCAAAAAGCAGTAATACTCCCTTCCGGCCAACCTCTCCAGCATCTGATCAATGAATGGCAAGGGGAAATGGTCCTTCCTGGTAGCGGTATTGAGCTTCCGGTAGTCGATGCAAACTCTCCAACCGGTCACTGGACGCGTCGCCACTTCTTCTCCTTGCTCATTAGTCGTTACACAGATTCCCCCACGTTTCGGTACGACCTGCACTGGGCTAACCCATTTGCTATCAGAGATAGGATAGATGATACCAGCATCTAAGAGCTTGATAACTTCTTTCCTTACCACTTCCTGCATATGGGGGTTCAGACTCATTTGTGGTTGCCTTGAGGGCTTATACTCCTCTTCCATTAAAATTCTGTGCATGCAAACAGAGGGGCTTATTCCTTTTATATCAGAAATGGTCCATCCGATTGCATGTACATATTTCTTTAGAATGTCTACCAGAGCTTTTTCTTGTTCTTGCGTCAGCTTGGCTGACACAATCACCGGTAATCTTTTATGTTCAGCGAGAAAGACGTACTTAAGATGATCCGGAAGTATTTTAAGTTCAAGCTCTGGTGGGCATTCAACGGAAGGCAGTAATTTGCGAGAAATGGATGGGAGAGAGAGATCTAATTTACCTTCAGGATCCTGTGTCGGTACAGGATCCACTTCCTCCTCAGCGGTGCTTTCCTCTTCCTCCGGGATGAACTCAACTCCATCGAATTCTTCAAGGTCCCCCGAGATAGGGTCCTCGAAGTGGACAGCGTTGCAGCTCCTTGGTTGCTCCGCACCTTCAGGCTTCAGTACCTATTTTGAAACTTTGTTTGGCTTATCATTCACAAAGTCTATGCTCTCATCCTCACTCCTACTATCTATTACATCAAAAATGGAACAAGATCCCTCAGACAGGAACTTCTGCAGCTTCCCCATTTCGAAATCCAATTCTTCTTCTCCGACTCGGAGCTTGATTTGATTTGATCGAGCGTCTATAAGTGCACCACCGGTTGAGAGAAAGGGGCGGCCTAAGATCAGTGGCATCTCGTAGTCCTCCTCTATATCCAAAATAATGAAGTCGGCGGGAAAGAGGGTCCCTCCCGTCTTGACAATTACGTCCTTCAGGATTCCTATTGGATGGGTAATTGATCGGTCTGCCAGCTGTAACTTCATTGTAACCGGTTCAATTGTCCCCAAGTGAAGACGTTTCACCATGGTAAGTGGCATGACGTTGATGCTCGATCCCAGATCGCACAATCCTTTTCCAACATTAGTTTTCCCAATGTGGATCGGCAACGTAATGCATCCTGGATCTTCCTTCTTCTCCGGTAGCACTCTCTGGATAATGGCACTGCAGCTGCTGTTCAAAATCACTACTTCCTCCTGCTCAACTTTTCTCCTCCCTGAAATCATTTCTTTAAGAAATTTAGCATAGACGGGCATTTCTGAAATCATTTCGACCAATGGAATAGTGATCTCGACAGCTTTCAGTCTTTCTAAAAACTTTTTAAATTTTTCATCTTGTTCCTTATTTTTAAGACGTGCCGGGTATGGCACCCTTGGCATGTACTTTTTATTGTTTGTTTTTGGTGGTAAAGAGAAGGAAGTTGTACCTTCATCCCTACCCTTTTCAGCTCCCCTTGCAGCTTCAGTCTGCGGAATAGCTGTTTCTGATGTGTTCTTGACCAGTCCAATACCATCTCTTCCTTCGATCCTTTCACTTTCTTTTTCACCCTCCACTAGATCCTTTTCCTCCTCGGGCATCTCTTTTCCATGTCCAACAATTCCTTTCAGAGTCTTGCCTCCCCGCAATGTGATTGCTTTACACTGCGGGTTAGCTTCAGTACTGCTTGGAAGTGTTCCTTTCCCCCTGTTCTGTAGTTCCTTGGCCAACTGGGTGACTTGCGTCTCCACATTCTTGACTGATGACTGTAGTTGTTGATTTATATCCTTCTGGTTGGCTATAAACTCAGTCATCAAGTTCTCCAAACGAGATGGTGGCCTTTGGTTATATTGCTGATTCTGATCAGGTTGGGATTGGAAATTCTGGAAATTTTGGCCTTGGTTCTGATTAGGCCTCTGTTGGATTTGAGGTTGGAAATTCTGATTCGGATTTTGAAAGTTCTGCACTCTTTGCTGGACGAATCCTTGGTTCTGAGGTCTGAAGTTCTGCTGTGGGTTTTGGAACTGGTTGGGCTGGTTTGGCTGCAACAAATGCGCGTTAAGTGCATTGTTGTTGGAATAAGAGAGGTTGGGATGGCGATTCTGGTAGTTCCCGGCATAATTACAGCTTTCGGTAGCTATTTGTGGGCATGTGTCAGTTGGGTGAGGCCCTTGACATAGTCCACAGACAATTCCCGATTGCTGTGTTTGAACTTGGTCTGATGAGGTTCCTGCCTGGGAAGCGTCCGTTCCTTTCCCTTTATCCTGACTCAGCTGTATCGCAGCTACCTGTTCTTGCAATTTTTCAAAATCTGTTTTCCCTTCACTTACAGCAAAGACTTTTCTAGGAGGAGTCTCCTTCCTATTTTCTGTGTTTAGGATGGATCTGTTGACAGACATTGTCTCAATCTTTTCCCAAGCTTGGTCCATAGGCAAGTGGAGCAAATGTCGTCCTCCAGCGGCGTCTAACATTGTTCTCCATGGATGGGTGAGTCCTCCGTAGAATTTCCTCAATTGCTCCCAGGGTGCATACCCGTGTTGGGGACATCGCCTGATGAGGCCCAAGAATCTTTCCTTCGCGTCATATAATGACTCGTCTGGCTTCATTTTAAAATCTCCAATCTTAGCTCGTCCTTCCTCAATCTTTGATTCCGGAAAATATTTCAGCAAAAAGCTCCTCACCAAGTCTGCCCAAGTGCTCCTCTGGTTGATAGGCAATGACTTATACCAGTCCCTGGCACCACTATACAAAGAAAATGGAAACAACATTAACCTTATAGCATCAAGAGAGAGACCCTGATTTTTTATCGTGTCGCAGAGCTCCAGGAAGGTCTGGAGATGATCATGAGGGTCCTCATGATTTGCACCGCAGAACTGATTGTTTTGCACCAAGTTAATGAGTGCCGGTTTGAGCTCAAAATTGCGTGCAGGAAAATGTGCTCTTTAGGTCCATCCAGATAGGGCTCTACTATCGGTTGCATGAAGTCTGCTGCTGCTTGCTGCTGTTGTTGATTTCCTTGTTCAGCTTGGTTCTGGTACTGTTGGTGGTAATTGGGAAATTGCTGGAAGTTATGTGGATCTTGTGGGTTGTTCTGAAACTGATCTGGATTGAAAGCTTGGTTTTGGTACTGCTGATTTGGTATGTTTTGGTTTTGGTGAAATTGGTTTACGGGTGGTGGTGGTTGTTGGTGGAATTGCTGGTATTGTTGCTGATCAGGATTTGGTAGATTCTCCTCTTCGTTGGCACGATTAGGATGCTCTACCACTCCTCCGTCAGCTCCATTACCAGGGTTATTTGGTGGTTGGTCTATGGGTAAGATCGGGGGAATGTTTTGGTTTTCTGCCATATCTGATAGATCGCTGCTTGATGTTTCAGGTGAAGTGCGGGTCCGACGCTCCTGCTCTTTCCGTCTTCTGGCTTCTGCCCTCAGTTGGCGAGCGGTCCTTTCTATTTCTAGATCGAACGGTAACTCCGGCAATGTACTCCTTCTCCGTTGCATAAGCAGTTGGTATCAAGCTTTTGACAGTACCTGTACAACCCCCAGGTTAGTAATGGTTTAAGAATATATACAAGAACTATCTATGAGTAAATCAGGGGTGTAGTTCTCCTAGTAAACGGCGCTGCATCCTCCCCGGCAACGGCGCCATGAAACTTTTGACGAGCTCCGCCAACACGAGTAATTTTCTGAAAATTCCTTCACTGGTTTATTGCTTAAGGAGGAAACTGTGATTTCAAATGATGCCTCAAGAGTCCCCGGCAACGGCGCCATGAAACTTTTGCTCAAGTTCCATTTTGCTACTGGGGGGTTGAAGAACCGTCTAAATACAATTTCCAAGTTCGGATTTATTAAATGAAAAGAGTTATGATTGAGGGAAGGGGTTTAAGGATACATTAAGATTTCTCCTTTTTTATTACTCCCGTGGGGTTCAAATGGCGCTATGGTCCTTCCAGTCATGAAACTTTTGACAAATATCACGGTGCAACAGGGATGGACCTTCAGTCTGTCACCCTGAAAGTTCCTGATATCAGCACCATGATGTTTCTCTTAATTTCATGTCAAGAAGATACCTGCCATGAAATTCTTGAACATCTTCCCACTGTATGAGTATTTTCTCAAAATAATGATTTTATTTACTCGTGTCAAGAAGCTGTGCTCCCGAAAGCGCACGGGTCAAAAATTGCAGTAATTTATAGTAAGTACCGGATCGTTCACTGGAGGATGTGCGATGGAAGCAGGGCCCACGTCGTTTACTAAGATTTTCCACTCGGTTACTCGTTTCAAGTTTTGCAAGGGTTTCTAACAACTACTTGACATAATTTAAACCAGATCATGAAAGCAGTAAAAATTATTCTACAAAGCATGGTAAATTAGGTCGAAGAAAGCAATTAAATCTATACTATGAAAGCAATATAAAATTATGCTACACTATCTAGAAAGCAGATTTAAATATGACAGAAGGGACAGGGAGGAAATAACAAAGATTGGACAAGATTCAGATGAAACACAATTAAACTTCCATTTTTAATACACAGATCTTAGCTTGGGATAATCCTCTAGTTAGCTAACTCTCATGCTTTCTACACCATGTTCCCTTTAACAGACAGGTACTTATGGTGAGAATTTACATGCTCTTAAGATAGCAATTTCTAAGATACCATAAACTCTTAACTCCCCTTGCAATGCCTTGCAAAAGTATGTTAATTATTTACGGTGGACGAGCAACACCTGTCAAATCATTAGTTGACATGCCAAGTACTGCTATCAATCCCCCATGTCACACCCAAAGTTTCAAATCAAGCCCCAAACCTTTCCATAACTCTCAAACCTTTTAACAAATGGACAGCCCCTAATTCTTCCGAGTGACCTCTATGAAAGCATTTTAAAGAAAAGCAGTAAAGAAAGCTGTAAAGAAAGCATTTAAATCTATCACTCGGAATCGTTAAAAACGTCTCTTTCCGTTAGTATAAAAGAGCCCCTGGTCTTGGTGACCAGATGCAGATCAAGAACCCCCGAGATATCAATAAGCCACAGGGCTTACAACATCTGGGTAGTTATGAGATACAAACTAAATGAAACAGATCCATAAATGAACCTATTCCGGATGTACTCACTCAAGACTCAATTCTAGACTTTGGCAGAAGAAGATGGTAGTCGAAGGAATACTCGACCTTACCTTATAAATTCACCAAGGCCTATATGTTGTTCCTCTAGTATTATTTATCACATCTCATCTACACCCAAGTGGATGTTGACTTAATGCGGTATCTAATATCAGATTTCCAACACACAGCAATTTTGAGAAGCAAATGAATATTTGAAAATCATTCCCTAAACAGGTACTAGACTCTCAATCAAAGCACAGATCCTTTCAGTCTATATGAGACCTAATCGCTGACTCTGCTTCTAAGCTCTCAAAATCAACCCCCAGTGGAATATGAATTAGTCATAACTGTTGAATTTATCCCTTACTCAGATCCGGATTTTATAAAGGAATTTTTTGTTGGAAATTTATTATGCAGCATTTGATTCAAATCAAGACTTCTGTGTCCAAGGGGAAGGATCCCCAAAATAGAAATAAGACCAGAACATCTACATAATAGTATCATGCATACACGTATATGAAAAGGAAAATAAAACACCCCAAAATATATGGTAGGGTTAGACAGAATGCGATACACAAAGATGAATTAGCCTGAGATGAGAAGAAATCGGCTAAAAAGAGTGTCAGAGATAGTTGGGGTTTTCCGGACTGCAAACATCTGCTGTCCGGTTCCCAATTATCCCAGATGACTGATTTTAGACAGAAAGAATTCCAAACGACGGTGACCGCCGTCATTCAGTTTTCTTTTGTCTGTGAGTGAAAGAAAAACCCACATATTTCTTGCTGTAATATTTCTCAACTGATGTTGGTCGACATCAGTTGATACTATTGCAACTTGAATTCAGGTTGAGAAATTAATATAAGGAAAATTAAAACTGTATCTGATTAGGAATTGGCTGAGTGACTAATCGAAACTCTTGTGAAGAGAACGCTCGCCGAAGCTTCCACCAACCACTAACCAGACCATGCAAAATAGCAGATAATGATTGACACACAGAAGATGGGTTAATCGATATCCCTGTGAAGGGACCTTTCACCAACATTAATCTGTGGTGTTTCTCATTATCCGTTCATACACACGATGAAGGAGAAAATATGAAAATAAGAAAATGTTTTTGGTATTGTGTGGATGTTAAGCACACAATAAGTGGACACTAATGGGTTGAAATGTGTAATGGATAGAAATCAGATGAATTGGGCCTAGGCCCAATACACCCATGCAACTTACACAAATCATGAAAGAAAATGTTTTTGGAGTTTTCAAAGTAGAAGGGATAGTTCAATTCGAATTATTTGGGGTAATTCGAATTAAGAATGCATGAAGGATGAAGTATGATCTTACCCAACTAATCCTTGCAAAGAAATGAGATATCATCTAATTCGAATTGTTGATCAATTCGAATTAATTCGAATTGGACAACTCGAATTGATGAAGTCCTTTCCTTGCTCAAAATTGACTAAGGCATATACCTCAAGGGGAAGGTGAATTCGAATTGTCCAGCAATTCGAATTAATTCGAATTGGACAATTCGAATTGGTAAGAGAATAAAAAAATAAACTAAGGCATGAAGGGATGGCAATGGATACAATGGGGCTTTCAAGCCAATTCGAATTGTTGGTCAATTCGAATTAATTCGAATTGGATAATTCGAATTGGTGAAAAACCACATGAAGAGAATAATTTTTGGTGTGCAATTCGAATTCTTGGGCAATTCGAATTAATTCGAATTGCCTCAATTCGAATTACACAATTTTCAAACAACAACAATTTTTTTGTTCTCACTAGTATGGGTTAGGTAAACACTGTACTGTAATGATGGGTTTAGATTTACTAAATCCCTCATCTCACATCAATGTCATTTCACAGCCACCCTAGTGAGATTTTCAAGAAAATAAACAAATACATGTCTAGTGGGTATTGGCCAGATTCAAACCCTATTTCTACAAACAAAGGATCAAAGATCAAAGAGCCTAAAACATCTAGTTATCTAAGAACATCTTGAATAAACTAAGAACACTCAAGTTATCTAAGGTAACATGAAATAAGATTAAGGCAGGAATAAAACTTAAATAAAAATTAAAACAAACCTTAAAAACATCTAAAACCTAAGAACACTTATTTGAAGCTCTAAGGCACTAAATCAAGCCAAGAATCCACCAAACATGCATTTATTAAGTTTGAATGTCAACTAGGACATAATAAATGTAACCTAGTTGAAACAAACAAACATACAAAGCATTTATTTTTAAGGAAAGCATTAAATAGTGCCAAGACACATGAAGAAAACCATTTCTGGAAATTTTCCTTGTATTGACACTTTGAAAGCAAAATAAAGAACCCAAAACCATCATTAGCTTGAAGGTAGGGTTTATTCTAACTAGAAAGCATGTAAAAATATGGAAAATGGCTACTCTAAGGGTTAAACAAACTGCTTCTATACTAAACTAAGATTAAAGCATGTAAAGATCATACTACTTGCAAGAAAAATAAACTAAACTAAACTAAAATAAACTACCTACCTAACCCTTAAGGGGTGTGGAACCTCCTGCTGTTCTTTTTGTCCCAAGCTGCTCTTTGGCTAAAATTCTTGATCTCTTTATTCTGTTGCGGAAGGTCTGCTTTTATAGACAATCTTCAAAACCCTAGGCCCACCAGTGTTGTGTCCATGCTCCACAGCTTCATTTGGATGAATTTTGGGTGAAGTTCGAATTATCTCAACCAATTCGAATTAATTCGAATTGTGAGATCTCTTCCTTGAGCTGGGATTTGAGGCCTTCAGTAGTCAATTCGAATTGTTGTGATAATTCGAATTGGTCTTTTCTCGAATTGGATGAGGGTTTCTGCTTGGCTTCCTTGCACTTGTGCCAATTCGAATTAATTCGAACTTGGACAATTCGAATTGCATCTTCTTCTTGCCTTTGGGTTTCTTCTCTCTTCATTCCCTAATTCGAATTAATTCGAACTTGAATAATTCGAATTAGACTTCTGCATCCCTTCCAACACTTAACCAATTCTTTGCTCCCTTTGGCAATTCGAATTGTTGTGCAATTCGAATTAATTCGAATTGCACACAATTCGAATTGTGCTTCAACACTTAACCAAATTTCAGTTGTGGGATTTTCAATCTTTTTCCTATCTTTTTGGATTTTTGTGGGCTTTTTATTCTTTTGCCCATCTTTTCATTCCTTTTTCTTTTCTTTTTCCTTTTTTCATGTTTTTGGATTTTTCTAACACAAATACAATTAAAATTGCATATTTTGTGTCTTTTTGTTACCGGCTCGATGTTTTTACAAACTCGCATTAATCTGTCAAATTCAACTGCTTTCTTATTGAAATAAGATGGAATCACGATCAAAATGTCCGTCTCAGACACGGAAATGGATTGGAAATAATGGACAATTTTGGCCATTATCAGTTATCGCTGATGACAAACCATTTGCGGTAGCGGAGTTCTACTATGGAGACGCTAAGGGCTACCTCGAGGCATCTATACTAAGGTAACTCCGTCGAAAGAGGAGGAGCGTAATGATGATCAACCAACTCATGAGGGCTAAGGAAAATCTCTTCTGCAAGAGGCCTTCGAGGGACTTACAGTCACACTCACACTGATGCATGAAATCCTACAGCAATAAAATACTGCAAGAATTCCTAGAAGACAGAGAAGAAGTACAATAGTACTTCAAAGTCTTCATGTTGGAGAAATCAAATGAATCACAGAAGTCGAACCCATATAGTTTGATATTCTTAAATTTCTTTTGATATTTAATTCTGTAAATTGTAAAGATTTATTGTGAATTTAATAAAATTATTTTGCAATTTCTTATCTATGTATTTTTGCATTACAATCATAAATAAAAATAGAATATAGTTCCTCCCTCGTCTATATGTGTGTGTAATTAAGAGGTTAGAGCATCGCCTTTGTAATGCGATGGCCATCGGTTCGATTCCGATAGCCGGCTTTTTTTTTCCTAATTTCCATTTTTGTATTCAAATTTTGAAAAAGAGTCTTCCCCTAAAATCCATGCCGCGCTACTTTAAGTTTTTACACTATTCATTGTAACTTCGACTCAATACTTTAACATTTTTATGTAAATATGTTGGACCTTTTGTTAATGAAATCTATCCATCAAAATGAAAAATATAAACTCTGGATCTAAATATAATAAACTGAAAGTATTATGATCAATTTATCATTCATGAAGTGAAACGGACAAAAAAAAAAAAAAAATTATCATTCATGAAGTGAAACGGACTAAATTGGCTAAAAGGATTATAGTTGGTGGATTAATTTGTTGTCACTGGATCCCATATGTAATACTGTGTTCTAATTGCGGCATCAATGAAAGATCAAAGTTTTTTGGGATTTAATTTGCATTTTTAAAGGATTATATTGTACTAATCTAACAAAAAAAAGGATGGAATTATAAAAAAAAAAATAAAAGTTAAAATATTTTCTCACAAAGCGCAGACTCTGTGGAATATGTGATCCTTCAAGTATATGGTCCTCGGGGTGTGTTCAGGGTCCGTGGGACACGTTCCCTTTGATGGGCTGCTCCGCAGGAACATTCAACGGTCCACGAGACACATTCACAGGTCCGAGGGCCTTGTGCATCCTTCTTAGGCATTTTACAAGATATTCAAAAAGATGCTCATTTGTGTGTGCCCACGCCTAAATGGATGAAGACTTGCTGAAAATGTGATGGGCCCAGCTGGAAATTACAAGTCTTTTCAGAAATTCCAAACAGGCCCTGAGGATGAAGTTGCAAACATTTCTCAGGCAATTAAATTAAAAGGGAATCTGAAACTTGGGAGAAAAATATTTCATTCCCCTGTTTTGCACTATTAAAGAAGGAAAGAATTGAGAAGATTTTGGAAACAAATCTAGGGATTGCTCAAGATGAAGAAGAGGGCAGCAACTTTTAGCAGAGAGACACGAAAACTACTGGGCATTATTCATTATGGACACAGATAGACGAAATTTCACATCTTCTGGAGAGAAAACCAGGCAGCAGCAGCAGCACACCCATTTTCACATCTTGGAAGAGAAGGGGAGATTGGGCTAGAGACATTCTTGATACAAGATTGGTTTGCATTAAATTTAATTATTGTAGGCATGTTGAACACTTTAGTTTGTTGTTTCATTTCTATTTCCATGGATTGTGCGTAAACACTTTTTTCTAGCTTAGGGTTGAATTAGTTTGGGATATGGACACTTGTGGGACTTGATATTGTTTTGACTTATTTATGTTGATTGGTTTGAGTATTTTTAATTCCTCTCCGCTGAATGATTTAAATGCTCGAATTGATATTGTGGCGATATTAATTTAGGAATTCATTGCTATATTGAAATTCTTCATCCGTAATTGTATTGAGTTTTAATTGTAGTAGCAAACTAAAGCAGACACTTTAGTGGGGAATTAGAATCAGTTTTAAACATAGCTTCGTAGGATTTATGCTGAACTGAATTGGGCTCTTCTAGTTCTTAATGTTGTCAAGTCAGTAAATCCTAAGATCATACCTAGGGTTCTCACTTAATTAGGGAAGTAGTTAATGGTCGTACCTTGACTATCGAATAGGTTAGGAAGAGTTGGTTGTGAACGCGTGTAGATCAACTATAACCAATTTACTCGGTGCACCAATTAGCATATATTTTTGTCAATGATCAAGTTTCATATCCTAGGCAAGAATTTAATCGAAGGCTAGAAATTTCACCACCTTTGAATTCGCTATCTTAGTAGTTTGAGTTTGTAGTTTTTATTTTTCTCTTAGTTTGTAGTTTAATAAAAAAAAAAAAAACAAACCCTTTTATATTTATATCTATATTAATATATACAACCATTTATTATATTCTCTTTGCATCCCTGAGGAGACGACCTTACTCACTACTTTGTTACTTATTATTAAATTTTTGTGAAGTAGGAATTGATATTTATTTTGCAGCTTTGTGACGAGCTAGCATCATCCGCGTCTGGATCACTCCTTCAAGAAACGCATCCATTTCTTTCGCAACCTTATCCACTCTCGCATCAAATCCCTTGACTCGACTAATCCATGAAAGCCAAGGGACGAAATCTCCTATACAAAGAATCCCCACAAGATTCGAGTATTCTTTCAACAACTGAAGGAATTTCTCTCCTTCCTCCATCTCACTTCGCTTCTTGCCAAGGCTGATTTGCAGATCACGTCATTGATAACTCCCTTGACCATCTCACTCAAATTCAAGACGCCAGAACATTCCCTTATTCTGTTAACCAAAAGGACCGCTTCTTCATGCTGGAATGGAAGGATTGGACCCTTTTGTTGTTTAACAATTGGAGTACAAAAAGCTCTTCAAACGTCTCCGTTGCTCGCCATACGGTAAAAGCACTATGTCCTTAGAGTGATTAAAAAAAAAAAAAAAAAAGGTCGTCTCAGAGCCCGAAAGTTGGGCCTGTTTGCTAAGGCAAGATCGTGAGTTTTGATGACTTCCCGGGCTACATCCGCTGACGAGACAATAAGCGTAGACACTGGACCGATGTGGAGAAGCATGAGAGGACTGTGTTTTTCAGCTAGGCGATGGAGATCGCGATGTAAGAAAAAGCTTAGTTGGTGGAGATTTCCCAATAAAGGCAGTCCTGATGGGGATGGGGGCAAATTCTTTGTTCTTGAAGGCTTGTGGAGTAGCCATTTGGTAACAAACAAGATTAAAAACAGAACAGCCACAAGAGTTGGGAATATAAAGGAACTAGACACAAGTTTATCCATTTCTCTTCTATATATATATGCAAGAAAACGAGATGGGAAAATAGTAGCTGATAAAATAGGTTTACATGCAAAGCACAATACATTCACCCTTTAAATACCACAATAAAATAATTAAGGGATAGAGAAATTAAACCATCGGGGGTATGATCACATAAAATTGTTGTCATTAAGTTTTTTTTTTTTTTTTTTTTTGCTACATAATTGTTGTCATTAAGTTGAGAATTTCTATTTACATGTAAAGCACATACATTCACCATTTAAATAGCATAATACGCTAATAAACTAGTAATTCAACTGAAATGAGATGGTTGACTTTATACTATAGGGGCTAAAACGGTACACCACCTTACTGAGATGGTTGACATTGATCACTGGTTAAAAACGAAAAAACCAAATATATATATATCTAAATATATATGTGCCTTGCTACTGTGCTTTCGGCACCTAAAATTACCGAAATAACCCATAAACTTACGCCAATTTTCAGCTTTTACAATCTTTTGTCGTTTCTGCTTTGGCTTCTTCAAGACTCCACATCCGACTGATGGCCCATCATTTCCTTCTCGTTCACCGTCTTGGCGGTTCCTTCAGGTCAGCTCCTTCACATTTATTTTCTCTCTTGCGCTTTTTTCTTGCATTTTTCTGCCTTCTTCATCCTCTGACAGAGGCGTCATTCTTCCCGCTGACGGAGGCGCCGTTCTTCCCCGAAGAAGTTGCGGCCAGGCGACGAACTCCACGGCCTCAGCGCTAGAGGGAGCCACGCGGGTGGAGCAGAGGCCTACGATTTGGATGAAATTAGCACCGGCGCCGCCCTCACCGTTGAAACCCCTCCAGGCTCACTACGGGGGAAAGCACATCGTGTGTGATTGAGAATATATTCACTACTATTTTAGCATTAGTAGTGAATATATTTCGGTAGGCCGGGATACTGATTACCAGTTACCTTAAATACCGCTGGCAGCCTGCCAATTGCAAAATCCCCTGGAACTGTTTAGGTCACCAAACCCTCAGATTTTATCGCTATTATTTTGCAATCGAAGAATTAATTTAATTTATCGACCGGCGATTGTAGGTTTAACGCGTTGGATTTCGCAACGAGGATGAAGGGAAAGAGCATCATGTTTGTTGGGGATTCTTTGGGAAGGAACCAATGGCAGTCGTTGGGCGTGTATGATTTCAGCCGTTGAAGCCACAATATGGGGACCTCTCTTCACCGTTAGTTCCCCGTCAGGTTTCCATAAACTCTAGAAATTTAGATTTGATTGAAGTATTTCGTTTATTAATAAAAATTTGTTGTGGAATGCAGGATTATAGGCTTTCGACTACGTTCTACAGGGCGCCAATATCTGGTGGACATCGATTCATTGCAAGAGAAGAGGGTGCTGAAATTGGATGACATAAGGGAAATATGAATGCCTGGACTCGAGTGGAGGTGCTTTATTGTTTTACTTCCATTTGATTACCATTATTCATGTCTGTGCTTAACCTCTTAAGTATATTAACATAAGGTTGATCTTCAGTCAATCACAATTTAAAATAGCATCATTGATTACAAGTTATACCTTGAATTAATAGAAAGGACTCTTAAATTGGTCATAAAGTTGTAATTATTAAATATAATCTCCATTAGGTTTTCTGGTATCAGAGAGTGGGTTCTATCTTCAACATTAAATTATTCCATTCCTGGCTGCACATTTGCATATGGAACTGGGAAGTCAAGCCTACAAGTTACTCATTTATAATATTGCTAAGCTTCTAATTGTTTGTGATGTCTTGAAGTTGAAGCTTCAATTTAACACTTTCTGTTTACTTTCCTCTTATTGGTTTTAGGTCGTGACTGGACCTATGTTAATAATCTGTGCTATATTCTGGTTTCTCTTCTCGGCCAGCTACAGAGAAAATCTATAGTTCGTATCACAACTGGAAGCCAAGCTCTAGATGAACTTCTAGGGGGTAACTAATGAAATCTCCAATATGCTTTTCATTGAATCGATTTTTGAAGCATAAAAGCATTGCTCACTTTTCACCTTGCTTTCCAATGGGGGGATTGAAACTTTGACAATAACAGAAGGTTTTGGGGTATTTAGGTGAAAATATACTGGTTTGCAATTATTTCATGGAAAACCATTTGTTAGTTTATTGTCTATGCAATTAGATCTGGAGAGACACAGCTGGCACAGAGTTTTATTCAAAACTTGGCATGAAACTCTTTTGTTAAGATATAATTCTGTTACTATCTACTCATCCTATATATTAAGAAAATTAAATTCAAAATAGCACCTCCAATGGCAAACTATTTGCAGTTGTTTTGATCCTTCACAATATGCTCATGCACAATGATGAATTGCTACTGTGGGTTCCTTTTCTATGTCGAAGCTTCCTATTGATTCGAGATGAGGCAATGGAGAGGTTGCTTACATTGACACTAAGGGAACATTGTATATCATTTTATCGAATGTTGGTTCCTTTTTAAGTTTAAATTGCTTAATCTTCTTAACTTATAAATAAGATGTAGATTGGTTCTCCTTGTTCCTTTCTTTCTTAACTCAAATAATCTAAAGTTGGCCTGATAGAATAATAACCATTGTTGAAAGATCTGGGATGGAACAATGTAATCTCATTCTTTTTTCCAACAATGCCTTTACTAATTTAATTTTGTGTTTACAGTGATCAGATTATATTGCAGTTTTGATAGATCATATATGCTCATGCTTACACATATGAGCATAATACAACCTGACTTTGGGTCTATCAACGAAAATAGCTGAAGAACTATATAGACTTTTGGTGAGCTAATTTTCATCATGGATCTCAAATGATGAGTTATCTTTGGTTTTAGGGCACTGATTTGTTGTAGCTCTTGTGTTCTTGATTTGAATCGTAGATCTTCAACTGTGTTGCTTAGGGTGACTTATTTTTTTAATTGGCATTTCTCATCTGTATAGTTCAACTTGTCTTCTTTTATTCCCGCTCCTTTGATTTATCCCTATATGCCCACACAATTTAGTTCTTGGTGTTCTTATTCTTAAGCATTGCTTTTTATTGCCAGAAAAATGAAGTACCAACATTCAACAGGCAAGAAATTATTAGATTGAAAACCAAATGTTCTTGTTACAAACAATAAGAATATCAAAGGTAAGAATTATTAACGGGCTTTTCATCCGTATTCTTTCCACAAGTTCATGCATCTTCCTTTTGTTACATATTCCTAATACGTTTTTATATGTAATTTAATTAATTGAATTGCATATTGCAGATGAAACATTCAGCATCATCTTCCTGCTGCTCCAAAGAATTCATTTCAGAAAGAACGTACAATTCTCTGTTCACATAATATGTATCGCATAATATATCAACAGTTATTTATCAAAGGATGATACACCAACTGTTTCTCCTCTCATGAACTATCATAATATTATCTTCATCTAATCGTGCGCAGCATCGCGTGCGACCGAGGACTAGTATATATATATATATATATCATCCTAATATAATCCATTCACTAAGTATATTCATTGACGCCCAAACCATCCCACACCCACTTAATCGCAGTTAAAGCTAATGTGTCGTCCGAATTAATTGACACGTCAGCTTGAATTAAGATAAATAATTCCAGTGTCCACCAATATATAGGTGACACTTCACTTGAACCGGGATTAAGGGAGAGTGGGATGGTTTGGACGACATAACATACTTAGTTTATGGATTAGAATAATTCAATTAATGAGGGAGTGATTAAGAAATTGTTCAAACTTATAGGATAATTTGGATTTTCTTTTCGGTGAAACGAGTAGAATATTAGAGTACCAATTGATATTTATGTTTACTATTTTACTTTAACGAAGGTGAATTGAAGGCATAATACCATGCATGTTATATTGCACTTAATTTATTGACAATTAGGGGTTATATATATAACCCTACAATATTGACATTTGAATGGTTACAAAGTCTTCCCATATTTAAATTTTTTAATTGACGCATGAGCAAGTGTTGAAAGTTGGGAATTTGACCACTAGCTAGCATATGTCCGGTACATGTCATAATAAATATTACCATTTCCCTCAAAAAAAAAAAAAAAAAAAAAAAAAAAATGTCCGGTACATGTCTTGATTCGTATTATAATTTGAACATACAATCTTATCCATCACATTAGTAAAATTCAATTAGGCTAAATTAAATTATCAATAATTGATGATCATGCGAACCTATGTATATGATATCAGCAAAAGTGGGATCGACATCTTCAAATTAATTGCATGACTTCTTGGTTTCCAAATATTACACTATAGTGAAAGGACAAGGATATTCCAAACCATTGAGATTTTATTCCTTCGAAATCCCATAAAATTACAAAATATTAGAGATGGATGTTGACATTTATTAATAAGTGGGGCCTTTGTAGTTTGTAAGCTAGATTCATTAATAAATTTCGATATCTTAATTATTTTACTGTTCTTGTGGTTTTTTAAAGAGCAAATTCTAAATATTAACCTTAATTAAGTTATACCAATTTCTTCGGTTTATGTTTAAACTATTTTTCAAATTAACCTTGAAAATACACCTAAACTGTTAAATTTAGGATTAAAAAAAATAAAATAAAGAATACACATCCATCTATTTTTACCGTTAAAGGCTGTTTCCGTTGGGTAGTCTAGTATAGGATATTTATGTCTGGATACAATTTACACCCATACTCAACGTGATGGTGGGATGGATTGGGCTGTCACGTCAACCACATTAGACGTACTAATTTGATGCTAAGTCAGCGTTAATTTTGATTAGGGGTGGTGGGGGATGGATTGGGCTAGATTAGGATAGTTCCCGGATATATCGGCCGGGTTAATTCATTTTTTATGAAATGCATGGGAAAACAAACAAAATTATGCGGCCGTTAGAGTTTTTTTCGTATTTTTAGTTCAAAAAATTATTTAGTTGTAAGATGAAGAAATTGTTGTTACTTTTTGGAATTTTCTCTTTTTTGAAAACAAAGGGAAAAATAATTAACTTCCTCCAACTACATCATTCAATTCCAATCTTAGTCTCCTCAATTGAATTTGAACTCCCCAATTTTATATTTTATGAAATAAATGCATGCATTGTGTGCAATTATTGTTGAATCTAAAACAAAGGGCACACAAGATAACTATCCAATGGCATATGTTCACAGTCTATCATACTTCAAATCATAGTGATAGCTTCCAAGAATTCAGCATCATCCTCCATGGCTTTCATGGTCTCCGGAATCAAGCAAGCTTCCACGTCGATTCCACCGGCCGCAGCTGCCGGATAAAATGTCATCTTTCCATCGTACTTCTGCCCCTTTCCACTCCTCACGGCCAACGGTTTCCCCCATCCAAAATCACACCCATACACATCAAACCGGGGCGAGCTACTAACTACAAAATCGGTACAACCCTTGTTAAACAACACCGGGTTTTTAACCCAATCCACAGCATATTCAACAGCTGCTTCCCTAGTTTGCTTGGCAACAAGTTCATTAATCTCCATTGAAGCAAACCCTAGTCCATTCTTTAAAATCTCCTCCACATTAACCTCGGCTTGATCAACATAAACTGCATTCCCAAAATACCCTTCCGGTAAAGGGATGCGTGGCCTCACCCCAATGAGTAGATACAGCACAGCCTTTTCACCCATTTTCACGCCATCTCTATTCCTAATGCGTAAAACTGTTCGCCATAAAAGAGCTAACAATGCTTGCAAAGAGGAGACATTGCTCGCGCCTGCCTCTGAATTGGCCTTGGCTTTGAGATTCGCTATGCTTTCTTTGCTAAAATGGAAAACCCTTTCAAGCAATGGAATTGGGACAAAGCTTTGCAAGTGATTTTGGTGAAATAAATGGATTGGTATTAAGGAATTGTCCTCATTGAACATGTTCTTGGGGAACCATCGTTCGAAATTTGGGGATTTCGATAAAGTTTTAATGCCCCGGGAAATCTCTGCCCATGAGTTGAAGAAATGCCAAAAGGAGGTTCCATCGACGATGCAATGATTAGCCGTGCAAGCGATGAAGAAGCCATCGATGAGCTCGACAACTTGCACGGCTAGCAAGGGATTCGAAATCCCTTCATAGTTGAGAACTCCGTTGAGAGGGAAGAAGGAAGACACCATTTCGGGTACGTATCTGCAAAAATGTAATATTGCATGTTAAATTAATTAATTAAATCATTATCCAAAAAGTGGCTATATATATAATTTGGAATAAAAACCCAAATTATCCAATAAGTTTCATCCTTGTCCAATTTGGTCTACAATTTTTTGGGTTGACCGAAATAGTCCTATAACTTTCTTAATTTAGCCAAAACAATCATACAGTACTTTAGAATATTAATTCTAGGATCCTAACTTTTTAAATTGTTAGTTTTTACCCCCGAAAGTCTTAGATTTTGTACAGTTTGATCATCAAATGAAAATTCAAACTGTGGGGTAAAAAGGTAATAAAAAAAAAAAGTGTGGGAATTAACTTATAAGAAAATATAAAAAAATACTTCAATAGCCAAACTTACAAGATTCTTTTTCTTGGTAAATCCGAGGCCGGAGTACTTACAAGATTGTTTGAGTACTTATTCATATAAAATATATATATATATATATATAGATAGATATACACAACGCTATATGTGGTATAAAAATGATTAACGTGAACACACTGGTCATTTTCAAGTTTGGAGTAAAAATATAATGTAATTAAAATTACTCACCAAAGGACAAGAAAGAAAGAAAGCAACACACAATAATTATAAATTGAAACACGTTAACACACTTATCATTTTCAAGAATAAAATAAAATAATATAATTAAAAAAAAAAAAATAAACACGTGTATGACCTGGAAATCTATCGAGACAGGGAAACCAACAAGCAATAGTTACTTTGAAAAGAGTCGAGCTGCATGTGAATGAACAGTTATAATTATATTAATGAATTCGAGTTATAAACGAATTAAGACAAAAGCGTAATCGAATACATTAAACGAGCCAAAAATCAAGAGTAGCTAGACAATTATATACAGAAAATTACTACGTCAACGAAGTCTATTCAATACACAACACAAACGCATAAATGGCAACCTAAAATCGAAAACAATTGATGATGAGTGGAGCGACTTTGATGGACAAAAGGTTTTAAGTCAAAATTAATTAACAACAAACGTAAATGTTCATATTCATATAATCCGCCAAGGGTATTCCCACACATTCTCGAGGTGGGATGTCATCATAAAAAAAAAAAAAAAAAAAAAAATTGAAGGAAGATAGAATAAACATATACACAAAGGGAGGAGATTGTGTGCAGATGCCTGCACATAGGCACCATATGTGTGTGATGTGAAGTTGCGTTGTGTGATGGTTGAATGGTGTGTTTTATGTGGTGGAGACATGTTTTGTGTGATGTAAAAGATGATTTATGTGATGCGAGATATGCTTTTTATAATATCCACACATGCATACTCTTAAAGGGGTTGTACCATAAGCGGATTGTCCAAGAAGCATTATATTAATTTTGGGAAGTATACAAAATGTGCAACAATACCTCGGTCCGACGATGTCGGAAACGGACATATTTTGAGCAACGGCATGAGTGAACTGGGCTCCAGCATTGTTGCAGTGAATGAAGAAGCAAGTGGTATCGTTGTGGGCGTCGCTGTGTTTGGTGGCGCCAAGGCGACCGGCCAGGGGAGGGAAGAAGGACAGGGTTTTAGAGAGTGAGTTCTTGAGATGGTTGATCAAGGTTTCAGATGCGGTACTAGGATGGGGTTTGTGTAATAAAATCCCCTTTTGGATAGGCTCAAGCTGGAGGAATGCCAACTCCCATGGAGTTAGCTCAATTCTTGAATTGGAGATTGCAGAATAGGTTGCCATTGGGACAAGGCATGTTGATATCACATGTAACTTAGCCATTGCCTTGTGAGGATTTGTGGTGTCTAAGCTTTCTGAGGTACTTATAGGCACACACACCCACTCACATGCACTAGAATATATATGTGTGTGTATATATATAGCCTATATATCATTGCATTGCTGCTTTTTTTTTATTGCAATACAAGAATTTTGCTCGAAAGCGACAAAACAAGCTACAAAATTGTGCTCGAAAGCGACAAAACAAGCTAAAAATGTCGTTGATTTTCTCATGTAAAGCGTCGTCTCGCATGCTTTGTCACACAAGATGAATACGGCGATAAAATCATGTCGTCACCTTCCAACGAGATTTTTGTAGTGCCTGATTTTATACAAGAATTATACGGAATGTTTTACACTTATAGAGGATCATAATAATTTCACTATTTTTTTTTTTTGAATAATTTTATTTTTGTCATTTACAAACGACATATACATAAAAGAATAACTTAAATGGATTTTATATACTTATATTATATATATGTACTATATATACGTAGACCACGAAGCACAATATACATGTTAAAGAGGAGTTTTGTGCAGAGTGTTGTCTGACCGTCGTTCAGACTTCTTGTCGACAACGAACTAATCTGATCTGTGTTGAATTTGCTTTTCTTTTAGTTGCTATTGCTTCCGCGTAATTCACACACATGCAAACAATGGTTTAAGCGCTAACAGACCTAACGAAACCTACAATAAATATATATATATATATATATATGCACCAAATAATATATTCCGTATTGTTTTTGCTTCCAAAAAATCTTGTTGGATTCGTCTAATCGCGTAGTTTTAGAATATCAAATTTTTATAGTTTTTATTTTTACACTACCTAATTATTAAGCATTAGAAATATATATTGAATTGCCTGAAAAATATGAATGTATTTTTTGTGAAATGGAGGAAGTATATGGGTATAAACATCTCTTCCTTGTAGACACCATGAGAATTATAAGGGTGGCCCCAAACACATAATATTTACAATTGGGTGCGACTCGGACATTACATGTATATATTTATAAAAATTACAAGCAACGAAACAATAATCCTTATTTTAATCATGGAATCAATTAGAAATAGTTAAAACTTAAGTTAAGATGATTCCATTTTCATTCTAATTTTCTTAGTTAATCAAACGTTTTTTCTCCTTCAGATGGTGAAACTTTTGAATAATTTTGGTATTCTTAGAATTTTCCAACAAATAGGCCATATTATAATTCCAAAAATATATCACATCCACGCGCTTGTAATTGAGTGTAACCAGACAGATAAAGAGATATGCAGTATATACGGAAATGTTGTAATAAAATTTCAGACGACAAGAAAACTAGAAAACAAAACGTGGTTATAGTGGTTTCTAGACAAAAATAAATAAATAAATAAATAAATAAGATATATATTCAGAAACAATACAGAGAAAAATGTGTGGAAAGAAGAATGGAACACTACGGAACAGTCCAAAGTAGGGATAAAGACCAAAATCATCATGTAATTTACCATCAATTCTATAATCGCCCAAAATGTACTTGAATTTCTCAATCATGCTTGTAAAATTACCTAATGACGATCAATTCAGTTCTCCAAATCACTAATGGTCATTAGTGTGAAATGCAATACCTATATGGTCACATAACTTTATATAATGTCAATTGATCCCACAAATTATACATAATACCAATTTTGTCCATATTGGTATTAAAAATATGGATCAAATTGGCATTAGAGATAAACTATAGGATCAAATAGGTATTACGTTTCACACTAATTGTCATCAGTGGGCTATATGGAAGCATTTATTTGTGGCCGCTGTGTGGATAGTTTGGTTGGAGAGAAACCAAAGAGTGTGAATGGATTCATTAATTAGTGTAGCTATAGGAGGGATTAAAAGATTCAAATATATTTTGGACAATTTTGGAATTAAATGTAACTTATGGAATTATGTTGGTCTCTATCTCGTCCAAAGTATCATTCATCAATCATATAGAGTACTTAAAAAAGATTTCTACTTTCTATTTTTATAGGAAACTTGGAGGAGAGTGTTCTAATTGGCCATAGACACACAATCAAAAAATAACAATTTAAATTAATTGTGTAGAGTAAAAATTACTAAAAAAAAATTAAAAAACCTGCGATTAGACAAAATTCAATATCTTGTTTAATTTTGTTTTTCTTATATAATTATATAATAAAAGTTTAAACATAAATATGGTTCAGGCAAGATTAAAGTTAATCAAATAAGACCTAGCAGATAACATCCTCTAAAGAGCTCAATTGAGCATTCATCAGGTGATAATTTCTTTTGTCTCTATTATATGTGTACTATAATTACTTGTTCGATTTCGATCAACTGAATCAGATATGACCGCGAATAAATGATTAAAACAATTTACAACCATGGATCTAAATTTTAATTTTGGGAGGATCGAAATGAGATGTTTGTTTCAGTAAGTTTATTGTTTATGTCAATTTATGTACCTTTGATTGTCTGTAGCGTACCATAATCCATTGATATCAAGATGCGTGTTGTTTAACAACACAAGAATCGTAAATTAACAAGACATGAATTTGGTATGTAATAAATAGGTATGGCAATTGTCATTGTCATTTTCCTCATTTGTTACACTTTAATTTGTTAAGAAGTTCTCGTGTGATGACGAGTTATATATTTTTTCCCTTAACAGTCTATGGGAGCTCATGTCACACAAATTACAAAAGGATAAATGGAAGTGATGGGGCCGGGTGAGGAATCAAACCTCTAACCTGAATATTGGAAGTCATAGGACTTGACCACTAGCCAAGTCATCATCCCCAAAACAAGTTTTTTTTTGTGTGTACCGGGTATCCTCAAGCCACATTGGGCCTAACACTAATCCCTCGAGGATCTGGTGGGTATTTAAGGGTTGCGTCTCCCAAAGCAGAATTATCCATAACATTTGGTCAAAACAAGTTATATTTGAGATTAACCCAATATTTAATACAGAATTATTACTTGTAATAATGATCACATATGTAGTATAGAAATGGTCATAGAATTAGTTTTAGGAACCTACCATATATAGTACTCCTCTGTTCTACTAATTATATCTCAAAACTTTTGGACACGGAGTCAAGTTCATTTACTTAATAATTAATATCTTAAAATATATAGAGATATAAATTATATAAAATATAGTATATTCTTATATAATTGCAACAACAATTTAGGTTAAACATACACTGTGAACAATATAAAAAAAGTCCAAATGAAATATTATTAACGTAACGGGACGGAGGGAGTATATGATATTGTATGTATTCATGGTATAAGCACATATGTAACCCACTGGAAAGATCATATTTAGTATATATATATATATAATGTGCTATATTTTTCATGACTAATAAAAACACAAAAAATTAAAGTCTTGTTTAATGCTCCTGTGACACTCATGTACAAGATCATAAACATCGTCTAACACAATTAGAATGTAAATTATCACAAATAAAAAAATTGTGGCAAGAAATAAATAACAAAAATATACTCGTATTTTGCTGGAACAAAAATCACCTCTCATGCAGTCTAAGAGAAGTCGTCTAGGAGAAAACCTATAAGCCCTAGCCTACTCCATCAGCAAATTGTGATGATGTGGACTGTTATTGTGATTATGTGATGTCCCGTTAATTTTTGTGATATTTATTAAGGTGATGCGTGAGCATGATTCTGTGATGACATTTTTAACTCATCATAAAATCTCATCTCCCATCACACTGGACGTGCAAACTCCCGATAGTCTGTATCGTAACTGTACTATTGTTAGTGTATTGATACATTATGAAAATTAATGGAATGTTATAAAAACATATACATTAGGAATAGGTTTGTGTCCTGAGGCAGAAACCAATCTGAATTGCAATATGGAATGTGGATGCAATTTAATTGATTTTCATTCATTTAATATGTTAATTTTAGTTATGCAATTATGTATTGACTTTAAGTTTTTAGATATTAGGAATGAAATCGTATCTATCAATAATAGGGGATTTTGTCATAAGGAAATGGGCAGATTTTGTGGAAGATATTTAAGAAAATGTTATTTCCTTTGAACTTTTGGTGCTATTTACCATTTACCAGGCAATGGTTCATTTTTATATTATCCATTTTTCCTCTCCATCACTTTCAAAAAACATTTCCCATTCCCTCTTTGGCGAAGGGATTTTATTCAGACACATGTAGATGACGGACATCGGATAATTTCATAATTAAATACAACATATAAATATTGAAAATAATATAATTCCACACAACATACCAGCAATTTACTTCCACAACATGTTTTTACTTCCACTAGCATAAGATGAATTCCATACAGCATAAAAATAATTAAACAAAATGCAAAATTGTAAATCATATGAATAAAAATAACTCATAATCTGAAAATTAAAACAAGCATTCTTTTAATTTCACACAACATGATTCTACTTCCATCTACCATGTTATGAATTCCACACAGTATGAAAACAATTAAACACGGCGCAAAAATCTCATATCTTATGAATAAAAAGAACTCATAATTTGAAAATCAAAACAAGCATTTTATTAACTCTACACAGCGTGATTTTACTTTCATCTTACATGATATGGATTCCACACATCATAAAAATAATTAACCCAGTGCAAAATTTTTTAGATCAATATTTAATTATGAAAGGCATTATTAATTAGACATTAAGGTTCATTTAGCCTCACATCTTGTATTAACGTATCTTGTCATAAATTTAATGTGCCATTCATCAATGTAAATGAACTGAGCTCAATTTATACAATAGAGTTAATGTGCAAACGGGTGCCAAGGCTGCATATACTAAATGATGCATGACCCCCAAACAATGAGACTTGCATCAAACGGTGGGAGTAAATCACTTATATAGTCATAGACATCACTTATAATGTCACAAACATTACTTACGATGCCGTAGACATCACTCAAATGGGTGAGGCATAGCACATCACTTATAAGGTCGTATACATTACTCATAAGGGCGTAGAGATCACTCGACGTGGACGCGTTACTTCTTAGGCATGGATCACTTATAAGATCGTAAACATCATTACGTAAATACCCATCATTTTTCCGTTCTGGGATATCAATTCTGCAGGTGCACCCACAGGACCTTGGTCATTCCCCAATTTATATATCTAGATCCTTACTTTAACAAGTAATTTTAGTCATAAAAACTCGGACACCCCATGTGGTTCCAAAATTACACAATCCAATAGTTTTTATTTTATAAACAAATGAATAAATTATGATTTTCGACGGTGGAGTCATTTGATGATTTGTTGTCAAAATATTGGGGGTTGATGATATCTCTATTTTTTTATATGGTATTTTGTGATTTTTTGTAATAGAAAGAAAAAATATATGTATGGGATTTTTTTCATTATTTATTTATTTATTTATTTGCAATTTTGTACCATCATAATTAAAGTAATATGACAAGAGTGGTCCCATAAGTTGTTCGACCTACAAACATTGCCTAATGGCTAATTACACCACGAGATTATTACCAACAGGAATTGTTATCTTCGATACTGCATGTCACCATCATAAAACCTTGTCTTCTTCGTTCACATCAAGAAAAGAAATGTACAAGCAAGTATACTAGTACAAAAGAAAATGAATTACACAATTATTGCAAGTATACGCAATTTGTACGTGGGGTCTCATCAATTGGCATAGCAAAGTTAAAAAGAATATCGGAGTTCGATCCACACCCGCTCCTTCTCTTTCGTTGCCATTTGTCGCCGTTTAAAGCAAGATCATTCACAAACAGAGTTTCCAATAACTAAAATGTCTTCATTTTGCCTCAAAGAACTTCGAATCCCTCCATAATAAGTCCCGCTTGCTTATCGAGCTTACGGATTTATTATGGAAGATAGGGAATTATTAGAAAATTCAAAAAAAAAATTAATAAATCAATCCGTTCCTTTTTTTATGGATTTATTATGACGAGTTTCCTAGATTTAATTGTTACCCCTCTGTCCAAATGAATTTTTTTTTTCGGAGATGGGGACTTACCCTAATGGTTATAACTTAAGCCTGTTTGTTTTGCCTTTTCTTTCCTGCTTTTGACTTTTGCTTCATTTTTTTTTTTTGTAGGAGCCATTGAAGGCCTGGGAAATTGGTGGTGTGATCCCATGCTACACAATTATAAAGGGGAATAAAAAAGAGGAAAATAGGTGGTGGGATCCCATGCCACACAATTATAAAGGGGAATAAAAAAGAGGGATAGGGGGCCGGTAGGGAATCTAACCTCCAACCTTCTGTTGGAAATCAATAGACTTAACCACTTGGTCTAAGTCCTCATCCTCGAATTTTGCTACATTTAAAAGGTTTTCTCATTTTTTTTGTTATCCGTTTGTTTTGACTTTTTTGAAAATGAAAAGGAGATGGAGAAGTCAAAATCTCCTTTTTTTAAAAAAAAAAACAGTAAGGGGTTGCTTCTAAAAAATGGAGAAGTCATTTTTTATATAAATTTACAAAAAAAATCCACATTTCATAAGGAAACAAAATAAATGATAAATATCCTTAAAAGATTTATGTTCCTTTTAGTTAGAGCTGTAAACAAGCCGAACCGAGCCGAGCTTTGGGTGTTTGAGCTCGGCTCATTAAGCATTCGAGCTTGGCTCGTGTTCGTTCGTTAAGGAAGTCGAGCTTAAAATCATGTTCAAGCTCGGCTCGTGAAAAAGTTCGTGAGCTCGAGCTCGTGTTCGGCTCGGCTCGTTTAGCTCAAACGAGCCAACTTACTCATTTGTTCAGCTCTATTCGTTTGAGCTTGTTCGACTTAATTAAAAAATTTAGGAATCATTTATCCAATCAAGGGTTGGATATTTTTTTCCCACAATATTGAAATTCTCAAACAAACCTATACAAACATAAAAAAATTATAAAATTACCCCGTTAACGGACATATACGAACACTTTCGAACTGTTCGCGAACAAGCTCGTGTTCATTCGTTAAGCAAACGAGCTCTTGTTCGTGTTCGAGCTCGGCTCGTTAAGCTTTATAAACGAACAGTTAACGAACGAACACGAATCGAACCGAGCTTTGTTCGCGAACTGTTTGTTTGTTTTACAGCTCTACTTTTAGTAATTTTAATAAGTATATGACACGTCCTTCTACGCACAATACATCCAATGATCCAAACATGTTTCTTTTGAAAAACAACTTTAATAATATCCATCCAAACAATGATTTAAGCTGCTTTTATTTTGAATTCTCCTCTTATAGTGTTTTAAAATTAGTATATGGGTCAATACACAGGGAATCCACATCATTCTATTATTTTATATGTATAAGCAAACAATTAGTTTATATTATTAAAATAATTAGTTTATATGTATAAACAAATAATTAGTTTATTATAATTATCATATTAATAATTTTATTTTGAAAATTAATTTAATATAAGAAAATAGGGAATGCACATCATTTTAATATTTTATATGTATGTATAGATTATGCTAAAGTAGATTAGTATTTTAAAATTCAAAAAAAAAAACAAGAATGAGTTGAAGTATCATATTCTTTTAAAACGATAATTATTTTTTAATTGAAAGGGTTTTTGTTGTTTATTTTCATCAACTATGGGTCAAGCCCATTTTTCTTGGTCCATCAAATAATGCTTTAATCTAATTCACATTGAGCCCACATACACAAAAAAAAAAAAAAAAAAAAAAAAATCCAAAAAGTTGGGCCAGACCCAATCTGGACTCAAATATGTAAGAGGCCTAAAACTTCACACAGTTGCCACGTGCCGGGCTCCAACGAGGATTATTAAACCAATTATATTGACATTTTAAATTAAAGTATAAACATCTAATAAGCTTTTAAATGGACAAAAAAGATTTATGAACTAATTTATAACAATTTATGAAGTAGGACGTGAAGTATTTACATGCTCTTCATGTTGAATGTGTGTGAATTTTATTTTATTTTTTGGCTGAACAACCTATACATGTTAAGAAATGGGTGGTGGGAGTTTATGTCACATAAATTACAAAGGGGAATAAAAGAGAGGGATAGGGGACCGAATGTATTATGATTTTTATATATTATGATTTGAGAGTCGAATTTTCCCTTGTAAGGGCCTCTCCAACCCACCCTGTATTTTGGCATTTATGCATGGTGGGAGGCAGGGTGGGTGCTCCAACCCACCCTACAAAAATGGAGAAAGCACCTCCCATTTGGGAGAGTGCTACAGTGTTCCGCCCATTTGGGTGGAACACTGTTCATCCCGCTGGGATGTTTTACTTTTTTTGTGTGTGTTTTTTTCTTTATTGGTTTTAAAATTTTGAATAATATTGTACTTTGACCCAAGATTAAATTGAAATTGTGTAAGTTGATTTTAGGTTTTAAAATTTATTTTTAATTCTTTTTTCTAATTATAATATTTTATTTTTAAAAAGAAAATTATATTTTATTTTTTTATTTTAAATATATTTTGGGTGTAATTTCAATTGTGTAGTATTATATGTTATTTGTAAATATGAAAAGTAATATGAAATAATATATGAAATGGAATATGTGGGAATATTCTTTGACCCTGCAAAAATAGAGGGTTGGATTGGAGATGTAGTTAATATAGTAGTCCTGCAAAAATAGAGATTTACACTGTAGTTCCTGTAAAATTGGAAGGTTGGGTTGGAGATGGCCTAAGTTATCGACATTCATGTGTCACTACAACTCCGGTGTGATTGTATCGACTCTCGAAAATCAATCGTACAAAAAAATTAAAAAGAAAAAAGAAAATCTTCCTATTAATTGAAATAGCTTTTTTCGCCCATTACTTTTTTTTTTTTCTTGTCCTCCTTTCCTATATTTCGTGGCAATCGAAATGTATTATGTTTGTATCAACAATTCCATTTGATTAATAATTCCAAATGCATAGTCAATTCCAGGCTGGTTACTTCACAAAATATTCACCAGCACAAACAAATAAAATAAAATAATAAAATGGGGGGGTTGGATTATTCCAAGGGGTGTCCCATGTCCATGTCATGAATCATGCCCAAATTCATTACCAAATAAAGTCGACAAGTTTCATTTTATTTTTTTATTATTATTACTACTTTACATTTGATTTTTCTTAGGAGTAGAGAATCTGGACATTGTGAGTTTGTGACTTTAGATGACCAAAAGTATTAATGTCCCTTTTGACATTCTTATCCCAAAATGGCCTTTGCAGCTTTTATTAGACGAAGCAAGACTATTAAAATACAAATTGGTTTTCTCCCTGCACTTATAATAATTGCCAAAGGTTAAAGACCAGCTTCAAGTCTTCAACATGTCTTTAATAAAATTTATTTGTCACCCCCAAATAATTGTTGTCATTTTGTGGGGTTGGGTAGGGACCCACTTGGCAAAAATAGAGTAATGGAGTGATTATGATCTATGATTTCACCTATTCTTAAATTAGTTAAGTTATTGATTTGGAAATGTAAAACAAAAATGATATAGACATGTGAAGTAATAAATAATATGAGAACTATTTGATTTTTTTATATATATCATATATGTTTGAATTGGTGCTAAAGTTGGAAGGAGGACTACGATTTCCTCAATAGCAATTTGGATATGTTAGAAAGATGATGAACATAAACTTCCAAGCTAAAATTAATTAATAATAGGTGAAGTAGCTCATATTCATTCATATAAGTAAGAAGGATCCCAATATATTGACGATATGGGTATTCATCTCGAAAATGAAGATGAGATATCTATGTGGATAGTCAGGCTTTAATACCATGTTAGAAAAAAATATGTATATAAAAATTTCAACCAAAAATCAATAAGCAATGAGTGGAGTGACCCATAATACCATGGAGGTACCATGACTTTTCGACCATGTTAGAAAGATGATTGGTATGAAGATTCCAACCCAAAACCAATTGACAATGAGTGGATTAGTTCATGTATCCCCGAAGGGGCTCCCAACATATAGATGATGTGGGATACTTAACACATCTTCTTGAGATGATATTTATCTCGAAAACGAAGAGGGAATATCCATGTGGCACTCATGGCTTTGATACAATATTAGAAATATGATGAATATCAAGTTCTAACACAAAACTAATTTGTCAATGAGTGAAGTGGCTCTATCTATATAAACAATGGGATCTCAACATATAGATGATATGAGATATTTAACATAATGAGTGGGACCACTTTGGTACTAAAATTCACCCCAGTCAATATCCATATACGTGAAATGGACAATGGGTGGCGTGACTCATATCCATATAAGTAAGAAGGATCCCAACATATACATGTTGTGGATACTTTAATACCTCTTCTTGATATATTATTCATCTCAGAAACGTAGACGAGATACAACGTGGGCACCCATGACTTTGATACCATATTAGTGAGAAGATGGATGTGAAGTTCCAATACAAAACCCATTATCAAATGAATGAAGTGACTCATATCCAGGGCATCCCAATATATATAATGTGAGATATTTAACAGAATGGGGTAGATTTTAGAACCACTTTGATACTGAAATTCAACCGAGACAGAAATTAATGGTGTCAAATACGGGTGATTGATTCTCAGCAGCACTACAAGAAGAATATTATTACTGCTCAAAATCCACAAAAATTTAAAGGGATATTTAAGTTGTTTCATATTTTTCCAAAGTTCAAAACTTGAGAAAGGCAAAAGGCAGTATATTACACGCAAAACTACATTTCAACCCTCAAAACCATTTAAATAATTTAGTGTTTTCATGGCATTTGCTATGCCTAAAGGCATAAGTTACTTTAGTTCGAAGGCATGAGTTACGTTGAAAACAATTGGTTTGCGATTGGCCTTATTCTTAGTGTATGGTGGAAAATGATAGATTAACCTAAAAGTTGTCAATTAGATATAAAGTCTATACCGACGGGAAAATAAGTGATGGGAGTCCATATCACACATTACAACGGACAAATGAGAGGGATAGAGGCAGGAGAAATCAAACCCAACTTAATTAAGGTTGAACTCGGGGACTTGACCACTTGACAAAGTCCTCATCTCCAGAAGGACAAAATGAAGGTATATGGGGCTGGTCGAAAATCCAACTATAAGATTGAAAGTCGGGAGATTTATCATTTGGCAAAATTCTTATCCCAAAAGATTTTTTTGTATATAAAACGATTTTTAATCATTATAATGAATATATGTATATATATGATAATTAAGGGGTTCACAATCATAGATTATTCAATTATATTAGAGGCTTAAGCTTCTAACATAAGCTCTATAAATAGACGTTATTGTTACTTGTTGCTAATTTGTGAGATAATGTGAGATAAATTAGCTTTTCTAAAAAGAGAAACCGTTGCAAATAGTTGTATTTGGGATTTTAACTTATTCTAGCTAAAAAGTTGGCATCGTAATTGTCAAACATCTAATTTCGACTCATTTATTAGTCACATAATCATTTAACAGCTAACAGCTAATTTCCAAACATATATCTTTTGAGAGTTTTTCTAATTTAATTTTTTTTAACTCTTTTCTTATATATACAATCTATATATTATTAATACCATTAGTGTTCAACCAAGTCAACATTTAATGTTTGTCTCCATTCTAAATTTCTAATTTTCTTAGATTTTTGCATTTTATAATAATTAAATTTAGATTTTTATATTTGTTATTATTTATTTACTATTTATTTATGTCAAAATATTTATTGATTTGGATATGGAAATCCTAATTTCCATTTTTTAAAAGATATGAAATTTTTAATTTATATGGAATTATCATAATTACCGATTTTAAAATCTTTGAAATTTGTAATTTTGTGTATTTGCATTTATTTATATGAGATTTTGTTTTTTATTTATTTATATTAGATTTCTGCACTTTTTATTCCAATAATTTTTATTTTTACACTATTTTCAATTTTTTAAAGATATAAAATTTTTAACTTGTATGGAATTCTTATAACTTTTGGCTTTTAAAAGATTTCAAATTTCAATTTTGCATTTATTTACATATTTATTTTAGATTTTTGCATTGTTTTATTATTTTATATTTTGCATTATTTATTTATTTATTTTAGATTTTGTATTGATATATTCACATAATTTTCAGTTTTACCCAATTTTCCGTTTTAAAAAATATGAAATTTTTAATTTATATGGAATCGAGATATGGTTTGACACATTGTTATTAACTGGTTATTTTTTTTATTCAAAATGCCAAAAAAGAAAAGAGAGACATAAATATGGGATGGAATGGATATTATTTATTTTAGTTACATAAAAAATAATTAAAAAACTTAAACAGAGTATCAGAGGGATGTGATTTCAATTTTGGGATCATAATGAAGCGATTTGAATAACATGCGGTTCACTTTGCTTTTTTTGTGGGTCCGAAAGCTTTGTAGTGGCCTTGTAAATGACAAAATAACGGCTAAAATTTGGAAATTGATCATTTTAATGGCATAAAAAAATTATTATCTCTAAAAATAATTCAAAGCAATTGTAAATATTAAGGGAAATGTGAAAATTCATATTCATTGGATAATGGGTTTAAAGTAAATTAATTATTTTCATAAAGCATATTATAAATAAAAGAATATGATGTATAAAGAGTTATTGGGAGTGGGAATAGATCCATCAATAAATAAAATCTATTTTTTAAGAAATAATTCATTAATCTATAGTTTAACAGATTTATAATTGACGGAATAACAAATATAAATATAGCTTTACTAGGAATTGAAATGCTAATTGCTGCAAATTATATAAGTTTGAAAAATTTTTCTGGAATGCCGATACTGAATAAAGTTTTAACGTCTGAAACATATAATTTATTGATACTAGAACAGACATATATAATAAAAAAATAAATGAAGGCGGGTCATGCTAAGCTATCATGTTTCTTGATTGATGAACATCATAATGTTTATAATAAAATAATATCTGTAGTTGATAGTGATGATGTTTGATTTTTTTCCTTTACGTGGTAAAACTGATAAGACATTTATCGATAATTTCTCTAGAAAATGTAATATGGTGATGCCTGTAGCATCCAGTGGACATCATATTCTAAATTTAGTACTACCTCCGTTTTGATATAATTGAACCATTTGCATAGTATTATTAATTGAATAACTTTGATCAAATTTTTTAACATAGTTATATAAGATAGAACATAGTTAAGTGACATCTTGGTGGATTCGTCTAATAACGTAGTTTTAGAATATCAAATTTTTATAATTTTTACTTATTTACAATTTGAGTTATTCAATATGTGCATTGGATTGCGTGAAAATACAAAGATGGATCAGTTATTAAAACGGAGGTAGTATTCAACTACATTGTGACGAGAATTCTACACGCAAAAAATCTACATCATAAAATTATTTAACTTCTCTTCTCAATAAAACAAAACTCATTATTTGGGATGAAAACTCTTGAATGGTAGATTGACTATGAGCCTGTCTTAACCAAATTCCCTATTTGATTTCAGAGGAAAAATTTCTCATATCACAGTTTGTTTTACTGTGAATATTTAAAAAAGAAAAAAAAAACCTCAATGTCAATTTTTAAAGAAAGTTGGGCTCTATTTTCAAAATAAGTTTTTACTCGTGCCAGTGATATGTTGCAATATCTCGTGTCACTGAAAAAAGAGCATTCGAAGTATTAATATGTAATTAAGATCGATTAACATAAGATACTACAAGAAATATTGTTTACAATGAAAATATATGGCAAAAATTTGCACAATGAATATTTCATGTACGTGATGGTAATTGGTAAAGCTGGTATTGATCTTGGAGATGTACAATTAAATGTGACGTTTCCATGATAATTATATATAATATACGGAGGATCGTATAGCGGTATTTGTTCAGAGTATTTATGCAAATATGAACTGCAATACCTCAAATCCAGATATTTTTAAAGATTATGTTATACTAACCCATACCAATGATTGCTCATACGATCAATGATTTCATCATGGAACATATCTCTACAAATGAAAATGTATATATATCCGTTATAACAATATTTATCAAGATGGTGAAAGCATAAGTAAAGCCAATGAATTATTTTCACATGAATATCTAAACACAATCAATTGTTCTGGATTACCGAAAAATATAGTTGAATGAGGGTTGTATAGTCATGTTTCTTAGGAATATAGATCCATCAAATAAATTATGTAATGGAAGTAGGTTGATCGCAGAACCATATAATGGAGGTTAAATTAATTTTTGAGAAACCATGAAAATAGTAAATTTTAATTGGTAGAATGATAATAAGTCTATCTGATTTAACCAAATTCCCCATTCGATTTCAGATGAGAAAATTCTGACTCGCGGTTTATTTTGCTATAATTATAAACAAAAAGTTAATGTCAATCTTTAAAAAATGTTGGACTTTATCTTCCAAAACCAGTTTTTAGCCATTAAAAGTTATGTTGCAATATTTCATATCACTAGCAAAATGTGACTCCAAGTATTAATATACAATTAAGAATGATTAACTCAACATATCATAAGAAATGTTTATAATGAAATTTATATATGACAAAAAAATTACAAAATTGATACTTGATGTAGGTGATGGTAAAACTGTTATGGATTTTGGAGATGTACAATCAGATGTGACATTTTAGGATGATATTCTTATAAACTTTACGGGTGATCCAATAACGGCAATTTTTTAGAGTACATATACAAATATAAACTGCACCACTTCGAATACAGTCATTTATAAGGATAGTGTTATAATAGCCCTTACCAATAAGATTTTCAACAATGAAATTTTCAGCAAATTTGTGGGTGAATTTTTCATATTATGCGTAATACTTATATTTAAATTTTATTTTATTTTAATTTTAATTTCAAATTAAATAAAAATATTATTTTAATAATTATTTTTATTGATATATTAGGTTTATACCGGAAAAGCCACAGAAGCTAAAGAAGATGTATAATATGATTTCTTTGTTAGTTTTAAAAATAATCAAATTAATTATCATATACTCCTCTTTCGAATCTATATAAAATTATTACATATTTTGCATTACTCAAAATATAATTTATTATTAATTTATATAATATAAATATAAATATTATATAGAGGTAAATATTTTTTTAAGCCATCAGAATCCACTATTTCTACTTTTGGACCATAATAAAGTTAATTTCCATAATTCAACCATCACAAGGATAGCGGGCTGAAAATCTGGGCAATTGTACTGATTTTTATGAGTAACGGGCCGTATGTTGTTAACTTACCCAAAGGACCCCTGCCCCTGCTGAGGTGTCGAAATTCAATGGGTTCACGTGTGCGAACCCACTTCCTACAAAAAATTGAGAAAAACTAATCTAGCAATTACACTCCATTTGCTGCGTGTAGTCTAATTCCCTAATGATATCAGAAACATGATAACTCTCAATTTCAATTACATTAATTCCAACGAGATTATGCAATGGACCAACGACAATCGTGATTCCCCTTTTGGATGAGTTCCTATCAATCTTGAATTCTCAAAAGCGAATTCAATAACCAGAGAAGAACAAGGGTGTGAGGGATCTTCAATTTGAGAATCATTTACCATGTGACTCCAAAATCCCATACTGCCTTTGAAGCTCGTCACTTGTTTCTCTTTTGAAAACCTATCAAACTTAAATTCTCAAAACCCGATTCCAAATGCCGAACAGTTCACATCAGAATTTTACGGCGTGATGTCCGATCCCTTGCTCATGGACGTTGATTCTATATCACACAGAAATGCCCTTTCTCGTTCATCAGAAAGCTCAAAACAGGAAAAACCCTAAAATTATCCAAATATAATTCTCAAATGCCGCCGCCTAAAACTTAAGGATACACGATTCTAATCAAGAAAATAGATGTAGAAGATGAATCTGGACCTCCCAAGGATCACGTCGGTGCCTTCAGATCACATATCAGTCGTCGGATCAAAATTTGCTCGCCGGAGAAGACAATGAATAGTGTTTCCGACGAGACTTCAAACTTCACCAAAATAACGTTTCTTATGTGCATTCGACTAATTTTGGCATGAGGATTGTGAATATGTAATCAGATTTCAGAAAAGCATATCGTAGCTCGTTGTGACGAAACTTGGCCGGAAGTCTTCATTTTTTGGCCGGAAAATGGTTACACTTCGTAGGAAAAATGGCCGGAAATCAGATTGCAGTGAACGTTATATCGATTTTAATCGAAATCGCCTATTGATAACAACCGTAAGCTCAAAATTCACTTTTGATCGACATACAAAACAATCGATGAAAATTTCGGATTCAAAATTACAAGCAACATTCACTAAACTGTCTCCGAAACCAAAATTTTGACACCAACAATACTACAGAAGAAGATGGAGAGCAGAAGAAGACGAAGATTGAGAACAAATTTCCCACGCCTGAAGGTTAGGGTTGTTCCGTCGATTTGTGGGAGATTATACTAATTGATATAAACCCATTTCCTACCGGAGTAAACACCATGCGGCCCGTCGCGCATAAAAATTCGTACAATTGGCCTAGATTTTCAGCCCGCTAACCTTCTGGTGGCTCAATTATGGAAATTAACTTTATCATGGTCCAAAAGTAGAAATAGTGGATTCTCATGGCCTAAAAAAATATTTACCTCTATTATATAAAATATATATGCCCGTCGAGTCTCGACGGGTTACTTGCTAGTATTTTTAAAACTCTTTTAAATACTATAACTACTTTTAACAAATATTTTTATATAAAATTAAAAGCTTAATCTCCTACTACAAATAAGAGAATGCTAAGCTTCTTTTAGAAAGTAAAAGTATATACACTAAAAATTAAAAATTATGCTGTAAAAAATAAAGTAGATTAATAGTATCTTATTACAAACGAATTAATTACTAGCTAAAATTTTTTGAAAAAAGATATAGGAAGCTAGCTCTAAAATTGATTTATTTCATTTAAGTTGCAATTTATTTATCACTAGTATTTTTCTATTTTATGATGATTTTCTTTGATGTAATTAAAAACAAAAAAAATAAAATAAAAATGAGAATCCTTTGGTGGTCCCAAAAGGCGTGAAGCAATCATTTTGGTCCACCCACCATCGTAGAGTAACAATTAACAACCGACATTACTGTCCTTTTCATTCCAATCAATCTTCGCCGTCAATCCAAATTTAATCTACGGTCAGTATACTTCCTCGAAGAATCATTCTCGACCCCAATAGCAGATTCCTGCTTCGCTTCCAGAAAATAAAATTTAGACTTTTTGTTCCATGGAAAATTCTTATCACTTGTTTGGCTGCAATTTTATCAGCAACCTTTATCTCTTAAAATAAAGGAAATACTATTAAACCTAATTTTCGTACACACATATAGGACAATGAGTCTGTTCTGTGTGCAGCTTTTCAAAACTTTTGGGAGTTTTGAGCAGCTTTAGCTTTTAGTTTAAAACAATAGCCCCATTCTGCAAACTAGTTTTTGAAGGCTTTAGCTGCGAATTGCAGCTCGGAAAAGCTCTACAATCAGAAGCTACACTCAGTAGCTTTTGGGAGCTTTCAGAAGCTACTTTTCAAATTTAAAATAATTTTTATCTTCAAATTATAATTTTGACAGCTGCAACTACTTGTACTGAACACTTATGCAAAAACTGATAGCTACAGCTCCCAACAACTATAGCTCCTTACAGTTGCAGCTCGTAGCTACAGTCCGCAACTAGAGCTCGACGTGCAGAACGGACCCATACGCTTCTGATTGTCGAGCTTTTTGGAGCTACAATTCACAGCTAAAAACATTCAAAAGATAGTGTAAAGAATGAGACTATTGTTTTGATATAAAATATAAAACTCTTTAAAAATCACAAACGCTTCCAAAAACCGCATGCAGAACAGAACCATAGGCCATTCGTTTTTGTAATATGTGCTCAACTTACATTTTTTTTTTACTTAACAACCTATATATACAGGCTATGAAAGGAGTAGTGGGGCCCAGGCGACACAAACGAAGAGACAAAGTGAAGGGATAGGGGGTCAGATGAGAATGGAACCATCAACCTGAAGATTGCGTGTCAGAAAGCTTGACAACTTGGGTCAAGTCCCAATCCCCGCTCAACATACATTAATTATTTAAATTCTACACAATTAAAAACTATAAGGATTCTAACTATTGAAGCAAGTCTATATTTCGAGTTTTGTTTTTTTTAATGTTTAAAATTGGGGGAAATACTCCTTCCATCCCACTTAACTTGTCTTCTTTCATTTCTGTACACAATTCAATACATTTTTTCAACTGAATATCTTAAAATGTGTACAATAATAAAATACGTAAAATATATATTCTAAAACTACATGATTATACGATTCTAACAAGACTCAATTCAACTATTTTTTCCAAATATATACATGCAATTAAATTCAATCAAATTAGAACAATGAACAGTGTCAAAGTCAAATATGACACATTAGCTGGGACGGAGGGAGTATTATTTATAGTACTCCCTGCATCATTTATAGTACTCCCTGCATCACAAGATATTACTCCCTCTGTTCTATTTGAAATGTCTCAAAATTCTTGGACACGCAGTCCAATGTATTTGTTTAACAGTTAATATATTAAAATGTAGTGAAGTAAAAATTATACAAAAATACTCCCTCCGTCCCATCTTACTTGTCTTGTTTGACCTTTTGGCACTGTTAATTATTTGAAAAAAAATAGTCGATCTGGGTGTTGTTAGAATCGTAAAATTAAGTGGTTTTAGAATATATATTTTTCATAATTTTTTGTTGTATATATTTTGAGATATTAACGGTTAAAATGTGCATTGAATTGTGTGCAAAAATCAAACAAAACATGTTAAATGGGACGGAGGGAGTATATATTTAAAAACTATACGATTGGACGAATTCAACAAGACCGGACTTGACTATATTTTTAGTTTATATAATTGTGATAACATAGATCAAAGTTAATAAAAAAACATTATCAAAAGTCAAAATGAGACAATACAAGTGGGGCAGAGGGAGTAATATTTTTGGTTTTTACGCAATTCAATATAAATTATTTTAACGGTTAATATATCAAATTGTATACAATTATGAATTATAAATACTTCCTGAGGTTGGGGACTTACCCTAGTGGTCAAGTCCCCATTCTCTCAACCATAGGTTGGGAGTTCGATCCCAACCCGACCCCCTATCCCTTCTCATTTATCGCCCTTTGTAATTTGTGTGTTTGGGCTAAAAAAAATTATAAATATTTCCTCCCTTCCTAAATAAGTGCTACAGGCCCACATTCCACGCAATCCAGTACACGTTTTTAATCCGTAATAACTCAAATTCCATACAAGTAAAAATTATGAAAATTTGATATTCTAAATCTATGCGATTAGTCGAATCCAACAAGATCCAACTTGGTTATATTTTATCTTATATAATTATATTAAAAATTCGTGTCAAAATTACTCAATGAAGTGACAAAAGTCAAAACGTGCATTTAAAAAGGAATCGGAGGAAGTATTAAATATTATAAAATTATATAATTAGACGAATCTAACATCTAACTTGATTATGATTATCTTGCAAAATTATATTAAAAAATCGAATTAAAGTTATTCAGTGAAAAACTGCAAATGTTATCATCTTTTTTTAACGACGGAGGGAGTATATATGTAGACATTTATTAGTAAAACAACAGAAAAATGTTTACAGCATATACTTTGCCCTTATATATAAAAAAAATAAAAGGAAAATAAAAATGATTAGCAAACAAGGCCTAGTGCCTACCACATATGACTCTCTATATATACGCACATGTGTTGTATTTCGGCGGAGGAAATAAGGACACACACAGCCCACAGCGCCAGCGGTCACCCCCTTTGAACCTCTACGCATTTCCACCGCCAGAATTTCCCCCCTTTATTAACCCACTCTCTGCCAAATCTCCCTACGCCTCCCAATTCCCATTCTCTTCAACCTAATTTGCGGAGTTTTCACGCCCCAAGGTACCAGCGCTTCTCTTCATCGTGCTTTGATTTTATTTCTTATTATCAAATTTTTCTTTCGTGTAATTTCTTCATTTTTTGTGTATATTTTGAGATTCCTCCGATTGTTGCTATTGTTTCCATGGATTTGAATATTGTAGCTCATAGATCTGTTGCATTGCGTTTCGTTTGTGGATGAACATTTCCGGGGACTGACACTGTTGATGTTGTTTCCACCTCGCTGTTTGTGTTTGTTTTTATTTTATTTTAATTTTGTTTGTCTGTTGTTGATTTGTTTGTATTTTGAGCAACATGTTGTAGATCTGGAGTTACTATTTAATTGAATCGAATCTGTTCATTTCTGTTTCCAGTTCCTCTGTTTTAACCATTTTTGGTTTGGATTTGTGTATAGATGAAGATAAAGATGTAAGCTTTTCTTAAATCCGATTTCAGCTGCGGTGGTAAATTGTTCGTTTTCTCCTTCTCGAATCGATTATGAACCACTGGATTAAACTTTGATTGATTAATTATCAAATCAGTTCTATTCTTTTACGCAACTTTTCTTTTGATTGACATGCAAAATGGACTTTAATGAGCAATAGTTGCAGACAGAGCATATTATGCAAATCGTATTTGAAGCTGTTGCTTAAATTTGAAGAAATTTGTACTTAAAGCGAATTATTCAATCAGATTTCAGTCACGGTATGGTGATTTGTAAACCGCTTTTCAATCTCTGATTGTTGTTATAAGACTGCAATCTGAATCCCTTTCAATTTGAAGATGATCTGTATTGAACATGGTTGATATCTCTGTGAGTCTTATATTTCTGTTTTCTAGTGCTGAGTTGTTTAGTCTTTGATATTTTGTTTCAGGTTTTGAGATGGCAGCAACATCGGCGACCACTTTTTCAATTGGATCGACCGCATCTGCTGGCCCGAAAGTCAGCAACCTTACACAGTCAAAGGCACTATCTGTCAAATTCAATGGGAAAGACCAGCTCAAGAGTTTCAGCGGCCTGAAGGCTACCAAGTCGATAAGCTGTGAATCTGAATCTTCATTCTTAAGCAGCGAAAGCTGTGCAGTTCTCAAGCAGTCGTACAGTACTAAAGCTCAAAAGCACACGAACCTTGCGTCCAGCTGCGTTCAGCCTCAAGCTACCTATAAAGTGGCGGTTCTTGGAGCTGGTGGTGGAATTGGTCAGCCGCTGTCCCTTCTGATCAAAATGTCGCCACTGGTTTCTGCACTGAATCTCTATGATGTTGCAAACGTCAAGGGTGTTGCTACTGATTTGAGTCACTGCAACACACCGTCTGTAGTTTCAGACTTCACCGGGGAATCCGAGTTGGCTAATGCCTTGAAAGGTGTGGATGTCGTCGTCATTCCCGCCGGTGTTCCAAGGAAGCCCGGTATGACCCGTGACGACCTCTTCAACATCAACGCCAACATTGTGAAAACTCTGGTCAGTGCGGTTGCTGATAATTGCCCGGATGCCTTCATTCACATCATCAGCAACCCAGTGAACTCCACAGTACCGATTGCAGCTGAGGTATTGAAACAAAAAGGGGTTTACGACCCCAAGAAACTCTTTGGCGTCACCACCCTAGACGTTGTCCGAGCAAACACTTTTGTTGCCGAAAAGAAGAACCTGAAGCTCATCGACGTGGATGTCCCAGTCATTGGGGGTCATGCTGGGATCACCATTCTACCGTTGCTGTCGAAGACAAAGCCCTCTGTCAACTTCACCGATGAAGAAATCGAAGAGCTAACCGTGAGGATTCAAAATGCTGGCACTGAAGTTGTCGAGGCGAAGGCTGGAGCTGGGTCCGCGACTCTTTCCATGGCATATGCTGCAGCACGATTTGTTGAGTCATCGCTCCGTGCCCTCGATGGGGATAGCGATGTATATGAGTGCGCGTTCATCCAGTCTGAACTAACCGAGCTTCCATTCTTCGCCTCGAGGATCAAGCTAGGGAAGAATGGCGTGGAGTCGGTGATTTCGTCGGAGCTTCAAGGATTAAGTGAATACGAACAGAAGGCTCTGGAAGCTCTGAAACCGGAGCTGGAGGCAAGCATCGAGAAAGGTGCGACTTTCGTGCAGAAGCAGCAGCTGGTGACGGCGTAAGGTTCTATTAAAGGTGAAGTGAGAATTCTTCAGAGGAAAAAATAAAGTGGCTCATGTCAATTACAATACTCCTATATATAAATATAGCTAGCTACTGTGACAACATTTCAGTTTTGTAGTGAAGCTATTGTTCAACCGTGATGGGTGTTCAAGTGCTTCGTTTCAGTTATACACATTGAAAACGACGAGTACGATGTTGTAGGAATTTTATCCTTTCTTCCTTATTGGTTACATGACGATTCTGTTTTTATGCCATTACTCATTGTTGGGGTTTGCAGTGGAATTCTTGATGTTCATTGTGAAAGGATGTTTATTTTTTTATCTGTATGGGATTGGAATATGAATATATTAGATGGGTCCACTTTTGCTTGATAAATCTTTTGCCCTTTTACAAGTTATTCAAATTCTTTTTGTCGGGAGAAAATAAAAACCTGGCCTAGTGGTCATTCAGTCCATCCCTAACTTCGGCTCAATTTCTCATCCCCTATTCATTTGTTCATTTTTAATAGTTTATGTGGGTTTTGGCTCCTATATCCCCTTTGTGGTGTTAATTGTTACCAAAAAAAAATTCTTATGTCAAGATCCATGGGTGCTTGTCTTCAAAGATGCAATTAGCCGATACAGAGAAACTGTACACTTCGAATTGAATTTGAAAGAATTGATTTGTATCATCATAGAAAAGAGAAAGGGCATTTAGGAATTGAAAATTTTCCCAGCATCAAATATTACTTTTTAGATTTTTTTTTTTTTTTGGAGGAGCCATTAAAGGCTGAAAAAAGATGGTGGAAGATGGTGGAAGCCCATGCAGCCATGCCATATAAATTATAAAGGAAATAAAAGAGAGGGATAGGGGGCCGGGTGGAGATTCGAACTCCCAACTTATAACCCCCAACCTATAAGTTGGGAGTTTGGGGAGTCCCCAACCCCTATTACTTTTAGATTTGTCATTGAAACATATGGAAATACTTCACAAAACACAGCACAGAGTCAACAAGATAATACAATAAGGCAAACATCAAGCTACTGACCGCAGACTCTTTACAAAAGCAGGCCAACTTACAGGAGAACCTTACACTTGATGAGAATCAGTACACATGCTCGTCTTCGTATCTGTAGCTGTCGTTATAGAATGTGTAATTGCTACTCCGTGTGGTAGTTTCCCTAGACTGTCAAAAACGAGAGTAAACAATACGTCAACGAGAGATTTCCCTGTACAGACTTCAATTTGAAACAGCAGAAGGTAACATACCCTGTTAATCATTTTCTCAAAAGCATCCGGCCCATTTTCTTGAATGTATTTTTCTGCTGCAGTCAGAATGTCGTCCGGTTTACTGAAAATATCCTTCTTCCTTGGCACATACCAAATGTTAACAGTCTTCTGCCGTGTGACCAGATAGGGTCTAACAAATTGCTCGTACACGTACGCAGCTCCACTGAAATACGGTATGACTAACCAGCACGTGAAAATTAGCTTAGCGTACGACCAGAAGGGTAACCTGGCATACATCATTATGTCCACACGGACTTTAGACAATGGAAAACTTGTAAATGTATTGCACAATACATCTCAATATGAACTACACATCTATTCTAAGATGAAAATTAAATTAAATTTTACAGTTCAATGCTATCAACTATTCTAGAGTAACAGTTATGCTTCCTTCTAGTTTTATTATGAAGTGCAACTTGGATTACAGAGTAGTTAACCAAAAGGAGGAAGTCGCATCGGGCATTTTAAAGAAGAAACGATATTTCATTACCTCATTGACCGAAAACCTCAAATGAAATGAAGTTTGGGGCTTTTCTTCTACATAATGAAAAATAAGTTTCCCCACTTAAACACTACATTGACAAATCACAGTGAATTAAAAGTATACAATTCGGGTCAACATTGTAAAGTCACCACCAAGCCAATATTCTTTTAGGGTAGGGAATTGAATTTGTTATGAGTTATGACTTAAGATTATGCATAAAAGACATACCAATAAATTATTCATTTAACTAGAAGCTCATATTTGGTCCATAACATTTGAGGAGCTTTGTATTCTTCTTTAGTATCTCACAAAATACTCTAAGTTAGCCAAGCAACCCAATTTCTGACCAGTATGTCATAATTAGCATATACAAACCATGAGCTAAGCTCAGAATGAAGCAAGCAATAACAACCCATACAACAGTATATCTAAATTCTAAACAGAAGCAACTCTTAGCTAATGCTTTCATATGTTGGTTATAACTTTTTACAGGAATCAGGTATTGAAATTCCATCACGATATATGCTTTCATCTCTCAACATTCAAACAGGCAATTAATCGAACTTCTTCCCCAGGAAGAGAGCTAATAGCTATACTACCAACAATTCATCCCAGTCAGATCATACCAACATTGTAACTTTCGTTTTTCAGCACCAATATATGAATGTCAGCTTCACCAAAAATGAAATAATGAAGAACTTTCTATCAAACAGTGTAGAGAAAAATACTTCTATAGACTTCCCTTTAGATTCATAGAAAAGAATGGCTTGACATGCCCTTTTAACAACGATTTCAAAATCATAATAACAATTCAAAACGTTCCATTATTAACATAATAAAAGTAAGCTTTGCAATAAGAACTCAAAAAGGGATAAGAACTCGGGCGAGACCTAACCAGGATAAGAACTCACCATTCGATAAGCTTTGCAAAAGTAAGCTCAAAAAGGGTAATCATGGAGTAAAGAACCCAATAGGTCAGCCATTGCTGATCATCAACAGATGACTTCGTCTCAATCGCCCGAATAGATGCATATCTGCCACAATAATTCAAAAAGACCAGACCAAATTAACCCCAATCATTACATAAACTCCCTGAAGCCAAAACCTAGTCCAGAAACACAATGGAAAGGAATTAAACACAAACATTTAAATAAGAAGGAAAGCAAACCGCGACTTACAGAGGATACACAAGACTAACCACAGGCCTGCAAAACAACAAATATCCAATAAGCAAATTTAACTCCAATCTCCAAGTAAAAATTCAAAATCCCACACTTCAAAATTGATACCAAAACTCAAAATTATAGCATAATCTTAACCGCATTAAATCTATAATGAACAAACCCTAGGTATTCAATTCAATCCCCAAAACCAAAAAAAATAATCCCTCAATCCAGAGACAACAGAGAGAAATTGATACCCAGCAAGCACATCGAAGTTTTGGGCCACCAATTTGAGTAAACTCACAAGTCCAGATCCACCCATCTCCTGAATGAAAGCAGAAAAATTAAAAAAAGACCAATCTTTAGAGGAGAAAAACACGTAACCCAGAAACAGCATTACCTTGTCGGCGAAGAAGATTCTCAATGTGGAGTGGGTTCAGGCGTACAAAAAAAGCAGAGGTTAGGATTGCAGTAGCAAATCAAGTGTGGGCACCGCAGGAAAATGGAAAATGGAAAATGGAAAGGGGAAAAGGGACACGGGAAGCTTGACAAGTGCTTCGTTAACGTGGTAGAAGAAGACGCTGAGTAAGCACCAACCGATGAGCAACAATAATATACTACTAGTAAATATTTTCATTTTTTGAAACTTCAAATTCAAAAAATAATAAATGAACCTTTTTTTTTTCTTTCTTTGGGCAACAACTATTCAGGAAGTTGAAAATCCATATCCCACAAATTATAAAAAAAAAAAAAATCAGAAGGTGATAAATCAGAACCTCTAACCTTCACATTTAAAAAAAAAAAAAAAGTTCACCTTTAAACTTTTGATTTGATGTTTCAATTTTAGATCAAATATTAAAAGTTGACGTTTAAGATTTTTGTTTTGTAATTATAATAGTACTAATAAGTAATCCGTCGAGACTCGACGGGTATAATTATATATTTTATATAATATCTACTTATATTATATAAAGTAATAATAAATTGTATTTTGAGAAATGAAAAATGTATAATGATTTTATATATGTTCGAAAGATGATGTATATGATAATATAATTAAATTATTTTTAAAACAACAAAGAAAATATATTATATCATCTTCTTTAGCTTCTGTAGCTTGTCCGGTACAAACTTAAAACATATCAATAAAAATAATTATTAAAATAATATTTTTATTTAATTTGATATTTAAATTAAAAAACTCAAAATATAATACTACATTAGTACCCCGGAGCAAATACAAATATCATATTTCAGTATTCGTTCGGTTCAAATACAAATACAAATACTTTAATTTTTTCCCCCGGTTAACCGAACCGAACCGAATATATTTATTTTATTTTTAAAGTTATATATATTGTAAAAATATTAGACATTTGATGGTGTAAAATTATATAGATAATACATATCATTATTTATTTAATTATTTAAGTATATAATAAAACAAATATAAAAAACTAAAGAGCTAATTATCATAATATATCACCATAATTAATAAGCCTATATTGATTTTTATCATTCAGAATACCTTATTATTAAAATATATCTCTATACTAAGATTTGTTACATATACTAACTTATTTTGATTACATTGAAAAGAACCATTTGATTCCATAGTTATATATATATATATTTTATGAGTGTAATAACCTCGTCCAACCCTCTTAAAATGTATAATCAAGTTTTCATTTCTTAAATCTTTGAGTTTCGTAGATTTTTAAATATTCGAACCGAATCGTTTAACCGCTAAATCTAATCGAAACCAAACCCCCGGTTAACCGAGGACTCCGGTTACAAATACAAATACTGAAATGAAGTATTTGTCTGGTTCAAATACAAATACAAATACCTGAAAAATCCAGGTTAACCGAACCGTGCCCACCCCTACTTCCTATGTTTTTTTATGTTGCTATATTTGATTTTTAGATACTATTCACACATATATTTTGACTATTTTATCATAGTTATACAAGTTAAATAGTCAAGTGAGATCTTGTTAAATTCGTCTGGTGTTGTAATTTTCAAATATCGAACTTTTAAAATTGTTAACTTATATTGAACTTGAATTATTAATGATATAAAATGTGTATTGGACTGTGCAGAAATAGAGGAAGTATATTATTACAAAGATCAAAATTTATCAAGAAAAACTAAAATATACTCCCTCAGTCATTAGTGTCTTGTTAGATGCTATCTAATGTACTTTTTTAACAATTAATATTTCAAAATATATATGAGGAAAAATTATATAGGGCATGTTTGGGAATTAGTTGTTAGCTGTTAACTGATTATGTGAGTAATTTAAGTAATAAATTAGTTAAAATTAACTGTTTGGCAGTTTTGAGGCAAATCTTTTGCCTAGAATAAGCTAATTCCAAAACGCTGCTATTTGCAGCGGTTTTAAAAAGAGCTGATTGAACACTATTTTAAGTTATTTTATGTTTTTAAATAAGCTAATTTATCTTAAATTGAATAGAATGAGCTAATTTTATTTAGCTTATTTGACAAACAGGGTCATAAATTGTACTCCCTCTATTTTTTTTTTGTTTGCTACGGACCCACCCAGCACGCAGTCCAATGCACATTTTAAATCGTTAATAACTCTAATTCGGTACTAGTAAAAATTCTAAAAGTTTGATATTTAAAAATATCAGACGAGACGAATCTAACAAGATCTCACTTGGGTATATTTTAACTTGTATAACTATGATAAAACTTTAAGTGAAAGTGATTGTGTGAATAATGACATATTCCCCAATGTAACTATCTTTAAAAAATGGAGGAAGTAATATATTCTAAGACTATACTACTAGACAAATTTAAGAAGACCCAATTTGATTATTCATTTTATAAATATATATTTATAATAAAATTGAGTCAAAATTAAGTAATAATAAGTGTAAAAAAGTGAAACAGAACACTTAAATTTCATACTATTTCAGCATTTAAATCGGTTCTAACATATAGTAAGTCATATTCCTTTCATTTTCCCCTTTTATTATGGATGGTTTGTAATTTATTGTATACTAAAAATTCAATATTAAACAATCAAAATTTAAAAATGAATTACTTTAGGATTTTCTTTTGTTATCTATGCTACAATTTCCAGTATAAAGTGATCTAAAGACAGTGATGGGATGGATATGCATGTTTGAACTGAGTCCAAGCAAATAGAAAAGTGGAACACAAATGAAACTTTTTAAATTTGTTTTCTTAATAAAACTTATGGACCCGCTTGAGCAAGTTTGATAAAATGAAACTTTTTAAATTTGTTTTCTTAATAAACTTATGGACCCGCTTGAGCAAGTTTGATAAAATTGGAATCTAAGTTTCCATATTTAAAATCTAAATAATTGTTGTGATATTAACTAAAATATAAACCTATTAGAATGCTATAATATATGTGTGTGATGTATATCAGTATAATAATACTCCCTCCGTCCCACCCCAAGTGTCCTGTTACTGTTGGGCACGGGAATTAAGGTAGAGTTGGTTTGTGAGTATATAGTGGAGTCCACATAGTTGTTGGAGGGGAAAATTATTTCTATTTATAGAAAGAAGACATTTGTAATGGGACATCAAAAAATAGTAAGTAAGACATTTGGAGTGGGACGGAGGGAGTAAAACGTAAGTATATTGCTAATCAAAAACAGAGAAAGGAAATCAAGGTTGCACTGATCGAAAATGTATATTATTACAGGAGGGATGACATGCATATATATAGATAGGGGTGAGAATAGGCCGGGCCGCCCGACAGGGGCTTACGTCCTGGCCTATTTAATGCCTGGGTTTAATGCCTGGGCCTGGCCTGGCCTTTTTAGCGAAAGAGGCTAGACTCAAATATTCTCAAATGTCTTTTTATCTAAATAGGTCTAGGCCCGGTCTCATAAAAAAGCCTATTTGGCTTATAAGGCCGACCTTTTTAACTTTTTAATATAAATTTTCTATTTTTTTTTGCGGAAATTATAAATTTTCTATTATTTATTAATATATTTATTTGTTAATATTTATTAATTTATTATTTAATATTTAAATAGGCTTAAATAGATTTTTAAGGGAAAACTAGGGCCTGGTACCCATGAATAAAATATTATAAGAGTCAAAGCCCCTTCATTTTAAACATTATATTTTAGGCCCTATGTAATAACCTGGTAAATTAAATACCAAGAACTTGGTAAAGCACATACCAATACAATAGTAAAACACTATCAATAACTTGGTAAACACCATAAGGTAATTGTGGTAAAGTACATATTAAAAACTTGGTAAAGCACATATGGTATATGTGGAATAACTTGGTAAATACCATAAAATATTTATGGTAAAGCGAATATAAATAACCTGGTAAACACCATAAGATATTTGTGGTAAAGCACATACCAAGACTTGGTAAATATCATATGGTATATGTGGAATAACTTGGTAAACACCGTAAGGTATTTGTGGTAAAAATACATACAAAAAATTTGATAAATACCATATGGTATCTGTGGTAAATCACATAGTATAGTGTGCTAAACCACGTACCAATAACTTGGTAAGTATTAATATATGGTAGATATGGTAAAACACATAGTAATAGAGTGGTAAACCACATATTATTAACATGGTAAATATCATATATTATCTAAATAAGGCACATACAAATGATGTGGCAAACAAAGTCAAACATATGATGGGGTGCAAAGTGTAATAAAATTGAAATGAGGCCTAAAAAGATAGAAAGATTTTTAAAATGGGCGCAGGCCCTAATTTACCAATTTTTAAAAGACTTAAAGTCTGGACTAAAGACCTATTTAGGCCAGACTTAGGCCTATAAACAATGTCTATGAAAGGCTCAGGCCTTGCTAAAATTAAAAAGACTTAGACCGTTCAAGGCCAAGCTTGGCCTATTTCCAGCCCTATATATATGGGATGTTTGTGAGTCAGCAGATCCGCTAACAGATAGCAGATTCGGAGAAAGAAATGTAAGACAATATGCTCTTTCAATCCGCTATCCGCTCGCCAATCTACCAACATCCAAACATCTCAATAGAGTACAAAGAGGGGATAGATTACTATCGGTAATTTAATTTAGCTGATGACTATACAAGGATAAATGTATTGGGTCAGCCCATTTGATTGTGGGCTTGATAAATAATTAGCCCATTGGGCTAGTGAAATGAAAAAATAAAAAATAAACCTGCTTACCTGGAGTATTCAACAAGCCAATTCACAAAATTTGAGAATTGAGAACAGAGGCAGCAAGCCGCGATCAAAACAGAGAAAGAGGAGAAAGGGAAAGAAGCATGGAGGAAGAAGAAATCATCTCTTCAGGGAGCTTACCTTTTTTTGGGTGAAATCCTTTCTCATTAATCTCTCTTGTTGGTAGCCTAGAATTGTTTCTAGATAATATTTGGGAATCCATTTCATGTGGTGATGATTATTGTTGGGAGCCATGATTAGTTGAATATCTTGATGATTGTTGTTGGTGAACCTATAGGAAAATACTAGAGAGAACATTGGTGTACCCATTATTTGTGATAGTGGAGATTTGAAATGGTGACCACTGGTCCGTAGTTTTTACCTTCTTTCTTCTTTCTTAAGGGTTTTCCACGTATAAATTGCATCTGTTGAAAACCTATTTGAACACACGAGATATATTGTTTCATATATTGGTATTGTTCTGGTATTTTCTGAGTGATCCCACATGCTCATGCGAATTCCCAACAAAATGATATATAGGTGTCAATGGATACTTCAATGTATACAGTTTGTTTTCATTATTTGATGTTCTTGAAAGTTTATGAACTTAATTTGTTAGAGATCATTTTCATGGATGAATTGATTTTTGTCTGTCTAGGATATTAATTAATTATTACTAGTTTCTTTTGGATTATTTATATTGATTGGTTAAAATTTTGGTTTTCTTTAATTTTTATTTTTAAACAATTTGTTTTTTTGGTTTAGTTAAGTTTTTATAGTTTGGTTTTATTTTAGGCAAAACCGAACCATATAGTCGAATATTCACTCATAGTTTTTGATATATAATACGCGTATATTTTGCTTAAACAAAGGAACAAAGGAAGGGATAAGAATCGGAGCAAATTTGGACATCTAACATTAAAAACTTTGGTTACTATAAATCAAAGCTCATTTCCTTATTAAATTATTAATTGATATTTTAGCAAAAAGTTAGTTTGAATTTAATACTTGTTTGTAATTTGTATGATACAAGTTTCCACTACTATTTTTCTAATCAAGTATAGGTTGTTTAGAAAAAAATTATTAAGTACAAAATGTGCAATATACCTTACATTTGAAAATTTATATCACAAAGCCCTTTTTCCCCTATAACAAGCCATGAATGAAAGAGAAACAAAAGGTGCATATCTGCATTGCAGGAGTGAGATTATGGGGATGTTTGGGAGTCAACGGATCCGCTAGCAGATAGCAGATTCGGAGAGAGAATTATGAGAGAATATGCTCTTCTAATCTGCTATATGCTACCCAATATGCTAACATCCAAACATACTCTGTATGTGATATAAGAGTGCGATTATGTCATGAATTGAATATGCCACTAGAAAACCATGATGAGGCATCACAGCAAAAAACAGCACAAAATCAAAATCAAAACATATCTGGAACATCACTATCATATCGTTCATCATAAAAACTTGGTTCGAGAACACTCTCCATATGCAGATTCTACTTACTATCCATATCTAGAAAAAAAACAATTGAGGCACTAACATTGCAAATAATAAGCCCCTTTAAAATTGGCAAATGGCAACCACCAAAACAACTAAGTAATAAATAATGAAGCAAAAGGTCGGATCCCGTTAGTAATAATCCCAATTGGCCCTTTGGATCCCTCTTTCATATTTTGCTACTTGGTTTCTATCTCTAAGAATATGCGATCCATCATCATTATCATTGAAAGCAATTGTTATTTTTTTCACTTAAAAATAACAAGGCCCGATAATAGCAAATTCAAAGAGACCTTTTGCACACGACCCTAAAAAATTGGGGGCCCATTTTTTTAAAAAAAATATGTAATTTGATTTTTAATCTTTGTATGTTTCATATTTTTTTATTTTCTCTATTTTTTTATGACAAGTGACGTAGCGAAAACGTCGGCAAATGAAAAAACTAAAAAAGCTACAGAAAAGGGGAGGGGATAGAAATACAAGAAAATCTTTCACGAAGAAACCAGGTGCCCATCAAATCCGCAGTGAGGAGAGGCACCACCTCATCCGGATATTGAGCAAGGAGATCTGAAATTCTTAAGACCAAAGGCCTTAGCCAATGACCATCCGAAGTGCCGCGATGCATCATCCGAATAGCTTCAAGGGAATCAGAGAAACAGAAAGCCTTCTCAATACTCAATGCAATAAGGCGTTTAATACCATCGAGAATACCATGTAATTCTGCCACAATATTCGTAGCCGATCCCACCGAACCAGAAAAACCCTTAATCCAGCTACCATCTGCTTCACGAATAACTCCCACAAACCCAGCCGCTCCCAGATTACCAAGTGAACTTCCATCAATGTGTAGGAACATTCCAGAGCAACGGAGAGGATTCCAGCAAACAAGTTTTGGCTCGACCACCTTGGTCTTCCTAGCAAACGCTCGGCAAAACAAGCTTTGGCTCGACCACCTTGATCTCCTCGCCTTTAAAGCACTTAGCGTTTCATTGCTTCCATATGCCCCACATCATGGCCCAATGGTGGCCTGTCCATTTGCGACATATGCGCATGAGAGCAACGCCTGCTGGTTCGTTTGGATCTTGCCATAGCGAAGTTGACGTGATCCCAAGATAACTCCAACAGGCGAATGTCTGTCCAGGGACAATTAAAAAAATAAATGTCAGACTATTATCCGGCTCATGAAAACATATGATACACTCAGCCGAATGAGCAATGCCACAGGAATGTCGCATCGCATTGGTTGGTAATGAATCATGAGTCATTAGCCCAACCAAAATCGAACTTTTTCCGGTGCAAAGTGATTGCCAATTCCATCCTCCATTGGTGTACACATCGTTCACTATAAAGATTCTTTTTATTTTCTATATTACTTCTCTACCAAAAAATAAATGTAAGATTTTTTTTTTTTTTTGGGTATTATTTTACCCTTTATAAAGAAATAAGTAGGTCGTTGACATAGACATATCTTTTGGATGTAAGACTTGGAAAAAGAAAAATAAAATACTTTTATTTTTTTTAAATATTTTTTATCATGTTATGTTTTACAATAAATTAAAAAATATATATTTTAGTGGGCCTCATTTTTATTATAGAATAAGGCCACAAAAAATGATTTGATAACCCTGATTAAATAATACATCTCCACCTTTTTACTTATTTGAATACAATAAATTCACAACTTGTAAAATACAGTGGTACAAATGCCTAGAGAACCAAGATATAACCTATGGTCATAAGTACCTTCACTAGAGGAGTAATTTTGTTTTTAAGATTTTAATAAAGGAGTAATTTCAATGTCAATTTTAATAAAGGAGTTTTTTTTTTCTGTATTTTATTTTTATGGTTTTCAATCCCCATTCCATGTAGTAGTAATAAATCATTTTCAAATTTAGTCATAACACTCAAATTTTTATTTTTTTTAAAAAAAAGCCATATATTAACTAGTATCTTTTGCTTTTAACATGAACAAATTTTATGTAATGCCACACTTTTCATTGTGATCAGTAGTTTTTGCATTTGGATGGGTAAATTTGAAAAACAAATATTGATGTCAAAACAAGCCATCCTTGTTTGGACAAACATATATGCACAATGTGTTACGTTCAATTGGGTCTGAGCTTTCCAAAATTTACCAGCAGACATAAAAATATTGCATAGGTATAATCTGCACAACATCAATTTGAACAATTCCTTCTTACACATAATAATGATGAAAGATCAAATTACTCTGCCACTTGCTACACTTTCTCGAATCAGAAATCTGAAACTTTTCGATGACATCAATGGTTTACTACCAAACAAATTCTAACTACCTAAGTAAAATTCATAAATTAATCTTTAGTATTCTTGGCACCATTCCATTGAATCACACTTTTCTGCAAATACAAAACACAAAAAAATCCAAATCATTTGATGAACCAAACAAGAATGGATCTTTCCATTATTCGAAGCAAACAAATAGTTTCTTACAACGGATTTACCAATGCAGAAAATGACCATTTTTCATCATAGTAAGTCCCTCCCAACAGTCCTTTTAAATTCCAGTGACAACTTTCAATTTCTTTGCCTACCCCCCCATAGTTTAAATTTTATTTTAATTGTTTTTTGGGGGAAAGATGAGAGGGGATGGACAAAGTCGTCGGCCGGACTTGGTGATCGACATTGGGAAGCCAGTGAACCTCACCGGGGGGTTAGAGTTCTGCGATCTCACGTATACGGTGATCAAGAAGATGAAGGACTTGGATGGCGGATGGGTGAAGCAAGAAGCCGACTTGCTTCATGAAATAACGGGGTATGCACCCAAGGGGTGCATAACCGCGGTTATGGGGCCTAGTGGAGCAGGGAAGTCGACATTCTTGGATGCCTTGGCGGGGAGGATCGCAAGCGATAGCCTCATGGGTAATGTGTTGTTGGATGGGGTTGATGTTAGCCCGAGCTTGATCAAGAGGACGTCGGCCTATATAATGCAGGACGACCGGCTCTTTCCAATGCTTACCGTGTACGAGACCCTCATGTTTGCGGCTGACTTTAGGCTCGGAAATATGACCCGGGGAGACAAAGTCCAACGTGTCGAGAACCTCATCGAGCAACTTGGTTTATCGGTAACTTGCTAGCGACTTCACCCTTAATGTTTCAAAGTATTATCAAGAATAAGTTTAAAATTCTTTTTATCATAAATTGAATGAGTACTTACTATACGTAAAATTTAAGATTTTGAGTTGAGATTGGGTGTCACACTTTGTTAGCCTGTGAATTGAATGGTTAAAAGGTGATTTTATCTTTGAATTAGCCATTGAACCATTTAGTTCAAAGGCTAACAAATAAGTTCTTAGAGTTTTCTATAGTTTTAAAAAGAGTTTGAATGATATGATTTAAGGTGTAGAATTTAACCGGAGTTTCCTTTGTTGTTCATAGTCGGCAAGAAACACGTATATAGGCGACGAAGGGACGAGAGGAGTATCGGGAGGGGAACGTCGTAGGGTTTCAATAGGGGTCGACATCATACACGGACCGCCCCTATTATTCCTAGACGAGCCAACATCGGGCCTAGATTCCACCAGCGCTCACAGTGTCATTGAAAAAGTCCACGACATAGCGCGCCTGGGTAGCACCGTGGTGCTAACAATCCACCAACCGTCTGCGCGGATCCAACTCCTATTGGACCACCTAATCATCTTGGCTCGCGGGCAGCTCATGTACCAAGGACCACCCAAAGACGTCACTCTCCATTTGGATCGCATGGACCGCAAAGTCCCAAAAGGCGAAAGCCCCATAGAATACTTCATAGATGTCGTGCAGGAGTACGATCAATCAGAATATGGGGTTGAGGCCTTAGCCGAGTACGCATTGAAGGGAGTGAAGCCGCCATCCCTCGTAGCATACGAAGATGTGCCGGTTCCTAGGGCGCACCCATCATCAGCAGCCCCTCCATCGCGACCTAGGCCAGACGGCCACCACCGGGCCCCGGAAGGACGCGGAGACCGGCAAAATAAACGCCTTCCCCTGCAAACAGGTAGAGATGGTGGCTTTGATCATAGTGTGAGAAGCCAATGGAATACTTCCATGTCTTGGAGTGCTAGCCAAGCCATGACTTATACACCATCAAGAAAGTATGCTAATCAAAGGGCCCTTACTAGAAAGAGGTAACGATTTTTTTTTGCGCACATATTTGGTGACAAATTAGCGACAACTTAAAAATTCATCGACAAACATGAGCTTTGTCACCTCACTATATTTACTTCTTTAGCGAGCATATTGTGACAAACTTACGAGCTTCGTCACCACTCTATTTTTACTTTTTAGCGCGCATATTTTGTCACAAATTAGTGACAAACTTATGAGATTTCTGTGTTACCAACGATATATTTACTTATGCTGATATGAAAACTATATACATGTAGCCCGTCTCCCGCCCCGGGATACTACGCGTACTCAAGCGACATCTTGCAGGGCACGCCAACCCCTCGTAGTAGCGACTTTACAGTGACGGAAGATGACTACAGAACAGATAGCGGTATGCTCCCGAGTGGTATGACACACCATAACCTTGGTCCCAAGTTCGCCAACTCCTTCTTCCCGGAGACGTGGGTACTAATGCGACGCAACTTTATCAACATCAGAAGAACACCGGAGCTCTTCCTGTCCCGGCTGTTCGTCCTCACTTTCATGGGAATCATGATGGCCACATTGTTTTGGCACCCAAAGGGCGATTTACAGGTGACAGTTCATGAGCTTACATCAAGTCGGTTGTTCTTTTTGTTTTTGCTAAGGTATTCTTTTAAGCTCATAAAAGAACTTCTATAATGACAGGGAATTACGAACCGGATTAGTTTCTTTATCTTCACGGTTTGCCTCTTCTTCTTCTCATCCAACGATGCGGTCCCTGCATTCATCCAAGAGCGATTCATTTTCATCCGAGAAACATCCCACAACGCCTACCGGGCATCCTCTTACACCATTGCCGGTTTGATCACCTACCTCCCTTTCCTTGCCCTACAAGCAGCCGTGTATGCGGCCATTGTTTGGTATCCACTAAAGCTCCATGGTCCATTTGTGTACTTCTTGCTAGTGCTGTTCATGTCCTTACTCTCCACCAACTCGTTCGTGGTTTTCATCAGCTCTGTCGTACCAAACTACATTCTTGGCTACGCGGCAGTGATTGCATTCACCGCGCTTTTCTTCCTATTTTGTGGGTATTTCTTGGATAGCCATGCTATCCCGGGATATTGGAAATGGATGTACTATGCATCGACCATGACTTACCCATACGAAGGGCTCTTGATGAACGAGTACCAAACGAACGCTCCCTTCGGGGGTTTCACTGGGTACAACATATTGGATTCTCTCGCGATTGGGACGAAGAAGAGACAGAAGTGGGAGAAGGTGTACTTCATGTTGGGATGGGCTGTTTTCTACAGACTTCTTTTCTATGTGGTGCTGAGATTCTTTTCGAAGAATCAAAGGATGTAGGAGATCAATCACAACTGTGTGATGTCCAAAGGGGGAGCATCTTGTAACATTCATGATCAGGATATATCTTCATACTTTTAAGCCTTCATTATACAAGTACTGTTCTTGTCATGATAAAGAAATACTAGTCTGCAATTTTCAGAGTTTTTAATTTTATATGTATTTATTTTAACCAACTCAATTGGTGTGGGAATTGCCTCTTTACATAGGGGTGCATCCCCCTAGTGAATAAATCTCTCTAAGGCACAATGTTGTGGACTGGAGAGAGAGAACTTTACATCACACAATTAAGTCAAGCTATTATAACACTACAAATGGTTCCTCTGTAACAGTTAAAATTAAATCTTCCAGAACATGGGGAAGTATATCAGTCAGCCATGTCAAAGGCCCCATGAAGAAACCAGGAAAAAAATAAAACAAAAAAAAAAAAAAATAAATAAATTAAGGTCCATATATTAAAATTGTGCTATAAGACAACTTCATTAACCTCCCTAATAATATCAATCCTCACCCCCATCATCATCTTCCTCATCTTGCTCATTATTGTCTTCAGAATCATCATCGCCATTTTCCTGCATAAAATATTTGGTGGTTAAAAAGCAAAATACTCGAATAAAACAACCAAGCCATGTAAGAGGCTGATATTGCTGGCCTCAACTCTAAAGCCCGGATGAAAGAAAGTTCTTTAAGGCTGACAACTAGAGTAAAATCCTACCATAAAGAATCACATGAAGTATTTCACAATGTGTAATGCATTATGCATATAGTCGATCCCACATAAAAATGCTAATTAATAAACCTATCACAATTGTATTGCCATTAAGTTCCAAAAGGCCTTCTTTGTAAAGGTAAATGGAATCCAGTTATTTTAGCTGATTAGTAATATTGCATTGCCACACTTAATCAAAGATGAAAAGAAGTCATCCCTTGATGGCACCTCAAATTGTCCTCAACTTTTAGTGCATTTTTGTCACTAAACCTATAGTTGCAAGAAAACTGGAATTTTCTAGCAGATCCCAAGGATAGGCCTGCACTTACCTCATCGTCTTCGTCATCATCCATTTCAGGATCCTCTTCATCACCATCCTACAAGATAGTTCAAAACAAAAATAAATAAATAAATAATTAATTATCAAGTTCAAAATGAAAATAAATAAATAATTATAAAGTTCAAAATGAAAATATATAAATAATTAATTATCAAGTCTTAAATCATGTATAGAGAAAAATAAATTCAAGGAGCAGGAATTACATTGTTAAAATAAGCAAGAGGATTTGGCCACAGATCATCCTTGATGATATCAGCCACCTGCCAGTAAAAGTTCAGGTAAAAGTTATATTAATTTTTAATCAGAAAACCAGTGCACCAATGTAAATAAAAATTAAAGATCATCCTTCAGAAAAGTAACCTCGTCTTGAATCCCAAATATATCGCCTTTATACTCAGCATCTGAAAACCAGGCAAAGAAGCTGCATTCATAGAAATTGAACCAAGAAAACAGTGAAAAAATAACTAGCACAGTGGCAAAGGTTTGTACGTGATTTAAAATGTATGGTGAAGATAGTGGCAATAGTGCAATCAACATGATGGAACAATATCTCCATTAGTTCAGTAGAGGAATGTATATAGGAATCATTCAACTTCCGATGATAGTCGATCACATCTTTAGAGCTTCCACTCATTGTGAGCTAGAACAATAACTGGGAATGCATGGGTTTTCAATTTTTTTGAATTTCTTTTTCATCATTCTTCATCTAGCTGATGAGCCATTTTTTTAAAAAGCTCAGAAACTAAGAAATACTGACAACATCAAAAGCATCACAACTCCATAGAACTAAGCAGAAATATTTTTTCAACAGAAAGGTGGCCACTACCACCAGTTCACATCTTTAGAGCTTCCACTCATCGTGAGCTAGAACAATAGCTGGGAATGCATGGGTTTTCAATTTTTTTGAATTTCTTTTTCATCATGCTTCATCTGGCTGATGAGCCATTTTTTTAAAAAGCTCAGAAACTAAGAAATCCTGACAACATCAAAAGCATCACAACTCCATAGAACTAAGCAGAAATATTTTTTCAACAGAAAGGTGGCCACTACCACCAGTTCATGCTAGAAATTTAGCATTAACTTCTCTATAAAGAGGCATTCGGTGTATCAGCTTACTCTTGGCTGATTTAGTGTTTGACCAATTTCATAGGTTTTCAAATCTTAAACTTTCATGTCTCCACAAAGATTAATATCTAAACTAATCTAATAACACAATGCTAATTGCCAGGGGTTTGTTCGTGTGTGTGTGTGTTATAGTTGGATGCCTACCTTTCCTCAGTAATAGGGCGCTTGTTTCCCTTCTTATCTTCGACAACACCATTAGAAATGCCCTTCAAAAGCCATACATAAAATAAATTCAAAGCATGGTATTGAAAACTTGATAACCTCAAAAGAACACCAAGGCATCATATGCTTACCATTCCTTCCTTCCATTTTATCGATGTTGCAGTGACTTTTGTTATTCCTTCCTCCAGAAAAGCAAAAGTCTTTGTGAGCTTAGTATCCTCAAAGTACGGGTTGGATTTGAATTCCTGGGAAGAAATCAAAAGAGAACTTAAAATTAGAACCTTCCACAATAAGCTTCTCTAAAGGTTGGAAGATAGAGCACTTACGAATGTGATGGAGTAGCCCGCTTTCACATCTTTGAAATCTTCAACTTCAAGGTTACTTAAATGCTTGAAAATCTAGCACAAGAGAAAGGATGCCATAAGTTTGTCAGAAATATGCACATATGTATATGTATGTATTAAATTTGAATTACATTGTGTAAACAGATTATCAGGAGCATTAATGTGCAGACAGTACATGTAGTATAATTACCTTTTGGTCTTCTTCGTTCAAAAGTTCACTGAGGGCAGGATGACTCATAAACTGCAGAGATATAATGCATGTCAACAAGGATTTCCTGATGCAAACTACAAAGAATGAATTCATTATTGAGAAATGGTTTGATAAACACTCACAGCAGTCAACCAAAAATCAGGAATGGACTTGATAACTTCATTTCGCTTGTCATAGACAGGCTTGCGAATCACATTGTACTTCTGCTCCACCTCCAAGACTTTTTCACTAGCTTCTTCGTTGATCTAATAGCACACAAAGAAACAGAGGTACAAGTGCATCAGACAATTTCCATCAATACAAAATTATGGTTGAAGCATGCAATTGCATTAGAAAACAAAATGAAGTAAAATACATATCGAATGACTTTCTTTTTTTACTTCCCAAAAGTAAATTTAACCCTTTAAACTAAGAACCGTTTTTAATCTGCTCAAAATCAAAATGTAAAATAATAATAAAAGAAAAATGTTTCTTATTCAGCACACACACCACCATAAAGTATAAATTGAACACTAAAGTAAAGTGATACAAAGAGCTACTCTAGATTTTCACTAATTATGAAGTGCTGGGTACACAGATTACAAAGTATGGGAAACAAGAGTCAGAATGATTCTCGTACATCTTATACAATTTATGACTTGGTTAGTTTGGATATGCTAAAACACTTCAAGAAGGCAGGGTCAGATCTCAATTCTTGTACAAGTGTCGCAAAATTAAGTTTTTTAAAAACTGGTTAGGAATCTTACAGCACACACCATCATAATAAAACATGGGAAAGAAAATTCTACATTCCAATGTTGATAATGCACAGCATCCATTTCCTAAACTACAAAGAAAACAAAGCCAGGCAAGAGAAAATATTAAAGTTTCCTCCCTGGATACATTCTTCTAGGGATGAATGTACATTGGCATTTGGTAAAACTATTCATCCTTAAAACTAAACACACAATTCATGCCATCCGAGGTAATAAAGAAAAATATTCACCAGGAGACATTTATCTTTGTTACCCTAAACTTATTCCAAAATAGTACATAAAAAAATCAAAATAAAAAGTTAAGGTTAACAATATATTGAAGCTACAATATTCAACAGATCAAACATTTACACGGCTGCAAATATATTATGGCACTCCAACTCATCCAAACTACAGCCATATGAAAACTACATAAGAAAGTATATCCCAACGAATGAACAAAAAGAATTTTGAGTTGCCTCTTTTCTTTTTTTTTTTTTTTCAAAACAGGGAGAATTAAAAGGTGGAGTTTTCTTTCCCAGAATTTCAACTCTCAGACAGGGGAAAAAGGAAATTCAATTAGTGAATAATCTAGGAAATATCGGAGAGAAAAAAGAGAAATCAGAAAGTACTTTCTCGAGTTCCTCCTGAACTTCCTGAAGCTTTTCGATGGAAACAACGAGTTCTCCATCAATTTGTTCTGCGCCATTGTTGTGCTCTTCGACTTCGGCTGTTTTCTGCTTCTTCCCTTTGTCGGCTGCCATCGCCGCTCGAAAATCCGGAGAATTGAGAGGAAGAGCAAATCCCTGATGGATTTTCGGTGGACGCTTGGCGGAGGTTGCTTAAACCCTAAATAAACCCTCGGCGGTATTCTTACAGACTAGAGCGGCCCATCAGACAGCAGTTGTGTAAGAAGAAAGAAACAAAATTGCGAGTGGGCGGGCGCTAGGGTTTGCAAATGGGCTGTGCCACTGTGGGGACGACCTAACAGAAAAAAAAGAATATACTCCCTCGGTCCCATCCCATAATGGTTATGTTCATGGGGATGTTATTAGAAAGAGAATTGACAGAATTTGTTCTTCCAATATGCTACCATATTCATTTTTAGGTTTTTTTTTATAATAAATTTACTATTTGCTAGCGGATTTGTTCGTTTCCAAACAATTCCTTCCACGAAAGTGGACTCGTATTCATTTGTAGGTTTTTTTTTTTTTGAATAATTGGATATTCCATGTCATATTAAACCCAAAACTAACAGGTTTCTTCAAAGCAGTTTTTTTGCATATACAAGTTCGAACCCAAAACCTTTCTTAAATGACTAGAGCTCCAATCCACTCAAGCCAACTGCTGCGTTGGTGAAGTTGAGGTCACTTTAGCTTTTTCCATAAATTGAATTAATATAAGTATGATTATAATCTTAATTATTCTCAAATCCCATTAAAATGTTATCACTTTTATTTTTCAGCACAACGTTAATGCAATTTTTTATGCATAAAGTCCAATGGATTACTTTAATTCTTAATATTTCAGAAAATAGATAAAAATAAAATTTGTAGAAAATATATATTTTAAAACAATACTAATAGATTAGCCGATTTTAACAAGACCAATACTTATTTATTTTTATCTTATTAAATCATTGTGATAATATTTAGTCAAAGTTAAATAACAAACAGTGTCAATTAATACTTACATCACTTTAACTATTGAATCTCTGAGAAGTACTATATCAAGTCGCTGAATTGTGTTGGTCTTGTCGCTAAATTGCATTGGCCATGTCACTGAATTGTGAAGGCTCCGTCGCTGAGATGCGCTAAAACGCATAGAACTATATCGTTGAAATGTATAAACTTGTGTCGCAGAAATGAATATAAAAATGTCGTTGAATTGCATAGGCAATGTCGCTGAATTGCATTGGTCATGTTGCTGAATTGTGAAGGCTCCGTCGCGAAGATGTGGTTAAAATAGCAATGAACTTCAAACGGCTTTAACTTCAAATGTCGCTGAGATGAACATAATAATGTCGTTGAATTCTATAGGCCGCGCCGCTGAGTTGGATTGGCTCCATCGCTGAGTTGTGTATGTCATGTTGCTGAATTACGAAACTAACTCTACAAATGATCTCAACCGTTGGATGATGAAAATGATCAAAAGTTTTGGACGTTGTCCACACGTCCGCACCATAATCATACCCATTAAATCTTACCACCTAAATTATCGTGTCCCAAATAAATGAGGTAACGTTCACGGGACGGGAGAGTAGTTATTTTGACTTTTTGAATTTTGATTAAGTTTATTTAATAAACTTTGATATAAATTTGTAGATGATTATAAAATAATAAATAAGTAATATTGTTAAAATTGTCTAATTCAGTATTTTATTGTTTGTTTCCTATATGTAATGATTAGTTATTCAAACAAAAATAAATTTGAATAACTAATTATGTAATAAATTATTTGAAAAACTTTGTAATTGATTTACATAAGTAATTGTATTAGGACCCGTTTGGATTGGCTTTTGAAAAAAGCAGAAGCCAAAAGTAGAAGCAGAAGCAGAAGTCAAAAGCAAAAGCATGTAATTTTTGTGTTTGGATTGAATGTTTGAAAAGCGGCTTTTTCTAAAAAATATGTTTGGATGAATAAAAATGAAAAGTGCTTTTAGAGTGTGGTAATTACCAAAAAGGACATGCTACTTAATATGATAATAAGATATATTTATAGTGTAATTTATATTAAGTAGTGGGGTATTTAAGTCCTTGCACATTTTACGAGGTGCTTTTGGCTTCTGCTTTTGGGAGAAGCACCCCCTGTGCTGCTTCTCCCAGAAGCACTTTTTTTGCTTTTCGAGGTGCTTTTGCTTTTTCTTAAAAGCCAAAACAAACACCTAATTTCTACTAGAAGTGCTTTTGGCAGAAGCAAAAGCCAAAAGCACCTCCCTAGAAGCCAATCCAAACGGGCTCTTATTAGAGATGGATGCGGCTACAATAGTATATTATATATGTATAATTTTAATAGGTGCAGTGAATTAATGTGACCATTAAAGACATAAAAAATAGTGGCCAATTAAGAGGGTGTTTGGAATGACTTTTAGGAAGGTGCTTTTGAGGGTGTTTGGATAGGCTTTTAGAGCCCGTTTGGATTGGCTTCTAGGGAGGTGCTTTTAGCTTTTGCTTCTGCCAAAAACACTTCTAGTAGAAATTAGGTGTTTGTTTCGGCTTTTAAGAAAAAGCAAAAGCACATCGAAAAGCGAAAAAAGTACTTTTGGGAGAAGCAGCCCAGGGGGTGCTTCTTCCAAAAGCAGAAGCCAAAAGCACCTCGTAAAATGTGCAAGGACTTAAATACCCCCACTACTTAATATAAATTACACTATAAATATATCTTATTATCATATTAAGTAGCACGTCCTTTTTGGTAATTACCACACTCTAAAAGCACTTTTCATTTTTATTCATCCAAACATATTTTATAGAAAAAGCCGCTTTTCAAACATTCCATCCAAACACAAAATTTACATGCTTTTGCTTTTGACTTCTGCTTCTGCTTCTACTTTTGGCTTCTGCTTTTTTCAAAAGCCAATCCAAACGGGCCCTTAAATACCCTCATTACTTAATATAAATTACACTATAAATATATCTTATTATCATATTAAATAACATGTCCTTTTGGTAATTTATACATTTAAAAAGCATTTTTCACTTTTACACATCCAAACACACTTTTGAAAAAAAAAACTGTTTTTCAAACATTCCATCCAAACACAAAAGTTACCTGCTTCTGCTTTTGGCTTTCACTTCTGCTTCTGCTTTTGGCTTCTGTTTTTTTCAAAAGCCAATTCAAAATAACCCTAATAAAACGAGCTCCGTAATTTGAATTATTGAAAAAGATCATTTCAAATAATTTATAGGGTGTTTCGATTGGCTTCTACCAATGTGCTTTTGACTTTTGCTTCTGCCAAAAGCACTTTTGGGGAAAAAGAAACGTTTGGTTTGCTTTTTTTAAAAAGCAGAAGCACCTCGAAAAGCTGCAAAAGTGCTTCTGGCTTCTCCGAAAAGCAGAAGCCAAAAGCACTTCGTAAAATGTGCAAAGACTTAAATACCCTCATTACTTAAAATAAATTACATTACCAATATATCTTATTATCATAATAAGTAGCATGTTCTTTTTGGTAATTTATACATTTCAAAAGCACTTTTCACTTTTACACATCCAAACACACTTTTGAAAAAAAACTGCTTTTCAAACATTCTATCCAACACACAAAAGTTACCTGTTTCTGCTTTTGGCTTTCACTTCTGCTTCTGCTTTCTCAAAAGTCAATCCAAACGGGCCCTTATATTCTCTTCCATGTGTTTTTTTTACATGGAAAATAATTTCTATTCTTTTCCATGTTTCAATTCTAACTTTAGATCAATTGCCTTTAATTCTCGATTGAGAAAAAATAATATGCAAAGCTTCTCAATGTTGGAAACTTATAAATAAAATAGTTCGTTAAAAAATAATATAGAAATGTTTTTTTGCAGGGAGATTTAGGGCCTGATTATTTTGGCTTTTAAAGGAAAAAAAAGAAGAGAAGTCAGTAGAAAAATAAGAATGGGAGAGAATGAGAATTTAAAACAAAATCATCTCAAATAATTATTTGGATGGATATTATTGAAGTTGCTTTTCAACGGAACATGTTTAGATGAATTGTATGTAGAAGAACTTTTGATCTATTAAAATTACTAAAAAGGACATAAATATTATAAGGATATTTACACTTCATATCATTTTCCTTTTAAATAGGGATATTTTGTATTTTTATTCCTAAAATGACTTCTCATTTTCTTTTAGAAATAATTCCTACCTACTTTGAGAAAATATAGAATTTTAAGTTTTGTTTATCCTTTTCCCTTTATAAAAAGTCAAAACAAACAGCTAAAAAATTCGAAAGGACTTTTGAGTGAAACAAAAGTCAATAGGAAGAAAAATAAGTTAAAACAAACAGGCTCTTACTTTTACAGCTTCTCGAACGGACTCTATTTTATCATCGTTTTTTGTCACCTTTGTTGGAATTGAGTATGACCCAATTAAGTTTGTGTAATAAAAATATTTTAATTTTTAATTTTTTTAAAGAAAATATAAATTTTACTCCCCGCGCATTGTGCGGGCGGATGTGCTAGTATATATAAAAAATATATAATTTAATTTCCAGCCACTTCCCCATCCTCTTTTTTCAACGCCCCATCTAACTTTATTCCCCAATTTCAACAACCCTTCTTATATACTACCTCCGTTTTTGTGATATTGAAACATTTCACTATTTGCTACTATTCATTGTTTAACTTTGATTCAAATTTTTATCATAGCTATCTATATATATATTAAAGCATTAGTGAACAATCAATCCTACATTTAATGTGGTGTCTCCATTTCAATTTTCTAATTTTTATAAATTTTTGTATTTTTTAATTTATCAATTTTAGATTTTCACATTTATTTATTTATTTATTTATTATAGAATTTCAGTTTTTGAAATATATGAAATTACTACAATATTCACTTTTAAAAAGATTTGAAAGATTTGAAATTTTGCATATCTTATTTTATCGATATTAATTTGCATGTTTTAATTTACTAATTTTAGATTTTTCCATTTATTTATTTATTCAATATAGATTTTAGTCCATCGTGTATAAAATCTATCATTTACTTATAAATTCCTACTCTATCATCCTATCGTGTCACTATATATTTATTTTAAAAAAGATTTGAAAGATAAAATTTGAAATTTTACACTTTTATTTTATCTATGTTGGATTTTATTTATTTGTATTTTTTAATGTTATCTATTTTAGATTTTATTATTTTGCAGTTTTATTTTATTTATTTTAAATTTTATTGTTGCATTTAGTATTTATTTATAGGTTTTCGGTTTTTACATCATAGTGTTATTATGACGAAGTTTTGCACTGGCAACTAAGAAATATGTTGCATTTATGTTTCAATATGGTGAACATATTCTAATGCTGGTAATTTTGTGTAGGTTTGGTATCAATTTTGGTTATATTTTTTATATGGTGAATGATGTAATCAAAATATACATTGCACATCAGATTTATTTATTCATGTTAAAGATATATTAATGTGTATATAGAAATCACAATTTTTAGTTCTTAAAAGATATTTAATTTTCAATTTATATAGAGTTCCCATAATTTTTAATTTTTTTAAAAAATGGAATTTCAAATTTAAATGGAATTTTTAGTGTATATATAGAACTTATCTATATAATAAATCCTGAATATTTTTTGGCATGTTCAGACTGTATTGTCCTTATTAAATATACTTCATCCTTTTTAAATTTTAAGGGTCAAAAAGTAATTATGTCCTAGGTTTCCACGTAGGCGCTGATTAATCATACAAAAAAATACAGTCATTAACACATCAGCGCATAATCATCCTCCTTGCCACGTCATCAACCTTTTAAATCCTTTATTTAGATACTAAATCTATTTTTTAGTATATGAAAATATTGAGAAATTTTTTCATATATTTTACAAAGATATAAATTGGAAACAAATTATAATATATTTGATGTTTATGAAAAATTTAGTAAAACCAGTATATTATAAATTCTTTAATTGAATATGTTATATTTTCAAATATATTATATTGATTATATATAAATATGAGTCAAAAATATTATCCTCAATCAATAGAATAAATAAAAAAAATTAATTTATATAATAAATCCTGAATATTTTTTGGCATATTCAGACTGTATTGCCCTTATTAAATCTAATATTTCAATCTTAGATTTTTTTTAAAAAATATCAACTCATGGGTACATCTGTAAATTATTAGAAAACATCATAAACATATCACGGTACCTATGATGACACCTTATAAACGCCACGTCATCCTCTCAAAAATATCAAATGCTGCCACGTGTCTATATAATAAATTTTGAATTAAATTTAATCTATTTTAAATCTTCTTAAAAGATATATTTCTAAGATTTCATCTGTAAATTAATATTGATATATCTATGGTTCTCATGATGACACATCAACATCTATATTTTTAAAAAAAATAGGGCAAAAATAAAAACTTTGAAAAGTTGATGAGTGTTAAATGATATTTCTAAGGGAAATGGGGAAATTAATTATTTTTTCTAATATTATAAAGTTGGGGCCTGTTTTTGCCGAAAAATTAGTTTAAGTACTTATTTTAGAACCTTAATAATGCAAACATATAATTTATTCAAATTTTTTTGGTGAGTAACCGGGTATCCCCAGGCCACATTGGACCCAAGACTAATCCATCGAGGATCTGGATGGGCAATTAACAACACTTCTTCCAATGCATTTTTTTGCATATACAAGGTTCGAACCCGAGACCTTACTTAAGCAACTAGAACTCCAATCCACTCAAGCCAGCTGCTGTTGGTGAATTTTGAATAGTTTAATGGTATTTTTTTTCAATTGCTCTTATTCTGTTACGTATAAAAGCACAACTATATATTTTATATATATATATATATATATATATATATTTAGTTTTTCAATGGTAAAAGCAATCTACTTTATATTATATCCACCTGGTTGGGGGTTTGAATTTTTTTATCTTATTTCTTTCATTTATTTCTCTTTTAAATTTTGTTGCATGTATTCTTATCACCATTTAAACAAAAGACTTTAAACCTCATGTAGGGGTAGAAATAGCTAGGCTATAGACCATGCTAGAGTTAAGTTTGAACGGCCTAGGCCTATGTCAACTTTTTAAGGCACGGGATAGATCCATCTTATAAGCCTAACATGGCCTATTAAAATTAAATAGGCCAGCTTTTAAGCCTTTTAAAAGTCTGATTAAGCATATTTTAAAAATAACTTTAAATTATTTTATATATATCCGGATGTAATCATAATGTTGGAAGACATAAATTTGTGCACTTGGGTAAGTCTATCCATGACTATTTATATACGAAGAAAAGACTTATAAATATTTTAACAACCTATATAAAATCAAATTAATAATTATTTCACAAAAATAACAACAATGATACCACATATTTATATGCAATAAACATAAACTTACTAATATAATGATAACTAATGCTCATTCGATTTTTCGAGGGATTAATCTTGGTTCCAATGAGGCCTGTGTTACCCTGGTATTCACCTAAAAAAATAATGATAACTATTCCGACCTGGTAGGCCTAATAGATTTCTTTATATAAGGTTTGGTCTGGACCTATTTAGCTAATTAGGCTTTCAAAAAAGCCTAAGCCTAGCCTATTTATAAAAAAAATTTGGTCTGACATGATCTTCGATAGACTAGGCCATAGGCCCATGTCGGGTAGCATGGCCTATTCCCATCCATAACCTCATGTAATCCAAAAGAAATTATATTTTCATTTGACAAACTCATATAAGTTCAACACCGGTGAGCATATAAGTTTAACACTTACGTGCAGTGGTAGATGCAGAGTATCTAGGGTAGGGAGGCGAGGATGCGACTAAATAACTTTGCTTTATTTCATCTTTAATTTCCATAGAATAACTATCAACTATTTTTCATTTTTTTGGATTGCTAATTATGTCACTCTCTTCATCTAAGTCTACATGAGCCTATATCTTTAATTTAAAGAATATATAACCCTATATTAAAAAAAACTCACTAACAAAGAAACATGTTGTATTCTTTTTCCTCTTCTGCCCCGTAAATTACTGAAAAATGATTTCTAATATAATTAAATTTATACGACTGTATAAAATATTAATGTCAATGTTTGAGTTTGAGGGGGCGGAATTATATAAAATGAATTTCTAATATAGCTAAAACAAACACAACTGTATAAAAATTAATAGACAAATTTCGAACTCGGGGGCGCCCCCCAAGCATACATATAGTTTCGCCACTGCCCGTGCGCAGCGGGCGAAAAAATCTAGTATTATTAAAAGATACATTAATGAATATATAAAAAATATTTATATAGTATATTAATTAATGTATATATATAGGTCATGATTTCACAAAAAATATGTCACTTCTCTTAAAAGTAATATATAATTATATAGGTGCGAATAGATTCATCGGTGAACAAAAAAAATATAGTTTTTTAATCTACTCTCTCTATCCCATTACTAATGTCTCAAAACTTTTGGACACTTCGTCCAATACATTTATTTAAAATTTAATATCTTAAAATGTAAAAATTATGTAAAAATATGTAAAAATTATGTAAAATATATATATTCTAAAACTAAAAGATTAGACAAATCTAACAAGACCGAATTTGACTATATTTTTCGTATATAATTACGATAACATTAGGTCAAAGTTGATCAATAAACAGTGTTGAAAAGTGAAAATGAGACACTTTGAGTGTGATGGAAGAAATCTTTTTTTAAGAAATACTCTATCGGTTTTATAATAAGTGTAACACTAGGAAATGACACAATATTTAAGGTAAGTTAATAAAATTTATTTAGTTGAAATAATTAAATAAATATAGATAATATTTGACTTTATTCCTTTTGAGTTTTATTTTAATGAGTACAAAAAAATAATAATTTGAGTATAATTAGTAAAAACTATTAACCTTCGAATTATTTCAAATATGGTAATGTAACACTTATTTCCAAATACCCAAAAAGGGAAAGTGTAACACTTAAAAACAGATGATGTAATTCATTAATCTATATTTTAATAGATTGCAATTGACGAAAAACAAATATAAATATAGCTTTGTTTGAAAATTGAGATTATGAATAATCAAAGTAAGTTCATATTGAATGGCTAATTGCTACAAAATCTATAAGTTTAAAAATTTTCTCTAGAATGCCGGTACTGAATGAAGTTTTAACGTTTGAAACAAATAATCTATTGATAGTAGAAGAGACGAATTATAATAAGGAAGAAATTAAAGCAGATCATGTTAAGTTATTACCATTGTTGATTGATGATGAGAAGAATGTTTATAATAAAATAATGTCTGTAGTTGATATTGATGGGTGTTGATACATTTTTCTTTACGTAGTGGAACTGACAAGTGACGAGACATTTATCGATAATTTATCTAGAAAATATTATGTTTAGCCCTTCATGGTAGATGTAATATTGTGTTGCATGTAGCATCCAACGGAATAGCACCCTTACTCATTCCAAGAGGTATGACTGCACATTCTAGATTTGGTATTCCACTAGATTGTGACGAGAATTCTATCTTCAAAAAACTTATCTCAGAAAATTATTTAACCTCTCTAAAAAATTATTTAACCTCTCTTTTCATTAAAACAAAGCTCAATATTTGGGATGAAAATTCTTAATTGGTAGAATGATTATGAGCACGTCTGAATTAACCAAATTCTCCATTCGATTTCAGAGGAAAAAATTTCACTTGCAGTTTGTTTTACTATGACTATAAGAAACAACAAAAAAAAAAGTAGATGTCAACCTTTAAAGAAGGTTAGACTCTATCTTCAAAAACCAGTTTTTATCCATGTCAGTGATATGTTGCAATATCTCGTGTCACTGTAAAGAGGGGACTCGAAGTATTAATTAATATATAATTAAGATGGATTAATTTAAGATACTATAAGAAATGTTATCTACAATGAAAATTATATATGGCAAAAATTTGCACAATGAATACTTCATATATGTGATGGTAATTGGTAAAGATAGTATTAATGTTGAAGATGTACAATTAGATATGACATTTCCAGATGTAATTTTATAAACTTTTCGAGAGATTTTATAGCGGCAATTATTGAGAGTACTTATACAAATATAAATTTCACTACTTCAAATCCAAACATTTTTACTATATATTAACCCCTACCAATGAGATTGTTGCTACAATCAATAATTACATCATGGAACGTATGTCTGTAAATGAAAATGTGTATATATATATATCAGTTTTAATAATATTTGTCAAAAGGATGAAAGCATAGATAATGCCAATGAATTATTTTTACTGGAATATCTAAATACGATCAATTGTTCCGGATTATCGAATCATGGTATAAAGTTGAATGAGGGTTGGATAGTCATGCTTCTTAGGAATATATATCCATCAAATAAATTATGTAATGGAAGTAGGTTGATAGTAACCAAGATGCGGAACTAGATAGTTGAGGTTAAACTAATTTTCGGGAAACCATGAAAGCAGAAAATTCTTGATTGGTAGAATGATTATGAGCCTCTCTCATTTAACCAAATTTTTGATTCGATATGAGATGAGAAATTCTCACTCACAGTTTGTTTTGCTATGATTATAAACATAAGTCAATGTCACTATTTAAAGAATGTCGGATTTTATCTTCCAAAACCAGTTTTTACCCATGAACAGTTATTGTAACATCCCACATCGGTTGGAGAGGGAAACAAAGCATGCTTTATAAGGGCGTGAACACCTCTCCCTTGTAGACGCGTTTTAAAGCCGTGAGAGGGGGGGGGGGGGGTTAGCCCAGAGCGGACAATTTATACAAGTGGGTGTGACTGAGACGTTACAGTTATGTTGTAATATTTCTGTGTCACTAGCAAGATGTGGCTAAAAGTATTAATATACAATTAAAAATGATTAACTCAAAATACCACGTGAAATGTTGTTTACAATGAAATTTATTTATGACAGAAAATTTGTAAAATGGATAATTGATGTAGGTGATGGTAAATGTGGTATTGATTTTGGAGATTTATAATTAGATGTGACATTTTCGGGTGATATTCTTATAAACTCTACGGGTGATCCTATAGCGGTAATTTTTTAAAGTACATATACAAATATAAACTGCACCACTTCAAATTCTAACATTTTTAAAGATAGTGTTATACTAACCCTTATCAATGAGATTTTTATCAATGAAATTTTAAGCAAATTGTTAGGAAAATTTTCATACTGTGCTTTATACTTATTTTTAAATTTTATTTTATTTTAATCTAAATTTCAAATCAAATAAAAATATTATTTTAATAAGTTTTTTTTATTGATATGCTAGGTTTGTACTGGACAAATCACAGAAGCTAAAAAATACAGTATAATATGATTTCTTTGTTAGCTTTAAAAATAATTAGATTATAATATCATATACATCATCTTTTAAATATATAAAAAATCATTATATATTTTTTATTACTCAAAATACAATATAATTATGTTATATAAAATATATAGTTATGCCCGTCGAATCTCGACGGGTTATTTACTAGTATAAGAAAAAATATAGTCAAGTGAGATCTTGTCGGATTCGTCGTATCATCTAGTTTTAGAATATCAAATTTTTATAATTTTTACGTGTACACAATTTAAGTTATTAATCGTTAAAGATGTGTATTAGATTGCGTGCTGGAGTGAAATGTTGCATTTTCAAGAGAACAGAGGTAGTATATTTAATACTTCCTCCGTATTTAAATAAAAGTAACGTTTGCATAGTAAACACTATTCATTGAGTTACTTTGTTTCGTCATTTTAATATAGTAATTTAAGATAAAATATAGTCAAACGAGATCTTGTTAGATTCGTCTAATCGCATACGTTTAGAATATTAAAGTTCTATAATTTTTTCTTTTATAAAATTTGAAATATTACTCTTTAAAAATGTGTATTGGATTGCGTGAAAACAAGGAATGTTAAAATTTTTTGAATACGGAGGGAGTATATTATAACTATAATATCCTAATAATATCTTTTATTATATCTTAAAAATATCTTTATGTTTATTCTAATAACCTAGGATACTATGTGATCATGAGATGATTTTATTATGTACATAAATAATATTTTTATCTATATCGATTTTCATTAATATATTTTTTTATGTATCCTAATAATATCTATATTTTTGATTATGCATATGAATAATATTTTATCATATACAATATATAATCTAATTCAACAACCTCAATCATATATACTATTTAAATCTATATAATATATAACAAAATCTAATATTTAATTTCAATTACCCAATCATATATACTCCCTAAATCTATAATACTCTTAAAATTTTAAATTATTGCCATTCAATACACCTATTTGAATTAACTATAAATACATCCCTCACCCTTATTCACCCTTATTCATTTAAATCATCTCTATCCCGAATCTCATATTTTAATATATATATATTTTTAATTGCTTTAGATATTTTTTTAGTCATTTTCCTCTAATTTAATATTTATTCAACTTTTGTTTTTTGTAGTATGTACCTGATTGAGTCATCTGATGATACTTTTATGCTTTATGGGTGATGTTAACCAGCTTCTTTCACCACTTCTTTTTTTTTTTTTTTTTTTATCACTTCGTCCATGTTCGTTTGTCAAAGATTCTCTTCATTGTTGTAGGGACAATTCAAGGAAGTGTGAAGATTCAAAAGAGTGCATAATAGATTCCGATACAAGTTAAATGGAAGGGAGTAACTTTAGAACATGAAAACAATGCCTCAAATGCGCTCTTGCTTCAAACTCCCCAAATTCCCAATCTCCACTCCATCTGCCTCCTGCCTATCAGGTACTTTCTCTCGATTTCCACCTCCTTTTTCCTCTTTGTATTGTGTCTTTGGAACAGAGTCTTTGGGGAATTGCAAGGATTTCGGGGATCTAGATAATGCACGTCATATGTTTGATGAAATGTCCCGAATGAGGCCTCGTCCTTCTGTCTCAGAATTTAATAAATTACTTTCATCTCTAGTCAAATTGAAAGAGTGCTCTGTTGCGCTTTCCCTTTTCAAGGATATGCGCCGTTTGCGAATTCCGATAAATGAATATACGATGAACATTGCCATCAATAGTTGTTGCTTATCTGAGAGAACTGACTATGGGTTTTCTATTCTGGGTTGGTTCTTTAAACTTGGTCAGGTTCCATACGAGCATACCTTCAGTCCATTATTGAAGGGTTTGTTTCGAGAGAAAAGGATTAGTGAAGCGCAGTATTTGTTCAAGAAGATTGTTAGAGAAAGATTGTGTGAGGTGAATGTGGTTTTGTACGGCTGTGTGATTGACGGACTCTGCAAGTCAGGTAACTCTGCTGTAGCAGTTGAGCTAGTCAGGGTAATGGAGAGGAGTGGCGTTAGGGCAGATCTGCATATTCACAGCATGCTCATACATTGCTTTTGTGCAGATGGAATGGTAGATCCCGCTTTAAAGATGAAAGATAAAATGCATGGGATAGGCATCTCTCCGAATGTTGTTACTTATAACTCCGTGATTTTTGGCTTATGCATGTTTGGTCGATGGAATGATGTCACTATGTTGTTGAAAGAGATGATGTGTGGAAATATATATCCAAGTGTTGTGACATTTAATACTATGATGGATGGTTTATGCAAGGACGGGCTAGTGGATATAGCAGAGCATGTAATCAACACAATGAGGAATAGATACGTAGAGCTTGATGTGGTTTCGTGTAATACCTTGATAGATGGATATTGTTTGCAAGGTCGTTTGAATGATGCTCGAAAAGTGTTTGATTTGATGGTTAGTATGAGCATTTTTCCTGACGTTCATACCTACACCATTTTAATCCATGGAAATTTTCAGGCAAAGAAGTTTCAAGAAGCTGTATCTGTATTTGAGGAGCTGTCATGTAGTACTAATTTGAAGCCAAATATAGTGACATACAATACGATGTTAAAGGGGTTGTTTCAGATGGGCAAATATTCTTTTGCACTTCAAGTTTTTGAAGAACTGGAAGGTGTTGGTTTAAAACCAACCTTCTACACTTACTGCAACATGTTGCATGGACTGTGTTGCCATGGTAATGTCAAGGGTGCATTAGAATTTTTGGATGCATTAGAGCGCAAAGGAGAACCTCTTCATATTTCTTACTATAATATTGTGATGAATGGATTGTGTAAACAGAAAAAACTCGATGTTGCTCGAGCCATTTTCTGTAATCTTCCTTCTAAAGGTTTGGAACCAGATGTTGTTACTTACACTATCTTGATTGAAGGATGCTGTCGTTACAGGAAGCTCAAGGAAGCCAAAGAACTGCTTTTGAATATGAAATGTGCAAAGATAATGCCAAACCATATTACCTACAATGTTCTTGTCAAAGGAATGTTGTTACATGGTGGGTATGATGATGCCGCTGAAGTTGTTGCAGAAATGTATGGGAAAGGATTCTCCCTGGATTCGTCCACAACTGCTTTGCTGCTTTCCTCAAGGAAACTTCATCCTACTCTTATTAAACTTGTGCAAAGGTTTGGTCCAATTACTTTGAAACAAAATTTTTGAGCCATGATGCAAGATTGATGACCATACATAAAAGAGGAAAAAAAAAGTAAAAATTTGATGTCTTGGGAAATATGGCTTGATTTATTTGGTATTGATGCTTTTGTGTATTTTGATTATGTAGTTTGATGTGGATAATGTACAAGTTTTCCATTATAATTATGTGGAATCAGTATCTGTAATCTGTTACAATAATTCTTAGTTGTTACACTGAAGGAGACCTAAACTATATGAATTCTTCTTTCGGAACCACTTCATTTTGGCCTTTGGTTACAATTTTTTTTCCAAATGTTTTCATGCTGTGATTCTTATTTATGCTTGGGTGAACCAAATTGATTTTTTTAAACCTCTTTTGAGGCACAAGAGTAATCCAGAGGTACAACAGTTGTCTTCCTCCTTTTGCATTGTGCGGTATGGATATCTTTAAATCGTATTCGTATAGATCCATTTACATAAGATTGGCCTGTGACCTACTGGCAAAGTTGTATATGTTCAAGTTTGATTCTTGATGAGTGTCTCCTTATCCTCATTGCCTGATCCTTGCAAGCCTGCACATTATTTGCTGAATCCTCTTTGCTCTCCGCTCTTGTTTATCCTATTTAGATATCAAGAGTGTAAAGTGTATTTCTTGAGTGTGTGGTATCAAATCCGCATATCGGTATCAAAGTGAGATATCAGAATTACAAAATTGTATCAGATTCTTGATAAGTGTATCCTTTTCCTCATTGCCTGATCCTTGCAAGCCTGCACATTAGATGAAGGTCCATAAACCTGCTTTGGCTTCACAAATTTTTGCACAAGCAGCTATATATTGAGTTCTTTATTAGTGGTTACATTTTGTCTTTTAGTTCTTCAGTGTCTTGTGCAGAAATGCATATTGGAGTTTCACTGGTTCTGTTTCATGGGGCATGATGCCCTATAGAAAATCTGATTCACTTCTCCCAAAAATATCTATATCGCCGAAAATATGGTTAATTTGTCATCAACACCTCTTGCAAACCATTCTACCATTTATCAACACGGAATTAAGCAAATTAAATTCGGGGTGGAGGTGAAATTACATTCTATGAAAGCGGGGTAGATGGTTTGATTCTATAAGAGATGTGGTTAAGTTGAGGGTAGGCTTTATTATGTTTTTTTACCCGTTTTTTTTTTTTAAATTATTTTTTAAACATTGACACTCGGGCATCGACTCAGGGGCGAATTTACTCAATAAGTAGGGGTGACACGGGACACCACTTAATTTGCTGAAACTGCTATTTTAAGGTAGATTTTTTTTTTACATTTACTTAGATTACGTTTGGGGACACCACATAATTTTTTACGGGAGGACACCACAATTATTCATTTCAACCAAGTTTTTCTCTATATTTTGTATCGTACCTACTATCCATAATTTTAATATAGCTTCCTTTATTTTGGGGAACACCACTTGAAATATTTTCTGAATTCGCCACTGCGTCGAATCCACACAAATTACAAAGAGATAAAGCAGGAGATAAGAGGTCGGATGAGGAATCGAATTCCAACCTAAGGTTGGAAGGTATGGACTTTGCGGCTTGGCAAGTCCTCCTCCCCTTTAACGCTCATTTGCAACTTGACAATTAATTTTGAAGGAAATTTTCCCAATTCAACATTTTAAAGTCGAAGTGTTTTTTTTTTTTTTTTTTTTTTTTTTTTTTTTTTTTTCCAATAACAAAGTTCAGATATGCAATTTAAAAATATGGAATAACGTAGGTATATTTTTTTGAAAAATGCACTTTAATGTATGTATGAAATAAATTTAATTTAATTAAAGAAAATAAAGTAGAATTAAATTAAGTTAACCATAATCTATAATATAAAAACTACTAATGCTATGAATAAAACGGCTCATTAATGAGCTTAAAAGAGTAATTAAGTTAGAGTTTAATTTGTCATCAACACCTCTTGCAAACCATCAATCCGGTTTCTGTAATGACATAACAATTGCCAACAGGTGCAGACAACACTAAAAATGATGTGTAACCCTTTGTAAAGTGATGTGTAAGCCTTATAAAGTGATGTATAGACGGTAGGTTGTTTTTTTATTAGTTTTTTGTTCATAACCTCCATTCATCATTTTTTTTATACTCACACATCACTTCATATACACATACACATCACTTTTAAATGTACCAGCACCTACAGCCGGCTTGCACCGAAACCGGCCCCGCAAACCATTATCAACACATTATCAATATTTTTATAAACCGAAACCCTTTTTCTTTTTTTCTTTTTATCGAAAAAAAAAAGGAAAAAGTCCATGAGAGAGTAGATTTTTGTTTGTCATCTTTTCTCTGTTCTCTATATTATAATACTCCCTCCGTTTCTAAATAAGTGTAACATAAGGAAATGACACGAGATTTAATGCAAGGAACAAAAGTGTTTTAGTGGAAGTTTTTTACCTTTAAAACTATTACATATATGGTAATGTAACATTTATTATGAAACACCTAAAAAAGGAAAGTGTTACACTTAAAAAGAAACGAAGGAAGTACTACTTTATGGAAAAAAAAAGAAAAAAAAATGTTGAAATTAATTAATTAATAATATCTCTAAATTTTAGGGTTGGGACTTATCTTAGTGGTCAAGTCTCTCGTCTCCCAACCAAAGTTGGGGTACGATCCCCACCCAGCCCTTTATCCCTCCCCTTTATCTATTTTGTAATTTGTGTAATTTGAATTCATATGAGTCTCAATATTTAAATTTCATGCGATAAATATTTAAACTTCATGCAATAAATGATAAAATGTCATCCAGATTCCAGAATCAATAATTTAAAACATGCGACTTTAGACATTAAGAAAGGATAAAATGTCGGACTACATTCGCATTCTTCTCTCGCATTTCTCTGTCCAGTCTCCGCCTCTTCACAAAACAACAATGCCCCAAATGCGCTCCTGCTTCAAACTGCTCAAATTCCCAATCTCTACTCCATATGCCTCCCACCAATCAGCTGCTTGCACTCGAATTCCACCTCCTCCTCCCTCTTTGTATTGCTGCTTTGGAACACAGTCTTGGGGAAATTGGCAGGATTTAGGAGATCTAGATACTGCCGTTCATATGTTCGATCAAATGTCCCGTACAAGGCCTCTCCCTTCTCTGAAAGAATTCACTAAATTACTTTCATTTGTGGTCAAATTGAAAGAGTACTCTGTTTCCGTTTCCCTTTTCAAGGATATGCGCCGTTTGGGAATTCCCATTAACGAATATACGATGAACATTGCCATCAACAGTTGTTGCTCATCTAACCATACAAACTATGGGTTTTCTATTCTGGGTTGGTTCTTCAAACTTGGTCGTGTCCCAGATGCGTGTACCTTCAGTTCATTATTGAAGGGTTTGTTTCGAGAGAAAAGGATTAGTGAGGCGCAGTATTTGTTCAAGAAGATTTATAGAGAAGGGTTGTGTGAGATGAATGTGGTTTTATATGGGTGTGTAATTAATGGACTTTGCAAGTCAGGTAACTCTGCAATAGCAGTTGAGCTAGTCAGGGTAATGCAGAGAAGTGGCGTTAGGGCACACCTGCATATTCACAGCATGCTCATACATTGCTTTTGTGCAGATGGAATGGTAGATTCCGCTTTAAAGATGAAAGATAAAATGCTTGAGAAAGGCATCTCTCCGGATGTTTTTGTTTATAACTCTTTGGTTTTAGGTTTATGTATGTTTGGTCGATGGAGTGATGTCAGCTTGTTGTTAAAAGAGATGATGTCTTCCAAAATATATCCTGATGTTGTGACATTTACTACCTTGATCAACGCTTTGTGCAAGGAAGGGCTAGTGGATATAGCGGACTGTGTAATCAACACAATGAGGAGTAGAAATGTAGAGCCTAATGTGATTTCGTATAGTACAATGATAGATGGTTATTGTTTACAAGGTCGTTTGAATGATGCTCGAAAAGTGTTTGATTTGATGGTTAGTATGAGCATTTTTCCTAACATTCACACCTACAATATTTTAATCCATGGATATTTTCGGTCAAAGAGGTTTGAAGAAGTTGTATCTATATTTGAGGAGCTGTCATGTAGTACTAATTTGAAGCTAGATATAGTGACATACAATACGTTGTTAAAGGGATTGTTTCAGATGCGTAAGTATTCTTTTGCACTTCAAGTTTTTGAAGAACTGGAAGGTGTTGGCTTCAAACCAGACTTCTACACCTACTGCAACATGTTACATGGACTGTGTTGCCATGGTAATGTCAAGGGTGCATTAGAATTTTTGGATGCATTAGAGCACAAAGGTGAACCTCTTCATATTTCTTACTATAATATTGTGATGAATGGATTGTGTAAACAAAAAAAACTCGATGTTGCTCGAGCCATTTTCAGTAGTCTTCCTTCTAAAGGCCTGGAACCAAATATTGTTAATTACAACATCTTGATTGAGGGATGTTGTCAACATGGGCAGATCAAGGAAGCCAAAGAACTTCTCCTGAATATGAAATGTGCAAAGTGGAATCCAGATCACATCACCTATAATGTTCTTGTCCGGGGAATGTTGTTACATGCTGGGTATGATGGTGCCACTGAAGTTCTTGAAGAGATGTATGGGAAAGGGTTCTCCATTGATTCGTCCACAACTGCATTGCTTCTTACCAGAAGGAAACTTCACCCTGCACTTTTTAAGCTGGTACAAAGGTTTGGTCCCATTACTTTCAAACAAAATTTTTGAGCCACGATGCAAGATTGATGGCCATACATAATGAAAAAAAAAAAAAAAGGTTCATGTCTTGGGAAATATGGTTTGATTTATTTGGCATTGATGCTTTTGTGTATTTTGATTATTTAGTTGGATGTGGATCTGTACAATAATTCAGTAGTTACAGACTTACAGTGAAGGTAACCTTATATATTGTAGATAAATTATAGTATGAATTTTTCTTTCAGAACCATTTCATTTTAGCCTTTTGGTTACAATTTTTTACTATTTCAGAATGAGTTTGGACATTTATGGCATGACTCTGCCTCTACATTAGTGCTCATATGTGCATCTCTCATATTGGAAATTGGAAAATATAAGCCCCTCCACAAACCTGCTAAATGGCATTTTTTCTTCATTTTTTTTATTTCTACTTTGTTTGTTGTATGTGGTGTCCAGACAGGAACAATATGTGAGCCAGGTAGAGAATCAGAATCGGGTGGGAAATCGAACCCCAACCTTAAGGTTGGAAGTATGGACTTTGTCGCTTGAACAAGTCCAGTAACAAAGTTTAGATATGTAATTTAAAAATATGGGATAACTTATGAAATAAAGTTAATTTAATTAAAGAAAATAAAGTAGAACTAAAAAATTAAGTTAACCATACTCTATAATATATAAAAACTACTGAAGCTATGAATAATATATAGATATAGATATAGATGCTGTATTTTCTCTGTGAATCTTTTCCAAGGGATGGAAGTTGCGGTGCCCATTTTTGGTTTTCAACAATTCAGGAGATCATCTGCATCGCAGAAAAGATTGGTTGGTGGTGAAATTCTTTGGCTCTTTGGGAAATTTGTTTATGTGTTTATGTGTTTGGATTATTGTTTTATGACATTGGTGGTGTTGTGGTATTTTGTTGATTCTAGATCTGATGTTGTGTAATGCAGACATAGAGAGACATTTCATATTGGGATTAAAAAGATGTAGTCCAAAACACCACAATGGTCTCTAAGATTGATTTCAGGCATAGGATTAATCTTTGGTTTGAAGTTTATGTTTCTTTCTTGAATTAAATTTATTTCTTGGCTTTTTTCTTAAAAAAAAAAATTAAATTCAAGGATTGTTGTGTTATGGTCTATTGAATTTATGGATGAAACAGGTGTGCTGGAAATGTGTAAATGCACAAGAATGGTGACAGTCAAAGCTAATTTCATTTACTTTATGTTTTAATGGTTTAAATTAAAGAATAATGCTTCTTTGGTATAGAAAATGACTCACATCTAACAACATAGAAGAGATGTATGGGAAAGGGTATGATGGTGCCACTGAAGTTCTTGAAGAGATGTATGGGAAAGGGTTCTCCATTGATTCGTCCACAACTGCCTTGCTGCTTACCAGAAGGAAACTTCATCCTGCAATTTTTAAGCTGGTACAAAGGTTTGGTCCCAATACTTTCAAACAAAATTTTTTGAGCCACAATGCAAGATTGATGGCCATACATAATGAAAAAAAAAAAAAAAAGGTTGATGTCTTGGGAAATATGGTTTGATTTGTTTGGCATTGATGCTTTTGTGTATTTTGATTATTTAGTTTGATGTGGATCTGTACAATAATTCAGTAGTTACAGACTTACAGTGAAGGTGACCTTATATATTGTAGATAAATTATAGTATGAATTTTTCTTTCATAAGAGCATCTCCCGCGGACACTCTATTTTAAAGAAAAACACTATAATAGCGTTTAATTCTTCTCGGGACTGTAAGGGGACACTGTTCCGCACCGCTATCATGTTTTATTTTATTTATTTTATTTTCTTTTTATGTTATGTTTATTTTTGGAGCTGCTAATGTTATGTTTCTAGTATTTCCCCCGCCAAATGGACGGAAATTATGGAAAATATGAGTAAAATTATCCAATTTAATAAATAAAATTATTCAATTTCATTATGTCAATTACATTCTTCAACCTCCTTAAACTATTTTAAACATTACATGAGTATATCTATACATTGCATACAAATCGACCAACATATGTCATTACCAATATTTATATACTAGAATTTAGTATATTAAAAAAACTTATACTACAAACAATAGTTGAATGGACAAAAAAAAATTTAAAAAGCAAAAATAAAAACCTTTCTACACACGACTCTAATTTCATATATTGACAAAGAAAGTACGTGATATCGTATTATACTCGATAATTGATTATTGATATTGATTCACACCCTAAAGCGTTGAGATATTAGAAATTTCATAAAGATGTAAATATTTCCAAATTAAATTATAAAAATATAAGAAATACTCTTATAAATCTATTGACAAATTAAAATGGTTATAGTTTCATTAACTTATTGTCGTATTGCAATTTATCTAATTTAGTTAATTATCTAATATAAATATTTATTATTCATTAATGAATATAATATCAATCTATAAAGTACTTATTAATAATTTACAATGTATTCTTTAACTATAATTTTAATTAATAGAGTATTGGTTAAGAACTATAACAAATATTGAAATTATATGTAAAGAATAAATATAATATCAACCCATAAAGTTTTTAGGGGTTTTTATAGTTAAATCCCTCCCCATTTAACTTATTTTTGTTAAATCCCCACATACCTTTCTTGTTATGTATTAGTACCTAATAGTGAAATACATTCCTCTTTAATCCCCCTTGCAATAAAGAAAATGAATAAGAAATAAAATAATGAAGTTACATTTCTACCCTTACCTTTTGGAGCAAAAAGGTGGTTGGACAAGATATGACATCATTACCTTTCTCCCTCCTTCATTCCTTACGCAAAAATGGGGAGGAAATCCTCCACACACACAATGGGTTAGGTCGGTTTCTCTCCTTCTCTTGGGCAGCTCGTTCGCGCCAAATTCGTGAGTAAGAAGACAGTGAGGCGGGCAAAAACGACGGTGAGGAGCTCGGTTTTGTGGAGATTGAAAAGGTTAGGGTTAGTTTCCACGTTGGGGTGCGTTCATAGATGGAATAGGGAGTGGGTTTCTGGTTCTGGGTGCTTTGAGAGGGAAGAGAGGAGGGTAAGGGCAAGGGTTTTGGAGAAGAATCTGGCGACACTCTTCATTCCGAGGAGAAGGGTTAGGGTGTTTTAGGAGGAATCCGTGGAGGAGAAGAAATATGATGAGATGTGGTGAAGAGCCACTCCATGGGGAAGAGATTATGCTTTTTTGTCATTACAATTCGGAGGTGAATCTTGTGCGATTTAAGGCTGTGGATCTTCTTCCGGACGTGTATGAAAAGTTGAGGGATAAATGGCCCGACGTATGTGCAACAAGAAATAGCTTACATTATGAGGTAGACGATGGAGGATACTCAATGGAACTCATCCACGACGCAGATGTAATGAGGATGGCAAGGTTGAACAATGCTAGGGGGCTGTCCTTTGGCAAGATGAATGTGACGACCAAGGAAGCTGGCAGCAAAAGAATGAGGTACGTGTGGTGCTAAACGAACCCACTGTGGTGCCCAAACCCATGATTGTAGTGTTTTATTTTCTGAACATACATTGGTGCACACGGGATATGATTGTGTTTGGAAGTAAAGGGGTATTTTTCTTTTGCATGCAAGGATCACGATTGTTTCTACTGTTGTATGTATGGAATAGTGATTTAGTATAGTGCCCTTGTATGTGATAATGGCCAGAAATGACCATTATTTTCAATCCATTTCCGTGTCTGAAACGGGCATTTGATCGCATTCCGGTCTTATATTAAATAAGAAAGCAGTAGAATTGGACTGATTTATGCATAACTGTAAAAATATTGAGCTGGTATGAAAAATGCATAAATAGGTAATTTTATTACATATTTGTGTTAGAAAAATCCAAAAACACGAGAAAAAGAAAAGAAAAGAAAAAGGAAGTGAAAAGATGGGAAAAGATATGAAAAACCCACAAAAAAGTTAATTTTACAGGATATTACGACGCTAGACACAACTACGACGCTATGCAAGGATAGCGCCGTAGCCTGGTCTAGCGTCGTAGAAGGAAACTGAAGCCGACAGTTGAAGAAAGGTGGACGGCGCTAAACGTGAATAGCGCCGTAGTTGAGTATAGCGCCGTAAGCATGGATAGCGCCGTAGGCTGTTCATTCAGAAACAAAGAAGTGTCTTCGGGATGGAAGACTACGACGCTAGACCTACCTATAGCGCCGTAGTAGGATAGCGCCGTACCCAGCTATAGCGTCATACTGAGCCTCAGAACTCCAATTTCAAGGCCTGGGGCCCATGGGCCTAGGGTTTCCCACCTATATAAGGACCAGTTGACTCCAATGATCAGCAATTCAGACAACATTCAAATTTGGAGACAACCTAGTGTTCTTGAGGTGTGTAGGTTAGTTAGGTAGTTAGGACTTTATTTTTTGTATTATTTATATTTATGCCCTAGATTAGATTTTTATTATAGACCAGTGTTTTCATTAGAGTTTGCTACCCTAGTTAGCCACTTTTTACATTATTTCCAGCTTTGTTAACTTTTATCAAGGTTTGAAATACCCAAATGATGGGTATTATCAAGCCATTTCTTATAAATGGGAAGTTAATCACAAAAAGAGTCCCAAAATCATGAAATGGACACGGGTCCATGGATTTATTGCTTTATTTTTGGTTTTATGACCACTTGGTCATTTAGTTTCACTGTTTTATGTGGGTTTGTGTTTTTCTATTGTTTGTGGAATTTCATGCATGATGTGTTGGTTAAAAAACCCTAACTTAGGTTTATGGTTCACTTGTGCTTTATCTTTACTTTTATTTGAGTTTTCCTTGCACTTTATTTTATCTTCATAACTGTTAATGCTTTCTCTTGTCTCCTTTCTTGCATGAAGTGAACCATGAACTTGAAAATAGGGTTAGCAATCGCATAGATTGCATCACCCGAACAACAACATGTTTCTGGGCTAGCTACGACGCTAACCGCCCTACGGCGCTATCCCTGGATAGCGTCGTAGGTGAGGTTTAGCGCCGTAGTTGCCCAGAACTTGAACAAAAATTTGTCCTACGGCGCTAGGTCAACGACGCTATCCTCGGATAGCGTCGTAATCTTTGTTTAGCGTCGTAGGTCCCCAAAATACTTAATCTTTCACAAAACCCACTTACGACGCTATATCTACGACGCTATCCTAGGATAGCGTCGTCATTTAGTGTATAGCGTCGTACCCCCCAATTTTATCAACACTTCCAAAAATTCACCCTACGACGCTATCGTCACGACGCTATCCTTGGATAGCGTCGTAAAATCTGTCTAGCGTCGTAATTGGCATTTTTGCCAAATTTTCTTTCATTTCTCCATTTTCCTCACTTAATTAATTGGACCTTTATATTAACATTTTGAGGTTGCAATCCAAAGATCCCAACCCATGATTAATGCAATATAAAGAATTTTGTTCAATTCCCATTAAAAGACTTCTCTACAAAAATTAAACTCTAATGATCTAAGTATATAATCCGGACTGTAATTGATTAATTAATTATGGAATGAGTGATTATTTAGACATAAAGAGTGATTGTGGATTTAATTCCATATCCTTGCATGAGAAACCAATGTCTCTCATACAAGATGAACCAAAAATATTTTCTTTATTTATTTTGGTCTTTTCCCGTGTTGTGTGAAACAGCTAGTAAGAGATATGACAGACTAATGTTGGCAGGTATTCCCACACGGATAAACTAGCTCGTGGTCTGTATATTAATTACTAGATGTTATTTTGCATGGTCCGGATAGTGATCGGTGGAAGCCTTGGCGGTTCGTCCATCCGGGATTATAATAGCTGCTCAGCTGACTCCTATCCGGATACAGTTTTCTTTTCTTTATCTTAATTTCAAACCTGAATTTTGAGCTGTAATATTATCAAACGGTGTCGATCAACATTGTTTGAAAAGTTTTACAGTGAGAAAACATGTAGGTTTTCCTCTCATTTCACAGATAGTAGGAACCTTGATGATAGCGATCACTGTCACTTAAGGTCTTCCGCTGTTTAAAATCATCTCACCTTAATAATTAGGGAACTGGACCACAGATAACTGCAATCCAATTAACCCTAATTGTTTTGTCATCTTTTTAGCCAAATTCTTCCTGCCTCCGGTTATTTCATCTCTGTGTTTCACATTCTGTCTAAACCCACCTTATATTTTGGGTTAATTTAATTTTACACTTCCTTATAAAATTATGCATGATATTATTATGTAGATATTGTGGTCTATATTATTTTGGGATCCTTCCCTTGGACACAGAAGTCTTGATTTTAATCAGATGTCTCACAATAAATTTCCAACAAAAATTCATTTATAAAATCCGGATCTAAGTAAGGGATAAATTCCACAGTTATGACTAATTCATATCCGATTGGGGGTTGATTTTGGGAAATTAGAAGCAGAGTCAGCGATTAGGTCTCATCTGGACTGAAAGGGTCTGTGTTCGTATTGAGGATCTAGTACCTGTTTAGGGAATGATTTTCAAACATCTATTATTTTCCAGAATTGCTGTGTGTTGGGATTAGGGTTTTCATTTTCTTCCCTTTGAGCCTCTGAATTTTCCATTTCCTTTTTCCCGCTTCAAAAATTGTGCAAGTCGGCAATTAGGGGTTTATATTGGAGGAGGTCCGCTGCTCCAGCCTGGCCGCCCTAGGCTATTTTACTTTAATATATTACATGATGTCCAAAAATAGTTAATCATAAGCCCAAAATTTTTTTTGAGAAGCCGAAGCTAGAGAAAGAATGGTGGGAGCTAATATCATATAAATTAAAAAGGAAATCAAGCCACATTGTCGTTCAAGATGATGCATTTTCTTTTTCTTTTTTTTACCTCAATTTTTTTTTTTTGCCTTTATTTTTAGTTTATAATCTTGATGTCGAAGAATAACGTGCACTTTAAACTTATGCGCAAATGAGCATTAGATTATTAAGAACATAAGTTAACACTAACAATGGTTCTTCTCATCTAATGATATACTCACTATTTGATTGGAGTGATCAATCCCAAATTCTCAATCACTAGGCATCAGACGAAGCCTTCTATGAGAATCCTACAAAGCATCAGACAAATTAATTCCAACATTTGGGTCATAATTAAGTCATTCCCTTCTTCCATCATGTAGTAGTACAAAACAAATGACCAAACATCAATTTGGTTATCTGATGCTTTTTATTCTACAGCCAACTATCAAACAGGACAGAAAAAACGTGGCACGCCAAAATTCATAGTAAAATAAGGTAATAGATGAGAATACAATGACAAATACCATACTCATTTTCAAAGAAATTAGTCATGGGGTTGATTGTGAAGATCCACATAATGATCTTGAAATAAAGCTTTCAAAGGAATGAGAAAATGAAATGAATAGTAATTGTTAAAGGGAAGTTTGATTTTTTAACATAAAAGAACCTTAAAGAAACACAAGCAACATAATCAAATTGATGAAAGAGTGCAATATCTAACTCTATAAGCTGTAATAGAAAACTGATGACAAAACAAATTAAAGATAATTCGAAACACAGCATGATCATGCTAACACCACCATCACTGTGATCTGGGTTGATTGATCCCGTAATAATCATAGTCATAGTCAGGTGTATTCTCGTCACTATCAGTGCTAGGATTGTCGTCAGTCTCTGTGCTAGGATTGTGGTCATCATCAGTGCTAAGAACACCATAGTCATAGAAATCATTATCATCATCAGAATCGTCAAAGAAATCCTCACAGAGATAATAAGGAAGCCTCAGACACTTTATCTGCCCCGAACATTGCTCTCCTAGATCGACACTAAAAACATTTTCGCATTGATGAAGGTCGAGTGATTCAAGATGCGGGCAACCATTAAGAATGTGCATATTAGAATTTAGAAATAATAGAAAAAATATTGTTTTGGAACATTTTTCAAAATATTAATTGTTAACTGATTATATAATACTAGCATTTTTGCCCGCCTTCGGGCTCGGGTGTTTTTTAATTAAAACAATAATTAATCAGATTCAATAAATTGAGTGGAATATTATTAGATTACTATGTTTTTATCATATTTGTTATTGATGCTCTTTTTTATAGAGTTTAGAGTTTATAAATTAATAAAACTTAACGATGACTGAAATTAGTATCTACTACTCTGGCCTTTGGCGTATCGAGAGCTGAATGAAGAAAAACAGAGGGCTTGTTGATTGTGTTTAAATGCTCCTGAATCCTGGCAAGTCTCAAAGTGATGACTTGTTACCTACGTCTGCTTTTGGGCTGTTGACTGCTAGATTTTTTTCAAAATCATAACGGGTCTAATAGATTTCCAACGCTAACTAGTTATATACGATGAGCATTGCCATCAACAGTTGCTGCTTGTCTAACCATACTGACTATGGGTTTTCTATTCTGGGTTGGTTCTTTAAACTTGGTCATGTTCCTAATGAGTGTACCTTCAGTCCATTATTGAAGGGTTTGTTTCAAGAGAAAAGGATTAGTGAGGCACAATTTTTGTTCAAGAAGATTGTTAGAGAAAGATTGTGTGAGTTGAATGTGGTTTTGTATGGCTGTGTGATTGATGGACTTTGCAAGTCAGGTAACTCTGCTTTAGCTGTTGAGCTAGTCAAGGTAATGGAGAGAAGTGGTGTTAGGGCAAATCTGCATATTCACAACATGCTCATACATTGCCTTTGTGCAGATGGAAAGGTAGATTCCGCTTTAAAGATGAAAGATAACATGCCTGGGAAAGGAATATCTCCATGCATTTTTAGTTATAACTCTTTGGTTTTAGGTTTATGTAATCTTGGTAGATGGACTAATGTCACTATGTTGTTCAAAGAGATGATGTGTTCCAAGATTTATCCTGATGTGGTGACATTTAATACCCTGATGGATGCTTTGTGCAAGGAAGGGCTGCTGGATAGAGCGGAGGATGTAATCGACACAATGAGGAGTAGAAATGTAGAGCCTGATGTGGTTTCGTATAATACCTTGATAGATGGATATTGTCTGCAAGGTCGTTTGAATGATGCTCGAAAAGTGTTTGGTTTGACGGTGAGTATGAGCATTGTTCCTGACCTTCATACATACAACATTTTAATCCATGGATATTTTAGGGTAAATGAGTTTGAAGATGCTTTACTTATATTTGAGGAGCTGTCATGTGGTACTAATTTGAAACCAGATATAGTGACATACACTACGCTGTTAAAGGGATTGTTTCAGATGGGTGAGTATTCTCTTGCACTTCATGTTTTTGAAGAACTGGAAGGTGTTGGTTTAAAACCAGACTTCTACACCTACTGCAACATGTTACATGGACTGTGTTGCCATGGTAATGTCAATGGTGCATTAGAATTTTTGGATGCATTAGAGCGCAAAGGAGAACCTCTTCATATTTCTTACTATAATATTGTGATGAATGGATTGTGTATACAGAAAAAACTCGATGTTGCTCGAGCCATTTTCTGTAATCTTCCTTCTAAAGGTTTGGAACCAGATGTTGTTACTTACACTATCTTGATTGAAGGATGCTGTCGTTACAGGAAGCTCAAGGAAGCCAAAGAACTGCTTTTGAATATGAAATGTGCAAAGATAATGCCAAACCATATTACCTACAATGTTCTTGTCCAAGGAATGTTGTTACATGGTGGGTATGATGATGCCGCTGAAGTTGTTGCAGAAATGTATGGGAAAGGATTCTCCCTTGATTCATCCACAACTGCATTGCTGCTTTCCTCAAGGAAACTTCATCCTACTCTTCTTAAACTTGTTCAAAGGTTTGGTCCAATTACTTTGGAACAAAACTTTTGAGCCATGATGCAAGATTGACGACCATACATAAAGGATAAAAAAAAAAAAAAAAACAGATGTAGACGTAAGACGTTAATTCCTCTGAGAATATCTTCTTCCCCCGTTATGTTCAGGGTAAGTTGTTGGGAATGTCTTGGGAAATATGGTTTGATTTATTTGGCATTGATGCTTTTGTGTATTTTGATTATGTAGTTTGATATGGATAATTTACTAGTTTTCCATTATGGAATCAGTATCTGTTGCAATAATTCAGTAGTTACAGTGAAGGCGAGCTTATATTTTCCTGAAGTTTTCTTTAAGAACCACTTTATTTTTAGCCTTTGGTTACAATTTTTTTTTCTATTTCTTTACCTTTGGGTGTTTGGGCAGAATGAGTTTGGACATTTATGCCATGAGTCATGACTCTGCCTCTTACTACATTAGTCCTCATATTGGAAATTGGAAAATATAAGCCCCTCAACAAACCTGCTAAATGGCAATTTTTCTTCATTTTTTTTTCTACTTTTGTGTATCGTATGTGGTGTCCAAACAGGAATAATATGTGAGCCAGGTAGTTTTTTGTTTAGGGATTTATGTATCAATCGCTTTTATTGTTTTGCATTTGGCAGTTGGTGAATCTGTCGTCATTACTATTCTAGAATTTATGTCGGGAATCCATAGGGTTCTGAAGCTTTTTTCATTGCCATTGTGTTGTTAGGCACATCTTCATTTATTAGATCCATCGAGGATGAGCAAAAACCAGATTCAATATCCACAACCAATTCTCTTGCGAAAAATATAAAATACACTGAAACATAAATATTGATTCCAGCTTAGTACTTATCATAAATTTCACAAGAATTGCGTAGAACTTAAAAAAGAAATACTAGCAATTGTAGAAAGCAGGGGATCGCTCTTTTGAAGCATGAAAATAAACATGTATTGTTGGTTTCGAAAACATAAATGCAATACAGAGACCAACTTATTACTTGCTAAGAGCAATGAAAAAATTGTCAATGAGTTTGGCAAATTTGTGTGGAAAATATACAGTTATCATGGACACCCGACAAACATTATCTCTATAACATAGCATAACTAGTCTAGCCAACATGACATTACCAAACTATAGATTATGTAATTGATCAAGATTGGAATTATTAAATTTAGGTGATTGAATGATTGATAACTAAGTATGAAATTTGTTTGGAAATTACTTCAATTGAAAAAGACAATAAATCAAACAGATTGTATGCCAAAAAAGAATATTGAACAAATAACTAAAAATAACCCATTGTCAATCTAATCCAACACAAATCAAGGTCTAAAGAAAACATAAATTTGTTCCATTTTTACATTCGGGACAAGGAAAGGAACTAGTGCACCATCCATCCATCCAGCCTATTTTTACATCAAAGTCTTCAACACACAACTACACCAGAAACGTAATACAAGCGGCTCATGTCAGACTTGGACAGGAGGACCAAGACACCGAGTAATGTCGTTGCTCGGAAAACTCAAAAGAACTGGAATAACATATTCTTCGGTATCCTCATTAGAGAGTGCTGGAGAATCCACAGCTTCTGCAAGAGATCGTTTGTCTAGAAACGGCAGTCTCAATTAGCTCAAACTTTTCCCCTTCACATTTATCATCGCCCTTTGCCAAAACCCTGCAGTATATTCCAAAATTTCAAATTTAAACAGTTTTGCAGAAATATTTAACCAACCCAATACAGTATAGAATCAAACAATCCACATAGAACTTTGAATAATTTTTGGTGAAAAAAAGGAGTACTATTTATTTTTAATATATAAAAATAAATAGAACACATTGAATAATTGAAGATTAACTGAAATAGAAGACTGAATTTCAAATTGGGAAAATAATGACAAAGAGAATATGTGTTTATTTCATACTACTATAAAATTACCTAAGGTTTGACTTGTACAATACACTGCCCATTTTTCACAGCAACAGGTTTCTAAAAGATCTCAAGCATTTCCTTTGCCTGATAAAATACCAAGCAAGGGTCTGCATCTACAGATAATATATACACATACCTCCTCTTCCTGTTTGATAATTTAGGGCGGGCAGAAACTGTAGCTAGGATTCGACAAGGAGCCAGCAAAAGTACATGAATTCAAAGTTGGAAAAAATGATAGAAACATTCAAGACGTTGATCGCAATGCTGCAGTAAGAACAGCAAGACCCTGAAAAAAAAAAAAATGACGTACCAAAATCAGTGAGACAAGGCTGTTTGTAGGATAGGAACTTGTCATCACAACTCACAACTCATGTCCTCAAAATCTGCCAAATGAGGCATAAATGATAGATGTACACAACAATCTGCCAAATGAGGCATAAATTACAACAGCTGTGGGTTTCCAAGTAAATTTTTCACAAGGCAGCAAAAAACCTGGAAAAGCACATAAGAGATTTTTTTAAAGGTTGTCCAAAACCAGCATCAGGAACTAGAATAATGAAGCACAAGATACGTGACACTGGCATTGCACCATCACCAAAGTCCCATAATTCAACTTCCAGTAACATGACATGATAAGTAGTCAACCTCATTGAAAACCCAACTGATTAAGTATGACCATTTTTAGAACCAACCAACCAACATCTTTTTCTTTGACATCTTTTTATCTCTAATAGCATCATACAAGAGTTCATATGCATAATAAACAATGTGCGATTTCTTCAACAAGACTTCCACAACCATCTTCGGTGCTGCAACTTTTCTCTTATCTGTTTCAAAGATAGTTTTCACGGGCCCAATTACAGGTATTCAAAATGAATAATGGCAACAAACACCATTACATGTATTCAAAATGAATAGAAAAAATTTACAACACCAAGACAACATGAAAAGCCTTAGCAAAAGTATATATGAAAGTCCTTAGCAACTATATACTTGAATGTACAGTTTACAACACCAACACCACTTCAAAACAGAGAAACCATATATGTTTCAACTGCACATTGATTGACCAGTTGAGGAAGACAAAGTGTAGTAAACGGAACATAAAATTCAAATCAGAATATACGAAATTACCAAAACTTACATATCCTGGGTTAACAGTTTCAAAATTCAAAAACCCATGACTAGTGAGTAGTACAACTGCAAATGTGCAATTCTTAGATAAGATTTTCTAGAAAACAAAAACACAAGAACCATCTAAAAAAAATATGCAAAAAAAAAAAACAAAAAAAAAACAAAAAAAAAAAACAAAACACAAAATATTGTCAAAGAATGTGGTATTCCCACATGAAACATACTCGAACCAAACATAAGTACGTTTCATTTCATAGCAAGGTGAAAGATTCCCATTGGATCCCCCGAACCAAACGCCATAAATTCCAATTTCTTAGCATTTTGACACTAACATGTTTTATGAACATTGACCAAAATTTAAACATTAATCTCTCAGATTAACTTCCTTCCTTCTTAGCAATGAGTTGAACAACTTCCTTCTTAGCAATGGGGTAGGGAAAGGTGTGGTTGAATTATTTTATCATCAAATGAATTGTTTTAAATTTCATAACATTACTAGAAAAATTGTGGATTTTGTAACTAAAGTTATGGTTAGCTAGCGAATTTCTGTCGCTAACTTCTTCAATAACAGATTTACCAAAAAATTCGATTGATAGAAAAGAAAATTCTTGTTGTACAAGGCCATAGGGTGGATTTAGATTTCGAAACCCATTTGAAGAACTACAGTTGTTTAATAAGATTATCATCAAATAAATTATTTGATAAAAAATACATATGAAAATGAAATTTGGGCCATTTTATTATAAAAATATTTTAAATTTAATGTACTTATATGAAATAATTTTTTGACTGCAGGGGACTTTTTTTACGATATTTAGATTTATTTTAGTGTTTTTATAATTTTAACTAATTTATTTACTTAAGATGAGATTACAATGTTATTTTCTTTTTTTTGCTGAACAGCTTATACGAAATGAGTGGTGGGAGTTCATGCCATACAAATTACAAAGGAGAATAAAAGGGATGGATAGGGGCCAGTGGGCAATCAACATATTTGGATTTGTGGATAATTTGATGAAGAATATCATATAAATTAGAACAAATAAACTCTAATAAGATCCAATTAAAAAAGATTAGAACAAATAATATCAAATTCGATAATATAGTGAAGAGACCCCCTAAACACAATAATTCCTCGTGCTCCTCCGTACAAAATAGACATACAACTGTTGAGACTAACATATACTCCCTCCCCCGTCTTAGATGTTCTGTTTGACTTTTTAACACTGTTCATTATTCAACTTTGACTCAAGATTATTGTAATTATATAATTGAAAAAATAGTCGATTTTGGTCTTGTTAAATTCGTTTAATCTATATAATAAATCCTGAATATTTTTTGGTCTGTACAGACTCTTTTGTCCTTATTAAATTTAATCCATCCTTTTTAATTTTAAAGGGTTAATCCGTCATTATATGCTCATTTATAAATCAACGGTTCTTAAGTTTACACGTAATTTGCTGACTAATTCCACGTCATCGGACACATCATCAAAACCTATATTTAAAAAATAAATCTATGTATTAATAATATAACAAAATCTTGAGGAAATCTTCCTATATATTTTAAAAACATATAATTGATTACAAATATATATATAAATTATTTGATTATATACATAATATTTTAAAAATATTAATACTATAATATTATTAAATAAATTTTATTAGGTTACAAATTTATATCTAAAAAATATATAATCATATATCAATATAAGGAATATAATAACTATATTTTAAATAATAATAATACTCATTGAAAATATGGTGTAAACATTAAATTGACCCTAAAAATATTGATAAAGTAAAATGACTAAAAACCTACAAAATTTTATACCATTCTAAACAAATTCTACATATATTTTTTTCTTTTTAAAGAAGAAAAGAAAGAAAAGGAAAAAAAAAAAACTAAAACACATTATAGTTTAATTATTAAACAAAATATCCTTAATGCAGTAACCTTCATCTATTTCAGTATAAAATAAAAATGTATATGAAATTTGAAGTAAATTGTTATACAATTTTTTTAAAATAATTTGTACTGTAAAAGAATATAAGGAGTATACCCCTAAGGCCGGGTGTATTATGCCTCACAGTACTATTTTTTGCAAAAGAATAATACAAACCCATGTTTGATGCATTTGTAAGTTTGTACAGGTATAATTTTAATGCGGATTTCAATGTATTATTTAATCCCGAAGGAAAGGCGGGTTTAGGCTGTACATCACTATTTTTCTCTTTCTCCTTCTTTCATCTCGACCTATCCTCTTCCCCAGACTTCCCTGCTCTGCGAATTCCTTAGACACAGCTACTCCCCATCCCATTGACTAATTAATTTATCTAATTAGTTAAGAAAATAATCAGATTAATTTTAATTTTTGAAATAATATATTTTCTATGAATAATAAATATTTGAAAATATAAACATTGCAAAATTTAAATAATTTAAACTATTCAATAGTACCATAAAAATAATACAAGTACAATACAATATATTAGCATCAAACACTGTATAATTATAATACAGTGTGCCACCAAACACTATATAACATTAATTTAATACAATACATCATAGTACAATACATCTGCATTAAATCATACAATACACCTTAATACTGTACACCGTGCCAAACATGCCCCAAAAAACTTGGTATCGGGGTATAAATTCAATTTTAAGGCTTATAATAATAATGAATTAAAAAATAATAAAAATTTAATTAAATTAAATGAAAATATTAACTACCAAATTTTTTTCATAATCAATATGGAAAAGAAAAAATTGAGAAGATATTATGGACAAAAATAATATATGAAAATTAACATATAATCAAAACGTAATTATAATTAAAATTTATTTTATATGGAGTAGTCCATAAAAATTAATAACAACAAAAATTTAAAATACATTATATAATAAAATATAAGTTTTAAATGATAAAAAGATAACAAAAAGGTATAAATAATAATTTTTTAAAAAAACTTTAGGGATAATAGTGAAAATATACAACATATTAGGGAGTAAAACTAATATTTTTTTAGAACCTTAATAATGCAAAACAAGGTTATTAAAATCTAGATCTAGATCTTGGTATCTTACGATCCTACGATCCCACGAAATCAAAACGATCAAGAGATCTAAATTAGGGTGAGATCTGGATAAGATCTATAGGATCTATACAAGATCTTAAGATCTTTGAACGATCCGATCCCACCCCTCTTATTTTTCATTTCATTTGGATCTCATTTTTCAGTCCTACATTCTTTTCCAAAATCCAGATCTAGGGATTTTTGTTTGCATCTCCATCTTCCTCGTATCCCATTCATCTTCCTGTTGATGATGATGATGATGATGATGATGATGATGATGATGATGATGATGATGATGATGATGACTCCAATGAGACAATGGTTGAGACTAACGAAAATGAGAAAATTTCTAATGACAAATCCAACCCAGCTCAAGCATCATGTCTTAAATGCTCAATTGTTATCTTTTTTTGCTAAACAAATTATTGTCTATTGATATTGGTTATTGTAATTTGCTAATATGCAATATGAATATATTTTTTTTTTGTCAAATTTTATAGGATTTTAGGATCTGAATACGATCCTACGATCCCGATTTTGCAAATGGAAAAACGATCCTACATAAAATCTAGATCTTGATAACCTTGATGCAAAATATACTCAATCAGTTCCGGTAACACATAATTCAAAAAAACACTATATTCTCATTTTATATCGTCATATTAATTTAACACCCGTGCGTAGCAGGCGAAAAAATCTAGTTTGTATAGTTTTCGAATATATATTTTACATAATTTTTACTTGTATATAGTTTGATATATTAATGATTAAAAAAAAAGTTTGAATTGTGTGAAGAAATTTAATAGGACATCTTAGTTGGGACAAAAGGGAGTAATATTATTTTCAAGATCCCTAAATCCTAGTAATTACTTAACAATAAGAAAAAGTTTTCACATCAACCATGTAATAATAAGACATGCGACTTTAGACATCAAACCGATTTTGTCTTTATTTTTTTTACTGCCTCTGCATTCGCATTCTTCTCTTTGCTCTCTGTCCAGTCTCCACCTCTTTACAAAACAACAATGCCCCAAATAATGCGCCGCTTCAAACTGCCCAAATTCCCAATCTCTACTCCATATGCCTCCTACCAATCAGGTACTCTCTCTCGAATTCTTCCTCCTCTTCCCTCTTTGTATTGTTGCTTTGGAACAGAGTCTTCGGGGAATTGCCGGGCTTCACGGGATCTAGATAATGCACTTCACATGTTCGATCAAATGTCCCGTACAAGGCCTCTCCCTGCTCTGATAGAATTCAATAAATTACTTTCATTTGTGGTCAAATTGAAAGACTACTCTGCTGCGCTTTCCATTTCAAGGATATGCGCCGTTTGCGAATTCCAATTGACAAATATACGATGAGCATTGCCATCAACAGTTGCTGCTTGTCTAACTATACTAACTATGGGTTTTCTATTCTGGGTTGGTTCTTTAAACTTGGTCATGTTCCTAATGAGTCTGCATTCAGTCCATTATTGAAGGGTTTGTTTCGAGAGAAGAGGATTAGTGAGGCGCAGTATTTGTTCAAGAAGATTTATACAGAAGGGTTGTGTGAGATGACTGTGGTTTTATATGGGTGTGTTATTGATGGACTTTGCAAATCAGGTAACTCTGCTTTAGCAATGGAGCTAGTCAGGGTAATGGAGAGAAGTGGTGTTAAGGCAGACCTGCATATTCACAGCATGCTCATACATTGCTTTTGTGCAGATGGAATGGTAGATTCCGCTTTAAAGATGAAAGATAAAATGCATGGGATAGGCATCTCTCCGAATGTTGTTACTTATAACTCCCTGATTTTTGGCTTATGCATGTTTGGTCGATGGAATGATGTCACTATATTGTTGAAAGAGATGATGTGTGGAAATATATATCCAAGTGTTGTGACATTTAATACTATGATGGATGGTTTATGCAAGGAAGGGCTAGTGGATATAGCAGAGGATGTAATCAACACAATGAGGAATAGAAACGTTGAGCTTAATGTGGTTTCGTATAATACCTTGATAGATGGATATTGTTTGCAAGGTCGTTTGAATAATGCTCGAAAAGTGTTTGATTTGATGGTTAGTATGAGCATTGTTCCTGACGTTCATACCTACACCATTTTAATCCATGGAAATTTTCAGGCAAAGAAGTTTGAAGAAGCTGTATCTGTATTTGAGGAGCTGTCATGTAGTACTAATTTGAAGCCAGATATAGTGACATACAATACGATGTTAAAGGGGTTGTTTCAGATGGGCAATTATTCTTTTGCACTTCAAGTTTTTGAAGAGCTGGAAGGTGTTGGCTTCAAACCAGACTTCTACACTTACTGCAACATGTTACATGGACTGTGTTGCCATGGTAATGTCAAGGGTGCATTAGAATTTTTGGATGCATTAGAGCGCAAAGGAGAACCTCTTCATATTGCTTACTATAATATTGCGATGAATGGATTGTTTAAACAGAAAAAACTCGATTTTGCTCGAGCCCTTTTCATTAGTCTTCCTTCTAAAGGCTTGGAACCAGATATTGTTACTTACAACATCTTGATTGAGGGATGTTGTCTACATGGGCAGATCAAGGAAGCCAAAGAACTTCTCTTGAATATGAAATGTGCAAAGTTGACTCCAGATCACATCACCTATAATGTTCTTGTCCAAGGAATGTTGTTACATTGTGGGTATGATGGTGCCACTGAAGTTCTTGAAGAGATGTATGGGAAAGGGTTCTCCATTGATTCGTCCACAACTGCGTTGCTGCTTACCAGAAGGAAACTTCACCCTGCAATTTTTAAGCTTGTACAAAGGTTTGGTCCCATTACTTTCAAACAAAGTTTTTGAGCCACGACGCAAGATTGATGACGATACATAAAAAAAAAAAAGAAAAAAAAAAAAAAGGTTGATGTCTTGGGAAATATGATTTGATTTATTTGGCATTGATGCTTTTGTGTATTTTGATTATGTAGTTTGACGTGGATCTGTACAATAATTTAATAGTTACAGACTTACACGGTGAAGGTGACCTTATATACTGTAGATAAATTATACTATGAATTTTTCTTTCAGAACCACTTCAATTTAGCCTTTTGGTTACAGTTTTTTTTCTATTTCAGAATGAGTTTGGACATTTATGGCATGACTCTGCCTGTACATTAGTCCTCATATGTGCATCTCTCATATTGGAAATTGGAAAATATAAGCTCCTCCACAAACCTGCTAAATGGCAATTTTTCTTCATTTTTTTTTTCTACTTTGTTTGTTGTATGTGGTGTCCAAACAGGAATAATATGTGAGCCAGGTAGAGAATCAGAATTGGCTCGATAGAGAATGGAAATATAAATTTTAATGTACAAACAAGTGTTTTTGTTATAATTTTGAGAATGTTCTTGTTTTGAAGATAATGAAAAATATTGTGCATATCAGAATTTAGAAACAATAGAAAAATATTGTTTTGGAACATTTTTCAAAATTATCTTTTTGGGCAAACGTATTCAAAGTTGGCATCTGAAGGAACCAACAAAAGAAAATCCATTTTGTTAAAGACAATTTGTCAGCATAAAGCCATATATTTTTTTTTTGAAGAGCTGAAGCCAGAGAACATCATAAAGCCATATATAAATCACCATGCCTGACCAAAAACATGAAAAAAAAAAAAAGCATTGAAATGCTGGGAAATAAATTAGCATAGGGTGACATTGAACCTCTAGGAATTCACATAAAAATCTTCAACACACAACTAAACAAGAAAAGTATTACAAGCAGCTCATGTCAGATCACTTGGACGGAGAGTAGGTGTTGGGTAACTCCGGTACCCTGTATTAACCTAACTATTACAAACCTTAAAGGCCTATACTAGTGGGATTACAAGGCTTTAGCTCACAATACAAGTTCTCTCTAAAAACCAGAAAACAGAAAGCAGTAAAAGTCTTCGGATGGCTGCTCCCGCGTCGACTCGAGCGCTGCCTCCGACGGACAGATTCGTCTTCTCCGTTTTCTTGTTCCAACAGTTTGGTTTTCGTCTCCACTTAACGGATCTACAACACAAAGTTAGTAGAACAAGCAATATAGTAATAACTAGTTAAAGGAACACGAAATATCAACGGATCTAGATAGATCCGTTAACCAATAGGCTCAGGAAGCCCAATGCAAATCACCACTCAACCGGAGCCATCACATAGGTGGTCCGAAGGGATGAGAATGGCGGCACCACCACTGTCCGGTCACCAACACCACCACCAAGGCCATGACTCACTGTCGTTCACCACCAAACAGTCACCACGGACGTCCGCGCCTTCCGCCGCCTTCAACAGCCGCTGTGCTGTCACAACCCCGTCGCCGGAAACCCTTTTCCGACGACCCTAACGGTAGGAGGCTCTACAAAAGAGATGGAGTACACAACCCCCGTCGAACACCAAGTCCGACGTCCCAACCCCCGGAACCACTCTCACCTCTCGGTTGTACACTCACACACTCACCATGGGAGAACAAATCTAAGATGAAGTAGTGGAGAGGAAACTGACAATGGGAGATGGAGTATACTGGAAAGGGGGCGCAGCATTAGGTTAAAAAATTGGAGGAAGTGGACGGATGGGAGTATATATAATAGGCAGCAAAATGGGCCTCAGCTTCACACCTCATGGGCCAAGAGCATTGGGCCGATAGAAGGTTATTGGGCCAGACAGTAATTGGGCCATATTGCAACATTCTCCACCTTGGACCAATTTCTGTGTTGCCAAGAGTGTATTCATTGGTGCTTTGGTATCATCATCGCCTAATTTTACCTTCACTTACCTGTCCCGCATACCAACAGTTTACACAAAGTAAATAAAGCAGTAAATCATGCATCAGAAACAGAACATATTAGCCAAAGTCAAAGTGAAGGATTTTCATGCATGACATCAACTTCTCAGCAGGCAAACACTTAGTTCCCATATCAGCAGGATTAAATTCAGAAGCAATTTTATCCAGTTTAAGTTTTTCACACTCAACATTGTCCCTAATGAAGTGGTACTTAACATCAATATGTTTAGACCTATCATGAAAAACAAGATGTTTGCTTAACTGAATTGCAGATTGGCTATCAGAATATATGGTAATCTCATTTTTAAATCCTAGTTCATTCATTAGACCACTAAACCAGATTCCCTCTTTAAAAGCTTCATGGCAATGAATTCAGACTCAGTAGTGGATAAAGCAACAACAGATTGCAATTGAGATTTCCAACTCACACAAGACCCACCTAGAGTGAACACATAGGATGTAGTAAACTTCCTACTATCCCTATCATTAGCAAAGTTAGAGTCTACATAACCAGTCACAAACATATCATCATGCCATTTAGAAAAACACAGAGAATAATGCATAGACTTGATTAAGTATCTCAAAAGCCATTTTAAAGCTTCCCAATGTGGTCTACCAGGATTAGCCATAAATCTGCTCAAACAACTTATATGATAAGCTAAATCAGGCCTAGTAGAAATCATCAAATACATAACAGAACCAATGGCATGAGCATAAGGGACAGATTCCATATCTTTCATTTCAGATTCATTTTTAGGGCACTGTTCTTTAGTCAACACGAAATGAGAAGCAAGAGGACAACCAACAGGTTTAGCATTTGACATCTTGAATCTAGAGAGAATTTTCTTCACATATTCAGCTTGGTTAAGGATTAGGGTTGAATTAGCCCTATCCCTAACTATATGCATTCCAAGAATGCATTTGGCTTCTCCTAGATTCTTCATGTCAAAACTCTTGTTCAAACAATTTTGAACCTCAACAATGCTTTTCATGCAAGGACTAACAAGCAACATATCATCAACATAAAGCAATAAGAACATAGGCACAGATTTCACATCTTTCAGATATAAGCAATGATCAAATTTAGATCTGGTGAATCCTATGTCTTTCATGCATTTATCAAACTTAATGTTCCACTGTCTAGGTGCTTGTTTTAGTCCATACAGAGCTTTTTTCAACAGGCATACATGATTGGGTTTGGTTTTATCCACAAAACCTTCAGGTTGCTTCATACAAATTTTCTTATCTATGTCACCATGCAAGAAAGCAGTTTTAACATCCATTTGTATAAGCTCCCAATCAAAATGAGCAACTAAGGCAAGCATTACTCTAATAGCAGTGAACTTAGCAACAGGTGCAAATATTTCAGAATAATCAACACCCTCTTTCTGAGTAAAGCCCTTAGCTACAAGCCTAGCCTTAAACCTCTCACCATGAGTTTCCTGTTTGATTTTTAAAATCCATTTACAATCAATCACAGAGATATTATCAGCCCTAGGAATCAACAGCCATGTCTCATTTTTATGTAATGATTCAATTTCCTCATTCATAGCACTAAGCCACTTACTAGCCTGTTTAGACTTAACAGCTTCAGAATATGATTTAGGCTCTAGATTATCAAGTTCTTCACAAACAGTCATAGCATAAGCAGTAAGAACACAATCTGAGAACCTAGCAGGAGTTCTACCTACTCTTCTAGCTCTATCTTTAGCTAGCACATAATCACTCAAATCATGTTCATCAATGACATCATCATTCTGAGCTCCACCTTCATCAATATCATGGGTATCAGTTATGGGTTCCTCATTCACATGCAAATTGGGATCAGCAATTTCAGCATTTTCAATCACATTAGGCACAGCAATGGGAGCAGGCAAATTCACAGAATGTTCCACAGAAGAAGACTCCACCTCAACAGAAGTACTATCATTCTCAAAAACTTTCATAGGAAATTCAGATTCATTAAAAATTACATCCCTACTAACAATGATTTTAAAACCACCCCCTGATCTATCAAACAACATGTAACCCTTAGTTCCCTCAGGATAACCTAAGAAAATACATTTATTGGTTCTAGGGTCCAATTTATCATTACTAGTATGCACAAAAGCTGAACATCCAAAAACTCTAAGATGTTCATAATCGACAGGTTTACCAAAAAAGACAGAATCAGGAGATTTACCATTTAAAGGGGCATTGGGTGATTTATTAACTAAGTAAGCAGCTGTCATCAGTGCTTCACCCCAGAACTTCTTAGAAAGGCCAGTAGGTGCCATCAAGCACCTAACCTTTTCTAATAAAGTTCTGTTCATTCTTTCAATTACCCCATTCTGTTGAGGTGAGTAAGGAACAGATTTATGCCTTCTAATACCAGATTCAGCACATAAAGTATCCATTTGGTGATTACAAAATTCAAGCCCATTATCTGTCCTAAGTGTACCAATCTTTAAACCAGTTTGATTCTCAATCAAAGCTTTCCAGTGTTTAAAGTTCCCAAAAATATCAGATTTGTTTTGCATGAGAAATACCCAAACTTTTCTAGAATAATCATCCATGATAGATAAAAAATATCTTCTACCACCATGTGTGGGCGTCGAAGAAGGACCCCACACATCAGCATGAATGTACTCAATTACACGGGTGGATTTTATCCCAACAGGATATGAAGAGTTAAAAGACACTCTATGTTGTTTACCAGCTAAGCATGATTCACAAAGATCAACTTCACATAAATCAGATTTTAAACAACCAGCATCTTTTAGAAATTTCATGCCTTTGTCACTCATATGCCCTAGTCTAGCATGCCACAAAAGCGTATTTTCTTTCACCTTATTAGAACTAGAACTAGCAGCAAGAGCACAATTAACCACATTAGAGACCACAAAAAGATTATTCTTGATAATGGCCTTAAACAACATCAAATTCCCTTTGAACATTTTAATCATGTCATTACCAATTCTCCCTTCTAAACCTTTCTTCTGCAAGGTTGCAAGAGAAATCAAATTATAAGACAAATCAGGCACATGCTTCACACCATCAAGACAGAATCTTGTCCCATTCTCAAATTGTAAGACAATTTTTCCTATGCCTAAGACAGGACATCTATTGTCATTACCCATGAACACAAAGTCATTTTCAACAGGTTGATAGGAATCAAATAATTCAACATGAGGAGACATATGGGAGGTGCACCCTGAGTCTAACAACCAAACAGATTTAGAAGCATCTTTAGCCATATTAACATCAGAAAAACAATTCAAATCATGAACCATCAAAAGCTCATCATGCTTAACTGCTACATCAGTCACGGCATTAACCTCATTGTTCTGATTATCAATTTGATTTTTCTCTTTCTTAGGGAGTCTACAATCTTTAATGAAATGGCCCTTTCTACCACAGTTGTAACATTTCTTATCATGTTTACCTCTTGACTGAGATCTATGTGATTTAGACTGACCCCTAGCATTGCTTCTGCCCCTATCATTATGCTGTTGGTGATTACCCTTTTTCCAAGACCTACCCCTAGTCATAAACACCTTATCAGAATGCTTAGAGGAATTCTTCATTTCAAGTTCTTTGTTCTTTAGACTCTTAATCACATGATCTAAAGTCAAATCATCTCTAGCATATTGGATAGCAGATTTCACATCAGAATAACTATCAGGGATGGCATTCAACAACACTATAGGCACATAATCATCTATATGCTTATCACCAGTTGCTTTAATGTCTTGAACCAGTTTAGTAAAATTATCTAAACCCTCATCTAAGTCTCTAGATATATCCAATTTAAATTTAAAAAATTTACCAAGCAAGAATATTCTAGAAGACAAAGATGACTCAGCATACAGTTCAGACAGCCTCTCCCAAAGGTCCTTGGCTGTTTTGCAATCACTAACTTTTCTAAGCACAGCATCAGATAAACTAAGGATAATGGCAGATTTAGCAAGTTCATCAGTTTCAGTCTTTTTAGCTTCAGTCACATCTTTATCAAAGAGTTGATCAATTGCATTATAAACTCTTTATTGCACAAGAACACAACGCATCTTAACTTGCCAGATGCTGAAGTCGTTCTTTCCATTAAAAGGAACTATGCTATTTGAGGTGGAGGTCATTATTGTGTTTGGCCTTTTTTTAATCAGAATGAGCAAACAAGTGCTCAAACACTTAGCCAACTAATCACAATTACTTCCACCCTACAGCATATAACATCCTTTTAATTTTTGAAGCAAACCCAAATTAATTTTGGATGCCCAAAAATTTTCAGAATTGACCCAACTGTTGGGCAGGCCCAAAATCAATTTTTGGGAGGCCCAATAGTCCCAACGGTCACTTTTCAAAATTTGGATTGATTTTCACAGATTCCCAAAAAATCACAACTTTCAAGATTTTCAGGAATCTGCTTTTTCAGGGAATAAGAAATCAGATTTTCTATTCCCCAAAAATTTCAAGTCCACAATTTTTGCACACAAAGCACAATAACACAGAAAATGCACAATTCACTAATAACACCACACAAAGCAGTTTATGCACAACAAAATGCAGAGAACAAAAAACACAGTTTAAGCATAATATTTCCAGATTTTAAAGCACAAAGCTCCAAGCATGAAAAATCACATATTTCAAGCAACAATCCAGAAAAAGAATATTATCTTAAAACTGTAAAAAAGATGGATCAAGCTATTTTACCTTGCGGGGGTGCCTTGACCAACCCCCGTCCCAAAGTGGCCTATGGCTTTGATACCACTGTTGGGTAACTCCGGTACCCTGTATTAACCTAACTATTACAAACCTTAAAGGCCTATACTAGTGGGATTACAAGGCTTTAGCTCACAATACAAGTTCTCTCTAAAAACCAGAAAACAGAAAGCAGTAAAAGTCTTCGGATGGCTGCTCCCGCGTCGACTCGAGCGCTGCCTCCGACGGACAGATTCGTCTTCTCCGTTTTCTTGTTCCAACAGTTTGGTTTTCGTCTCCACTTAACGGATCTACAACACAAAGTTAGTAGAACAAGCAATATAGTAATAACTAGTTAAAGGAACACGAAATATCAACGGATCTAGATAGATCCGTTAACCAATAGGCTCAGGAAGCCCAATGCAAATCACCACTCAACCGGAGCCATCACATAGGTGGTCCGAAGGGATGAGAATGGCGGCACCACCACTGTCCGGTCACCAACACCACCACCAAGGCCATGACTCACTGCCGTTCACCACCAAACAGTCACCACGGACGTCCGCGCCTTCCGCCGCCTTCAACAGCCGCTGTGCTGTCACAACCCCGTCGCCGGAAACCCTTTTCCGACGACCCTAACGGTAGGAGGCTCTACAAAAGAGATGGAGTACACAACCCCCGTCGAACACCAAGTCCGACGTCCCAACCCCCGAAACCACTCTCACCTCTCGGTTGTACACTCACACACTCACCATGGGAGAACAAATCTAAGATGAAGTAGTGGAGAGGAAACTGACAATGGGAGATGGAGTATACTGGAAAGGGGGCGCAGCATTAGGTTAAAAAATTGGAGGAAGTGGACAGATGGGAGTATATATAATAGGCAGCAAAATGGGCCTCAGCTTCACACCTCATGGGCCAAGAGCATTGGGCCGGTAGAAGGTTAATGGGCCAGACAGTAATTGGGCCATATTGCAACAGTAGGACCAACCAAGACACCGAGTAATGTCAGTTGTTCTGAACAAATTCAATTTCTCACAAGTTAAGTTCACAACTGGAAGGAGTATGAGCCATATATATATGCTCTAATCTGCTTGACTATGGTTCCCATGAAAGAAATACAGTACCTTATTAAAATGTTATGTTTCCTCCTGCTCAGGGAGCTACCTCGGAGAATTCAAAATAACGGAATAACATTTTCTTCGTAGGGAGATATAATTGGTAATCCTAATTAGAGTGGGCGGGCTGGAGAATCCGCAGCTTCTGCAATAGATTAGAGCATTGCTACCGCTTCAGATGAGTCGTCCAAGTACGTACGTTTGGTGTAGCTTGGTTTTTGCTGTGCAACCAAATACATAATCAGTGTGTTGTAAGATAATCCATCATTTATCTACACACAACAGTCTCAATTAGCTCAAACTTGTCCCCTTCACATCTAACAACAGAGAAGAGCATTTTTTTTTTCTTTTTTGAAATTTTAATCAAAATACAAGATTGTAGTTGGCGCCGATCTCACAGTGGATAAAACTCATGCTGGATACATCTTATGTATAATATATCAATCTAGATTGTATTGGTGTAACATATAATATAGGATCCTAGTATTACTCACCTGTATTACTATTACCTGTTACAACGACAACTGTGGGTTTCCAAGTAAATTTTTCACAAGGCAGCAAAAAGCTGAAACAACACATAAGAGGATTTGTTAAAAGTTGTCCAAAAACGGCATCAGGAACTAGATTAATGAAGCAATTAGATACCTGACATTGGCAATGCATCATGAACAAGGTCCCATATTTAAACGTATTTATTTTTTAAAAATATATAATAAAATTCTTTATATATAATTTATTGTATGATAATTAATTATTTAATATCTCTAAATCCTTATTATTTTTCTTTTGTATAATATAAAGATAAATAAATTTTAAGCAAATATGAGAACATAAATATATATATATAATATGTTTAAATAATTTAAAATTTTTCAATTGAGTTTTTGATATTTTAATTTTTTTCTATGAGCGGAAGCCAGGAAATTGAATTTCATATGTTCATCATATTTTAGAATATATACAACGTATAAATTCATAAAATAAAATAAGTATAAAAAGTGATGATATAAAAGATAAATTAATGTAAAAGTATGCAAAAAAAAATTGATATGGTAATTTACCAGTATTTTGAGTGGGAATAACTTTTCACTTAAAACACCTAACATTCTCACCTGGAAGATATCCCGAACCAAACATAGGTATGTTTCATTTTATATTCTTAGCATTTTGACACTAACAATTTTTATGAACATTGAACAAAACTTAAACATTAACTCACAGATTAACAACTTCTTTCTTAGCAATGAATTGAACTTCCTTCCTTCCTTCTTAGCATGCAATGGGGTTTGAGCAATGAGGTAGGGAAGGGTGTGTGTTTCAATTATTTATCAAAAATGGAAAAAAAAAAAAAAAAAGGCATGGGCGAGTAGATTATTGTTTGTCATTTTTCCTCAGTTCTCTAAATTGTTTTTTTTTTAGGTAAATATCAGGGTATCACAAGACTAATCGCTCGAGGATCTGCAAAGGCAATTAAGAGCGCCTCTCCCAAAGGAATTTTTTGCATACATAACGCCTTAAATTGTACTTTAAGAAAATAAAAAGAAAAAAAGTTGTTGAAATTAAAAATATATCTCTAAATTTCATGGGTTGGGAAGTTGAACAAAGGATAAAGTGTCGTCCAGAATCAATAATTTAAAACATGCGACTTTAGACATCAGGAAATAAAAATCGCATGGCAATGCCAAAGAAAAAGAAAGAATTTGATTGGAGAGTAATCAGGTGGTCCACTTTGCGATAACAAACAGCTCGCATTCTTCTTACTGCATCTGTTTGTCCAGTCTCTAACCTCTTTACAAAACAATGCCCCAAATAATGCGCCGCTTCAAACTCCCCAAATTCCCAATATCTACTCCATCTGATGCCTCCCACCAATCAGGTACTTTCACTCGAATTCCACCTCCTCTTCCCTCTTTCTATTGTTGCTTTGGGACAGTGTCTACTGGCAATTCTAAGGATTTAGGCGATCTAGATAATGCACTTCATATGTTTGATGAAATGTCCGTACAAGGCCTCGTCCTTCTGTAAAAGAATTTAATAAATTACTTTCATCTGTGGTCAAATTGAAAGACTATTCTGTTGCGCTTTCCCTTTTCAAGGATATGCGCCGTTTGCGACTTCCAAAGATAAATTAATTTTAAGCTTATATGAGAACATAAATATATATAGTATAAAATATGTTTAAATAATTTAAAGTTTTTAAATTGAGATTTTGATTATTTTTTTTTATTATTTTTTTTTATGAGCGGAAGCCAGGAAATTGAATTTCATATGTTCATCATATTTTAGAATACATACAAATGTATAAATTCATAAAATAAAATAAGTATAAAAAGTGATGATATTAAAGATAAATTATTGTAAAAGTATGCAAAAAAATTGATATGGTATTCTACCAGTATTTTGAGTGGGAATAACTTTCCACTCAAAACACCTAACATTCTCACACCTGGAAGATATCCCAAACCAAACATAAGTATGTTTCATTTCATAACCAAGATTTTCATTGGATGCCCCGTACCAAACGCTCTCTAAATTCCAATTTCTTAGCATTTTGACACTCACATGTTTTATGAACATTAAACAAAACTTAAACATTAACTCTCAGATTAACAACTTGCTTCTTAGCAATGAATTGAACTTCCTTCCTTCCGTCTTAGCAATGGGGTTTGAGCAAAAATGAGGTAGGGATAGGGAAGGGTGTGTGTTTCAATTATTGTATCATCAAATGAATTGTTTTAAATTTCATAAGGCCATGCTGGAACGGGTCGATTTAGATTTCGAATCCCATTTGAAGAATAAAATTGTTTAATAAGATTATCATCAAATAAGTTGTTTGATAAAGAAATTTGGGCCATTTTAATTACAAAAAATATTTTAACTTTGATGAACTTATATGAAAGATTTTTTTGACTACAGGAGATCTGTTTAAAATTTTTAGATTTATTTTTTCCTTTGAGTAAACACAAACCCCCAGCGTATTGGTTGGGAGTCGTGGAACTTGACCACTGGGTAAGTCCAGAACCCAAAAATTTTTAGATTTATTTTAGTCTTCTTATAATTTAATTAATTTATTTAATTATGATGAGATTACAGTGTATTTGGATTTATGGATAATTCGATGAAGAAAAAAAAAAGGAAAATACACATTGCCGACACTCGAAGATCAATATTTATCAAAAAAAAAAAAAAAAAGGCTCTGGGAGAGTAGATTTTTGTTTGTCATTTTTTCTCTGTTCTCTAAATTGTATACTTTAAGAAAAAGATAAAGGAGAAAAAGAAAAAAAGAAAAAAAAAAAGTTGAAATTAAAAATATATCTCTAAATTTCATGGGTTCGGAAGTTGAAATAATTTAAAGCATGCGACTTTAGACATGAAGAAATAAAAATCGTTAGCAATGCCATAGAAAAAGAAAGAATTTGATTTCAGACTCAGCAGGTCCACTTGGTCTCCTTTGAGTCTGCATTCGCATTTCTTCTGTCTGCATCTCTCCACTCTCCACCTCCTTTTTACAAAACAACAATGCCCCAAATAATGCGCCGCTGCTTCAAACTCCCCAAATTCCCAATCTCTACTCCATATGCCTCCCACCAATCAGGTACTTTCACTCGAATTCCACCTCCTCTCCCCTCTTTGTATTGTTGCTTTGGAACAAAGTCTTGGGGAAATTGGCAGGATTTAGGAGATCTAGATACTGCCCTTAATATGTTCGATCAAATGTCCCGTACAAGGCCTCGTCCTTCTCTGAAAGAATTTAATAAATTACTTTCATCTGTGGTCAAATTGAAAGAATACTCTGTTGCGCTTTCCCTTTTCAAGGATATGCGCCGTTTGCGAATTCCAATTAATGAATATACGATGAGCATTGCGGTCAACGGTTGCTGCTTGTCTAGCCATACTAACTATGGGTTTTCTATTCTGGGTTGGTTCTTTAAACTTGGTCACGTTCCAGACGAGCATACCTTCAGTCCATTATTGAAGGGTTTGTTTCGAGAGAAAAGGATTAGTGAGGCCCAGTATTTGTTCAAGAAGATTTATAGAGAAGGGTTGTGTGAGATGACTGTGGTTTCATATGGGTGTGTGATTGATGGACTCTGCAAGTCAGGTAACTCTGCAATAGCAGTTGAGCTAGTCAGGGTAATGCAGAGAAGTGGCGTTTGGGCAGACCTGCATATTCACAACATGCTCATAAATTGCTTTTGTGCAGATGGAATGGTAGATTCTGCTTTAAAGATGAAAGATAAAATGCTTGAGAAACGCATCTCTCCCGATGCTGTTACTTATAACTCCCTCATTCTTGGCTTATGTATGTTTGGTCGATGGAATGATGTCACTATGTTGTTGAAAGAGATGATGTGTGGAAATATATATCCAAGTGTTGTGACATTTAATACATTGATGGATGCTTTGTGCAAGGAAGGGCTAGTGGATAGAGCGGATGATGTAGTCAACACAATGAGTAGAAATGTGGAGCCTGATGTGGTTTCGTATAATATCTTGATAGATGGATATTGTTTGCTAGGTCGTTTGGATGACGCTCGGAAAGTGTTTGATTTGATGGTTAGTATGAGCGTTTTTCCTAATGTTCGTACCTACACCATTTTAATCCATGGAAATTTTCAGGTAAAGAAGTTTGAAGAAGCTGTATCTATATTTGAGGAGCTGTCATGTAGTACTAATTTGAAGCCAAATATAGTGACATATACTACGCTATTAAAGGGATTGTTTCAGATGGGTGAGTATTCTTTTGCACTTCAAGTTTTTGAAGAATTGGAAGGTGTTGGTTTAAAACCAGACTTCTACACTTACTGTAACATGTTGCACGGACTATGTCAGCATGGTAATGTCAAGGGTGCATTAGAATTTTTGGATTCATTAGAATGCAAAGGAGAACTTCTTCATATTGCTTACTATAGTATTGTGATGAATGGATTGTGTAAACAGAAAAAACTCGATGTTGCTCGAGCCATTTTCAGTAATCTTCCTTCTAAAGGATTGGAACCAGATGTTGTTACGTACACTATCTTGATTGAAGGATGCTGTCATGACAAGAAGCTCAAGGAAGCCAAAGAACTGCTTTTGAATATGAAATGTGCAAAGTTAATGCCAAACCATATTACCTACAATGTTCTTGTCCGAGGAATGTTGTTACATGGTGGGTATGATGATGCCGCTGAAGTTGTTGAAGAAATGTACGGGGAAGGATTCTCCCTTGATTCCTCCACAACTGCATTGCTGCTTTCCTCAAGGAAACTTCATCCCACTCTTCTTAAACTAGTGCAAAGGTTTGGTCCAATTACTTTGAAACAGAACTTTTAAACTTGTAAAAAGATTTTGTCTCATTACTTTCAAACAATTTTTTTTTAGCCACAATGCCAGTTTGATGACTATACAGAAAAAAATGATCTACAAGATTTCCATTATAATTATGTGGGATAAGTATCTGTTACAATAATTTTTAGTATTTCAAGTGACGGTGACCTTCTAGCAGATAAATTATATGTATTCTTCTTTCGGAATCATTTCATTATAGCCTTTGGTTACAATTTTTTTTTTTTTTTTTTTCCCATTTCTATTCCTCACATATGCATTTCATGGTGGAAATTGGAAACTATAACCCCCTCTACAAAAACCTGCTAAATGTTTATTTCTCTTTTTTGCTTCTTTGTTGTTTTCCATTGATTATATTTTTATACTTGAATTGTAAATAGTCTGTAGTGTTCAAACAGGAATAATATGTGAAACAGGTAGTAGAGGTGATTGTTCTATCATCTATACTTTTGCATAATCATACCTACATATGTATGCATTCCCTTTTTACCTTTTCCTGATATGAGATGCAAATTGTAATTGTTCTTTTAGAACTCTTGATTGGGAGACAGATATAGTGTAAACCTTAATTTGTGATTCAGATAAAGTAGGAGGAGAAGATGGCAAGCGATTCGGATGAAAGCAACACAGAAATCACAATGATTCTCATTCAGAATAAAAAGCCACACCATCATCTTTGCCTTAACATCAACTTCCTCATTTAAATCAACAGTAGATTCATTACTTAATCAACTGTAGATCTACCACATTCATTTTTGGTGAGCCTATACAGATACTTATTTAATTGAATATACAATTTTGAATTAACGAAAAAAAGAATAGTCATATATATTCAAGTAGTGGTGTTTATGAGGTGTTTGAGAAAGTAGTTTGGAGTTTGGTACTCCTCCGTCCTCCCATTTTGACTTTTTACACTACCCATTGTGCATATTTGACCTAATTTTTATTGCAGTTATATAAGAAGAAATATAGTCAAGTGATGCTTGCGTTCCCTCAAGTTATGCACCAACCTTAGCACCTCAAGGGAATCCACAAAGCATGCCACCTCTGCCTGCTCAAACTCCTCAGCCAACAACGAGCCACCATAATCCAACCATCTCAACTTCCAAAATCAGCCATGTACCGTCTCGCCTCCTGCAAACCGCAGCAAAATCAGACCTGTTCGCTTCCTTTAATACACAGCCGTCCGAGTGATCAATCACCCCCCGGCAAGCTACACTCATCCCGCCAACCCACAATTCGAGGAGGCTCATTCATTTTTTCGACTCCCAACTGTACACCTGCCTTAACACACCAATCATCCAAGAAACAGCCCCCACAATCCCTTGAATGGATCTCTCCTTACCCAAAAAAAAAAAAAAATACGAGTATTCCTTTCCCCTCAAATAACCCACAAACAAGCTATGAAAACTTCCTTCCTAGTATATATTAAACCAAAAAGCTAACCAGTGTCGTATACTTTCCTCGTCTAAATACTGTCTGTTGAGAACTTCACTAACCCCAAAACACCTCCACACTACAAGGGCACAAAAATAAAGCATGTCGTCAATCCTCTTCTTCAATGCCGCAAACGCCACAAAGAGGAGACCGTGCAACATTCCGACCACGGCGTATCACATTGGTAGCCAACGAATCATGTCCAAATGAGCCATATATAGTAGCACTCCCACCTTTTCTGGAATCTCCCTGCACCACATCCACTGCCAACCCCTATCTTGAGCTCCTTCTCCCATAACCCAGTTGTAACCTGACCGAGCAGAACAGACACCCTTCAAATCGCCGCCTCTCCAGTAAACAATATCCGCTACCCCATTAATAAGCAGTGGTTAAGCCGTGGCTTGAATATCTGTGCACATGTCCTCTGGCATCGAGGTATATAGGGTCTGTTCTGCACGCAGTTTTTGAGAGCTTTTGGTAGCTTTAGCTTTTATTTTAAAACAAAAGCCCCGTTCTGCACATTAGCTTTTGGGAGCTTATGGGAACTTTTGAAAGCTTCTTTTTAGAAGCTACCTCTATAGTAGCTTTAAAAAATAAGCTCGTAGCTTATTGTTGAGCAATTACAATTTTAACCCAATAACCAACTCACTACCCAATAGTCTACATAAATGTTTGTCCTTTTATGTAATTTCGTACATTTTTTTACAGCTACAGCTAGTTGTATAGAACACTTACATCAGCTACAGCTCCTACAGCTCCCTACAGTTCCAGCTCCATACAGCTACAGCTTGCAGCTACAGCTCACAGCTACAGCTCCGCGTGCAGAACAGACCCATAATCTCTCGGATTCAGACCAAAAATTTACTACCATTTTAAGGTGAGCCGAAGATTCTTCAAGCCCATTTTTCTTCAAGCCCGTGGATTCTGAAAGGGTAGATTTTGGGGCAGAATTTTTCCCGAAAAAAAAAATTCATTTAGTCACATAAGTGTTTTTCAATTTCCAAAACTATCCTACAAATATTGAATAACACGAATCCGTCCCATAACTACCCTAATCCGTCCCATAAGATTCGGCTTTACACCTTTGCTAACAGCTTCCTTAAATGTACTTACAGCCCTAACTATGTCATCGCCCTCACACACCCCATACAATAAAGAGTTATATAAGTGAACTCATCAGACACAAACTCTCTAAATACAGCATCAGATAGAACTTTGTCATCATTATAAAGTGGTATGTTTGCATCCTTTCCTAAGCATTCTCTTTATCATCTCGTGTATATTTGGGAATCCATGGTAAATGATGATGATTGTTGGTGAACTCTAGTGGAGATTTGATATGGTGGTCGTGACGGGCCTTAAAATTTTTATATTTAATTTGGTACACCAACTTAATTATATTTTTATGGTAACACCACTATATCTCCAATTCCAATATATATCTTTTGTTTTATTTATTTGTTTTTTGTGTTGTCACTACTATCCAAATTTTTAAATTAACTTATATCAATTTTTTTGTGACACTATATAAAAAAAAATTATACCGTCATATTAGTTCAATACCTATACGCAACGGGCGAAAACATCTAATATTAATAATATCTCTAAATTTCATGGGTTCGGAAGTTGAACAAAGAATATTAATAATATCTAGTATTAATAGTATCAATAATTTAAAACATGCGACTTTAGACATTAAGAAATAAAAATCGTTAGCAATGCCAAAGAAAAAAAGAAAGAATTAGATTTCAGACTACTCAGGTCCACTTTGTGCTTCCTTTGAGTCTCTGCATTCGCATTCTTCTCACTGCATCTCTCTGTCTACTCTCCACCTCTTTACAAAACAACAATGCTCCAAATGCGCTCCTGCTTCAAACTCCCCAAATTCCCAATCTCTAGTCCATATGCCTCCTACCAATCAGGTACTTTCTCTCCAATTCCACCTCCTCTTCCCTTTTTGTATTGTTGCTTTGGATCACAGTCTTGGGGAAATTGGCAGGATTTAGGAGATCTAGATACTGCCCTTCATATGTTCGATCAAATGTCCCGAATGAGACCTCGTCCTTCTGTTAAACAATTTAATAAATTACTTTCATCTGTAGTCAAATTGAAAGACTACTCTGTTGCGCTTTCCCTTTTCAAGGATATGCGCCGTTTGCGAATTCCATTTAACGAATATACCATGAACATTGCCATCAACAGTTGTTGCTCATCTAACCATACTAACTATGGGTTTTCTATTCTGGGTTGGTTCTTTAAACTTGGTCATGTTCCAGATGAGTGTACATTCAGTTCATTATTGAAGGGTTTGTTTCGAGAGAAAAGGATTAGTGAGGCACAATTTTTGTTCAAGAAGATTGTTAGAGAAAGGTTGTGTGAGTTAAATGTGGTTTTGTATGGGTGTGTGATTGATGGACTTTGCAAGTCAGGTAACTCTTCTATAGCAGTTGAGCTAGTCAAGGTAATGGAGAGAAGTGGTGTTAGGGCAAATCTGCATATTCATAACATGCTCATAAATTGCTTTTGTGCAGATGGAATGGTAGATTCCGCTTTAAAGATGAAAGCTAAAATGCTTGAGAAATGCATCTCCCCCAATGTTGTTACTTATAACTCCCTGATTTTTGGCTTATGCATGTTTGGTCGATGGAATGATGTCACTATGTTGTTGAAAGAGATGATGTGTGGAAATATATATCCAAGTGTTGTGACATTTAATACTTTGATGGATGCTTTGTGTAAGGAAGGGCTAGTGGATAGAGCGGTGGATGTAATCAACTCAATGAAGAGTAGAAATGTAGAGCCTAATGTGGTTTCGTATAATACCTTGATAGATGGATATTGTTTGCATGGTCGTTTGAAAGATGCTCGAAAAGTGATTGATTTGATGGTTAGTATGAACATTTTTCCTGATGTTCATACCTACACCATTTTAATCCATGGATATTTCAGGGCAAAGAGATTTGAAGATGCTATACTTATATTTGGGGAGCTGTCATGTAGTCCTAATTTGAAGCCAAATATAGTGACATATACTACGCTGTTAAAGGGATTGTTTCAGATGGGTGAGTATTCTTTTGCACTTCAAGTTTTTGAAGAATTGGAAGGTGTTGGTTTAAAACCAGACTTCTACACCTACTGCAACATGTTACATGGACTGTGTTGCCATGGTAATGTCAAGGGTGCATTAGAATTTTTGGATGCATTAGAACGCAAAGGGGAACCACTTCATATTGCTTACTATAATATTGTGATAAATGGATTGTGTAAACAGAAAAAACTGGATGTTGCTCGAGCCATTTTCAGTAATCTTCCTTGTAAAGGTTTGGAACCAGATGTTTTTACTTACAACATCTTGATTCAGGGATGTTGTCAACATGGGCAGATCAAGGAAGCCAAAGAACTTCTCTTGCATATGAAATGTGCAAAGTTGACTCCAGATCACATCACCTATAATGTTCTTGTCCAAGGAATGTTGTTACATACTGGGTATGATGGTGCCACTGAAGTTCTTGAAGAAATGTATGGGAAAGGGTTATCCATTGATTCGTCTACAACTGCATTGCTGCTTAACAGAAGGAAACTTCACCCTGCATTTTTGAAACTGGTACAAAGGTTTGGTCCCATTACTTTGAAACAAAACTTTTGACCCAAGATGCAAGATTGATGTGTCCTGGGAAATCTGGTTTGATTTATTTGGCATTGATCTTCGTGTATTTTGATTATGTAGTTTGATGTGGATTTGTTACAATAGTTCTTTAGTTACAGTGAAGGTGACCTTATATTAGATAAATTATATGAAATTTTCTTTCAGAACCACTTTATTTTAGCCTTTGGTTACAATCTTTTTTCTATTTCTTTACCTCTGGGTGTTTGGGCAGAATGAATTTGGACATTTATTCCATGAGTCATGACTCTGCCTCTACATTAGTCCTCTTATTTTCTTCATTTTTTTCTCAATATTGGAAATTGGAAAGTATAAGCTCCTCCACAAACCTGCTAAATGGCAAATTTTCTTCATTTTTTTCTACTTTGTGTGTCGTATGTAGTGTCCAAACAGGAACAATATGTGAGCCAAGTAGTTTTTTGTTTAGGGATTTCTGTATCAATTGCTTTTATTTTTTTGCATTTGGAATATATATACACACACATATATCGCACAAAAAAAAATATTTCAGTATAGTGCATCCATAGTAACGGTTTGGTACCAAAAGAATATTTCAATAATTCAATCCAATTCACTTTTTTAATCGATCATATCTCAAAATATATATATAAGTAAAAACTATATAAAATATACTCTCTCCGTCCCACCTTCCTTGTCCTATTTGACTTTTTGGCATGGTTCATTGTTTAACTTTGACTCAACTTTTTATTGCAAGTATATATTTATTAAAAAAATAGTCGAGTTTGATCTTGTTAGAATCGTGTAATCGTATAGCCAAAGAAAAGAAAGACTTTGCAATAACAGCTCTCCTTTGAGTCTCGGCCCTCTGCATTCCATTCCCTCTTTACAAAACAATGACTCAAATGCGCCGAATCAGTAACCATTTAGCGACTTTAGACATCAAGATATGAGACCTGCTAGTCACTTGACTTCCAACGGAAGGTTGGAGGTTCGATTCTCCACCGGTCCCCTATCCCTCCCTTTTATTCCCTTTTGTAATTTGTGTGACATGGGCTCCTACCACCCCTTCACCAGGCCTTCAATGACTCCTAAAAAAAAAAAGCAATTTTCTTCATTTTTTCTCATATTGGAAATTGGAAAGTATAAGCCCCTCCACAAACCTGCTAAATGGCAATTTTCCTTCATTTTTTCTACTTTGTGTATCGTATGTGGTGTCCAAAATGGAATAATATGTGAGCCAGGTAGTTTTTTGTTTAGGGATCTATGTATCAATAGCTTTTAGTTTTTTGTTTAGGGATCTATGTATCAATAGCTTTTATTGTTTTGCATTTGGAATATATATAAACACACATACATTGCACTTGTTAAATATTTCAATATAGTCAGTTATCCAAAAATAATGAATAAAAGTTATCAAAAAAAAAAAATAATAAATATTTCAATATAGTGCATCCATAGTAACGGTTTGGTACAAAAAATAAAAGAGAATAATTTTTTAGGCCATCAGGAGTCATTTCTAGAGTTTGGCCATTATTTTTTTCATTTAGAGTTTTGGACCACTACAAGGATGTCGGGCCCAGAAAAGGGGTCAAACGGGTCGCGTGTTGTTCAAATCATCTTTTTATTGACCAAAAATGGAAATCGCATTCTTTTGATGGCCTATTTAAATTTTTTATTTTTTATGTATTTAAAATAAATAATTACCCACTTTTTTAAAGCTTGATGACCTATTTAAAATCGCATCATTCCGATAGCCAAAAGTGGGTCATTTTATGACCCACTTTCTTTTTTTCGCATTTTGAATATAAAAATAACCACTTAATGACAATGTGTAAAATTATATCTCGAGTCCAACTGCTAAAATGAGGTTCCTGAGTGTCTTGGTACTGTTCTGTAACACTAATGTGTGTCTTCCGATCAGAAACCCTTCAACCTAAGGTTGGAGGTTCGATTTCCTTACCGGCCCCCTATCAATTTCCTATATCCTCTTTGTAATGTGCGTGAGTTGGGGTCTCAGTAAAATAAAAATAAAATAAAGAGAAGAAAAATAAAAATATACTTTCTCTGTTTTTTTTTGTTTCCTACGGACCCACCCAGCACGCAGTTCAATGCACATTTTAAATCATTAATAACTCAAATTCGGTACAACTAAAAATTTTAAAAGTTTAATATTTAAAAACTATAAGACGAGACGAATCTAACAAGATCTCACTTGGCTATATTTTACCTAAAAGTTAAAGTGATTGTGTGAATAGCGTCATATTCCCCAATGTAACTATCTTTAAAAAACGGATGAAGTAGTTTTTTTGGAAAGAAACAATAGCTACCGAATTTTTTATGTTGTTAAGATATATTTCTTTACAAAATGATGACATTAGAAAAAAATAAGGACTCTCCAACTATCAACAAAAGGTGAAATAAAATTGAAGCTCAGGAGGATGATGGGTCTCTGATGGGAAAAAGCACACATTGGTTTGACACGTTCTATGAACATGACCAAACAATCATTCAGTAACTGATTTTCCATACTATTCCGTAATTTATTCTTGACAATAGTCATTGCGGAAAAAACTAGTTCTATTGTTGTCTTTGCCACGGGAAGAAATAATACCAACTTCAAAAGCAAATACACCTTCGAATGTGTTTCATATTTTTTTTCCCTCAATAAGCATGATGAAAAAGTTATTTAAATTCTTCACATTCCAAATCTCTAATCAGACCGAATGTCAACAATGAAATTCTCCAACAAATACTCAAAACCATTAATTCCATTTTTGAAAATTCTGTAGGATAAACTGACAAGTCTTCTCAATTCCTTTTTATCAAATAAAAAAATCGATCATAGGGATTAGGCGATAATTAAGAAAGAAAAACTTAATATATGCTTTAATGGATGGATTGAGCCATTTTAAAATTGTTACTGTTTTTTTTCTTTTTTCTGTCATTTGTAATTGATCCACCTTGACCAATGATGGATACGCCACTGATTACAAGTGTTATCGTTATATTTTTGAGAATTTTCTTGTTTTGAAAATAATGAAAAATATTGTGCATAGAATTTAGAAATAATAGAAAAATATTGTTTTGGAACACTTTTCAAAATTATCTTTTTGAGCAAACATATTTAAAGTTCACATCTGAAAGGTACCAACAAAAGAAAATCCATTTTGTTAAAGACAATTTGGCAGCATAAACCACCATGCCTGACCAAAAACAAGCCGAAAAAAAGAAAGGGAAAAAAAGAAAATGCTGGCAAATAAATTACCAAAGGGTAACATTGAAGCTCTAGAAATTCAAAACAAATCAAGGTTAAGGAAAACATAAAATTGTTCAATTGTCACATAAAAAACAAGCTAAGGAGCATGCAACAATCAAAAGGAACTACTGCACCATCCATCCAGCCAGCCGATTTTCACATCAAACTCTTCCACACACAACTAAACCAGAAACGTATTAATTACAAGCGGCTCATGTCAGACTTGGACAGTAGGACCAAGACACCGAGTAATGCAGTTGCTCCGAAAATTCAAAAGAAGTGGAATAACCTATTATTTGCAGGGAGGGAGATTTCGGTATCCTCATTAGAGAATACTGGAGAATCCACAGCTTCTGCAAGAGATTAGAGCACTGCTACCGCTTGAGATGAGTCATCCAAGCATGTTTGGTGTAGCTTGGTTTTTCGCTGTGCAACCAAATACATAATCAGTGTCGTAAGATATCATTTGTCTAGACACGACAGTCTCAATTAGCTCAAACTTGTCCTCTTTCACATTTATCATCGCCTTTGCCAAAACCCTGCAGTATATTCCAAAATTTCAAATTTAAATAGTTTTGCAGAAATATATAACCAACCCAATACAGTATATAATCAAACTATCCACGTAGAACTTTGAATAATTTTTTCTAAAAAAAAGATACTTTTTTTTTAATATATAAAAGTAAATAGAACACATTGAATAATTGAAGATTAACTGAAATAGAAAACTGAATTTCAAATTGGGAAAATAATGACAGAGAATATGTTTTATTCATATGAAATTACCTAAGGTTTGACTTCTACAATACACTGCCCATTTCTTTCACAGCAACAGATTTCTAAAAGATCAAACATTTCCTTTGCCTGATAAAATACCAAGCAAGGGTCTGCATCTACAAATAATATATACACATACCTCCTCTTCCTGTTTGATGATTTTTCTTATGGTTGTAATTTGGGGCAGAAAACTGGAGCTAGGATTCGACATGGAGCCAGCAAAAGTACATGAATTCAAAGTTGCAAAAAATGATAGAAACATTCAAGACGTTGATAGCAATGCTGCAGTAAGAAACAGCAAGACCTGAAAAAAAATGACTTACCAAAATCAGTGAGGCAAGGCTCTTTGTATGATGGATCGTCCTTGAACCAGGTTGGAACTTGTCATCACCAACTCACAAGTCATGTCCTCAAAATCTGCCAAATGAGGCATAAATTACAGATGTACACAACAATACTTTCTATAAAAAGACAAAGGAAGAAAAAGAAAATCAAAAAATAAAAACAGTAGCATACTTTGGGGGAGTCATGGCTAAAGGAAGGCCCAACTCCTTGGTGAATGGTGAAAAGTTTTGCGTTGGTATTTTGCACATACGGATGTACATACGCACACACTGCAGTTCTCCAGGTACCTTGATTGATGCTATATATTATGACAAAAGAAAAAAAACATGATTTATGCTATATATTATGACAAAAAAATGAGAAACAGAATCAACTCCTAATTATCTTATCCAGGCATACTCCAAATTACGTTATGCAAATCATATAATCAAGTAATTCGATAATCAGGATCATTACACATATCCCCACATCTCTTCGTTTAGATTCCATTCCTTTGCTTCATGCCATCTACTTTGACTTCGATAACCTACTAAACATACACCTATATGTCAGAGCACATAAAGCTTTGGAATATTATTTTTATACATAAAACAATAATAAGGCAACCTAACAGAATAATATGCACAAAACTCAGCAGTCCATTTTCAGATTTGCCAAGATTGACACACGTGTCAAAGTGAAAGAAGAGCAAACTTTTTTTTCTTTCTAAAGTTTTAGTCAAAATACAAGATTGCAGTTGGCACCATTCTTACAGTTGATGCAGCTCATACTGGATACATCATATAACATACCAATCTAGATTGTATTGGTAAGTGGTAAGCATATAATAGGATGCTAGTATTACTGACCTGTATTAACTGTTACAACAGCTGTGGTTTCCAAGTAAATTTTCCACAAGGCAGCAATGTACTGAAAAAACACACGAGGATTTGTTAAAGTTGTCAAAAAACAGCATCACGAACTAGAATAATGAAGCACAAGATACCTGACACTGGCAATGCATCATGACCAAAGTCCCATAATTCAACTTCCAGTAACATGACATGATAAGTAGCTTTTGTGTCATTTTCTCCCCAACCTCATCGAAAACCCAACTGGTTAAGTATGACCATTTTTAGAACCAAGTAAAATCTTGTTCATCACCTTTTTCTTCGACAGCTTTTTATCTCTAATAGCATCATACAAGAGTTCATATGCATAATAAACAATGTGTGATTTCTTCAACAAGTCTTCCACAACCATCTTTGGCGCTGCAACTTTTCTCTTATCTGTTTCAAGGATAGTTTTCACAGCCCCAGGAACAATACCGTTATCTACCATCAGGTGTATAATTCCAACAGCCTCTATTAAGCGATGTTCCACACACAGGCAGTTTATTACCTGCCCAAACGTTTTCAGGGAGGGAATGAACCCCTTTGTAACATTTTCAAGGAGAAAGTGATACCCGGAATCAACATCTCCAGTCTTACAGAAACCACCTATCATACAGCAGTATGTGTAGTTATCTGGCGAATAGCCCCTACCATCCATTTCTTGAAATAGTTTTCTTGCCATACCCATATTTAAACCCTTGCAAAATCCGTTTATAAGAATATTATACGTTGCTAATGTAGGCGGAAGTTCATACTTTTTTTCCATTCTTCTAAACAGTGAATAGGCCTCATCCACATCTCCATTTGCACAAAATCCATTGATCAATGTACCAAAAGTTATTATATCTGGACATAGGCCCTTTTGCTGAATTTCGTCCAGAAACTTCAAAGCTCTTGCTGGCTTCCGAACCTTGCAAAAGCTCTCCATAAGTATATTATAAGTAATGATGTTCGGCATGCAATCCTTCTCTGTCATCCCCTTGAAAGTCTCCCACACTTCATTAGATTTTGAAGCCTTGCATAGCCCATCCAATATAATGTTATATGTGATGATATCAGGAGTAATGTTATGCTCCCACATATTATCAATGATTGCAAGTGCTGCTTGAATCTTTGACTGTTTGCAATAACCATCAATCAAAGTGTTGAAGCTATATATGTCGGGAATAAACCCCTTGGATATAGCATCATTCATAAGGATAGTTGCATCATTTAAACAGCCCATCTTGCAAAAGCCATTTATAATCAGATTATACGTCCATGTGTCAGGACTGCAACCATTTTGCTCCATCTCATTCATCAGCTGCAAGGCTTCCAAAATGAGTCCATGCCTGCAAAATCCTTTAATTAAAGTGTTGTATGAAATCAGATTCGGCTTTACACCTTTGCTAACAGCTTCCTTAAATGTACTTACAGCCCTAACTATGTCATCGCCCTCACAAACCCCATACAATAAAGAGTTATACGTGAACTCATCAGGCACAAACCCTCTAAATACAGCATCAGATAGAACTTTGTCAGCTCTTTGCACCATACCGAGTTTACTGAACCCATCAATGATTATATTATAGGTGAAAGCATCTGGCTTGAATCCACTATTAATCATTTTATGCATATAGCTCTCTGCTTCCTCAAGTTTCGAGTTCCTACACAAGCCACTAATCAATGTATTATATGTCACAACATCAGGAGAAAGGCCTTCAACCCTTAAACTGTCCACCATCCGGGCAGCCTCATCAAGGAGCCCTTTCTTGCAAAGACCCCGTATAAATATGTTATATGTGAACAAATTCGGGAAGAAACCCCTTTTAAGAACCTTATCTATCAGCAATTCACTTTCTCGAATCTCCCCCTTCTTACAAAGTGTATGAATTAACTTATTGAACGTCTCAACTCCAGGGATGATGTTGAGACAAAGCATATGATTAAACAACCCATATGCTTCCTTTCTGCACCCCCCCTCATAAAATCCACTAATCACCGTACAATATGCTACCGAATTAAACTCACAGCCCTGCAAAGGCATGTTATGCAGAAGTCTCAGAGCAGCATGTGGCCTATCCGTTCTACAAAACGATTTTATCCTAATTGTATAGGTATGTACATCAGGCACGATTCCGTTATCCTTCAGCCTCATATAAACTTTGTGAGCTTGATTAAAAAACCCATTCTCAACCAAAATATTCATAATCACATTATAAGAAAACACAGTTGGCGCACAGTTGTAAAACTCCATCCTCTCAAACACATCCACAGCCTTTTGGATTTTCTTCTTCAACCCATAATTTCTCATGGCACTAACATACACACCTTCCAACAAACTGTTATCAATGTGTTCCCGCATCTCTACCATCAAATCCTCCATCGACTCGAACTCCCCATGAAGACCAAGCTTCTCAATCATGCATTTGTAAGTTAACAAAGTGTGCCTATACCCGTCTTCCTTCTTAACCGAATGAAACATCTCCAGCGCCCTCCTTGGGTCCTTCTGACACCGAATGACGGCGGCTACATGTTTAGGCAGGACAATCGAACTCATTCCCACAAAAAAATGCGCTAATCACTACTCCACCAAAATGTCATCAAATATAATCCAGGCAGCACACCTAAAGTTGAAGCCTTTCATTATAAAACTCCTCGATTACACCTAAACATGTAAATCCCTAACCGTTTCAATTTCAATAATCATAAAAAATAACAAAAAATGAATTGAACCTTAGCTGATTATGAATCAGTATAAAAGTACCTTCCCCCCCGAAATCGCAACTTGTACAAGAAGTCGTCGAATCGAAGCTACGAGGGGTGAATCGATCGTAGAACTTCGTGAAGATGGCGGCCGGAGGCGTGAATCGACTGAGAGCGAATGGAACCCTCCTGCCTCCTGCAATTGAACCCGTTTCGCAGGAGTCCATATTGAGATATCCGACCCGAAATTGTTGGGCTTCTTAGTTATGAAGTACTACTACTTTATAAGTACTAGTACTATGCAATTGACTTTGAGCTTGAACCCGTTGAAGAGGAATCAATATTGGGATATCCGACCCGAATATTTTGGGCTTGTAGAAGGACTTTGATGGGTTTGGCCCATTACAATTTACAACACTTCCTGTATGGCCCAATTTATTCAATCGTTTTCATTTATACTTCCTCCGTCTTTTAGCTGCGTTTGACAAATGACAACTGTTCACTCATATATTTTGACTTAAAATTTTATTATGGTTATACAAGTTAAAATATAGTCAAGTGGTTTATATTATGTTTCTCATTTCTTGGTTTTTCTTTTTAATTAATTATGGGGTCAACAAAAAGAATATAAATTATGGATGAAACTATTATATTCAATTCTGATAGGCACTACTATTTGTAATTCCTTCTCTATTTTGTCCCCAAATCCTTAATTATGTTCAATTTTGAAAATGTCATTCTCTTGACAACTAAACACCAGTGAGATAAAACTATACACAAAGAGACCCATAGGTGATGGATAGCATAATTCTAGCCACATTTCAATCCATTGATATATATCTCCAGCTTGAATGATCTTTAATTCATATCTATCTATCTATCTATCTATCTAATGGTTATAAGCCCTACCAAACTCATTAATGCACTCCCAGCATCAAAAAAAAAAAAAAAAACTTGTATGAAGAAATCGATCTACCCCCAATATCCATCGCCCTCTTGTGGGTGTCGAGCCATTTATTCAATCAAAGCGAATTGAATGGTGGCCCTTGAGCCGTGTTTCTCAGCCACTTGTTTATGTGGAGCTTCCAACCCCACGTCTTAAATGGACATTCCTAATCCGATGATCTTGTAATGAATGTGCATTCTATGCAACGCAATGCAGTGCAATAAACTTCCAAAAGCTTGTGTCCGGTTTGCCAAAAAATGTGGCCTGCAGGTAGTGCACTGCGCGCTGCTGAGAAATTGGTCGATAAAATTATGAGTAAAAAGGGTTTCTGAATTCTCGATAAAATTAGTTTAATGTAATTTATTCGTGGTGATTTTTAGTTTAAAAATTTAAGAGAAATTAATCAATAATTTCAATATGCACAAGTTATGATAGATGATATATATGTGCTGGAAATGAGGGAAGTTGGCTTGCTCATTTCCTCGAGGGACCAAATTAAACTAACCTTTGAAATAATGACATTAATCATTCTAGGTATATTTTTAGTACTATTAGCTTATTTGATACAGTATATAGATAAACTATCTGTTATGAAAAATAAGAAAGGAACGCAAATAAAACACATAAGAATTGGTTACCGGGCGCTAGCCAAAGATTTTCTCCATATGTTTTCGATACAATTTACAATGATACAAAAGGGGTTTAAATACGCATAAAAAGCCTACGCCAAAAAAATGACGAAAAATACATGGGCCCAAAATGCATTCGTCCCAGCCAAAAAATATTTTCGGGGCGGTGCCCTCGAATCCCCACCAACTCTTCCGCGAGTTGGATCACTATCCGCGTGCCATTGTGTCCAGTACCTTCGCATTATTGGACTTCACAACACACCATTATCTTCTGCCACTTTATTCTTTTAAAGAAGAATTCAACTTCAATAATGATAAATTGAATTCTCAAACATACTTCTTACAAGTGTAAAACTAATCTTTTGACGTATTGTTAATAATTACCAGTGGGAATGACATTTCTCAAAGAAAATGACTAATAATGAAAAATAATATGGCATGTGGGAATTGAGAAATGTTAAAAGGTGAAAAACAGTAGATGTAGGGCCTTGTATTTATTTATGTGTCGATGTTACTTGAATGGGTGATATCCAGGGTTCATGTAAATCACTTTATTTGTTTTGATGATTGAATCGTTTTTATTGAAAAAGATGCCCTTTGAATAGTATTTGATTTAAGTATTGCTATTTCAAGAACACATGGGGTTTTCTTTTATTACAAAGAAAGAGAATGTAAGAAAACGGTCGAAAAAATTGTATAAACCCTTTCGAGTTTGGAGTAAAATACACTATAATATCAGTACACAATGAAACAACCACCAAGAGAAATGGGTTTTGTGCATACATTCAATATTACCTTAAACTCCATGTTTTAATATAGTAAATCAGTAAATCTATCACATGCAGTATTAAAATTGTTATCATGCTTCGTGCTCGTAGGATTGTACGATCTTACAATACTATTCCACTAAAATGCGTGAGATCGTTGTAGAATCTAAAAATTTGTGGGATCAGGATAAGACATGTGGGATCATATATTCATTGTAGAATCGTAAGCTCCTACAATTCACACTAATTTTGCTTTCAATTTTCATCCTCAAAGACTGGTTTATGCTTTGGTCTCAGAGGGACTTTTGTACTTTGATTTTGAACTTAAAAACTAGTAATGATGTGTAGAAAAACACAGTGGCGCATCATGCTTGATGTTTAATTGGGATGTTTTGTATCGTATTGTACTAATCACCTTAGAATATTCATAAACACACAACATAATTATGTTTATATTTGTTAGTATGTACAATCACTTTTATCTCTTGCTGCAATTTGATAAGTTCTTACGATCTTAATTCCACTCTACAATTTCGATCTTGTAAAGATAAAAACGATTGCATCTAAAATCCCGATAGCTATCCTGTAGTAGGTGTAAACAACCTTGGTTTATACTATAGAAATATATAAGAAAAAGATCTACCAGTACTTTTTCTTCCCAGATTAAAATTAATATACCGAATATATATGTCGGAATACAAAGGTTTCAATTTTGATAAAAATAATGTTGTATTTGTGTCTGTACTGCATATGTATAATTTTATTGATGGAAAAAAGCCAAACAGAGCGAATAAATTTTTGAACAGTAAACAGTAATGTTGAAAAGGACAGATCGCTAAATAAGCATGTGAATAATTGTTACGAAATAGTTTGGCACCAATAATCTATCTGTCTATATGCCATATAAAATTGACATTACCATTTTTTTTTTTACTTTAATTTTACTTCATACCTTAAAAATGATGGATGGGAACTTATATTATACTGTATTTATTAGTATTATATATACTCGTTCAGCCAAAAAAAGTATTATATATACTCCATAAAATAATATAAACAGTGGGAAGGGATGTGGATTCAGATTCCATCTGTTAAGTTGAAAAGAGTTCAAAACTACTTCTATTGAACTTTTCATTTCTTATTTTGTTTGTTAACTTAATATGACATAATTAACTAAAAAGATACTAATTTTGGTTATTTTACAATGTTATATATATATATATATATATATTATATAGGAGTACAATAACTTATTAACTTAAATTCAGTCACTTAATAATTAAAGTTCTCTTTCCCATTACAAGTGACCACAAATATTTGGGCAGGTAATCTAATATATTTGTTTAATTGTTTATATTTCAAAATAGGTACAAATAAAATTATACTACCTCCATCTCAATGTTTTTCCTACGGACACACCTGACACGCATGCCGATACACATTTTAAACGGTTAATAACTTTAATTCTTTATAATAAAAATATAAAAATTTGATATTCTAAAACTACAAGATTAGATGAATCTAACAAGATCTCACTTGACTATATTTTTTCTTGTTAACTATGATAAAAATTTGAATCAAAATTAAACAATAAATAGTGTCAAAAAGTAAAACGTGCATGACAATTACAATGAGACGGATGAAGTATAAAATATATATTATAAAACAATATAATTAGAATATTATAAAAGACCCATGCTGACTATATATTTTATATTATATGCATGCGATAAAATTAAATTAAAACTAAATACTACCTACGTCTCATAATGAATTTTACAAACCCATTTTTCACGCAGTCTAATGCACATTTTAAACCATTAATAATTCATGTTCGGTACAAGTAAATTCTAAAAGTTTGATATTTAAAAACTACACGATGAGACGAATCTAACAAAATCCCACTTGACTATATTTTAAATTGTATAACTATGATAAAACTTTACTTGAAAGTTTGTGTGTGAATAGTTAAATTCATTATGAGACAGAGAAGTAATAAACAGTCCTAAAGGTTAAACAGGCTCAAGTGGGTATTTTATATTGACACCCCCATTATATTTAGTTTTACCAAATCCATTCCATATTTAGGACCATTGGTGTAGTGGCCATTACAAGCCTATTGATATGTCTATTAAAGGACCAAAGGACAGAATTTCATTAACTACTCATAGGGATGAAACATTCTTCTCTTTCTCTCTCTTGCTAGTTGGTTCCTAGTTCACATACACATCCTTATTTTCTTTCCCTACCTTTCCCTTCAAAATTTTGTATAACTATGGAGTGCATCACCGACGATAGCACAACCCTTCGTGTTGCATCCTTTGCTTGCTACCTTGATGCCACCAAAGAAAATTTAGTCCACAAGATCTCGGCTCAAGACACCCCGATTGTCCTAAACTCCGGTGCCAAACCGAAACCAACGTTGAGCCCCAACGTTGGCCTTGCCAATCTCCGGGTCGACTCATTCTCCTACCTCAACACCTCCATGGGAGATCACGGCTTCGTCTTCAACGTCCCGAAACCGATCCATAATCCATCCACCGGGTTCACCTTCCCCAAGGAAATCCCTAAAGATGGTGAGATTAGTGTGTTTGGGGCGGATAAGTACTTCAACGCGATGAAATTAGAATGCCACGATGGGATCAAGCACGAGCGAAAACAAGAGCCCGTAAACCTACCCCGGATCGGGTCAACTCCCCGAAACAGACCATCCAGTTTGTGCTCGGACTCGAGTAGCTTGAATAGTCGGACCGCGCTATTGCTTGCCAATTCGCGCGCGAATGGATCCGGCGATAATAAGCATAAGAAAACGCCTCGAAGAGGAGGAGGCTTCTTCTTCCGATTCGGTTGCCAAGGCCCGTGCTTTGACAAGAAGGGCATTTCCATCGTGAACAACGAAACTCACAGTGCAAGATCCAATCGTCCCATGGCAGTGCAACTTCCCAGCCCGATTAGGGTAACTCAACCCCCCGAGTTAGCGAGTATAGATGAATCTAGAACCTCCATCGAGGTCTTCGGATCCGCGATGATATCATCCAAGGGCGATGTGGCGGCAAATTTGGAGAGGAAACTATCCATGCTCACATGGGATGCCATACCAAAATCCAAGGAACAAGCTCCCACGGTCCGAACAAGCACAGTTTGCGACGACATGGCTAGCGATGCAAGCTCCGACCTATTTGAGATCGAGAACATTACTGGATCGATCTATCCGGTGCTGACGGTGTCAGGGGAGCCCGATGTTGATGTGTCCAACTGTCCGAGCCCTATGTCACATTACGCGCCTAGTGAGGCCAGCATTCAATGGAGCGTCGTCACCGCCAGCGCAGCGGATTATGCATCGGTCCTCTCGGACTACAACGAGACCGAGATCCTAAACACCAAACCACAGTCGAGGAATAACTCGACGTTGACGACGACGACTACGAGGAAGAACAAAGGAGTGGGGCGGCCCGAGACGAAGGGCCGGGCCGGGGGTCTGTTGGGGTGCAAGAGCCAGAAGGCTGTGGATGTTGCTGAGAATAATCAATATGTGTGCTATAAGAGTAGTAGTGATCAAAAGGCTAAGAATTTGCCTGCTCTTAGAGTCTGAAAGGGACAGTGGCCAAACTTGGGGAGATTTGGATTTTGGTTTGGGAATCATATGTACAAGTTTCTTGACAAATTTGGTGCTTTGTGATCTTTTGTTCTTATGTAATTATTACATTTGTGTGTGTTTTGTATTGTAATTTGTAAAGGGTCTGCTCTGTGTACTTCTTTGCATTATAGTATTATTGTGGAAAGGTTTTAATTTTTTGGTATAATTGCGGATTTTGTTTTGTTAGTTGTTTCTGAACAGTTTATATAGACTAGTAAAATGTGGTGGTTTTGTTAGTTTTTTATTGAGGCATGATTATATCACTATAAAAAATTAAATTAGTATCACTGATGAGCATTATGAAGTAAAAGGGATTACAATTTACAACGACTATTTTTAAATTTTATAAAACATTTTGTAAAACACTTTAGTAACTTAATAATTCCAAAATATATGGGCCTATTTGGGAATTAGCTATTAGTTGTTAACTAATTATGTGAGTAATAAATTAGTTAAAATTAGTTGTTTGATAATTTTGAGACCAACTTTTTGCCTAAAATAAGCTAATTCCAAAACGCTGCTATTTGCAATGATTTCAAAAAAACTGATTGAACACTATTTCAAGTTATTTTGTCTTTTTAAATAAACTAATTTATTTCTAATTGCCTAGAATAAGCTAATTTCATTCAGCTATTTTGCCAAATAGGGCCTATGTATATAAAAGAAAAACAGAAAAAATTCACACTATAAGTCCTAATGATTCACAGCCAAAAGCTGGAATTGTGAAGCATTACCTGAAATAAGTCCTAATGATTCTTGAGAATGGTAACAAGTAATATGAGAATAATTCCTTTTTTCGGGCATTGTCAACTTGATTTTGATGTTGTCTTAATTGGTCCAAATCAGTTAATTAAGTTATGTTTGGATGACATATATTTGGGGGCATCATCACACTTATTTGGATTAATGATATGATTTAGTGATGTACATTTCATATCCCCAGCCTAATTTTTATATTGATTTGGAGGTGGATTTCAAATCATCCTAAAACGAGTCATTTCAAAACGATTCTCCAAATCTCACCCTACATCTAAATCCTTCCAAGATGAATTTTAACTTATTTAAAATGACTCATTTCAAATTATTTCCTCAAATCCCTTTCTAATTCGATTTATAAATACACTCTAGATTAGTTAAAAATTAGGTTGGAGTCGTGATCGAGACGATTTGAAATCCATCCATAAATCATTTCATTAATCCAAACAAGTGGAATAATATTTATTAAATATTATAGATTTTAAATCTCCTTCCAAATTCGCCATTCCAAACACAACCGTTGTGAATTAATTAGCTATGAAAATCCGGATATGGATAGCATGCAGTGCGGATTGTATTACCAAATCAAGTTTTTTGTGATGATCTAATTAATATGACGGTGATATCTAGGGATGAAAAGGGTACGGATACGGTCGGATAGTGTCGGATACGGATATTATCCATATTATTTTTGTCGAATTCGGTATCGAATACGGATGGACCGGATACGAATACGGTTTCGGATATTTCAGATTACGGATACGGTACGGATATATGACGGATACGGATTCAATCGGATACATATTATCGGATAATTTTTTTTAATATTTTTTGAAAATTTGATATTTTTTTTATAATTATTAATAATTTTAAATTATTAATAATAATATATTAATATATTCGGATATCCATATTTAAAATCCGGATAATATCCTATCAATTTTCGGATACGGTCGGATATTATCGGATACGGTCAGATATTTTCGGATACGAATACGAATGCGGATATTAAAATACGGATTCGGTTCGGATACGAATATTGAAATATCCAGCCGGATAGTCGAAAACGGATTCGGATTCGAATATCATTGGATACGGCATCGGATCGGTCGGATATTTACCGTACCGCTTTCACCCCTAGTGATATCCGAGATAGATTTTGTAATGTTTATTAAAGTGATGATCGAGCATGGTTTTGTAATGTCATTTTTAACCCATCACACAATCTCACTCTCGTTTCACATAATCTCAATCTCGCAATATTATGCATGTCATTCTGAGGAAAAAAAACACCATTGGTCCCATAAGTTTCCCCAATTTCGATTACAGTCCCATATTAATTTCATTAACACAATCAATCCATTATGTTTGCTAATTTTTGCATAATCCATCCCAAACCCCTTAATGACGCATTTTTGCTGACGTGACGCCGCGTAAGTTTGCTAATTGTGGCGCCATTGGTCCCATAAGTTGTTAATTACGGCACCATTGGTCCCGTAAGTTTGCTTAATCCGGTGCTACATCAGCAGAAATGCGTCATTAAGGGGTTTGGGATGGATTATGCAAAAATTAGCAAACATAATGGATTGATTGTGTTAATGAAATTAATATGGGACTGAAATCGAAATTGGGGAAACTTATGGGACCCATGGTGTTTTTTTTTTTCCTGTCATTCTGCACTCTAATCGAATTGTGAAAATCCAAGCATCCACTTGTTCAATCAATGCCAAGGAACATAACATGAACATAAAAATAACCTTTTTTTGTACGAATTTACACCAGTAACAAGGATGCCCCTTCAAGTAAAAGATTGCCTAGAAATAAACTCGCACTTGTTCATCAAAATCACACTGTGAAGTGATTAAATCATACTTATTGATATATTGCATAACAAAACTTGTTTATTATTTTAATTTTATTTTATTTTATTTTTCTGTGGTTGACATATAGTATATATCTAATATATATAAATGCCAAGCAGGGTTACTATTCAATGAATAGTAAATTCCCAACCTGGTTCCGAGCCTCCCTCACAACCCTAATTCTAAACCTCACGTCTTCTTTTCCCTTCCTTTCCCTTTCGTATTTTCTCCTTCCACTAGAATCTCTGCTCCGGCGCAAGAATTACATCCCCGCCGCCCGGTTCCGTTCCCTGTAGCTCTTGCGCACAAGAATTGTAGGCGCACAGCCCGTCCCCATTCCTGCCAGTCGTTTCTCGCCGGCACTCCCTGCTTCGACTATTTTCTCGGAAGCTGCGTGCTCCGATTCGCCCTAACTCACCTGACCATAGATCGAAGATCGAAGGCGAAGAACGCAACTCATTGTAAGTTCCTGGTTTTTGGACAAGTTTTCAATCGATTTGACACCCTAATTGATTCGTTCTTCGTCTTTACCTCCGCATCTTCAGTGAACCCTAATTTCACAAACATCTTGCGTCCCGTTTTTTGTCCGGCCATCCGCCGCTGCAGGTTTCTCATCTTTCCTGTTTGCCGCCGCCATCCCTTCTGGAGCTGCCGCCGTCGTGCCCAACGGACAGTCACTCTCACTCTCTCATCTACCCTGGAGCTGCCCATAGCCATTGGCGCCACGACTCCCTCGATCTCTGCCGCCGCTGCTAGGAGGGCTACCTAGGTGCGTTCGCCACCTTTCAAACCACTGGAGGGTGCCCAATTTTGAATGTTTGGGGCTTCAAATTGTTTTATTTGTTCCTATGCTTGTGTGGGTTTCGATTGGGGAATTTTGGGGTTGTGTCGTTCGATATGAGGATTCCTATGGCTTGTGTGGGTTTTGATTAGGGAATTTTGGGGTTGTTCGTTCAATATGAGGATTCCCGTGGCTACAGATTGTTTGATTTTTACTGTTTGATTTGTTCAGTGGTCATTGCACTGATTTTCCATATGGGTCAGTTGGATTTCGTTGATGCAACTGCGCCAGAATTAACGCAAATTGTTCGGTACGATCTGCCCTGTAAGTATACAGATTGGAAACCCTAATCTTGCAGTATAAATGGAAGAATACGATGATTTTGGGGTTAACTGCGTGCTAATTTATGGCTAGATGTTAATTGCTTACTTTTCTTTGGTTTATATTTCAGATTGTTGATTGACCTTTTCATGGTAAGTGAAAAGGTTTTAATTTTCAGTTTTCACAGGACTTTTTTGTCTATCATTGCGATACTCAAATTGAATTTGGATTTTTGCGCCTGCTGTGTATATCGAATTAGTTTGATTGTTAATTTTGATGTTTCAGTTCTCTTGACATTGAAATTTACCTTGACTCGGGTTGACTTGGGTAAACTTTTAAAATTTGTGCAACTGCCACTCCATTTCAGATCCACAGATCCGTGGTCATATTCCTGCTTTACCTTCAGATAAAATACCCCCGACTTCACCTTTACTGTACATTTGGAACACAATTTTTGTGTTGTTTTCCTGAGTTTACCTTCGATTTTTGCTTGGCTGGTTTGGAGCCATTGGGTGGGATTGCTGATGTATAGACAGTTTGTGCAGATGCAAGGCTAAATTTGTAGGATTTCTTCAACTGGTGAGAGAGAAAATCGGTTCCTTACGGTTTCATCATTTATCTGATCACAGTTCAGAGATGAGGTTACTTTTCTGTACATTGAATCATTAATTTTCACTCTGTACTGTTATGCTTTGTGTAAATCTCGTTTTCAATTTATTTGCTGATACTTGTTTTTGTTTGTTGATTGGTTTGCGTATGGCTTGTGTAGATCTGATGAAACTGAAGCTTGACGGTGCGTTTGTTTGGAATTTCAAAGATAGATGTGGAACTGCTGAGATTGGATCAAAAACAAATTTCTGCCAATTTGTTATCTAATTTTGTTTCCATATGTGTGCTTTGGTGTAATTTTGTAATTTCATTGATTTTGCCAATTTCACGCCTCTTTGCTTCATGCTTGGTGTGATTTAGTTATAGTTTCTCAATTTAGAGTATTTATTTGAATTAAGTTGAGTTTGGAAACAGGCTGATTTTGGTGATATGGTTTACTTATATTTGCTCGTGATATGGGTTTCGAGTATTAATTAGAATTAAGTTGAGTTTGAAAACAAGTTTGGAATCATATTGGTTGTGTGGAATTATGATGGTTCTCTTTTTCATTTTCGTGATATGGATTTCTTATATTTGCTCCTGATTGCAGATTGGTTTTGGAGTGGGATCTAGCTCATTTGCTGAAGCCTGTAGGGCTGATTTCCCCCCTAAGTGGCGCCCAGTAGAGTGTTTCTGCCAGTTGTTTTGGTTGGCATCAGTGTTTGGGACTTAAAAGGTGAAATTTAGCTATTTAATCCACTGTAGTTTTATTGATTTATTTGCAAATGAAACTAGGTTTAGTGCTATGGATTCTCTAGAGGTATGTTGGTTTTTTTGGTTGCTTGTTCTGTCAGTTAGCTTACTTCTAGATATGTTTTTTTGGCTGAATTTAGCTGGTGTAGGATTCGACTGGTTTTTAGTGCAGGTTGTACGTGTTCTGGTTGTTGTATAATTCCCATGAACTATTATTTTTTCCTTCTATTCTTTTCAACTATGTGCTGTGCACCATTGAATTTTAAGAAGCTCAGCTGACTATGTGATTGTGTATCTTGTTTGTGTATAATACAAGATCATGTAAACGATAAATGGGATTATTAAGGGAATGATATATTTAATTTCTTAATAGAATGTCAGGACAACTAGCCCTGGAGAATGAGATTTATGTTGATGAAACATTCAAATAGAATATTGGCTGAATCTGAGGAAAATCAGCTGTAAAATATCCCTCTAAAAGCCTAAGATAATTTCAGGAATTAAAAAAGAAAGCTCTGTATGCTTCTGAGACTTTGCCACAATGCATTGCCTTCCAAATAGAGTTTTCTCGCTTGAAACTTGTGATTATAATGTTAGTCTGAGGAAGAACAAAAAAAGTTTAAGAATTTATTTTGAGCTAAAATACAAATCTAGAATCATGCAATGTGACAAGTGAATTTACTACATTAATTTATTTATTTACTACAGACCCCAAATTGGGGTCGGTAATGGGGTCGGTAACAGTTACCGACCCCAAATGGGGTCGGTAATGGGGTCGGTAATACAAACCACATTAATTTTGGTCGGTGTTCTGGTTGTCGAATGCCTCGGGTCCCAATAACGGCTACATATTACCGACCCCAAAATGGGGTCGGTAATGGGGTCGGTAAATCCGACCCGTACTATGGTGGTCGGAAATTGGGGTCGGTAATTGAGTTTTTTCTTGTAGTGGCTATAGCGATTTCATGAAGACTGTCATCAAACACCCCATATGTATGTTTCCTCTCCATAATCCGTTGCATCCATCACCTAAGATGCAATATGACAAATTAGATAGTGGCATCTTAAGATGCTGGCCTATTTTTTACTGCTAATTTGTGTGTTTAGTGAAATAGTGGTATCATTGCAGATGCAAACTAAGTCTAAGCTTCCTCTTAGTCTTGATCTTGATACTCCAAAAACTTCATATGAAAAACTCTCTTTTGCCATGTCGCTTTTGCTTACTTTTTGATCCTCCCTGATAATATGTTATGTCATGCTCGATAATGTTGTTGAATAAAGACTTGTCAAAATTAACTGTTTTATTTTTAGTTTCTTTGCGGAGTAGCTGATGTCCTTACAGATTATTTGGATGGATTGAATGAAGATCTGATTAAGGATAACTTTGTTATTATTTATGAGGTATATTTGATGTTCTTCTATTCATTGAGAAGTCCGGTGTCTGACTTTTGGTTGATTGCATGTAGTTCTGATGAATTATTATTTCTCGTTTGATGCCAGAATTATGTATTTTGGAATGGATGAGAACTCTTCCAGAAACTTGTCTGGTATTTTAAAATGTACTATTTGGCAGGATTGAGAATGGTGGCACATTAGGCTTGGCCATTTCTTTCAGTAATTGGCTGATTTTTTTTTATTTTTTAATTAAAGAAGATATAAATTGTAGTTGCATTTGCTGACACTAAAAAGGTTCATTGCCATTATAGGATGCGAGGTAATAACCTCCTCAATTTATTTATACTTTACAACCTTACTTCATAATTTGGTGTTTGCCCAATGGCCCTAGTGATGGACATCTATTATATTTTCTGGGAACTTAGACTGTAAGTCTGTATTGTGGTTAATCATAATCGCACATGTGTGAATATGGATGCAAGTTCTGCAAACCAAGTAGTGCCATATCAGCTTGGATGCTTGGTGCTTCAAACTAAATTGTGAGTCAGCCTATCTGAATTTATGTTGGTAAAAAATATAGAGAATAGATTCTATAATACACTGCCATGAATTCTGATTCAGTACAAAATTCAATGGTGTTCAATGTGCATTTGTTGTTTTTGAATGTCAACAACAAAACTTTCTTTGAATCTATTCTGGGTTTATTTGCTTGATAGAATATAATTATTTTTTGCCAACTCCCCCCTTTGTTCTTGGGTTAATGGGCATTGATCTGGGGGAGGAGGGGGTCTGTGGGAAGGGCGCCGCTGAAGTTACATATCTATTTCGTTTTAATAGACTCTACATTATGATTATAAGATCAGCCTGATGAGGATTGGTTAATATTGAATATTGCAGAGAATTGCATTTGGATGTAATTATGCTACAACTCGAAGGTGGAATGGAAGAACTGTTGTCGGTTCCATTCTGGGATCGTCTACGCTGGTAGAAATCAGATGCTTTTTTAAATCGTTGGCGCCGGGGTTAGGGGACGGACCTGTAAAGAAAGCCTGATGGGTAATTTCTTATATCAGCAACAATTTTTTTTTTTTAAATATTATTATTGATTTGTTACTTCTGTTACTATTATTTGTTTCCTCTATTTGTTACTCCATTTACACACATTGTGATTGATGTATCAGATCTTGTTGAAAATATGTCACATATGAATTACTATGAATTGCTACATATCCAGAAGTTGAATCATATAACAAGATTTAATAATTAAATTTATTTTAATTTTGCTTTCATTTCAATTTTGAGTGTCTTGTTACAGTTTTCAATAACGTTTTTTTCTCACCAGGCGCGCGCAGCGTAGCGCGCGCCACCGGCCCGATTTCTAGTATATATATATATATCTAGCAGAGAATGATATCCATTATTAAATATCCCAATCTCACCAACTGGTCCTTCCCTATTTACTATGCAAAAGTTTCATTCCAACTATCCAAAATTTTGGTAGCTCAGTCTCAAAATTTGGTGCCAAGGTTAGTGACCTAATTTGCGACTGGGAACTCATTAGCTACCAAATTCAGTAATTAAATGAGAAAATTCTTGTGGTGATTATTTATCTATATTTTTTTTGGACAAGGGTTTTTGAGGCAAAGAGGGTTTCCATTGTCGACAACGATTACTAAAATCCTTTTCGATGGCTTGTAGGCACATCGAATGGCGGGACACTTAACCCAGAATTTTAAGACTATTCCATACTCTAAGACAGAAGTCGATTAGTGATGTTTGGTTAAACATAGAGGAGCTGAATATAATTGCTCCACCACACCCCTGGATTTCGCTCCCCGTTACTCAAAAATGTCCAGCAGAAATATAAGAAATCTTGTGTCCCCATGCATAATTTCCGTACAAACTTTTCCTTCTTTAATTACAAGGAAAAATAAATAAGAAAACATACATGCTCTTTTTCTTCAAATAACCGACTATCTGCACACTGCAAAGTATCACCAAGAGCACAAGAGATTTTGGTGTTTTTTTTTACCATTGATTCTAAATTCTGATGATGCATGAGCAAACTTTTTGTTACACTAGAAAAAGTTTTCATTTTAGTGACTGAATTTAGCCAAACCCTAAAAGTTGGTTATTTATGAGGTTAGTAGGGAAACAAATGTGTTCAGTGTTGAGACTGCAGGACCCGCAAGCACAAGAACCGGCCCGAGGCTCGGGACCCGTTTAGTTCCGGATTGAACCCACACCCATTGCAGGTCGCAGGTCTTAGGGATGACAAAGGTTCGGGTCTGAATTGTTTCATACAAAATCCAAGACTCGACCCAAGTTCGGATCTGATTCGATTCTCGGGTCTAATCCAAATCCTTTTCCTTAGCTTCCCTATAGATTAACAGCAGAATCCACGACCGAATTCAATCAGCTATGTACCAAAAATTTAGGGACTCAATTCAGTAGCTGAAATTGTAATTACATGATCAATAATACTAGTGAGTCACACAACCGGCCAAAACTTCTAGTCTTAAACACTTCCTACCTTTCTTTTCTTGACTCCATAAAATTAATGTTCAATCGTTTAGGAAAAGTAAATTATGAATTGAGTTAAAGCAATTAATGAATGGTTCCAAGCTAGCCACAATAAAAGTAAAAAGGGAAAAAACAAATACAAAAAAAATGTGTGTAATAATAGGTGACTATTCAATACTGATCAATAATTCTTATGTTTGTAACATTTAATTATTGAAAAAATTACTATTTGTTAACACAGTGGTCATCACCTGTGGCATTTCTCAATTATGTTAAGTTATTTAGCGGTAGAAGCTTAATATAATTAATTAATGATTTTTATTATAAATATAGGTGTGCCTATAGATAAAAATAAATAAATAAATAAATAGATTAGCAATCCATCGAGTTGCTCAATCACTGTCCTAATTTGTACTGTTATGAAGATGGATGTGCAAAGGTGTTGTAGTTTTCACTGCTCAGTTGTGCAAATAATAGCGATTGGAAGCAACAAAAATAAGTACTGTTGTCCATGCATGCTTTGTATCGGAATTTCCATCGACCCTACAAAATAGTTAATTTTCACTCTACCTCAATATATATACTAATAATAATTTCTTTATAAGAGTAAAATTATGCACTCAAAAGTTTGTCCATGGGTTGCATATAGAGCGTTTTGTGTGGTAGGGATGTGATCTTTTAAAGGGGAGAATTTTATACTCCCTCTTTTTTTTCTAATATATTTACCTTTTGCATAGTTGATATTATTCATTGAGTAAATTTTATTCGAGATTTAAATATAGTTATATAAGATAAAACATAGTGAAGTGAGATGTTTTTAGATTCGTCTAATCATATAATTATAATATTAGAATATTAAATTATTATATTTTTTGTTTATATATAATTTGAAATATTAATTATTAAAATTTGTATTAAAATACGTGAAATGCATAAATGAAAAAGATATAAAAAAAAGAGGGTATATAATAAATATAATACTCTCTCCACATGTATTTTTGGCGCATACTGGGTTTCCCACATGTATATTTGACTGAGAATAATTGAAAAAGGAAAAAAAAAAAAGAACAGTATTCTAAACTTGTACTTATTTACACCAGCAGTTGGCTTGAGTGGATGGGACTCTAGTCGCTTAAGCAAGGTCTCGGGTTCGAGCCTTGTGTATGCAAAAAACTGCTTTGGGAGAGGCGCCCTTAATTGCCCTTGCAGATCCTTGAGGGATTAGTATTGGGTCCAATGTGACCTAGGGATACCCTGGTATTCACCTAAAAAAAACTTGTACATATTTACTTTTTTTTTATATTTTCTTACACTATAAAATTAATTACATTAAATTATAATACAACCGTAGAAAAATGTGCTATATGTATATTAAAAAAATGTGCTATATATAATATATATCAAATCCATTATTTTTTTGCTCACCCAAAAAAATCCATTATTTAAAAGAAAAGAAATCAAAATCCTAGCTTCCAGAAAGGTGACGAACTGATGATACATCACTTTCAAACTTTTAGGTTATAGTATTACTTACTTCTATATAGTATGTATAGTACTTCGTACTAGTTTTGTTTTGTTTTTTTTTTTTTTTTTTGAGGGGAAATAACTTTATTCAATATTCAAAAGAGCACATTCTACATTCTACAGATAACATGGTCTTGCACCCATAACCCATTTCGCCTCTACAACCATCAGGCGACACAAAAAGAAAGTAAGAAAAACATAAGAGTTCAGATCAGCACTACAAAAAAAGATCAGACAGCTATACGCCTATAACTAGTATAGTAGTACTAGTTAGTTACTATTAATTTACTTCATTGATTGACATGGGAAAATTTAAAAGTGATAAAGAGAAAAAAGAAAAATGAAGAATATGATGCTTAGCAGTATAATTACCATTTACCAATTCAAGAAATTCGCAGGAAAAAGAAAACGAATGTTGTCGGCTTGTGCATCAGGTGACGAAATGATTTCGTTCTATTCGACTATTCTAACCTAATATAGGACTATTCTAACCTTGCAGTTTTAGAATGTCCCACGCACGTATAGCATCTTTTTACTTTAACAAGACTTGCTCAAATCATAAACTTTGCGATAGATTTTCTGAAGGAGAAAAATAAAAATAAAAGGAGATTTTCTGAAGGAGATCTAGCTGTTGGATTGGTTTATCTGTGTGATCCCTCCAAACCTAGCTCTGAAATTCAATGAATCAAACTCCAAAATGAACAAAGTGTGAAATACAGGAATGTGACTTGGCTTTTGAAAAAATCAGAAGCCAAAAAGAGAAGTAAAAGTCAAAAGCAGAAGCATGTAACTTTTGTGTTTGGATGTAATTTATGAAAAGCGGTTTTTTTTTTTAAAAAAAAAGTTTGTTTGGATGTGTAAAAGTGAAAAGTACTTTTAAAATGTGTAAATCACCAAAAAGGATATGCTACATATGGGAATATATATTTATAGTGTAATTTAAAATGATATGCTACTTATATGGGATATATTATTATAGTGTAATTTAAATAAATTAGTAGGGAATTTATGACTCTGCACACATTACTAGGTGCTTTTGGCTTCTAGTTTTCAGAGAAGCACCCCTTGGCCAGCTTCTTCCAGAAGCACTTTTGTGGCTTTTCGAGTTATTTTTGCTTTTCCTGAAAAGTCAATCCAAACACATGTTTTCCCTAAAAGTGTTTTTTGCAAAAGTAAAAGCCAAAAACAGTACTAGTGTAGAAGCCAATCCAAACGGTCTGTAAGGAATGGATGCAGTATATATATAGAGTATATCTATTAATTGATTTTGTCTATATTAATATTTTCTGTATAGTAATAATAATTTAAAATTATTTTGCATTTATGTGTCGTTTGTTATGGTTCACTCATTTAGTAAACATAACTGTATTTAACTGTAGGATTTGACGATACATTTTAGATATGGAAATCTTTATTTAATTAGGTGCCACATATATTTATGCTGTCTTGTATGGTTTTCGTGTGCACTTTTGTTATGTTACAAACATGGGAAATTCTTGACATACAAAATTTTATTTGAGCCACTGATAAGATGAACAAATCAATGATTGAGATTAATAATTTCAATAAGATGGAAATGATTTGTATTATATCTATCAATCCAAATATCGTCCTTCTCGTGTCCAATATAATCTAGTATTTTTTTTTTTTTTGGATTCTTTAAAATCTGATAGAATATTTAGATTTATTGCATCGAATGGATAGATTATATAAAGAACATTCAAATTCGAGTTCATTTGAAAAAAAATAGTCATTTGACATTTATTGCGTAGACTTTGTTGTATAGGCATTTCGATGAATTGTATAGGCCATGTTGAGGAATTCTATATGACATGTCGCTAAATTATATAGGCTCCATCGCTGAGATGTAAAAGCTCTGGTACTGAAAATCACAAGAAACTTCAAATAGATCTAACTTTCTCAAATGAACTCGAATTTGGATGTTATTTATATGAAAATCTATATACTTTATGCAAGAAATCTAAATATCATATCAGATTTCAGAAATTTGAATTAAAAATAACATATTCTATTAACAGCGAGCATCACATTTTTAGGGCTTCAGTGACACGGATAAAACATTTCAGCGACATACTCAACATACGTCCGTGACAAAGCCTATACAATTAAACAACATAGCCTATATATTTCAGCGATAAATTGTATTCATTCCAGCAATATATTACAATGCATTTCTGCATCATTATATCAGAATCACAGCTGCTATGATATCTGTACCGTGCGGACGACGGAGCTCAGCCATTGATCGATTTTGTGATCAAACGGTTGAAATTATTCATAGGGTTATTTTTGTAATTTAGCTCATTTTCGCAAAAAAAAATTACAATATGCTATTTCTATGATTGGATTTTCTGAAATTTGGTTGCATATTTAGAATCCTTGTATCGAGTAGATAGATTTTCATATTCATATGAAGAACGTCCAAATCCAAGTTCATTTGAGAAAGTTACAGCCATTTTCGAAGTTTTATTGCGTAGGCTTGTTGCATAGGTTATGCCGCTGAATTATATAGGTTATGTCGCTGAATTGTGAAGGCTTCATCGCTGAGTTGGGTAGGCCTCGTCGCTGAAACTTACAAGCTTTGTTGCTGAAAGTCGCAAAACTTGAAATATCTATGACTTTCTCAAATGAATTCGAATTTGGATATTTTTTATATGAAAATCTATCTACTCGATGCAAGGTATATAATTATCCTATGAGATTTCAAAAATTTTCATAACATTGAGCATCAGGGCTTCATCGACACGGATAAAATATTTCAGCGACATACCCTATATACTTAGCGAAAAAACCTATACAAGTCAGCGACATAGCCAATACAATTCAGTGACATATCCTATACAATTCAGCGACATAGTTCTATGCATTTCATCGACAAATTGTATTCATTTCAGCGACATAGTTCTATGCATTTCAACGAAGTCATTGTATGAGCAATTTATTTGTTTTGATTTTATAAAATTTGATAAGATATTTAGACTCCTTGCATCGAGTAGATAGATTTTCATATAAAGAACGTCCAAATCCGAGTTCATTTGAGAAAGTTACAGCCATTCGAAGTTTATTGCGTAGGCTTTGTTGTATAGACCATGTCGTTGAATTATGAAAGCTCCGTTGCTGAATTAGGTTGGCCTTGTCGCTGAGATGTACATGTTCTGTTGCTGAAAATCGCAAAAGTTCAAATGGCCATAATTTTCTCAAATAAACTCGGATTTGAACGTTCTTTATATAGAAATCTATCTACTCGAATATCCTATCAGATTTCAAAATTTCAAAACATAAAAATATGGCCTTCGAATATGGTATGTAGTTTTATTACTCAATTCATCAATATTAGTATTTGTTTTGACAACTATACCCGTAATCAATAATAATCATTGGATGAAAATAAAGGGTCATAATTGTCATATGTACCGTAACTGCTCCCATATTAGAATATGCTATTTATTTATCTGGAACTCTAAAATTTGATAAGATATTTTACTACTTGGATCAAGTGCATTAATTTTTATGTAAAAAACATCCAAATCCGAGTTCATTTGCGAAAGTTAGAGCCATTTGAAGTTATTGGCGATTTTAAACAACAAAGTCTTTACATCTCAGTTACGGAGCATATACAATTCAGCGACATGACCTATATAATTTAGCAACATAGTCTATACAACAAATCACATGAAATAAATTTCAAATGGCTCTAACTTTCTCAAACAAACTCGGATTTGGACGTTCTTTATATGAAAATCTATCTACTCGATGCAAGTAATATAAATGTCATATTAGATTTTAGAAATTTCAAAGTGAAAAATAGTAAATTATGATGGTCGCGAGAAGAACTAGTGGGAGATATGAATAAAAATTATTTCCATAAAACCATGTCGCTGAATTGCGTATGCTCTGTCGCTGAGATGTGTTAAAATGCCTAGAACTATGTCGCTGAAATGTATAAATTGTGTCTCTGAAATAAATATAATAATGTCGCTAAATTGCATAGGCCATGTCGCTGAATTCTAAAGGCCATGTCGCTCAATTGTGAAGGCTTTGTCGCTGAGATGTGTTTAAAATCGCAATGAACTTTAAACGGCTCTAACTTCGAACATCATTGAGATAAATACAATAATATCACTGAATCGCATAGGTCGTATCACTGAATTGTATTGGCTCTGTCGTTGAGTTGTGTATGTCATGTCGCTGAATTGTATATCCTATGTAAAATTACGAAACTAACCCTACAAATGATCTCAACCGTTGGATGATGAAAATGATCAACGGTTGCGGACGTTGTCCGCACAGACATGGTGTCTGCACCATACAATGTCCCTTGTGTGATGTATGAAGTATTGTGTTTTATGTGATACGATATATATATATATATTTTATGTATTCACATGTATACTTTTAATGAAATTGTACCGTAACTAAATTATATATATTTATTGCAATATTCTAAATATATAAAATTGCAATATTTTTAGTCTGGCACTCCCAATCAATAAAAAATCTGGATATGATACACTGACAGGTGTGGAAACTTATTCAGAGACATATATATATATATATATATATATATTATATTGATAATTATTCTTTTGGTTGAAATCATAACTAAATAATATAGGTGGAAATTTGTGGAATTAAATGAGGCCGGCAGATCGAGGTCCCAGAATAGGGAATGAAAGTTTTTTTCTTTTTCTTATAGTTTAATTCCACTTTATTTCCCAAAATTTAGCTGCATTTGTTTTCTATCAATAATATAATACCATATATATGTTTACTGAAAATAAAATTCAAAGCAATAATACATTAATTAATTCTACTAAACATGCAACATCAAAATTTAATTTTATTCACGGGGACCAAAGAAGGTTGGCCATCAGTGTCACACCCATTGTAACCATATGCAGGTTTCTGAACATTCATTTATTATGTTTACAATGGACCACTTTGAAAATTAATGTAATTACAATTTCAGACATTCTCTAGTTCACATTCACAAAATATGAAATTAAATACTCCCTCTGTTCAGTTAAATATGTCTCATTTTGGTTTATTTACACTGTTCATGGTGTATGTTTGACTTAATTTTTTGTTGCATATATTTAAGAAGAAATATAATCAAGTGAAATCTCATTGAATTCGTCTTTTCACATCGTTTTAGAGTATTTATTTTATATAATTTTTACTTATATATATATATATTTCAAGATAGAACATGTTAAATAGATGTATTGGACTGCATGTCCAAAAGTTTTGAGACATATGGAATAGAGGGAGTACCATGGAACAAGGTTATAAAGATCGAGATCCTATATATAGGATCGTTTTTGTCTTTGCAAGATTGAGATCATAGGATCGAATCGGGGTCCTAAGATCCTATGAAATTATTACTCCCTCCGTCCCACTCCAAGTGTCTTGTTACTGTTGGGCACGAGAATTAAGGTAAAGTTGGTTTGTGAGTATATGGTGGGGTCCACATAGTTGTTGGAGGGGAAAATTATTTCTATTTATAGAAAGAAGGCATTTGTAATGGGACATCCAAAAATAGTAAGTAGGACCTTTGGAATGGGAGGGAGGGAGTATTTATATTTTTAAAAATTGATACCTGTTAATTATCTCACTGAACATGTGATAAGTTAGTTTACCGAATTATTCTTAACGAGCAAATCATTGTTCCTTCAAAGCATGTTTATTCATGCTCCGATGGAAGTAAAACACTGTCATAGAACTCAGTCATTATGAGTTCAATATATGCGAAGATATATTAAACAAAATTGGCAAAAACAACATTCACTACATAACAAAAATTCCAAATATCAAAATAAAACCAAAATCACAAAGAGCCAAAGACAATAAGTAATTTTTCTCCTAACAGATGAACGAGTGACAATCAATGATCTTGATAACCTAATCGTCATATTCATATAACCCACCAGTTTCATACATTGAGAGCGAGAATTGGAAGTGCCGAAGTGCCTCTCTGAACTCCGAGTCTAAAAAAAGGAAGAAAGAATAAGAGAGAGAGAGAGAGAGAGAGAGCAAGTGATCCTACTATCTTATGCCGATTCTACCACGATCTCACCACATTTTCGATCATATGGCGATCCTGGATCGTTTCATAGATTTGGATGAGATCCTACTATCAAGATCGCGATTTTAACACTTGATATGGAGTAATAATTAAATAATTCATATATATATACTTCCTCAGTTTGTAAATAATAGTCCCATATGTGTTTTTGACACTATTCACACACACACACACTTTGATTTTAAAGTTTTATCATAGTTATACAAGTTAAAATATAACCAAGTGGAATTTTATTAGATTCGTCTCATCGTGTAGTTTTTAATATCGAACTTTTAGATTTTTAATTGTACCGAACTTGAGTTATTAATGATTTGAAATGTGTATTGAATTGCGTGCAAAGTGAGTCCGTAACAAATAAAAGAAAAAAAAGGAAGTATATACTACATATATTAAATACGAATTATAAATTACATATATGAATGAAGGAAAGAAAAATTTTAAAGAATTAATCTAATGCATGCCACACTAATTCAGAAAACATAGTTAAAATGTTACTAATTGGGGATGAGAATAGTGGTCAAATCCTCTGAATTTCAACATTCGGGTTGGGTATTCGATTCCCAACCGACCCTCTATCCATTTGTAATTTTGTGTTATGTGCTCTCATTATCCATTTCTTAGCCTATATAGTATGTCCAAAAAAAAATAAAAAGTTCCGTGAAACCCAGCAAATGAAACCTAACAAATAAAGGGAACTCACAACAAGTCCAAGAAAATGGGCTAACAGAGCCCAATGGAACCCAAAAAGGCCCAAATACCCTTGGGACCAAAAAAGGGATAATAGAGTATAAGAACAAATGGAAAATCAAATCCCTAGTCCTAAATCAGAAGTTAAAAAAGTTGGTCTAGGCCAAGCTGTAATCCCCAATCATATGTTAAGCTCGAATAAGAAAATGAAGCACAACTGAAATACATAAGATTGAGGAAACGGTTACATGAAGATGGGGAAACTCAATCTTCTTCTTTGAAGGACCCTACAATACAATCACATCCTCAGCTATACTACCATAATACACATGACCAGGGACAAAACTCTCTAGCTATACGGAGGGGCTTCGGCAGGGGCTCCGGCCCCTGCATAAAAAGGTGTGGGAGTCAATATTTGTACTATAAGACTTGATACTGGTATTTTGGTGATAATTTTATATGGAAACTAGTATTTTCTTTCTTTTTTTTTGACAATTCTTTTTAATGGAAATTAGTTCTTTGTTAGTTATAACAAATTATTTTAGTGGAAGTAGGCCCTCCGCCACTGCGCGTAACCTAAGGAAATAGTGCAAGAAAAAAAAAAGTGCATGTGTCGGGTGTGACAATCACGGTGAACCTCGGATGCACAACACTTGGAAACGAGAAGGCGAAAAATAAAGAACGTCTTGGAAGTGAAATGTGGGAAAACCTTCACCTTTAGCGAAAATTATGCTATTCCTATTTTTTGTGAAAATTCAGACCTCAACTACTTTCCATTTCAACACCTTCATTCAAGGGCGGATTTATATATTAACTGGTACACAAGACAACATTGAAATTATAGAAATTGTTAGTTTAAGCTAAAAAAAATTTCACATTTGACTTGGTGTACCTACTTAATTTTTATGATGACATAATCAAATTCCAACTCACCTGTCCTCAATATCTTTTTGTTGGCATTGCTATCCTCAATCACAATCTAGCTTCCATCAATTTTTGTGATACGGTATGGCAAACTTTTCTGAATCTCACCATGATCTCTAGGAACTTGTAAGTCAGTAACTTGTACGGGCAGTGGCGAAAAGCATGTATATAAATGGAGGGGCTTAATTTGTTATGTGCACTATCTAGTCTATAGTTAATTAAAATACCGTTAGAAAAAATAAAGAAATGTGCCCTCCCTTCTTTAAATTTTTTAACTTTCATAGGAGTAAACAATTATTTTAGCTTTAATAATTTAGTTTTTAGCACAATTGTTTACTAATTTTCTCGACTTTAATTGATGTTTTAAGCTCAATCCTACTAGAAAAATTCCGAATTCGGTCATTTAAATATTGATAACTAAGGAATCATAATGCTAAAATTTGTGTAGCTAAGGAATCTCGATCACAAATACCATCACTAACATTTTTAGGGGGCCGAAATTTAGTGTTTTAATCATAAAAAATTTTCGGTCTTTAAAACATAAAATTCATGTACTGATAAACCCAAATCGATTAAGAATTAAATGAAATCAAACCCAATAGTTTAAGTTTGGTTTTTGTGTTCGCATATTTAGTGAAAACGGGCCCTCCCTCGAGAATAATTCTAGTTTCGCCACTGTGTACGGGCATGGGTACTTGTCACGAGAGTAGCGTTTAGCGGGTAACGTTTAGAGATTACAAGTACAGTTTAGAGTTTAGCGGCTAGAGTATAAAATATTTATTATTTATAGTAGATTATAGAATTTCAAGCACTTGACGCAAAAGATCCAATTTCTCAAACGCAGGAGAAATATCAATGCACAGCTAGGCTCTATCTATTTGACTTATCATACAAAAAATTTTCACCAAAATTTCATACATGAAACATGAGTAGCAAAATATTGTTCAGGACAACTTATGTCTTTGTAGTAACATTCCAAAAGTGACAACAGATCAACAAAAAGGATACCTTCAGTGGCGTATGTAGTTTAGGACAAGGTGGGTCAATTGACCCACCAAAAAAAAAATAAAAAATAAAAAAATTAGTAGTAATATTTTATATAATTAGGAATTAGATTGTAAATGCTTCAATATTTAGTGCTTCAATAATTAGGAGTGATTGGGTCAAATTAAAAATCCTGGATCCGCCAACTGCCTTCTCAAGTAGACTAGAATCTCCAACTTGTAGTTTCAAATGTACCTCTCGTCCCAGCATTTTTAAGTGCTAACAGATCAACTGCCGCGCGTTAGTTGTTGCTGTTAAATCACACGTAACTCCACCCGGGCTCTGACTTTGCGACTGCAGATTCTTTCATCAGAGCTCGGGTTTTTTGCACGTGTTCCCATTCTCCAGCTTCAGCCCATACATTTGAAACCACGACGTAAGTTCCAGCATCAACTGGCCGCAGTTCCATAATCTTCCGAGCTGCAAGCTTTCCAATCTCGGGACTGCCATGGACTCTGCAAGCAGCAAGCAGAGTTTCCCAGATGAGAGCATCTGGTTCTACAGGCATATTGGAAATAAATCTCCGCGCCTCTTCCAACCTTCCAGCACGACCGAGGAGATCAACCATACAACCGTAATGCTTGCGCCCTGGCTGAATTCCGTAGTCTCTGATCATCGAATTTAGATGAAAATATCCTTCGTCTACCAACCCGGCATGGCTGCAGGCAGACAGGATACCGACAAAAGTGACATCGTCGGGCTTGATTCCCGATTTCTTCATAAGCTCGAATAATGATAAAGCCTCCCTTCCCTTCCCATGACAAGCGTAACTGTCGATCATGGACTTCCAGCTCACCAAATCGGGATTGGTAATCTGTCGAAACACTTTGGCACAATCCTCGACGCTTCCACTCTTGGAATAAAGCATCACAAGTGAACTTCCAACAGCTGCTGACGACTCTAAACCAGCTTTTATGATGCGAGTGTGCAAGTGAGTACCAATCTGTGGTTTGCTCGACATCGCAAGGGCACCAACGACGGATGAGATTGTGAAGGAGTCGAGACTCAAGTCAGATCGAAGCATTTCGTTTGAAAGTTTGACAGCCTCATCGATGCAGCCCTTTCGCGAAAATCCTGAAATTATGGAGGACCACGAAATCGGATCTTTGATGGGCATTGAATGGAAAATGGTCTTTGCGGAATCAAGATCACCGCATTTAGAGTACATATTGATCAGTGCACTATTAATGGCAGTCTGTTTTCCGAACCCATATTCAACCACGAATCCATGAATTTCTCGACCTAGCTTCGATGAATTGAGAGAAGCACACGCATTTATAACAGCAACTAAAATTTTCTCATCGAAAACTGATTCTTCAATCTGCATCTCTCTGAACAATCGAATTGCCTTACCACCACGCCCATGTTCTGCAAAACCGGTAATAATGGACGTCCAAGCAACAAGATCTTTGAATTTATGTTTCTCAAAAGCTTTAAGAGACTCCTCAAAGTCACCGCACTTTGAATACATCGTGAAGATGGAGCTGCCTACAGAAACCTCAGACGACATACCCACTTTCACCGTATAGCAGTGCACCTGTCGCCCTAATGTCAAACAGTCTATTATGCTCAAGATACTGGAAGCGATGAAATCATTCGGGGACACACCGTCTTGTAGCATTCGACAAAAGGAAACAATTGCCTTTTCGTGGTTTTGGCTATGGACATAAGCAGAAATCATATTAGACCAGACACCTACTTGCTTCAGACCCCGAGCCTCTGAAAATGCCAATTCGGATAAATCAATGAATCCCATTTTTGAGTAGGCGTTTATCAAAGGCGCATTCAGTACAGGATCTAAATAGAGTCCAATCTTCAGGATCCAACAATGAATCTGCAACACTTCTTTAAACATAGCAGGACACGCGCAAGCTGCAACCACACTTGAGATGGTGAATTTGTCAACGTCCTCACCGATTCTATGGACTTTGTTGAAAATACTAACAGCAGAAGCCGGATCACCCTTATGAACAAAGCCACAGATGATTGCACCCCAAGAGATTGCATTGTGTGCCGGCATTGACTCAAATTGCTTGATAGCGTCATTTATATTCCCAATCCGGGCGTAGAAATTAACAATCGAATTCCCAACAAACATATCAGCTTCAGCACCATTTTTAACCACAAGTCCATGAATACTCTTACCATACTCGATTTCCCCAGTCGAAACACATGACGTGAACACCCGTGGAAACGTGAATGCATCGGGAGTGAGGGAGCTGAGACGCTGCATTTCGTTGAAAACTGCCAAAGCAATAGGATAATCCTTGCTCTTAACCGCTGCGGATACAACAGCATTCCAAAAAAACACTTTCTCACAACAAACATCGTTTAGAACCCTCATAGCATCCTCTGCCTGTAAACACCTCGCATACAAATCTATCACTCCATCCCCCACGGACTCACTCCAATACAACCCATTTTTGACAACAACGCCATGAATCTGCTTTCCACGCTCGATTTTCTGCAAAGCAACACAATCAGATAAACCACTTGAACAAATCTCTTCATCCATACCCAATCCTAGCTTATGGATGCGACAAAGAACCCTCCAGGAATCGTCGAAAAGTAAATGTCTACTGCACTGCAAAATCAACAATTTTCCCAGCGACAAATCCTGAAGAGGCATTTCATCGAACAGCTTAAGTGCGTGATTCGTCCGGCCACATTCCGAATACACTTCTATTAGATTGCCAGCGCCGCAAGCATTCGAATACATCAAGCCACATTTTAAAGAAGCCGCGTGGGCCGTTTCGATCTGCATCGGCGTTAGGGTTCTCAAATCAAAGGGGCTGCGGAGAACGCAATGCGGGTTACTATAATTTTCCGCAAATTCAACAACTGGGCTTTCCAAGAATGCCGCCAAGGCTCCATATTTCCGGGACGAACATAGCAGCTTTTTGTTTAAGGTGCGATTGATTATGCCATTCATTTGGATTCTTGTAGCCTTGTCTACAAGAAGAGAGGTGTGGGAGAATTTAAAATTGGGAGATTTATATAGGATTTTACTCAATCATCTGTTTTTCCTCAATAAAAAGTTTAACTCAATTATCTATTTTTGAAATCCAAACATCTATTTTTTAAACCCAGCCCCAGCATTATTTTAGATTTTATTTAGTTTCGTAATTGTTAAAAAAATTAATTTTAATTAATTATTACTTATAAAATTGATCAATAGTATATTAGAATTCAGAAAGTATATTAAGTTAATCAAGTCAAGATGGCCGAGCGGTCTAAGGCGCCAGTTTCAGGTACTGGTCCGAAAGGGCGTGGGTTCAAATCCCACTCTTGACATTATTTTTCATTTTTCATGTTTATGTAATCTTACACAATTTCATACTAGTATGCATGGGTATATGGTTCAAAGCCCATTATTGACATTACTTTTCATATTTCATGTTTTTTGTAATAAACTTACAGAACTCCAAACTAGTACCAATGTATAAATGCCGAGTCGAGTTTATCATTTTTTTTCTATTTTAAAAATAGAATATTCTTAAAAATTTAAAAGAATGGCATGTTCTTTCAATGTGCACGTATTTTTTCTGCTAACAAAATGGATGTTACACAAAGAAATTAGCGGACAAAAAAATTATAGAAGATGAAGGTCAAAAGGGGCTATTTTCTGGCTTCGGCTTATTGAAAAAAAAAAAAAAGGATGGCTAATCCAGATCATCTCCTCATCAGATGTATTTTCACATCCCATTTAGCAAGTGAATCCACGAGAAAATTGGTTTTGCAGACTCTGTAATGGATAGTGTAGTCGCGTTCCTATTTATCAATGTGCATATATGATTCAACAATTAGTATTCGCAATTTAATTCAATTATTTTTTTAAAAAAAATAGACCAGCATTTAATACATATAGAATCTACATTTAACTATATCATGATTCATGTATATATAGTTTTTCTTTTTGTTATAAAAAATTTAATAACAATAGTATTACAATAATTCAACAATTATGTATGCAACTATATTTGTTCAAATCAATAGTGAAAATCTTCTTGATGCCTTAAAAAAATATGGTGTTTCTATACTTTTGTGCCGCATTTACATTTATATATATTAAAGTAGAAGGTCTTGGAAAAGCAAATTATCAAATATGATTGTCCATTCATTCTGGCAATATATCACCTTGTAATATCATGGAATTGAGTTGACATGTCATTACAAGAAAAAGAAAATAATTTAGCATCTAGATTCGATAACTAAACCCATGAATATATCTAGCTATAGAATTTGTTAGCTACCAAGCTCAAACCCGATTGCGTCGACCGATAATAATTAATTCAAGCTTCAATATATATATATATATATATATATATATAATTTGTTTAAAATTGAGTCAACCCATTTACATCACTAAATTGTAACTGAAGCATTTAATTTTGGTCAGACCAATTTTGGTTTGTATATTTTCATTTCAAGCATCAAATAAAGTTTGTTTTTTGGTCCTTTAATTTTCATTGCTTATAACATCATTGATGTCATGTTTGTTACACCTGTTTCATTCATTGTTGCACCACAATCACAAGTTACTCTCTCTTACAAGTTACAAGTAATTACAACTGGAAAGAAGTCCTTTTTTTTAAAAAAAAAAAGAAGAAAGAAAAAGAAAAAGAAAAAGGAAATATAATAAAAAAATTCTCAGCAAATTAACTGGAGGAGAAACAAAGTAATTTTTCTTATAGTTGTATTTTATTAAATTACCAGTATGCTGTGAGTGTTCATCCATTTATATATATATATATATATATATATATATATAATTGACTTGGTAAGATGTCAAGAATTAGTAATGATTTTTATTTAGAATTAACACTACTTGCTTGTTAATTAAACAAGGGGCATAAGTTTTTAATTCAATATCAATTGTTCATAATTGGATTGACTCTTGTCTGATGTAGAATCGCCTGTCATTTTATCTGATGTAGAATCTCAACACACTATGTATTAACGAATTAAAGTTTCTATTTATCGACCAAATCGTGGAATAAAGTTAATACATTGATTACACATGTTCATTTAATTTCACTACAAAATGGAATCAAATAAAAAACTAAATTTCATGTGTAGTTAACCTATCATAATGGCAACATTGTTATATCATGAACAAGATCATCAATCCTATTATGACAAAAATTTATTCATATATAACATTTCATTAGCGATCGGCATTGGTGATATTTTATCATGCGCGCATTTATACTACATTTATATGACATGTTTGGACCGTATTTGGATGATGTTTCGCTTTGGTTTAGAGTGTGTGTTATTGTAAAAGTTTCCATGATTTGGAGCGTTATAGACAAAGAGTTGTTCCGCGTATTAGGCCTAAAGTTTGGAAAAGAGAGATGACGACCTACCATAGTGCTCAATAGAGAGGATTTCAACGGGAAGTTTATTTGAAAATGGCTTTCAAAGCCTGGCATTTTAGTAGTCGGCGTTTCTATGCTTTTTCGTCTACGTACTTAAAGTGCAAGGCACCAACACACATCGATGCTTTCTTAGTTCAACGGCTGCAAGAGCATCGCTTGTTGCTTGTCGTCACATTTTTGTCGCTATAGATGACATTGGCATTATGATGAAATAAATACTTGTTTCCTTTGTCATTATTCATATATTGACTAATAAATTCGTAATGCTTTAAACCGTTCACATTTAAAACACTTCGTCGCTTGTGGACTATATATATATCTCACCGATGCATTTATGCCTCTTGGCTCAAGGACTATTATTGCATCGCCCTCCCGATACCCTTCATTAAGATTAAAAAAAAAAAATTTGAAAAAAAAAAGAACGGTACTTGCAAAGAACATCATATATAACACATATAATAGAGTTTTCACTTTCATCTAGACATAATTATTTTCATTTTCACTATATCTAATCATACATGTTCGTGGCATTTTAGGAAATCGAATATCACTTTGAGAGAACTTATTCCCAAAAAATAGTGTTCACACAAAAAAGTCACACATATTTTTGTATTTGTCTTGTTTTGATATTATTTTTGCTACTTTCGGCCTCTGAATTCTTTTGCTTGCTCAACCTGATTGCCACGCATGTCTAATAACATAATCCCTGTGCCATAGCATTCTCATTACACCTAAGCACGTTTTACAATCTAAGGTATCACTGCCTCATCACTCGACAGTAATTCATTTTAAGAATTTCCTATTTTAGTGACCGAAGAAAATTGGTAAATTCGGTTCCTAAAAAGGTTAAGGACCGAATCTACGACTAAAATTCGTTAGCGACTACTATTTTAGCCATCGAATTTTGTTAGCGACTACGATTTTTGCGACTGAATCTAAAAATTTTCTAGTATTGATTGACTTGTAGTCCAAAGTAAAATAGAGAGCATAAAATAGTTTGTATAGGATTGATATTTGCACTCGTTCCCTCGTTATAACCTATATTTGTCTTTCCGATATTACAAGTCCTTTTATATGTTTGCTTGCTTGTCGAAAAAAGCCAGTGATAAAAATGTATTCGATCGATTGCAGTTGCATTTATTTTTCCGAATTAGATCATTATCTAGCTAAAACCACTTGTCAAGAATTCAAATTTAATTAACATCATAGAAACTAAATTTGATAAGATCGATTCTAATTAATGCAAAAGAATGAAAAGTTTCAACTTTTAGTTGATGGTTCCATGAAGTCTTAGGAAGAGTAGAAGGCAAAAACTCACTAGATTGGAGTTGCATTTATGAATATTGCAACTTTATTTTCTCCGAAAGGGAGTTTTCCAAATTGAAGTGATTGTTTGAGCCACTCGGCAAGAAGAAAAAATGCAATACTCTCTTCGTTAGCAAAAGCGTTACACTTTTTTGGGCCACAAAATCCAATGCATTTATTTAATATTTTAAAATGAGTAACAATAAAATATATATTATAAAATTAAACGATGGAAGAATCTAATTATTTTTTTATTATGTATTTACAAAAAAAATAAGTCAAATTTAACTAAGTAACCATCTCAAAACCTCAACTGTAACACTTTGGCTTTAAGTATGAAGTACTAAATTTTACTTCTATAAGTAAGTAAGTAAGAAGTAGTTTCTTTACTCTTTCCATTATCAATGCAATTAATGTTTTATTCATCTAAAAACGAAGAAATATATGATATCGTTTCTTAAAACCTTAAATGAATACTATAAGGATGTAAGAGTATAAATTATTTAGTGATAGATAGTCATAATAGTATTCTACTTCTATAACAATAGTATTAATAACTTAATGTAATTATTTTTTTTAAAAGAAACAAACTTTACTCAAACAATACTATAATTTTCATGTTAACTTATTGCAAAGACAAGTGCATTTGTTGTAAATAAGGAGATATGTAATTTGCAAAGTAATTAAAGTGAAGCTATGAACACTAGCTAGGGCACAAACATTCCTCAAATCGAATTTGATGAGGCCAAGTTCTTGTGCAAAATAAAGAAACATCCAACTACAAAAAATTTCTAGTATAGCAACCGAAATTTTTTGATAAAATTCTGTCACTAAAGATAATAATGACTGAATTGCGATTGAAATTCGTTAAGTACCATAATTTTAGCGACCGAAATTCCTTAGCTACCACATTTTAACAATCGAATCCGCAAGTTTTCAGTAGTGTTTCTAATCATTTTATGCATGTGCTTTATGTAAGAAAGAGAAAAAAAAAAGGTTCAAATTGATATATCCACATGTGCACTTGTTATGAGTGAAGAAAGGCGAAGCCAAAATGCAGATTTTCAATTATTGTTATTTGTTGTTCATACCTTTTCCTTTTTTTCTTTTTTCCTTCTTTTTTTTTTTTCCTTCTTTCTTTTTTCAACCCAAAAGGAGTTCTTTCCGAATTAAAGCACACAATCGGCTTGTTGACTGCAAATGGAGTTCCAAGTTCCAACAATCAGTCTAAGGACTCGATTATACTCCCTCCGTTTTGCTAAAATTGAAACATGTGAATAGTTGTTACTATTTATTAATAATTTTGGTTCACTTTTCTAACACAGTTATATAAGATAAAACATAGTCAAGTGAGATCTTGTTGGATTCGTCTAATCCCGTAGTTTTATAATATCAATTTTTTTATAATTTTTACTTTTACACAATTTGAGATATTATATATTAAATATGTGCATTGGATTGCGTGAAATACATGAATGTTATAATTTTTAGATAACGGATGGAGTATATATTGTCATGACATCGTCACCCATGATGTCCATAGTCTCCTCTAATCTGCTCATCAGCCTTTTCACCGATTTCAAATTAATCAGTTCCATGATTTATATTAGGATCACTTTAATTAATTATATAACATAAGAGTACTCAATTGATTGTCAAATGCATGGCCAAACTAAATCGAACCATTAAGTACTTCATAAAATAACTCAACAATGAAACATAGTTATAAGCCAGAAGAAAGATAATAATAATAATTACAATAAACTACTGCTGTACAGTATTAAATAAATCATGCTAATAACCTGTAACTCTTACCATCGAAACTTCGAACTTTAACCACTAGAGTCTGGTATTTAATCGTTTGATCGAGCAAGTGAAAGCAACAGTCTCTTCAAGTACTGTATATATAAAACTGCAGGAGCGTCAACTAATTTTAAAAAAAGAAAAACAAATTAAATGGGCTCGAGTGGAATTAAATTCAGTTTCATCCCTACCATTAAGGCTTTCTCATTAATTGCATATGCGGTTATTTCCCCTCAAAAAAAAAAAATCAAAAAAAGAAAAGAAAAAGGCAAACACAAAATTCGCAAAAAACAATAAATGCAAGCTAAGGAAGACAAGGGATTTCTAGAGAGAGAAAGGCAGATAAACAAATAAGCATAAGCTGACTTTCTTGCAAAGAACAATAAAATAAAAGTATATTGTGAGTAAATGCCGTTTGGTATCCGTTTTTGACTATTTCTGACGATACACAACAGTCAGCCTAGCCATACCACCCCTCCCCCCCCAACCCCCCACCCCACCCCCCACCCTAGGAGGACACACCCTCCAACTCAGTCTACTCAAACCCCACTATATATATACACATATCCTTAAACCTGCCCCTCATAGGCAAAATAAATCCCCACAATTTTAGATCTGAAAGCGAAATGGGGAGGACTCCTTGCTGTGACAAAAATGGCGTGAAGAAAGGCCCCTGGACTCCCGAGGAAGACATCATTCTGGTTTCTTACATCCAGCAACATGGTCCTGGGAACTGGCGATCTGTTCCTGCCCACACTGGTAATATATAATTAATAAATAATAAGTGTACATATATATATATATATATATATATATATATAATGCTGGTAATTTAATTGAGAGTTAAGATGCGTGTGTAATAGTAATAATTGGGAGTTTCTTGCACAAGGGTTTTGGGTGGATATGATGATGATGATGATGATGAGGATGCCTCATTTAAAGATCCTCAATTAATGATGTGTCTGTGTTTAGACTTTGATTCTTCCCCCACCGACTGAGAAATGTTGCTTGCAATTAAGGATGGTGTTTAGTTAATTCTGTGGGGATTTTTGATGCCTAGGGTTGCTGAGGTGCAGCAAGAGCTGCCGGCTCCGGTGGACGAACTATCTCCGGCCGGGGATCAAACGGGGGAACTTCACTGAGGATGAGGATAAAATGATCATACATCTTCAAGCCCTTCTTGGCAACAGGTAATTCTATAGGAAAGAATAAAAGATAAAAAAAGAAGATAAAACCACAATGTCTTTTTTAGGTTTAGAAAAGGGAAGTTAAACTAGGGTTTTTTGGTTCTCTGAATAAGGAATTCCCATTCCCAAATCAAGATTTTTGAGGGCTTTTGTTCTTTTCCTTTTCTTTGATTGATTTGTTAAAAATTGAGGTTTGATTAAATTTCTTTCTATGTTAAAAAGAATTATGATTGATTCATAGATTTTGATTTTGAATGAAAAGGACATGTTGATAGGGAAATGAGAAGAAAATTGTAAGGCAAATTCACAAGTTACATTTTTTTTTTCAAAAAAAAAAAAAGAAATCCCTTTTTTGGGTGTGGAAAGAGGGAAAAGAATACTGTTAAAGTCAACAACCGAACAAAATAATTATTTTCTTTTCAAGAAATGTAAGAATTGCAATAAATTTTTGGAAGATAACATAGGCAACACCGATTTCACACACAAGCTTCAATTAATTTTTGTATTTTGTGACCAATTTGTGACAACTTTTTTTTCCTTATATGAATTTATTACTTAGATGGGCTGCCATTGCTTCATACCTCCCTCAGAGGACCGACAACGACATCAAGAACTACTGGAACACACATTTGAAGAAGAAGGCGAACATCGAAAACTCCGAAAGCGGTAGCAACAAGTCGTCGTCGTCGTCGACCAAGGGCCAATGGGAGAGGAAACTTCAAACCGATTTGAACATGGCAAGAAAGGCTCTCTGCGAGGCCTTGTCGCTCGACAAATCGTCGCAATCCTCTTCATCGGGTCCGAATTCGGGTTTGCTGTCTCCCTCAATGATGATTCCCCGGCCTCTTCATACACTGATCAACCCGGTTCAGACCATGGTCGTCCCACCTGTTGTTGAGACAACATCGTGTGTTGTCGCTTCTGCTGCTCCTGCTCCAATTCAGACAGGCGGGTATGTCTCAAGCGCGGAGAACATTGCCCGCCTGCTGGAGAATTGGGGCAAGAACAAGGGCCCGTATTCGCCCCAAACGCCGACGTCCTTCGAGAGCAATGGTGGGACACAGACGGGGAGCAGTTCTTACAGTAGCTGCAGGTTTAGTTCGACTTCGAATTCGGATGTTTCCTTTTATGGAAAGGGATACCAATTTGGAAACTTTGGGCATAAAAATGGAGCTGCGGAGAATGTTCAGGTTCCGGGTCAGGGTCAGGGTGTGGGGAAAGATGCTTTGAATATGACGGAAATGCCCCTAGGGTTGCTGGAGAAATGGCTGCTGGAGGATGGAGCTGGGCAGGGGCAAGATGGGAATTTCATGGACGTGCTGGATGAGGACACTGCTGACTTGTTCTGAAGAAGTGAATTAACTAACTGATGATTAGTTAATTTACATAATTTCTTCAGAACAAATGGGCAGTGTGGTTCATTACATAATTAGTTAATTAAGTATTATTATCGTTTGATTAGTAGATGATGATTGGAGTGGACTGTACTGTAATTAAGGAATGATTATTAGGTGGTGGACTGTTAATTAAGGAGTAGAAGCTAGAAGGTTTATTATGTATGTGCTTCAACTGTTTGTACCTTGTGCACAATTTGGGGTCCAATGGGAATTGAGGTTTGACTTTTTAAAACTTTGGTTGGTTTTGGAATTAGGGAAATTTTTATTTTTGTTATGCATGTAAATAAGATTGTGAATGTCTAGTGTTCAACATGTGAATATCCATGTTCATGCCTTGATCATAAGGTTAGACATGTGAAAGTCTTGAAATGCATATGCCTTGATTATGAGGTTAGTAAATAGTGAGAGGATAAAAAAGTTTATAAATAGCCTATGTAATGTATTGAGAAAAGAGAGAAAAAATTTTATGCAAGCTTAATACTTGTTTCATCTCATGCCATAATTGTTACACTTTATCCATTTTATTATCCCACCTTTAAACTTCATTTCTTTCACCATTTAATCCCAATTTCCATTACAATACTTCCACTATAAACACAAGCTAATAAGTCATATACCATTTTATTATACACATACATAAATAAATATAGTTATTTCTATAACACGTTATCAGCACGAGCTCTATTAGAGTTTGCCAATTCTACCAAGGTTTTGTTGGAGTTCTGTTGTAAATTTGATTCATACCGGGGTTCTGCCAAAATTTTTCAAATCCAGAAGAAAATCACTTGAGGTAATATATTACAACTATTTTCAATATCAATTATGACTAATTTTTCAAAACAGGAATCTATGCCGTTGGAAAGATCCGGGGATTAATTATTTATCTTGAAATATGGATATTAAGATTTATTTGGAAACAATGGGTCTAGAAAAGACCATTATAAAAAAAAATACGGCCACAGGCCTAGACCGCAGAAAAAAAAAATACGGCCACAGGCCAAGACCTAGAAAAACAAAACGGTCAAAAGATCATATTGGTCTATATATGGGAAATAAGCATTTTGCCAATTCTTATTTTTGATAAGAGATAGTGACAGTTCCCTTAATGTGGGGGCAAATGGCAGCTCTTTGATAAAATAAAGATTTTTGGCTGAAATCCCAAATGCGGGGCATCATAATGACTGCAAGACTATAAGTCTGTAAATGATATAAATCAGTCATGTTCAGAATAATGTCACGATTGAGATATGTGACAATATATTAATAAAAATGACATTAATACCAACAGAGTCCATAAATCTTAGTTCGGTTATACCAACAGATTTCGTGGGTCTTTAGTTTGGTGTGTACTGACAGAGTCAGATTCTTAAATGGCAAAATAATTGCCAGAAATTATGCCTCTAAAAGGCGAAGCAATTGAAGAAAAATGCTATCAATATGGCAGGAGGACATAGTCCCATAATTTGTCGTACGACTAATGAATTGGTACTAGTTACCGAGAATTATTGATAAATAAAGCAAATAAAGGTTGAAATAAACCTTGCTAAAGTACGACAATATAAATATTACAAAAGGCCATTATTGATATGCTAAATATATCATCGAAAGATATACAAATTTCTTCAATGATACAATATTATTATATTGTTTTTATTACGCTTTGAATTTTTTTAATTTCTGCTATATTATTATGCATTGTGTTGTTTCACTTATATTTAATCTTGTTTTAATATTAATTATATCTTGTTTTAATTACAGCAAAATGGGGAATTATAAAAGTGATAATATATGTCTTATTGATAGTGCTTCAACGCACACGATACTAAAAGACATAAGGTATTTTTCCAATTTAAAAATGGGAGATACAAGCATAAATACAATATGTGGTAGTGCAAATATTATACAAGGAATTGGCACAGCCAACCTTATTTTCCCAGAGGGAACAAAATTAATTGTGAAAAATGCACTCCTATCTCCCAAATCTCGAAGAAATTTATTAAGTTTTAAAGATATCCGAGAAAATGGGTATCATCTCGAGACATCGACTTCAGAGAATGTCGAATATTTATTAATTACAAATACCACACATGGTAAGAAATATATATTGGAAAAATTACCAGCTCTGTCTTCTGGATTGTATTTTTCAAAGATAAATACAATTGAAAATTATCACTTAGACCACAGGTCTAATATTCCCCAAATAAACCAGAGGTTTATTAATGGCCAGAGGCCCACTAATATATATCATCCCAAAATAGGCCAGAGGTCTATTGGAAGCCATAGGTTTACTGATGAATATATGATATGGCATGATCGCCTAGGCCATCCCGGCTCTACAATGATGAGGCGAATTATTACAAATAGTCATGGCCATTCATTAAAGGGATAAAAATTGCTGCAACATAATGATTATATATGTGTTGCTTGCTCCCAATGAAAATTAATTTCCAAACATTCACCAACAAAAGTGGGAACTGAAAGCCCCAGTTTTCTTGAAAGAATTCAGGTTGATATATGTGGACCTATAGATCCACCATGTGGACCATTTAAATATTTTATGGTGCTAATTGATGCATCAACACGATGGTCCAATGTATCATTATTATCATCTCGCAACCATGCGTTTGCAAAATTACTTGCTCAAATTATTAAATTACGAGCACAGTTCCCTGATTATACAATAAAAAATATCCGGTTGGATAATGCTGGTGAATATTCATCGCAGAGGTTTGATGAATACTGCGTGTCAATTGGCATAACAGTTGAGCATCCTGTTGCTCATGTCCATACACAGAATGGACTTGCTGAATCGCTTATAAAGCGTTTACAATTAATTGCCAGACCATTATTAATGAGATCTGGATTGCCATTGACAGCTTGGGGGCATGCAATATTACATGCAGCAAAATTGGTGCGGTTAAGGCCGACACATTATCATGAATACTCCCCTATACAATTAACATTTGGGCATGAACCCAATATATCCCATCTCAGAATATTTGGTTGCGCTGTGTATGTCCCGATTGCACCACCTCAGCGCACAAAGATGGGTCCCCAACGTAGATTGGGAATATATGTCGGGTATGAATCACCATCGATTATTCGATATCTCGAACCATTAACTGGTGATTTATTTACTGCGAAATTCAAAGATTGTCATTTTGACGAATCTCATTTCCCGACATTAGGGGGAGACAGAAATCAACCGACGTACAAATGATTGTGAACTAGAAGTACAAAGAATTGTACATTTGCAGAGTATTGCAAATCAATTGCCGGACGCATTATGCGACTCTAAAAGAGTAACAAAATCTCTTATACCGGCAGCAAATGTTCCTATCAAAATTAATGTCCCAGAGGGACCAATTACAAGTGCCAAAGATGAATCTACTGCACGCTTGAAGCGTGGTAGACCACCAGGTTCAAAAGATAAAAATCCTCGAAAGAAAAGAGGATCACAAATAATTGAAAGTGACAAAATTACAGAAAATATTCCAGAGGAAAAAGAAGCTCTTGAAGAGCAAGTAGCTCCAGAGGAGCAGGAACTTGCAGCTCCAGAGGAGAATGACCTTGAAAATAATGAAATATCAATCAATTTGGTCACAAGCAGAAATGTTTGGAATCGAGATGCAATTATCATAGATAATGTATTCTCGTACCACATAGCACTTGACATCATAAATGATGACGAGGATCATGAACCAAATTCGGTTGATGAATGTCGGAAAAGAAAAGATTGGCCAAAATGGAAAGATGCAATCCAATCTGAATTGGATTCCCTGGCTAGACGAAATGTGTTTGGACCGATTGTCAAAACACCAGAAAATATAAAGCCATTTGGATACAGATGGGTTTTTGTAAGAAAAAGAAATGACAAAAATGAAATTGTCAGATACAAAGCGAGATTAGTCGCCCAAGGGTTTTCACAGAGACCCGGATTTGATTATGATGAAACATATTCCCCCGTAATGGATGGAATAACATTTAGATATCTTATCAGTTTAGCAGTCCATCAAAATCTTGAAATGAGATTGATGGATGTTATTACTACGTATCTATATGGAAATTTAGATACAGATATCTATATGAAGGTCCCAGAGGGATTAAAAATGTCAGAGACATATGAATCAAATCCTAGACATATGTATTCCATCAAATTACAAAAATCCCTATATGGACTGAAACAGTCCGGGCGAATGTGGTATAACCGACTCAGTGAGTCATTGATACAAGAGGGTTATACAAATGACCCAATTTGTCCATGTATTTTCATTAAGAAAAATGGACAAGGGTTTGTAATCATTGCAGTTTATGTTGATGATCTCAACTTGATTGGAACTCCAGAGGAGCTCCAAAAGGCTATTGAATACCTAAAAAAGGAGTTTGAAATCAAAGATTTTGGTAAAACCAAATCATGTCTTGGTCTGCAAATTGAATATTTAAATAATGGAACTTTTGTCCATCAAACAGCTTATACTCAGAGAGTATTAAAGCGATTTTATATGGATAAAGCACATCCATTGAGTACTCCAATGGTCGTAAGGTCACTTGATATAAAAAAGGATCCGTTTAGACCACAAGAGGAAGATGAACAAATTCTTGGACCAGAGGTCCCATATTTAAGTGCCATAGGTGCTTTAATGTATCTTGCAAACTGCACTAGACCAGATATATCATTTGCAGTAAATTTATTAGCGAGATTCAGTTCATCTCCTACTAGACGACATTGGAATGGAATTAAACACATATTTCGCTATCTCCAAGGAACTATTGATCTTGGGTTATTTTACCCAAATGACTCTCGACATGAAATAATCGGCTTTGCTGATGCCGGATATTTATCAGATCCACATAAAGCCAAATCTCAAACTGGCTATGTTTTTACATGTGGTGGTACTGCAATTTCATGGAGATCAATGAAGCAGACTTTGACTGCTACTTCCTCAAATCATGCTGAAATTTTAGCAATTCATGAAGCCAGTCGAGAGTGTGTATGGTTGCGATCTTTGATGCACCATATATTGAAAAATTGTGGCATAGCTACTGAAGAAAAGATACCCCCAACAATTTTATATGAAGATAATGCAGCTTGTATAGCACAATTGAAGGGAGGGTATATTAAAGGAGATAGAACGAAACACATTTCACCAAAATTTTTCTTCACTCATGATTTACAGAAAAATGGTGAAATAGATGTGCAGCAAATCCGTTCAGCTGATAATCTTGCAGATTTATTTACCAAGGCACTACCAACAGCAACATTCGAAAAGTTGGTGAAAAGCATTGGGATGCGCCAACTAAAGAACTTCAACTGATGCTTTGATCAGGGGGAGAAGTAAATATGCAAGAATCATGTACTCTTTTTCCTAACTTGGATTTTTTTCCCATAGGGTTTTTTCCAAGTAAGGTTTTAACGAGGCATATTCTTCGTATTGACGACATTCAAGGGGGAGTGTTATGCATGTAAACAAGATTGTGAATGTCTAGTGTTCAACATGTGAATATCCATGTTCATGCCTTGATCATAAGGTTAGATATGTGAAAGTCTTGAAATGCATATGCCTTGATTATGAGGTTAGTAAATAGTGAGAGGATAAAAAAGTTTATAAATAGCCTATGTAATGTATTGAGAAAAGAGAGAAAAAATTTTATGCAAGCTTAATACTTGTTTCATCTCATGCCATAATTGTTACACTTTATCCATTTTATTATCCCACCTTTAAACTTCATTTCTTTCACCATTTAATCCCAATTTCCATTACAATACTTCCACTATAAACACAAGCTAATAAGCCATATACCATTTTATTATACACATACATAAATAAATATAGTTATTTCTATAACAATTTTGTGTTTTTCGGCGGCGGGGAATTTGGGCCTTGGGATTGCATTATTTTTCCCAAATCCGGTTTCTTGCATAAAAAAAAAATAAAAAAAAATTATGCATATGCATATAATGCTGAGAATGTAGAATTATATACATGGGCGGATCTAGGATTTTTAATTTAGTAGATCAATTATCAATAATAATTAATACAAATAATTTTATTATATAATTATTGTATAATTAGTAAAAATTAAATTTAAATTAATAGAAAACACTATGAAAAAAGATTTTTAGTGAGGAAAAACAATTGTCACTGACTTGTCACTAAAAATGTTGTCAGTAGATTTAGTGACAAAACCACTAGATTTAGTGACAAAATTTCGTCACTAAATCTACTGACAACATTTTTAGTGACATATCAGTGACAATTGTTTTCCTCACTAAAATTCTTTTTTTCGTAGTGAAATTTAAAATAAGATACTATTACAATATTTAGCCAATTACCTTGCACGTATGTTGCATGGACGTGAAGGGCATAAAGAGAGGCAACTCCAGTGGGTTTCATGGAAGGAGGAAGGGAGTGCCGCGCCTATCTTGCATTCGGATGGGAGTGTGGTGGCTGGAGGAAGGTCGGGATTTGGTGTGGTCATTCGGGCAGCTGATGGCGCTTGGATCGGGGGCTGTGGCGGTCAGTTGGGTAATAGGCCTATTGTGGAAGTTGAGCTTATTGCGTTAGTGCAACGACTTAAGTCGGCAAGATTGTCGGGAGTGGGTTTACAACAATGCTATAGTGATTCAAAGGAAGTGGTAAGATTGGTGACGAATCCAGTTGGGAGACGGCATATTTATTGGCCGTTGATTAATGAGATTCGGATGTTTCTCCAAGGTATGCCGGGTTGTGTGGTCCGTCATGTGCTTCGGGAGGGAAATCAGGTTGCCGATGCCATTGCTAAGATTGCCGTTGATAGTGAGGAACTGTTCTAGAGTTGGGAAGTCCCTCCAGATGGGGTTCGCTTACTGTTGGATCGTGATGCTAGAGGGGTGGCTTCTTTGAGGGTGCGGTAGTGCCGAGTGGTGTTACATTTTTTTTGTTGCTGTTTGTTCTTTCGTTTTTTTTTCTTTTGTTTTTTTTTCTTTCTTTGTTTGCTCGCCTCTTTAGGCTGTGTCACCAAGAAAAAACAATTACAATATTTCGGAACAAGTTTTTATATTTGGAATTATTGTATAATAACATCTTATCAATACTAACACTCATAAACAAATCTCATATATGTTCACTTTGGAAGTTTAAGTTAGATAAGTAACTTTATTCAACATAATCTCATATATGTTTATTTCGTATGATTAAAATACATTATTGAGGTTGGGGACTTACCCTAGCGGTCAAGTCCCCCTTCTCCCAACTATAGGTTGGGGATTCGATCCCCACCCGGCCCCTATCCGTCCCCTTTATCCCCATTTGTAATTTGTGTGGTTTGGGCTCCACACACCTTTGTCGACACATGAGTGTCAATGTTTACAAAAAAAAACATTATTAATCATGAAGCCAGTATTGTTCTTAATGGTCAAAACATTGAAATAAAACCTAAAATTTAGGGCAAAGATCCAATGTATAATTCTTGTAAGAGTTGTAAGACGAGAAAAATAAAAATGTTAAATAATACATAGGCTAAATACCATTTAAATTTTAATTGGATTGGACTATATTATTATTTTATTTGCTATATCATTAATTTATTAATACTACTACTATTTTTTTTTTCTTAATGGTATGTCAATTGACCCACACATTTCCACATACATCCGCCAATGATTATCTGATTTGAGAGTAAGCTTATTTGATATGTTATCATCACAAAATCAAAAATCATAGCCTGACATCTCTATCATAGACATTAAGAAATTCATCAAAGACATCACTTTCTCACATCTACATCATTAAAAAAAAAAAAAAAACACATCTCAACACATTATGTGGGTGCATAATATGCACTATAACCGCTCCCATTTTTTCCATATATATTAATTAATTTAATTTTTGTTGGAAATGAAGATGGTGGGAAAATCCAATAGATTGAAGAAAAAAAAAAATTGAAGGAAAAATGAATCCAAATTATAGCAATTTTTTGGGAAATTGGAATAATAAATTAATAGTTAGCTTTCTCATTTGAAGGAAGAAATCAACTAATGATAGAGGAGAGGGTGTTTACAGATTACTAGTGTACAATGTGTTTGCTGTGAAAGGGAAATGGAAACATCTAACCATTTATTCTGCCAGTGTGATGTGGTAACGAAATTATGGTACAAATGGGTTGCAAGTTTTGAGTTGGAATGGGCGATACCAGGATGCATAGATAACTTGGTGGAGTGGTGGCTCGATAATTATCCTAGACAAGGTGATCCGGATGTTTGGCGGATGACAGGGATGGCAACTATTTGGGTTGTGTGGAAGGCAAGGAATGAGGCAATCTTCAAAGGGAAACATTTCGATGTGCGTGCAGGCTGTGGAAGAGGAAATAAAATGGCGTGTTAGCTACTGGAGGCAAGCTGCTTATGGAGGAAATGGAATGGGGTTGGTTGGAATGGAGGGTTTCTTTCCGGGCTGTTTATATCAGATCAGAGGTCGGGCGAATAGGGCGAGGCGTCTAGGCCTGAGGTGGGAACGGCCGGATATGGGATGGTGGAAGGTGAACACAGACGGTTCTCTTCTATCGGGAATCCAAGCCCGGCTGGAGTGGGGGGCGTCATTAGGGATTTTGAAGGGAGGATTATTTTTCTTCTGTCCGACAGCATTGGGGCTACAGATGCAACTCAAGTGGAGGTATCGGCGGTGAGTCAGGTGTGCTCATCCCTCATTACACATCAAGGTTTCCCACTCCCCAAGCTAGTCTTTGAATGCGATTCTGCAAATGTGGTTGGATGGTTGAAGCAGTCGGAAACTTTCCCATGGAGATTCTCTGATCTGCTGGGGCCTATCATTGCAATCTTGAGGTTTGGGGGAGCAGTGCAGGTCAAGCATATCATGAGGGAAAGAAACGAAGAGGCTGATAAGTGGGCTAGATTGGGAGCCAAAGGTGGAGGAAGGCTTGAAGTGTGGTTCTGAGAGGGGAGATAGTAAAGGAAAAGAACATAAGATCGGATGTAGCTTGCTGTTTTGTCTTGGGAAATCAATTGTGGGCAAGTCTGAGTTTTGTGATTTCCTTCTTCTGTTTTTTATAGCAGGATTGGATATGTTTGTTGTTGGGATGTGGTATGTAATCTGTGTAGGGGTTCTGTTTAATGATAATAAAATTTTAGTCCTCAAAAAAAAAAAAACAAATGATAGAAAATTGAATAAAACAACTATAAAAATATAAAAAAGATTATTAAAAACAAAAATTAATCGTAGAGCACATTTTAAAAATAGGCCCTAGCTACGTTGAGGCTAGCTAGCAATCAATTTAGCTTATATAGTTTTTTGACTTTGAAATAAATAAATAAATAAATCCAAGTTAAATGGAATGTGGTATACTGGTATGCAATTTGTTTTTGTAAAGATATTCCCATTACAAGAAATTTGACACGCAATGGGAAAAAATAAATGTGTGATTGACTCTTGGTAATATTACATGCATGTCCAATATCCCTAAGAAAACATAGTACTACAATTTAAAAACAAATGTGTGATTGACTCTTGGTAATATATTGAAAAACATCCTGACTCCTTTGAATAGGTTATTTAACTTTTATTCCGGGGTCCCTTTTTTATTTTTAGTAATGTTATAAAAACATAGTAAAAGTTAAAAGGGATTTCGTCAATAGTGTTTTAGGGGATTTTTTTTTCTAAACAACCGTGATTTATGCTAGTAAATGATTGGTAGAAATCCATATGACACAATTATAAAGAAATAAATGAAAGGATTAAAATGTTGAGTGGGAATCGAACACCAACCTAAAAATTAGAAATCGGTGGCTTGTACAACTAGCCAAGTACTAATCCAAAAATTAAAATGTTGGTAATACAAAAATATTCTCGCTATTGCCTATTCAAATCGTTAATTGAACCCCAACATGCATTTTTTTTTTAAAAAAAAAATCAACCAAAACACAAATCGTATATTAATAAATAATACTAGTAGAATCTAAAAATCTATGGGATAACATTTATCCTAAATCCTAAACTATATCATAGTCAAAGATGAGCATGTCCATGGAACATAATTGTGCGGATTCTTAACAGACATTAAGTTTTAAAATTTACCAAAACAATTATCTCCTTTACAACTAAGAAAATTGGTCTGCTAGTTCTGATAATTTCTTCAATTTGTTCCATGAAGCATAATAAACCAAATTGTAGCATGATTAAGTCATTAGAATTGATCCCATAATCCTAAATTAAATGGATCAAATATGCAACCCAAAACCTATTTTCTTGAAACCTATTTTATTCATAAAATAGTTTTTCTCCCACAGGCTATTTTCTTTAAACCTATTTTATTCATAAAATCATGTTTCTCCCACAAGCTCACTATTAGGTTACGAGTGAACCTAATGAAAGGTCTTCCAATTCACTATAAGATTTTTGGGTCCTAGCGACCTCAATTTGCGACTCGGGTGGTAAGGTGGCTATTAGCAGTGACATTCGTTGCGACCATAGTGTAGAAGTGGTAATTTGTGCGACCGTAACAACGACTGTATGAGTAGATCGACGTATGGCCACCTCTCGGTGACCTCGTTTCCGGTCGCCACTCCCAATTTGGGCTTTTTCATCTTGCTGGCAGTATATCGTCTCATTTACAGGGATCTCATCTTCTTTGAACGGCTTGCGGTCCCAATTTTTCACCATCGGCGTAGCAGTCAAATCAATCCCTCAGCGCGACTCCGGCCCTTCGCTACCTGAGCACGAGAAAGCAGTGAAGAAAGAATGGGAAAGAAAAATTATCCAAATGTACAATTTGTGTAGTAGGCTTCGGAGGTACATATTCTAAATTTGGGATGCTTCATAAAATTTTTGTTTTGAAATAAGATTATACGCTGGAAATTCACGAGGGAAAGTAACCATATCCAACAAATCAAGTTGCTGATGCTAAATGGAAGGAGTATTGTGAGTCACCTGCCTTCAACGAGAAACAGGCTAGGGGGAAGTTAATTCGGCACGGTGGCGATAAGGATGCCCCGGCCTTATCCACACATACTTCTGGATCGTGGACTCACAGTGCTAGACACCATAAATTGGTATGAATTATCCTTTTTTTCTTTTTTTTTTTCTATGTACATAGAATGTATCTTCTTCCTATAAAATAAAAATATTTTCAATTGCACAGTCCAGTGAAAGTGACCATCCAATCTAGTTTAGTGATCTATTTGAGCATTGCCACACCAAGAAACAAGAAAAGAACAAGTAGATCGCCCCAAAATCGCAACGGATACAGGTATTAAAGGATTTAACAAGTTTCTGAAGGATTTTCATTGATTTAGTTAAGTTTTTTTAAGGTATCTTTGATATAGTTATCATAGTTTTGTATTGTATGTTTTCTAATATGAAATGTAGGATGGAGTTTCAGATGGCCATCGAGGGGCTTATACAGATAACTATTTGTTGAGGTGGCTGACAGCCCTGACAAGAGGAATGCGGTCTATGGCTTGGGGTCACTGGCGAGGACCATCCCTGCATTGAGAAAAGAAAATCAAATATGGACACAACAAACAAGCAACATTAATATTGCACGTGTGAGAGAGGAGATTATACACAAGAGGACTGAGCTGAGGTATGAGATTCATATTGTTTCACAGAGACAGGACACTATTGAGCAACAGCTAGAGAAGATTCACGAACATCACCACTGTCACTCCCCACCCCCCGAATATGATGACTCTGGAGCTGGTCATGGTTTGGGTTGTTGTTTGTCGGCCACTGTTCATTAACTTTTAGTTTTGGTGCATATTGTAGACTTTTGACTATAATACTTAAGTGTTACGGTGTTATTGTCTTTTGGCTTTCTAGTTAAGTATTGAAGTATGTTGGTTGAAATTTTATGCCACAACATTTCTAACTTATGCATGTTATGTTGGTAATGATGATTCTAGATTGGTAGGAGTTGTTGGATGTTATATTAGAGACATGAGATTCATGAGACTTTTTGATGTTTTGTTGGAAATTTCTTGGAATTGTTCTTTGATGTTTGAATGAGAATATAGTTTATGAGGTCGAACAATGTTTGTTTGAGATTCTTTGGAGTTGTAGGATTGTTTGTTACTCGCAGGTAGGCAGTGCATCAATCAAATAATGAATTGAAAACTTTCGGTGGGTTTAGCGACCCGGACGAGAGGTCGCTAATGCAGTTGCTAATTCTAGCGACCTACCTAGCAACCTAGAGTGGGGGTCGCTAAATCTAGCAACCTCCCTAGCGACTGGGTTTGGGGTCGCTAAAGTCAAACCAGACCTAGTCTACGGGACCCTTTAGCGACCTTGGATTTAGTCGCGACACCGATGGCAAATTTTGGCTACCCCAGAATCCGGTCGCTACTGGTGCCGCTAAAATCTACGACTGCGTAGTCCCCGGTCGCCCTTCGTTTTCTTACAGAGTTTTTAGCAACCTCCATTGTCTGGTCGCTACAATAGCGACCGGATTTTAGGCCCTAGCGACCCCATTGCAACGATTTCATCTGCGACAATTACTCTCTCCTGACCTTCAAACCCATCACTACTTGAAAAAATCTAGATTCGGTCGTTAAAATTGTGCTAGCTAGCGAATTTCAGTCCCTAACTTCTTTGGTGACTGAATTTTACCAAAACATTTCAGTCGCTAAAACAGAAAATTCTTATAGTGGATCACTAAAATTCAGCCGGCATAGGGGTGCTTGTCTTCGAGGACTAGGTGATGGTTAAAGTGCCCAACCCATTGCTTACCAAATGCGTTTGAGGAAAAGATCAACGGTTTCTGCAAAAGTACATTGGTCCATCCCAGGTCAAGAAGCGCATTGAAAGGGTAGCCTATCGTACAGAGTTTCCCCGATGGTAGCAGACACACAATGTTTTATCAATGTTTCTTAAAAGTGCAACACTCCCCACTAGTACCCAATGCAATACATAAAATTGACGATTAATAAATTAAATTGTGAACATGTAAAATTTATAAAAAAAATTTGATATTCTAAAATTAAAAGATACAATGAATCTAAAAAGATCTCACTTGACTTGTCTTTTCTTGTAAAACTATGATAAAAATTTAAATCAAAGCTAAAAATTTCAATATCACAAAAATGAAGATTGTATATGATTAAATAATCCATAAAATGCCAAAAATAAAGTTTTCCCGACATAAAACTCATCCATCAGAGAAAGGGTCGTCGGCATCATACCATCCATAATTGTTAAGATCCCGATCCTGATCTTAGGATCTTACGATTTTACGATCACAACTCTCTAAAACGATCCCGATCCTGATAGTAGAATGGTACGATCTTATAGGCATACTCCTCAAACGCTTCTACGATTTTTACGATCATACCATCTTAAACGCATAAATTTTTTGTAGTATTTTATGATTTGGATCAAAGTAACTTTTTTTTATTTAATTTTAAACTTAAGAACTTGTATTTACTTATGTATGATGTGTAAAAAAATATAATATGTATGTATGTGGAAATATTTTATGTTTAATTAAAATATTTTTGTACTGTATTCAAGGTTTTAAATATCGGTTTCGATAATCGTACATATAAATTTAGGGAAATTTCGAAGATATTTAAAATTTCGGGGGAAATTTTGGAAATATTTGTAATTTTTTCAGAAAACAAAATTGTGTTTCTAAGATGATGAAAATGAAGATATTTTAAAATTCTTCATCTCTGTTGCTATATAAATTAGTAATATGCTAACAATACTCATTTAATGATATAATATGCTTGTAATATTATTGATATCATGCAACATGTTGATTGATAAACAAGTCAACTGGATGACATCATCAATATGGGCTGAAACATAAATTTAATTTTTAATATTTTTTTAAAAAATATATTTTTTAAATTTAGAAAAAAAGTATTTTTTAAAAAAATTTCTGGACATTTCGGGAAATTTAGGTCAAATTTCGGAAAATTTCGGATTTCGGGCGAAACTTCGATGGAAATTTTGCAAAAAAATATTGCATGTGAAATTTTGCTTCGTGGTGTTCCGAAATCCGAAATTTCGGTCGAAATTTTGGAAATTTCGGGATATTTAAAACAATGATTGTATTATATTATATTATATTATATTAATTAACTTGCAAGATTCATAAACATACGAAATAATACTTTTCTTATTAGTATGCATAATTGAGTTTATCCATTATTGTAATTTCATAAGATATTGGGATCCCGATACGATCCCGATCTTGCAAAGAGAAAAACGATCTCATATAGGATCCCGAACTTAACAACCTTGATACCATCCAAATATATCACTAAAAAACCTGTTTCGCAACACAACTGTATATACAGACTACAGTTGACTACATTGTGATCTACATAACAATAAAATAAATAGATACACACTTGTCGACTGAGAAAATGGGAAGTATTGAATGAGTCAGAACTACAAACTACCCAGATTCATTCATTCGTTCCATTTATAATAATAGAAAAAAACCACATCCAAACTCATTCATATAACCTGAATAAAGTCAATGGGAGTTGACGAAAACATCTTTAAGGATAATTGTTAATAAGGGGCGTGTTGTGGAAATCGGGTTAGTTTCCACCAAAATTATACCCGAATAATGGAGCTATTAATTAAACAATAAAGAGAACACCAAGATTTAACGAGGTTCGGCACAAATTTGCCTACGTCCTCCGGGCCCCACCGAATTATTATTTCACTATGAGGGAGAAATATTACAAAAGGGTTTTGGAAATAATTTCCTGACAGACAAAAACCCACTTGACAAGGGAGACTTACAAAAGCCTAAAAAAAGCACTGGCCCACAAGGCAATTAATGCCAATGAGGCTCTCTCTCTCTCTCACTGCTTTTGCTCTCTGCTGGGATGGATCCTTTGCAAATGAACTATCCAGTATTTATAGGCATCAATTGCAGCAACTAAATGAATAGTGGAAGGCGAAATTTGTACAGTATACACACGTTTATAAAATTAAGTCAAACCGTTCACCTACCACATTTAATGCAGTGGGACGGACCACTTCTGTACAAATCTCCACCTTGGTACGTCCCAAATTCCAATCATAGTGTCTCCTTCGAGGTTCTCTCATCACGAAATTCGGCAGGACCTCCAAATGCGCTTTTCAGCGCCAGTTTCAATATCTTGAGACATTAATCAAGTTCAAACAATGTTCGAACTTGATACCTGTTACAGCCTTCGTCAACATGTCTGCAGGATTCTCGGTGGTCTTGATCTTTTGTACCTTGACTCCACCTTCTTCAATGATTTCCCGCACAAAATGATACCGCACGTCGATGTGCTTGGTTCTAGCATGATATACCTGGTTCTTTGCTAGATGAATGGCACTTTGACTGTCACAAAACACTGTTACATGTTTTTGACCAACTCCTAAGTCATCCAGCAATCCCTGTAACCAAATGGCTTCCTTAACAGCTTCTGTAATGGCCATGTATTCTGCCTCCGTTGTTGACAAAGCAACTGTTGACTGTAAGGTAGACTTCCAACTAACTGGTGCGTTTGCAAGAGTAAATACGTATCCAGTAGTTGATCGACGTTTATCCAGATCTCCTGCATAATCTGAGTCACAGTACCCAACTATATGTTGACCAGTAACATCAGTTTTCTCAAATATCAACCCAATATCTAAGGTTTTCAAGATATACCTTAGAATCCATTTCACAGCTTGCCAATGATCTTTACCGGGATCATGCATGTACCTGCTCACTACTCCAACTGCATGTGAAATGTCAGGCCTTGTACACACCATTGCATACATCAAGCTACCCACCGCATTTGAATAAGGAACCTTTGACATGTATTCTCGTTCCTCTTTCGTCTTCGGGCATTGTGAAGCACTAAGTTTGAAATGAGGAGCAAACGGTGTACTTACAGGTTTGGTTTTGTTCGTCATGCCAAAACGCTGCAATACTTTCTTCAGATATTGCTTCTGAGTCAAACTCAGAGTGCCCCTCTTCCTGTCTCTCGTTATTTCCATACCGAGAATTTTCTTTGCTTCATCGAGATCTTTCATTTCAAACTCCTTGCTGAGTTGGGACTTCAACCTGTTTATCTCTCCTCTATGTTTCGAAGCAATTAACATGTCATCTACATATAGAAGAAGATAAATGTAAGATCCATCATGTAGCTTACGGAAATATACGCAATGATCAAAACTGCTCCTGGTGTACTTCTGGCCAATCATAAATTGATCAAATCGCTTGTACCATTGCCTTGATGATTGTTTCAATCCATAAAGCGATTTGTTCAACTTGCAAACCCAATCTTCTTTTCCAGCAACTTCAAATCCTTCTGGTTGGGTCATGTAGATTTCCTCCTCCAAATCACCATGTAAGAATGCCGTCTTGACATCCATTTGAACTAGTTCCAAGTCAAACTGCGCTACCAGGGCCAACAAAATACGAATTGATGAATGTTTTACAACAGGAGAAAATACCTCATTGTAATCAATTCCCTCCTTTTGAGCATAACCTTTTGCTACCAATCTTGCCTTGTAGCGAACGTCATTCTTTTCTGGAAATCCTTCTTTCTGAGCATAGACCCACTTGCAACCAATTGCCTTCTTTCCCTCTGGGAGTTTAGCTAGCTTCCACGTGTGATTTGCTTCAAGGGAATGCATTTCCTCGTCCATGGCTTTCTTCCACTTTTCTTTTTCCGGACTCATTCTTGCATCAAGAAAAGTTTGTGGTATACCTTCTTCAATAACAGGAAGTGCATAGGCCAGCAAACTTTCGAAACGAGCAGGTCTCCTAATTTCTCTTCTTGGCCTCCTCATTGCAATTGGTAAATCTTGTTGCTCCTGAGGTTCTTGGGTTAAAACCTCACTTTCTCTGGGCTCTTCTTCGGTACTTGGACCATCGTCTTCTATTGGTTGACCATCTACCTCTCTGGTAGTAGATGTCTGAAACTCCACCTGTTGAGGATAATGCTCCACCTGTTGAGGAGTACTATCCATCTGCTGCTTGGTTACCTTCTTCAACATTATCGATTCGTTGAAGGTAACATCTCTGCTAAAGATCACCTTTTTCATCTCCGGGCACCATAGGCGATATCATTTTACTCCGGAAGATATCCCTACAAAAACAGCTTTTCTCGCCCTCGGATCCAACTTTGATTCTTTCACGTGATAATAAGCAGCGGAACCGAACACACGTCAAGAATCATAATCATTTGCAAGTTTGCCAAACCATGCCTCCAAAGGTGTCCTGCCTTTAAGTGCAGTTGATGGTAGTCGATTGATTAGATGGCTCGCATATGTCACCGCTTCAGCCCAGAACTGCTTGCCCAAATTAGCATTGGACAACATACACCGAACTTTCTCCAATAAGGTTCGGTTCATCCGTTCAGCCACCCCATTCTGTTGTGGCGTGTCCCGCACAGTGAAATGTCGGGAAATACCTTCCTTCTTGCACAAATCGAAAAAAGGGTCATTTCGATATTCTGTACCGTTATCAGATCGAAGCACTTTAATCTTCCTCCCGGTCTGGTTCTCCATCATTTTCTTCCAAGCGAGGAATTTCCCGAATGCTTCATTTTTTGTTTGCATGGGATACACCCATACTCTCCGGGAAAAGTCATCAACAAACGTTACAAAATAGTGGTTTCCTCCCAGAGAAGCCGTCTTGGTAGGTCCCCACACATCTGAGTGAATGTAATCCATAATGCCTTTAGTATTATGGATTGCTGTTCCGAACTTCACCCGCGTTTGCTTTCCCAGAACACATTGCTCGCAAAATTCAAGTTTGCAAGTCTTTGCACCCTTTAGTAATCCTTGCTTTGCCAGAGTCGGCAAGGATTTTTCCCCAGCATGCCCAAGCCTCATATGCCATAGCTTGGTCATCTCCTCTTCCTTGTCTGCTTCTGATACTGCTGCTGCAATGCCAACCATTGTATTGCCCTGGAAGTGGTATAAGTTATTTTTCCTTATACCTTTCATGACGACAAGTGCTCCCGAGATCACTTTCATAATCCCATTCTGAATGTTGATGGAGTGGCCTTTGGCTTCCAAGGCTCCCACTGATATGAGGTTCTTGGCAAATTTCAGTATGTACCGAACTTCCGTCAGCACCTTGGTTGTTCCATCGTGGTTCTTCAGATATACTGAGCCAACTCCAGCTATCTGGCAATATCCGTTGTTGGCTAGGTAGACAACTCCACCGTCAACACTTTCAAGGTTGACAAACCACTCCTTCCTGGAACACATGTGGAATGAGCATCCTGAGTCTAGCAACCAGTCGTCAGTGCACGTCGTTACCGATGAGACACAAGCTAAAGAATACTCTGTGTAACACCCCGGTTTAATTAACACATGATTAATTTAATTAATTGTGGTTAATTAACAAAGGATTTATTATATGGATATTTTGTAGATATGATTTTAATGAAGTGGGAGAATAAGTGGGTTCAAACCCAAAAGATAATAAGAGTCAAGTGCTCAAATGGGTGCAATGTGGTCAAGACAAGTGGTGTAACCCTTTTAACCCACATTCCGACCCGACCCGAGACCCATGACCCGACCCGGTTCCATTTTTGACTCTTAAAAATCAGATTTTTGGGCATTGGAAACCCATTTCACTCCTCTCTTCCCCTCTTTCCCGTCACTCTTCTTTGGTGAGTTAGGGTTGGTGTCAAAACCCTTCCAATCTCCATTTTCTTGCTCAAATCGGTTGGGGAATCTTTTGTACTAGCTAAGGTAAGCTTCTTTCTTGATTAATTTCTCAATTCCATGGTTTTTGAAGCAAGTTTTAGGGGCTGTTTTGGTAGTGACGAAAATTGGGGGTTTTTCTTCAACTCTTGTAGATCGGCTTGAATCGAAGCTTGGAATCAACGAATCGAAGGTTGATTATTGTTGGAAGACTTCAGGCAAGGGATTATATTGCTTAAATTACGTGTTTGGGGGGTATTTGGGGGTCGGATTCCGGCGAAATCGCCGGAAAACCGATTGGAAAATCGGAGAAGACGATGAACAGTAACTGCTACAGTACTGCTACAGTAACTGTACAGTAGTTACCGCGGTAACTCGCGTAGTTACCGCAGTAATTCGCAACAGTAATTACCACGGTAATTTGAACAGTAATTACCACGGTAATTTGAACAGTAACCACCACAGTAACTTGTACAGTAGTTACCGCAGTAACTCGCTACAGTAGTTACCGCAGTAACTCGCTACAGTAATTGCTACAGTAATTGCTACAGTAATCACTACAGTACTGGGCTGCGTATGTCACGCGTTTTACGCGCGCGGGTGCGCCGTGAGCGCAGAAAGGCCCTGTTTGGCCCCCTTTTGTGCGATTTTGATCCTATAATGATGTTTTCTTTGCACCAATTATTGTTATGACTTCCCCAAATATTATTGGTAAACCGTGGGTTAATCAATTGGCCCGTGTGGGTTGTTGAATTGCTTAGGGAAACTGTTGAATTATTATATCACTAATGCCTTAGCCTTGGGGGCTATCTCATATGTATTGAATTCCTTATATGTTGAGAAGCATGCGAACCTAGTGTGTAGGTGCTTGAATATCACTGTATTGTCATATGCATGTTATTGCATTGGAATTGACGGTTATTAACCCGATGGGTTGTTATGATATTTATGATAGATCGGGCAACCTTCACAGGTGTTGTTGAGTCCCGATGGCCCTGCGGGGTGTATTATTGACTGTTATATCTGTTACCCTTTTTGGGTGGTTATTATAATGCATGATATTGCATTATGAGATTACGAACATATTGGAAGTGTTCGATCGGGCAGCCTTTACCGGTGTTGTTGAGTCCCGATGACCCTGCGGGGTGGATTATTGGTTGTTATTCCTGTTGGCCCTTTTGGGCTGGTTATTATAATGCATGGTATTGCATTATGGATGGATGGACATATTGGAAATGTCCGATCGGGCAGCCTTTACCGGTGTTGTTGAGTCCCGATGGCCCTGCGGGGTGATTATTAGGCTGTGATGCCTGTGATTTGGCTGCGATGCCTGTGATTTGGCTGTTATGCCTGTGATTGGGCTGTGATGCCTGTGGTCCCTGCGGGGATGGTGTATGTTACCCTGTAACGGGTTGGAGTTGATGATATCCTCACCCGTGGGTTCATACCGCCCGGGTTTAGGTTGCCGGCTAGGCATATTCATTTGCATTTGCATATAGGGTAGATAGGTGTATGTTAGGCCATGCATCACGTGCATAAATTGTATGTCTGTGGTTGAAGCACCGGTATGGGACGGTGTGATGATTTATTTATGTCAATTGTATGATCGTGGTTGAAGCACCGGTATGGGACGGTGTGGTGTTTATCTGCTTTATTTACATTCTGCTTTGTTATTTATTATATTATTATTATTATTATTATTATTATTATTATTATTATTATTATTATTATTATTATTATTATTATTATTATTGTTATTATTATTATGGTGCTGTTTTCCCTTACTCCCCGGCACGTAGCCTTGCTCAGTACGTTGTACTGACCCCCTTTGCTTTTGTCTGTTTTATAGATCCTGCTGGAGGCGTTGGAGCATGACTGGGTTTGGGGTTATGAGAGATCACATAGATAGGACATTTCTGTTATTATTATTTATATGTCATTATGTGATACTCTGTTGACTGCTTTTGCTTGATATATACTGCTGGTTGAGGCCTGTGAGCCTGGGATTTACATACTGTCGGCCGGTGGTCTTATGTGATTTATAGCTTTGGGCTGGTAGCCTTGTTTGAGATATTGGTATGCTGTTGGGAGGCTTGTAGCCTGGATGGGTCGCTGGGACCGTTATTTGATTATTCTTGGGTGACATTTTATGTGCCTATGTGATTCTAATCTAATTATAGCTTCTGCATTAAACTGGATTAATCAGATGATCACTTTAGGTGTACTCAGTCTTGTACTAGCTGTTTTAAATTAGCTGGCCACTAGTTTAGAATAGTTAGTACAGCGGTAATGTTTGCGAAAATCAGGTTTGAATTTTCGGGGCGTTACAGAGTGGTATCAGAGCCTGTGTGCTCTTTTATCTTATTAAAACTTGTATAGACATAGGTGGTGAGCTGTGTATGGGGTACATATAGCATATAATTGTATTTTTATTATATCTGATTATTTCTGCGCACACCAGGTTAATTCACAGTTGGGGAACTGTGAGGGAACCATGGTACTCCAGTCAGGATCCTTGTTATCTCACAGTCATTGAGGACTATGAATGACTTTTGATCGTTTATTTAATTTGTCATGTATATATACTGCTTTGTATATGATTGGTGATTTCTGCTAACATTGTTTGTTGATGTTCTAATCTAAGTTGACTGAATAGTTTGGAAAGGCCTCATGGAAGCCTGGGCTATTCGAATGGCGATCCAAGCGGGATCAATCTGTTGAATGGTGTACAGATGGGTTTGACGTACCCTCGAGAGTGAGATAGGGTACTGAGAAAGTCTCCATTGTGCGATAAACCACTGGGGTGATATAGATATTTGCAGTCCGCCTGCATGCGAAGGATGGTGGAAACTATTTCGAGGTAATGCCAGTGAGGGTATAGTCGGATTTGGTTAAAAAGAATAATGATATGAAGTGGCATAGAATTGACACTGGGTCAATCAAAAGAACATTAGATGGTTCTCGAAGTGTTGAATGCCTGTCGCCTGAGACGAGGCAAGGTGACTGCTCTGCATAGAAAGATCGGTAACGTGAAGGGGGCCGATATCATTGGGGCGAGTCCGAACTAGGGGACTTCCTAGTATGTTGTCTTTATGTGATGGAAAAGTTACGTTGATTGGATAACGTTTTGGCATGTGTGTAATTCATGTATCATAGGTGTTTCTTCTTGACTCTCTGGTTGAGAGATAAACCCGTTTCCCTGATATGGGAATTATTTATGTCGCATTTTGTGTTGATGTTATTGTGTTTGATTCTGGAGTCTTATGTTCATTTGAGACTCTAAATTTCATTCGTAAGCATAGAGTAAATGCTACCACTGCTGCGAATCCTTCTGCCTTAGTACTGTGCGATTCAGAAGCCTCGTGTTCTTTAGTGGCTTTGCGATTTGTGCGAAAGCATGGAGTAGGACCGTTGGCGTCCTACCAGATGCTAGTTTCCTTACCTTCGGGTGATAATATTCGAAGTGATCATTTGATGTAAGATGCTGTGTTGAGCATCGAGAGTCGCGAATTCAGGGCTGACCTGGTGGTCTTTAGCAGGCTAGTTTTAACGTACTATTGGGCATGGATTGGCTGTTTGCCATCGTGCTGTGATTGATTGTGGTGTTCCACGAATATCCTTTTAGGATTCTTTGGGTAACTGTGTTTCTTATCGACATCCGTTGATTCCACCTATTACTGGTGTGGTTTCTGTTGCTTTGTTGTGTGACCTGATGCGCAGGTGGTTGTTCTCTTTCCCTGTGGCACATAAGGGATCTTCGAGCAGAGGTTCTTGCTGCTTCGAGTGTCCCTGTTATCTCTGAGTTCGGGGATGTATTTCCCGACGAAATACATGGTCTCCCATCTGCTCGGGAGATTGATTTTACTATTGAGCTGATGCCTGATGCAGCTCATATTTCTAAGGCTCCTTACCATATGACTCATGTGAACTGAAGGAGTTGAAGAATCAATTGAATGAGCTTACCATGTATATTTAGCCGAGTAGCTCGCCTTAAGGAGCTCCTGTTTTGTTTGTTTAGAAGAATGATGGGTCGATGAGGATGTGCATCGATTACAGAGAATTGAATTGAATCACGGGAAAAACAAGTATCCTTTACCTCGGATTGGGGATCTATTTGATTAGTTGAGAGGGGCCAGTAATTTTAGTAAGATTGATTTGAGATTGGGCTACCATCAGATAAGGGTGGCGGAGGCGGATAGGCCTAAGACAGTTTTCAGGACTCGTTGAGGACATTTGAATTCCCGGTCATGTCTTTTGGTTTGATTAACGCACTAGCGATCTTCATGGATCTCATGTATAGGGTATTACATCCCCTGCTGGTCGTGTGCGTGGTTGTGTTCATAGATGATATTATGGTTTATTCGCCGACGCGTGAGGCACACGCGGGTCACTTGAGAACAGTTTTGAATACATTGTGAGAGCATAAGTTGTATGCTAAACTCTCCAAATGTGAATTTTGGTTGGAGATGTGTCTTTTCCGGGGCACATTATTTCCGGTAATGGTATGTCTGTTGATCATGCTAAGGTAAAAGCTGTATTTAAATGGCAAGTCCTGAAGAATGTGGGGAAGATCCGAAGTTTCTTGGATCTTGTTGGTTACTACAGTAGGTATCGAGGGATTTTCTAGCATTGCTAGACCTCTGATGATATAGTTGTGTAACGATGTCAGATTTAGATGGGATGATGATTGTGAGCAAGCGTTCAAAATTTGGAAGAATGAAATGACAAAGACACTTGTATTGACTCTACCTGATGAGTCAGGTGAGTATGAAGTTTTGACCAGCACCTCACTTAAAGGTTTGGGTGGTGTGTTAATACATAATGAGAATGTAATCAGTAGAACTACCGACGCATAATTTGGAGGCGGAAGCGGTAGTTCATGTCTTGAAAATCTAGTGACACTGTATGGGAGGAAGTGCATGAGTCCCTTGTGCTAGAATGATCCAGCAGATCGGGTAAATATGGGTCCTGAGGTAATTGCGCAGACTACCGAGTTAATAAGAATCAAAGGATCGGATGAAAGAAGCTCAAGACTGACATAAGAGCTATGCTGATTTAGCTCGTCGCCTTGTAGATCTTGAGGTTAGAGATTGTGTGTTGTTTCAGGTATCGCCTATGAAAGGGGTACGCCGATTTGGTAAGAAGCCAAGCTGATTCCGAGATATATTGGATCCTATGAGATTGTTGAGATGGTTGGGAAAGTGACGTATATGTTGGCTTTGCTAGCAGAAGTGGGTCGAGCCCATGATGTATTCCATACCATACTTCCCAACTTAGGAAGTTTCTGTCTGATCCAGATAAGATCATTCAGCTTGATAAAGTTGAATTGGATGCGAGTCTTGAGTATGGGGAGTATCCTGTTCGCATAAGTGATGTGAATGAGAAGGTTGAGGCACAAGACCATTCCGGTGGTTAAGGTATTGTGGTCTAGGCTCGAAACTGAAACTACTACTTGGGAGACCGATGACAGTATGTTGGAGCGATAACCTGAATTGGATTTGACTCCAAATCAATGAGGTAACCTATCTAATCCATGTTATTGCATTCGAGGACGAATGATCCTAAGGGGGAGGGATTGTAACACCCCGGTTTAATTAACACATGATTAATTTAATTAATTGTGGTTAATTAACAAAGGATTTATTATATGGATATTTTGTAGATATGATTTTAATGAAGTGGGAGAATAAGTGGGTTCAAACCCAAAAGATAATAAGAGTCAAGTGCTCAAATGGGTGCAATGTGGTCAAGACAAGTGGTGTAACCCTTTTAACCCACATTCCGACCCGACCCGAGACCCATGACCCGACCCGGTTCCATTTTTGACTCTTAAAAATCAGATTTTTGGGCATTGGAAACCCATTTCACTCCTCTCTTCCCCTCTTTCCCGTCACTCTTCTTTGGTGAGTTAGGGTTGGTGTCAAAACCCTTCCAATCTCCATTTTCTTGCTCAAATCGGTTGGGGAATCTTTTGTACTAGCTAAGGTAAGCTTCTTTCTTGATTAATTTCTCAATTCCATGGTTTTTGAAGCAAGTTTTAGGGGCTGTTTTGGTAGTGACGAAAATTGGGGGTTTTTCTTCAACTCTTGTAGATCGGCTTGAATCGAAGCTTGGAATCAACGAATCGAAGGTTGATTATTGTTGGAAGACTTCAGGCAAGGGATTATATTGCTTAAATTACGTGTTTGGGGGGTATTTGGGGGTCGGATTCCGGCGAAATCGCCGGAAAACCGATTGGAAAATCGGAGAAGACGATGAACAGTAACTGCTACAGTAACTGCTACAGTACTGCTACAGTAACTGTACAGTAGTTACCGCGGTAACTCGCGTAGTTACCGCAGTAATTCGCAACAGTAATTACCACGGTAATTTGAACAGTAATTACCACGGTAATTTGAACAGTAACCACCACAGTAACTTGTACAGTAGTTACCGCAGTAACTCGCTACAGTAGTTACCGCAGTAACTCGCTACAGTAATTGCTACAGTAATTGCTACAGTAATCGCTACAGTACTGGGCTGCGTATGTCACGCGTTTTACGCGCGCGGGTGCGCCGTGAGCGCAGAAAGGCCCTGTTTGGCCCCCTTTTGTGCGATTTTGATCCTATAATGATGTTTTCTTTGCACCAATTATTGTTATGACTTCCCCAAATATTATTGGTAAACCGTGGGTTAATCAATTGGCCCGTGTGGGTTGTTGAATTGCTTAGGGAAACTGTTGAATTATTATATCACTAATGCCTTAGCCTTGGGGGCTATCTCATATGTATTGAATTCCTTATATGTTGAGAAGCATGCGAACCTAGTGTGTAGGTGCTTGAATATCACTGTATTGTCATATGCATGTTATTGCATTGGAATTGACGGTTATTAACCCGATGGGTTGTTATGATATTTATGATAGATCGGGCAACCTTCACAGGTGTTGTTGAGTCCCGATGGCCCTGCGGGGTGTATTATTGACTGTTATATCTGTTACCCTTTTTGGGTGGTTATTATAATGCATGATATTGCATTATGAGATTACGAACATATTGGAAGTGTTCGATCGGGCAGCCTTTACCGGTGTTGTTGAGTCCCGATGACCCTGCGGGGTGGATTATTGGTTGTTATTCCTGTTGGCCCTTTTGGGCTGGTTATTATAATGCATGGTATTGCATTATGGATGGATGGACATATTGGAAATGTCCGATCGGGCAGCCTTTACCGGTGTTGTTGAGTCCCGATGGCCCTGCGGGGTGATTATTAGGCTGTGATGCCTGTGATTTGGCTGCGATGCCTGTGATTTGGCTGTTATGCCTGTGATTGGGCTGTGATGCCTGTGGTCCCTGCGGGGATGGTGTATGTTACCCTGTAACGGGTTGGAGTTGATGATATCCTCACCCGTGGGTTCATACCGCCCGGGTTTAGGTTGCCGGCTAGGCATATTCATTTGCATTTGCATATAGGGTAGATAGGTGTATGTTAGGCCATGCATCACGTGCATAAATTGTATGTCTGTGGTTGAAGCACCGGTATGGGACGGTGTGATGATTTATTTATGTCAATTGTATGATCGTGGTTGAAGTACCGGTATGGGACGGTGTGGTGTTTATCTGCTTTATTTACATTCTGCTTTGTTATTTATTATATTATTATTATTATTATTATTATTATTATTATTATTATTATTATTATTATTATTATTATTATTATTATTGTTATTATTATTATGGTGCTGTTTTCCCTTACTCCCCGGCACGTAGCCTTGCTCAGTACGTTGTACTGACCCCCTTTGCTTTTGTCTGTTTTATAGATCCTGCTGGAGGCGCTGGAGCATGACTGGGTTTGGGGTTATGAGAGATCACATAGATAGGACATTTCTGTTATTATTATTTATATGTCATTATGTGATACTCTGTTGACTGCTTTTGCTTGATATATACTGCTGGTTGAGGCCTGTGAGCCTGGGATTTACATACTGTCGGCCGGTGGTCTTATGTGATTTACAGCTTTGGGCTGGTAGCCTTGTTTGAGATATTGGTATGCTGTTGGGAGGCTTGTAGCCTGGATGGGTCGCTGGGACCGTTATTTGATTATTCTTGGGTGACATTTTATGTGCCTATGTGATTCTAATCTAATTATAGCTTCTGCATTAAACTGGATTAATCAGATGATCACTTTAGGTGTACTCAGTCTTGTACTAGCTGTTTTAAATTAGCTGGCCACTAGTTTAGAATAGTTAGTACAGCGGTAATGTTTGCGAAAATCAGGTTTGAATTTTCGGGGCGTTACACTCTGTCTCATCACTATCAGCAACACAAGCCTCTGCTACTGCTTTCCCCTTTTTCTTTTGCAGCTTAGGACAATCTTTCTTCCAATGTCCTTTCTCGTGACAAAAGATACATTCGTCTTTCGACACTCTGCCTCGTGACTTGGATCTGCCTCTTCTGTCCGGCTTGTACTTGTGGCTACGGCCCCGAACGGTATGAGCTTCACCAGTCAAACTACTGTGTTCTAACTTATCCTTCTTTCTGATCTCGTTAGAATATAAGGCAGTGGTAACTTCTTTAAAGGAAATTGTTTCCTTTCCAGTCAGCATACTAACAATTATATGCTCGTATTCATCGGGGAGCGAAGCTAACAGTATCAGCGCCTTGTCAACGTCATCTATCTTCTCGTCGAGATTCAATAAATCGGTGACCAAAGAATCGAATCTTGTTATGTGTTCATTCATCGTGGTACCGGGCAAATACTGGAATCGATACAGCTTCGTCTTCATGTAGAGCTTGTTCTCCGTGCTCTTTTTCATGAATTTATCCTCCAGTTCTTTCCACAGTCTGTGCGCCATCGTCTCTCTCATAAGCGGATACTTCTGCTCCTTTGAGAGACATAGCCGAATTGTACCACACGCAAGACGGTTGATCCTCGTCCAGTCTTTATCATCAACACCATCTGGTTTGGTTTCTTCAAGTGCCCCATCCAGCTCCTGCTGGTACAAGATGTCCAACACCTCGCACTGCCACTGAAACTTTTGACAAATTTCACTAACACGAGTGTTTTTCTAAAATATATCAGGATTGAATTTATTAAAATGAAAAGAGTTATGATTCGCGGGAAAGGGGTTTAAAGATATATTAAGAGTGTTACTCTTTTTTTACTCAGGTGGGGTGCTTTAATTTCAAATGGCGCTGCAGTCCTCTCATGTCATGAAACTTTTGACAAGTCTCATGGTACAACCGGGATAGATTGACCTTCAGCCTGTCACACTGAGGATCCCCGGTATATGTGCCATGATACTTCTCATGATTTCATGTCATGAGATTATCTACCATGAAACTTTCGGCAGATTCCCACTACATAAGTATTTTCTGAAAAATCACATTTTTTATTTACTCGTGTTAAGAAACTGTGCCCCCGAAAGCGCACGGAGTCAAAAATTGCAGTATTTATAGTAAGTACCGGATCGTTCACTGGAGGATGTGCGATGGAAGCAGGGCCCACGCCGTTTACTAAGACTTTCCACTCGGTTACTCGATTCAAGTTTGTGTTTTGGCTATCAACTACTTGACATAATTTAAACTAAGCTATGAAAGCAATCAAAATAAAGCAGATAAAATTATTCTAGAAAGCGAATTAAATTTAGTCTAAGAAAGCAATAGAATTATTCTAAGAAAGCGATTAAAATTATCCTAAGAAAGCAGATTTAAAATGAGACAGAAGGGACAGGGAGAAAAGAATAAAGATTGGACAAGATTCAGATGAAACACAGTTAAACTTCCATTTTAATACACAGATCTAAGCTTGGGATAATCCTTTCAGTTAGCTAATTCTCATGCTCTCTATACCATGTTCCCTTTAACAGACAGGTACTTACAGTAAGAGTTTACATGCTCTTAAGAAAATAAATTCTAAGATACCACAGACGCATAGCTACCCTTGCAATGCATTGCTAAGGTATGTTAATTATCTGTGGTGGATAAGCAACACCTGACAAATCATTAGTTGAAGTGCCAAGTACTGCTATCATTCCCCCATGTCACGCCCAAAGATTCTAATTGAGCCATGAACTATCCCTTAACTCTCAATCCTAGTAGCAGTTACGCAACTCTCAATACAACCGAGTGACCTCTAGAGAAAGCAGTTAAAAGAAAGCGGTAAAGAAAGCATTTAAAATCCTATCACTCGGAGGTTTTTGAAAGTCTGACCCTGGTAGTAAAAGAAAGCCCCCAGTCAGAATGACCGGATGTGGATCAAGAATTCCCTATTCTCGGTGAACCGCTCGCAGTGTTCACTTCTCGTCGGGTGGTTATGAGATACAAACTAATGAAACGAACTAATAAAATTAGTTCGTTCCGGATGCACTCACTCAGAACTCAAAAATAGGCTTTGGCAGAAGAAGATAGCAGTTGAAAGAATACTCAACCCTACCTTAGAAAATAACCAAGGCCCGAATGTTGTTCCTCTAGTATTATCTGTCACACCTTATCGGAATCCAAGTGGAATCTGACCCAGTGTAATATTTAATACAAGATTTCCAACAAACAGCAATTTTGGAAAATAATAAATCTGAAAATCATTCCCTATCAGGTACTAGACTCTCAATTAAAACACAGATCCTTTCAGTCTAGGTGAGACCTAATCGCTGACTCTGCTTCTAATTCCCCAAAATCAACCCCCAGTCGGATATGAATTAGTCATAACTGTCGAATTTATCACTTACTCAGATCCGGATTTGTAAATGAGTTTTTGTTGGAAATTTAATATGAGGCATCTGATTAAGATCAAGACTCATGTGTCCAAGGGAAGGATCCCAAAATAATATTGACCACAATATCTACATAATAATATCATGCATAAATTTATAGAGAAGTGTAAAATTAAATAACCCAAAATATAAGGTGGGTTTAGACAGAAGTTGACACACAGAGATGAAATAGCCGGGGATGAGAAGAATTTATTTGGCTAAAGAGATGGCAAAATGATTGGGTGGACTGCAAACATCTGCTGTCCAATTTCCCTCTCATTTGGATGGAATGATTTTTAGACAGTGAATGCCTCAAATGACAGTTGCCGCCGTCATCTCAGACTCCACTATCTGTGAATTTGGATGAAAACCCACATGTTCTATTACTGCAATAATTATTAGATGGCATTGGCATATATCATCTATCATTACTACAGATCCAGATTCGGGTTTGAAATTAAGATAAAGAAAAGAAAACTGTATCCGGATAGGAGTCAGCTGAGCAGCTATTATAATCCCGGATGGACGAACCGCCAAGGCTTCCGCCGACCACTATTCGGACCATGCAAAATAACATCTAATAAGTAATATACAGACCACGAGCTAGTTATCCGTGTGGGAATACCCGCCAACATTAATCTGATATATTCCTTATTAGCTGTTTCACACATCACGGAAAAGACAAAATAAATAAAAGAAAAATATTTTTGGGTCATCTTGCATGAGAGACATTGGTTTCTCATGCAAGGGTATGGAATTAAATCCATAATTACTCTTTATGTCTAAATAATCACTCATTCCATAATTAATTAATTACAGTCCGGATTATATACTTAGATCATTAGAGTTTAATTATTTGTAGAAGAATCTTTTAATGGGGAATTGAACAAAGTTCTTTATATCAAATTAATCATGGGTTGAGATCATTGGATTTCAACCTCAAAATATTAATATAAATGTCCAATTAATTAATGGAGTGAGATGAAGAATAAAAATTTGGCAAAAGTGCCACTTTGTCGCGATGCAGAGTTCGTGTCGCGGAGCGTGGCTCCGCGACAAAGGTTTCGCGACAAAGGGGTGGGAAATAAGAGAAATGGGATTTTGAAAATTAGGGTTTGCTTTGTCGCTTAAGCAAAAATTTTGTCGCGGAACATGGTTCCGCGACAGAGAGGCATAGCGACAAGGAGGGTTGAAAATTGGTAAGGACATAATTCCTGGTCGCGGAACAAGGATTTTGTCGCGGTACGTGGTTCCGCGACAAAGGTTCCGCGCCAGAGTCCTCCCAGAATAAAATTACAAGTATTTGGGTCCTTGGTCGCTAATCAAGGATTTTGTCGCGGAACGTGGTTCCGCGACAAGAGTTGCATCGCGACCAAGGGGTTTCAAAATTAATGGTAAGGCATAATTTTCTGTCTCGGAATAAGATTTTGTCGCGGAACGTGGTTCCGCGACAAGGGTACTCCGCGACAAAAGCCATGCAGACAAAATGCAAGAATTTGGTCCTTTGTCGCTAAACATGGGTTTTGTCGCGGAACGTGGCTCCGCGACAAAGTGTATGGCGACAAAGGGTTTTAAAGTTTTATAAAATTTTATAAAAATTTTGGCAGCGTAACGCCTAATATTGCATTGCGGGGGAGTGCGTTGTGATCCGTGGGATCACAACGGGAAAATTACGTTGCAACCCGTGGGGTTACAACGTGATGCAATACAATATAAGAGAAATGCAATTTGTATAAATATGCATAACACTTTAATAACATCCCTTTTTAGATCTATCACACTAGACTAAAATAAAAATAAAACAACAACTAAAATAAAAATGCAAGCAACTACTAAACTAAACAGCAAGCTAAGTCAAACAGGAACAAAAATCTAAAAAAGGAAGCTAAACTAAGATAATAAACCTATCAAGGGATGATATCAAGTGATTATGCATTTTATTAATACTAAGAAAGCATTAAAATCATTCTAAATAAAAAATTGGTCAAGTGACCCAAAAATAAAAACAAAGCAGTACATAAAATGGAAGAGAGATCCATACACATTTTTGGTGGAACATTTTCTTTATAACATCAAAAACCAAAAATGGGTTAAACACACCCATTGATTAAGTGTTTTCAACCCAAAAAATACAAAATATAAAACTGGAAAAATAAAATGAACACTAGCTACACTTATTTATTACAAAGCATAAATTAAAACTAAGCTAAAGTCTATTACTACATTGCATAAAATTAAAATAGACTAAACTACTTATTCTAATAAATTCTTGGAGAGCACAGTGGTGCCTCCAAGAACAGTAAAACTAAACTAAGTGTAGCTAGGTTACTGTTCAAGGGGGTGGGAGGATATATTTATAGAGAGTAGAATTAGCCCTAGGCCCATTAGGCCCATTGTGTCGCTAAACAATTATGCCTTGTCGCGGAACAAATTCTGCTCCAAGACACACTTTTTAGCTCCAGGATGGCGCCCAGGAGGGGCCGGGAGTTGAAGTCCCAGGAGGAAAAGACAAATTGTTTCCACCTGCGGGACTTGAGGTCCTGGGAGCTTGGATTGATTTTGGCATGTGGGAATTTGAATTGGAGAGTGGTCACGTGAGCTGTCCCTTTGCTTTAATTTCCTATGTCTGTCGCGGTCGCGATGCATTTGTCGCGGAACAATGTTCCGCGACAAATTTTATATCTTGCTACTCCTCTCACAGTCTCGGAATAATTTTTTGGGCGCGGAGCATTTTTTCTGGGCGCGGAGCATTTGTCGCGGTGTACCCTTCCGCGACAAAGCTTAATTTCCTCTCTCTTCTTCTCTCATTTCTCTTTCCTCTTTCCAGCTTTCGAATTTTTCTGTCTCGTTTCTCTCCCCAGATTTCTTTCTTCTCAATACTTCTCTCTTCTAGTTTTCATTTCCAGTTTTCTCATGTTCTGTTTTCTTTCTCCCTCTTCTTCGTCTCTCTCCCTTCTCCCCATCTTTCTTCTTTTTCGTTCCTCTTTTCTTCTTCATTTTGGCCTTTGGATTTGCTGTTTCGACTAGAAATAGAAGGCGGAGGTGGTGTTGGCGAGATGGGTGAGGGGTGGCCGGAGATGCGACGGAATCCAGTAGGGGCGCTGCTGAAATCGGAGAGGCTGGCGGATGAGAGAGGTGGCCGGAGGTGTTGACGGAAATGGAGATGCGGTGGTGGCTGAGGAAGTCGTGAGAGGGGGTGCTGGTGGTGGGATGGAGATGAGAAGGTGGAGGCTGGTGGCTGTCGGAGAAGGGCGGCGGCCGGCGACGGCGTGCCGGCGGCGGCGCGGCGGATGCACTGGGGGGATTAGGGTTGGCTAGGGTTAGGGTTAGGTTTTGGGCTTTGAGGTGTAATTGGGCTTGAGTTAATTGGATTGGATCAATAAATCACTTGGACTTAATTAATTCACCTGCAATTAATTAAAATTGAAAGAGATTAGAGGACTAATTATTTCCAATTAAAGCAGAAAACAGAAACAAAAAAAACAAACATAAGAAATAAATAAATATATACATCAAAAATGTAAAAATAATATAAATATAATATTTATTCCACTTTATTTGGTTTGTATTCTATTTAATGAATCCGAGTTTCACCGAATAGACAACACTGAACCAAAATTAATCAAGTGTATGGTTTTTAATATTTTTATCATGTTTTTGGGTTTTTTAACACAAATTTAATAAAAATAACAATATTTTTGTATTTTTCAATACCAGCTTATTATTTATACAAACTTGCATAAATCTGTTAAATTCAACTGCTTTCTTATTTAAATAAGACCGGAATGCGATCAAATGTCCGTATTAGACACGGAAATAGATTGAAAATAATGGTCAATTTTGGCCATTATCAACATCCTCACATTTAATACTGATCGTCCCCGAGCAGTCAGAGTCAATGTTCCTAAGAACACGGACTCTACATATTCAATCTATTTTCGTGGCTTCAAAAAATTTCATTCTTTTTAGATTGGGATAAGACAATCAAAAACTACAAGTATTAAATTCCCTTGATTGCAGTGTTTAATAAAATGATACTTGCTCACTATATCGGGCCTACAATTCAGTCATTATTGATAATTCTTCATGAACATCATGTTTAGAAAAATTCATTGATTTAATTCTAGAATTAAAGTATGACATGAACATAATTAAAAGCAGAGCCTCACATATAGTAGAAACGGAAATTTCACTCACTCTCAAAAAGGGGTTTTATCAATGAGCACTCATAATCAAATTTAATTAAATTATCCATAAGCTTGCAATTAGACCAACTCGCCACCGGCTCATTTCTTTAAATCAAGATCATGAGGTCTTATTTAAGGTTATAACGGGGCATACGGTTGTAACATTCGGTGGGAAAGGGAAATTATTGGGTTAAGAAGTGACAAGAATTAATATTATCATATCTTGGCATATTTAAATTTAAAAAAAAAAATTTATGATCATCAATGTTTTTCTTCTTTTTTTTTTGTGCTTTTCTTTTTTTTCTATTGCATGACATTAGACTATGTCTAATTTGCTTTGTCATTTGCAATTTATTTGTGTTGAATTGAATTCAACACATTTTTTTTCTTTTTCCATTTTTTTTTGACCGGATTTTTTTGAATACCGATTGAGATTTTTTTTTTTGTTGATGATCAAAAATTGCAATGCCTTGATAAAATTCATTCTTGCACACTTGGGTTTGAATTTTTTTTTTTGGTCTTTTTAGAAGGCTTGGAATAATATAGAGGGTTTCAAAGAAAAATTAGGCTTAAGGCTCAAATTGGTTACTCCTAAAGGGAAAATATTTTTGGGTTTGGAATTCAAACGAAGGCCAAAAATTTGGGTTTTTCTAGGTGCCTCGATCATGTGCTCGATTTTTGGAATATGGCATTGTCTTGAATCGGTCTCAATCGCAAGTTCTAGTTTCCTTTAATTAAAATGATTTTCACACATCAAAGAAAAGAATGAGTAAAAATGACTCATGGCTCAAATCTCACATGGAATGGTTCATTCATGTCATACAATATTCTTAAATATAATCTTTGAAAATTTCTTACACTCTATTCAATTAAATTCTCAACATGAGGACTCATTACCCAACAAGATGATGATATCATTAGATTTTTATAGCTCAAAACCTCAAAAATTTATATCATGCATGTCTTCAATTATATTATCCCAATTCAAAAGTTTGAAAATTTAATCATAAACCAAAATCAAATATGTGAATTCTTAGACAGAGTTATGCATGCTTTGCACTGGGTTTAAATATAAAATATAAAATAAAAAAGAATAAACAAAAAGAAAAGTAACACACTTTTTTTTTATTTAAGTGATGAATCAACATCCTCACATTTTGAGCCTTGCTCGAAATGTGAGTAAATCAATTCCTACTTAAACACATTATCAAAATCAAAATAAAATAAGAGAGGAGGGAGGGAGGGGGAAAATATTAACATAAAAGATAGAAAAATAATTCCGATAGCCTTTTTCGTCAAACCGATTAAATGTTCGACGATTTTGGCTATGTGTGATCGTTTGGTTCATCGAACAAAACAATTTGTTCGATGCCCAATACTTAGAAAAATTCTGATTTTCGTCAAAATTGTTCAATCACATTTTTGAATTTTATAAAATTTAATCTACTATATTTACTTGCATAAATTAGGTTGGATTAATTCTGTTCTTATAGAAGTTATTCCGGACTTTAAATTGCTTTAAATTCCAAGAATACTTTCAATTAATCACAGAATCGATCCAACCGGGAACCTGTTTTGGGGCTTTAATTTTCTTTTCGGTAGTTCCGCAAATTCCTGCAGAGCAAACACATAAGAAGTTATCGGGTTTTCTCAAAAATATCAACATCCTCACATTTAGAGTCTTAGTACTCTAAATGTGAGTTAATTGATTAATACCCGAATTATTTAATAATATTCACAAGAGATATAAATATAAATATATGTATACATATAATTTTGACTTGCAGAAATTTAGGTTGGATTAATTCCGTGCTTGCGAAAATTATTCCGGATTTTAAATTTCTTTGAATTCCGGATATAATCTTCGGTCAATTACAGAACTAATCCAACCGGGAACCTCTTTAGATGCTCAGTCGGGACAGGGGCGACGGAAAGTGAGATGATGGCCGTGGCTTGTCCGATGGTGGTGAGCAATTGGTAGTCCGAAGATCTGCTACTCCATTTGTTGTTTCACCAGTGATGAGGGTTCCCTCAGCGCAGTGGTGGTAATGAGGTGGATGGGCGATGGAGCAGCGGTGGAGCTTCGTGGTCCAGATGTGGTGGAGATGACAAACACGTGAGTCTCACGTGTTGTGCAATTTACAATTGCCAATTAGTGTAGCTCCACTGCTACACTTCTCCATTTTTCATTGATTTTTCGTTTAATTAACCTCAATTTTACAATTGGAGAGGTGTAAAATTAAACGAAAGATCAAAGTAGTGTAGCCCCAATGCTACACTTCCACATTTAACTCCTTACACCAATTTCGGTGGCTCCATGATTCCTGCAAGCAAAAATACCCAATTGGTTAGGTCTTCCCCTCAAATCAACATCCTCACATTTAGAGTCTTAGTACTCTAAATGTTTAATTGATTTGAGGGTACTTCTCTGTTCTGAAATAAATACACTGAACTAACACTAAACTAACTATGAGTAATCAGGAGTGTAATTCTCTTAATAAACGACGCTGCATCCTCCCCGGCAACGGCGCCATGAAACTTTTGACAAATTTCACTAACACGAGTGTTTTTCTAAAATATATCAGGATTGAATTTATTAAAATGAAAAGAGTTATGATTCGCGGGAAAGGGGTTTAAAGATATATTAAGAGTGTTACTCTTTTTTTACTCAGGTGGGGTGCTTTAATTTCAAATGGCGCTGCAGTCCTCTCATGTCATGAAACTTTTGACAAGTCTCATGGTACAACCGGGATAGATTGACCTTCAGCCTGTCACACTGAGGATCCCCGGCATATGTGCCATGATACTTCTCATGATTTCATGTCATGAGATTATCTACCATGAAACTTTCGGCAGATTCCCACTACATAAGTATTTTCTGAAAAATCACATTTTTTATTTACTCGTGTTAAGAAACTGTGCCCCCGAAAGCGCACGGAGTCAAAAATTGCAGTATTTATAGTAAGTACCGGATCGTTCACTGGAGGATGTGCGATGGAAGCAGGGCCCACGCCGTTTACTAAGACTTTCCACTCGGTTACTCGATTCAAGTTTGTATTTTGGCTATCAACTACTTGACATAATTTAAACTAAGCTATGAAAGCAATCAAAATAAAGCAGATAAAATTATTCTAGAAAGCGAATTAAATTTAGTCTAAGAAAGCAATAGAATTATTCTAAGAAAGCGATTAAAATTATCCTAAGAAAGCAGATTTAAAATGAGACAGAAGGGACAGGGAGAAAAGAATAAAGATTGGACAAGATTCAGATGAAACACAGTTAAACTTCCATTTTAATACACAGATCTAAGCTTGGGATAATCCTTTCAGTTAGCTAATTCTCATGCTCTCTATACCATGTTCCCTTTAACAGACAGGTACTTACAGTAAGAGTTTACATGCTCTTAAGAAAATAAATTCTAAGATACCACAGACGCATAGCTACCTTTGCAATGCATTGCTAAGGTATGTTAATTATCTGTGGTGGATAAGCAACACCTGACAAATCATTAGTTGAAGTGCCAAGTACTGCTATCATTCCCCCATGTCACGCCCAAAGATTCTAATTGAGCCATGAACTATCCCTTAACTCTCAATCCTAGTAGCAGTTACGCAACTCTCAATACAACCGAGTGACCTCTAGAGAAAGCAGTTAAAAGAAAGCGGTAAAGAAAGCATTTAAAATCCTATCACTCGGAGGTTTTTGAAAGTCTGACCTGGTAGTAAAAGAAAGCCCCCAGTCAGAATGACCGGATGTGGATCAAGAATTCCCTATTCTCGGTGAACCGCTCGCAGTGTTCACTTCTCGTCGGGTGGTTATGAGATACAAACTAATGAAACGAACTAATAAAATTAGTTCGTTCCGGATGCACTCACTCAGGACTCAAAAATAGGCTTTGGCAGAAGAAGATAGCAGTTGAAAGAATACTCAACCCTACCTTAGAAAATAACCAAGGCCCGAATGTTGTTCCTCTAGTATTATCTGTCACACCTTATCGGAATCCAAGTGGAATCTGACCCAGTGTAATATTTAATACAAGATTTCCAACAAACAGCAATTTTGGAAAATAATAAATCTGAAAATCATTCCCTATCAGGTACTAGACTCTCAATTAAAACACAGATCCTTTCAGTCTAGGTGAGGCCTAATCGCTGACTCTGCTTCTAATTCCCCAAAATCAACCCCCAGTCGGATATGAATTAGTCATAACTGTCGAATTTATCACTTACTCAGATCCGGATTTGTAAATGAATTTTTGTTGGAAATTTAATATGAGGCATCTGATTAAGATCAAGACTCATGTGTCCAAGGGAAGGATCCCAAAATAATATTGACCACAATATCTACATAATAATATCATGCATAAATTTATAGAGAAGTGTAAAATTAAATAACTCAAAATATAAGGTGGGTTTAGACAGAAGTTGACACACAGAGATGAAATAGCCGGGGATGAGAAGAATTTATTTGGCTAAAGAGATGGCAAAATGATTGGGTGGACTGCAAACATCTTCTGTCCAATTTCCCTCTCATTTGGATGGAATGATTTTTAGACAGTGAATGCCTCAAATGACAGTTGCCGCCGTCATCTCAGACTCCACTATCTGTGAATTTGGATAAAAACCCACATGTTCTATTACTGCAATAATTATTAGATGGCATTGGCATATATCATCTATCATTACTACAGATCCAGATTCGGGTTTGAAATTAAGATAAAGAAAAGAAAACTGTATCCGGATAGGAGTCAGCTGAGCAGCTATTATAATCCCGGATGGACGAACCGCCAAGGCTTCCGCCGACCACTATTCGGACCATGCAAAATAACATCTAATAAGTAATATACAGACCACGAGCTAGTTATCCGTGTGGGAATACCCGCCAACATTAATCTGATATATTCCTTATTAGCTGTTTCACACATCACGGAAAAGACAAAATAAATAAAAGAAAAATATTTTTGGGTCATCTTGCATGAGAGACATTGGTTTCTCATGCAAGGGTATGGAATTAAATCCATAATTACTCTTTATGTCTAAATAATCACTCATTCCATAATTAATTAATTACAGTCCGGATTATATACTTAGATCATTAGAGTTTAATTATTTGTAGAAGAATCTTTTAATGGGGAATTGAACAAAGTTCTTTATATCAAATTAATCATGGGTTGAGATCATTGGATTTCAACCTCAAAATATTAATATAAAGGTCCAATTAATTAATGGAGTGAGATGAAGAATAAAAATTTGGCAAAAGTGCCACTTTGTCGCGATGCATAGTTCGTGTCGCGGAGCGTGGCTCCGCGACAAAGGTTTCGCGACAAAGGGGTGGGAAATAAGAGAAATGGGATTTTGAAAATTAGGGTTTGCTTTGTCGCTTAAGCAAAAATTTTGTCGCGGAACATGGTTCCGCGACAGAGAGGCATAGCGACAAGGAGGGTTGAAAATTGGTAAGGACATAATTCCTGGTCGCGGAACAAGGATTTTGTCGCGGTACGTGGTTCCGCGACAAAGGTTCCGCGCCAGAGTCCTCCCAGAATAAAATTACAAGTATTTGGGTCCTTGGTCGCTAATCAAGGATTTTGTCGCGGAACGTGGTTCCGCGACAAGAGTTGCATCGCGACCAAGGGGTTTCAAAATTAATGGTAAGGCATAATTTTCTGTCTCGGAATAAGATTTTGTCGCGGAACGTGGTTCCGCGACAAGGGTACTCCGCGACAAAAGCCATGCAGACAAAATGCAAGAATTTGGTCCTTTGTCGCTAAACATGGGTTTTGTCGCGGAACGTGGCTCCGCGACAAAGTGTATGGCGACAAAGGGTTTTAAAGTTTTATAAAATTTTATAAAAATTTTGGCAGCGTAACGCCTAATATTGCATTGCGGGGGAGTGCGTTGTGATCCGTGGGATCACAACGGGAAAATTACGTTGCAACCCGTGGGGTTACAACGTGATGCAATACAATATAAGAGAAATGCAATTTGTATAAATATGCATAACACTTTAATAACATCCCTTTTTAGATCTATCACACTAGACTAAAATAAAAATAAAACAACAACTAAAATAAAAATGCAAGCAACTACTAAACTAAACAGCAAGCTAAGTTAAACAGGAACAAAAATCTAAAAAAGGAAGCTAAACTAAGATAATAAACCTATCAAGGGATGATATCAAGTGATTATGCATTTTATTAATACTAAGAAAGCATTAAAATCATTCTAAATAAAAAATTGGTCAAGTGACCCAAAAATAAAAACAAAGCAGTACATAAAATGGAAGAGAGATCCATACACATTTTTGGTGGAACATTTTCTTTATAACATCAAAAACCAAAAATGGGTTAAACACACCCATTGATTAAGTGTTTTCAACCCAAAAAATACAAAATATAAAACTGGAAAAATAAAATGAACACTAGCTACACTTATTTATTACAAAGCATAAATTAAAACTAAGCTAAAGTCTATTACTACATTGCATAAAATTAAAATAGACTAAACTACTTATTCTAATAAATTCTTGGAGAGCACAGTGGTGCCTCCAAGAACAGTAAAACTAAACTAAGTGTAGCTAGGTTACTGTTCAAGGGGGTGGGAGGATATATTTATAGAGAGTAGAATTAGCCCTAGGCCCATTAGGCCCATTGTGTCGCTAAACAATTATGCCTTGTCGCGGAACAAATTCTGCTCCAAGACACACTTTTTAGCTCCAGGATGGCGCCCAGGAGGGGCCGGGAGTTGAAGTCCCAGGAGGAAAAGACAAATTGTTTCCACCTGCGGGACTTGAGGTCCTGGGAGCTTGGATTGATTTTGGCATGTGGGAATTTGAATTGGAGAGTGGTCACGTGAGCTGTCCCTTTGCTTTAATTTCCTATGTCTGTCGCGGTCGCGATGCATTTGTCGCGGAACAATGTTCCGCGACAAATTTTATATCTTGCTACTCCTCTCACAGTCTCGGAATAATTTTTTGGGCGCGGAGCATTTTTTCTGGGCGCGGAGCATTTGTCGCGGTGTACCCTTCCGCGACAAAGCTTAATTTCCTCTCTCTTCTTCTCTCATTTCTCTTTCCTCTTTCCAGCTTTCGAATTTTTCTGTCTCGTTTCTCTCCCCAGATTTCTTTCTTCTCAATACTTCTCTCTTCTAGTTTTCATTTCCAGTTTTCTCATGTTCTGTTTTCTTTCTCCCTCTTCTTCGTCTCTCTCCCTTCTCCCCATCTTTCTTCTTTTTCGTTCCTCTTTTCTTCTTCATTTTGGCCTTTGGATTTGCTGTTTCGACTAGAAATAGAAGGCGGAGGTGGTGTTGGCGAGATGGGTGAGGGGTGGCCGGAGATGCGACGGAATCCAGTAGGGGCGCTGCTGAAATCGGAGAGGCTGGCGGATGAGAGAGGTGGCCGGAGGTGTTGACGGAAATGGAGATGCGGTGGTGGCTGAGGAAGTCGTGAGAGGGGGTGCTGGTGGTGGGATGGAGATGAGAAGGTGGAGGCTGGTGGCTGTCGGAGAAGGGCGGCGGCCGGCGACGGCGTGCCGGCGGCGGCGCGGCGGATGCACTGGGGGGATTAGGGTTGGCTAGGGTTAGGGTTAGGTTTTGGGCTTTGAGGTGTAATTGGGCTTGAGTTAATTGGATTGGATCAATAAATCACTTGGACTTAATTAATTCACCTGCAATTAATTAAAATTGAAAGAGATTAGAGGACTAATTATTTCCAATTAAAGCAGAAAACAGAAACAAAAAAAACAAACATAAGAAATAAATAAATATATACATCAAAAATGTAAAAATAATATAAATATAATATTTATTCCACTTTATTTGGTTTGTATTCTATTTAATGAATCCGAGTTTCACCGAATAGACAACACTGAACCAAAATTAATCAAGTGTATGGTTTTTAATATTTTTATCATGTTTTTGGGTTTTTTAACACAAATTTAATAAAAATAACAATATTTTTGTATTTTTCAATACCAGCTTATTATTTATACAAACTTGCATAAATCTGTTAAATTCAACTGCTTTCTTATTTAAATAAGACCGGAATGCGATCAAATGTCCGTATTAGACACGGAAATAGATTGAAAATAATGGTCAATTTTGGCCATTATCAGCCACATACCAAAATTATTGGTACCGTCGAATTTTTCTACATCAAATTTGGCATTTGAAACCATCGTTCGTGATGACGATGTCATCAACGGCTTCGAATCTGAAGTTGACGTTTCACTGGACCTATCCGCCATTTCTGCTTCAAAGTTTAATTAATAGCTCACAAACGGTAGCTCAACCTAGATGCGTTTCTGATGTGGAAGATCAGCTTAGCTGCGACCACAGAGCATACTATGCAACCAAGGCTCTGATACCAATTGTTGTGGAAATCGGGTTAGTTTCCACCAAAATTATACCCGAATAATGGAGCTATTAATTAAACAATAAAGAGAACACCAAGATTTAACGAGGTTCGGCACAAATTTGCCTACGTCCTCCGGGCCCCACCGAATTATTATTTCACTATGAGGGAGAAATATTACAAAAGGGTTTTGGAAATAATTTCCTGACAGACAAAAACCCACTTGACAAGGGAGACTTACAAAAGCCTAAAAAAAGCACTGGCCCACAAGGCAATTAATGCCTTGAATGAGGATCTCTCTCTCTCACTGATTTTGCTCTCTGCTGGGATGGATCCTTTGCAAATGAACTATCCAGTATTTATAGGCATCAATTGCAGCAACTAAATGAATAGTGGAAGGCGAAATTTGTACAGTATACACACGTTTATAAAATTAAGTCAAACCGTTCACCTACCACATTTAATGCAGTGGGACGGACCACTTCTGTACAGGGCGGTTTCGGTGCTGGCTGGCTGTAGGTGCTGACACATTCAAAACTGATGAGTATGTGTATATCAAATGATGTGTGAGTATAAAAAAGTGATGGATGGAGGTTATGAACCAAAAACTAATAAAAAAATAAACTACCGTCTATACATCACTTTATAAGACTTATACATCACTTTATAAAGACATACACATTATTTTTAGCATTGTCTGTACTGCTGGTAATTGTTATGCGATTATGCAATGGGAAACTAAAACCAGTCATTTTTCTAATTCAATGCTACCGTACGTGAAGGGAGTTGAGTTGACCTCATAAATCACAATACAGTATCTTACAAGAAAGACTACTTTCTCTCCTCTTTTTGTCTTTTTGTCTTTTTTATTTAATTATATTATATTATATTCAATCCGTCCCAATTATAAAGGTCAAATTTAGAAAATATTCAAAAAATTGAACTTCCCACACAATTGTCTTCTATAGGAAATGAATGAATGAATAAGGTGGGTGCAATTGTGTATAACCTATTTTTTTCTTAAAAAAATTAAATATAAAATGTCGGAGTTTAGTATTTGAATTGTGAAAACTAAAGCAAAATATGCTGAAAAAAATGCATAAATTGATTGGCTATTTGAATTGAGATTCCTTTTGCAAAATACAATATGCCGGGGTATTAAGATATCATATTCTTGATTTCTGAACATACAAATTAATGTTTAATGTAGTAAAAGATATTTAAAAAAATAAGTAAAATGATATGCTATAAGCCGGAGCACTATTTATCTATTATTGGAACATTTTGTAATTAAAGAAAAAATAATCCTGAAAAAGAAACACAAAATCATCCCTAGTTTTGAAAGCCCATTTCATTCTTTAGCTCTCTTGGGCTTTTGGACATTTTTTTAGGAGACAACATTATTTCATTTTTATACAAATTTCTTGGATTTCCATTTACATATTATCCATATCAAATTCATTGGATTATATTGGAATTGTATCACAGCAATATAGAATTGGCTAAATTTGGAATTCACTTTTTGATTAATTTTCGTTAGGGAAAAAAAACCCCTTTAGTGCCATAAATTTTTTCAATTTTCAAAATCATCCCACAAATATCGAATTAGACGAATCCGTCCCATAACTACCATAATCATCGCCGAACCCGTCCCATAACTTCCCTGATGGAGGGATGGGCTCCGCGATGATTATGGTAGTTATGAGACGAGTTCCGTGATGATTAGTGAAAAAACCGGGTTCATGGATGGGTTCGGCTATGATTAGGGTATTTATGCGATGGATTCGTCTAATTCGATATTTATAGAATGGTTTTGGAATTTTTTTTAAAATAATGGGACGATATGAACTCTTTTTTCTTTTCTTTTTTTTTTTTTCCATTTCGTTAGCATAGTTTTCCAGTCCTTTTATGTTACATTATTTTAATTTCGGCAGGTATCAATCATCATATCGATTAATGAATTCTAGAGTCAAATGGGTCACATTTCATCGTATGGACTAATAGAGCTAATCCAATCCAATCCAATAGCTTAGAAATGAGTTTCCAAATTTAATCATCTAATTTGGTAAAGCAAAGTTACTAATATAAATGGGACATAATATTTTATTTACATCCACCAAAGTGATTATTTAAATTCTATATATTAACAATTTTTAATATGCCGACAAGAAAATATATTATTTAATTATTGCGTAGCAAATAATAGATTTAACCACTATAAAATAGAGCCGCAGAGCTGATTATTTGCGGATAATTTGATTCATATCGATTATCCAAAAAACCCCTAAGTTACTTTCTTAAAGTAGTTTTGCATTTAAGTTGCTCCAAATTTGAAATATATATTGCTTAAGGTACTTGAATTTTATGTTATCAAACTGTATAGGCTATTTAGCAAAAAAAAATTATGCTATCAAACTAATTATTATTGGTATAAATTCGCCTAACTTTTATAAATTATATTGATTTTATCTCAATAAATTATGTTAGCTTTGTGATATTTTTCCTTTATTTATAAGACTTCGTTAATACTTAACTTCATTGAAAATAAAAATCGAAAATGAAGTTTAACTATTCACTTTTGAACGAAAAAAACAAATTAAAGGTTTAAATATATAATTTCCTGAGTGATTTTTTTTAACACATAACATGCATGCAATGACAAAAAACCTCTCACGATACTAGTAAACTTTTTCATCATTCATTAGAAATTTGCTAAGATACAAACTTTTAATGAAATAAATGTCAAAATTTATTTTAATAATCAATATTTATTATCGAAAATACAATCCGGTTAGGTGTAGAACAACATTCTGCATTATGTGATTGTTTGAAAATTTGATGAACCATACATATGCATCACCGTCATAATCATCACAAATATTATCTCGGACATCATCATCATATTGGGTTATGTTGTATCAAAAATTGTACGGAAGGGAGGCAAATGATATGAAAGGAGGCAAGCGAGTATGATATTTGTTGTATCGCAAAAATTGTACGGAAGGGAGGCAAACGAGACGGAGGGAGGCAAGCGAGTATGATGGGAGGCAAGCAGAAATATAAAAATTGGAGAACTTGAATGGAAAGCGTATATTAGACGAATTGAAAGATTACAAGGAATTGAACTAAAGCTGTAAATAATTGAATTACAGAAAGCGATAAAGAATTGAATTGCAGAAATCAGTAAATGGAATGAAAATTGCATAAAGCTATGAAAAATAAAAATGCGGCGCTTTGAGCGTGGGGTTTGTGGTGGTCTTGAGTAGCCGCATAACCTCAATATTTATGGGGTAGCAAGCCACTCCTTAGCTGCAATCTCTAATATTGTTGATTCTAAACCGGGACTCTCTCAATACGGACTGGCCCAAATTATTTGGGCCTGGTAATTTCTTGGTCCAACAGGTTTTTAAAAAAAACTTATTAGATTATGTATGCTATCCATATCCATCCGAATATCCCTTCCACTATAATTCTTGCATTATACTCCTTTCGCCCAATTACAATTGTCTTGTTACTGTTGGGCATGAGAATTAAGATAAAGTTGATTTGTGAGTATATAATGGGATCCACATAGTTGTTGGAGGGAAAAATTATTTTTATTTATAGAAAAAAGACATTTGTAATGGGACATTCAAAAATAGTAAGTATGACATTTCAGTTGGGACGAATGGAGTAATAAATATTGTAATATTTCATGCTTTAGATTTTAAATTAACTTCATTAAATTTATCAAATCCAACCTTGATTGATTTTCTTTTTTTGTGGATTTGTAGGACTTCCTACAATGGAAAGTTTAAAAAATCTAAACAAAGGAAATTGAATTGTGAAGGAAAAAGACAAAGGTAAGAATCAAATATTAGTGAATATTTTAAAATTAGTGTGGTCCTATTCCTATTTCCTACTATATTGCCTTTTTGGTACATACAAGGAATGCACATGCAAAGTTTGATTAATGATTTAATCATAAAAAATATGAAACAAATTGATTTTAAAATTAAAAAGTCATGTATGATGTATCATGTGCACCATGTCGCTGAATTGTGTGGGCTATGTCGCTGAGATGCATTCATCAAATGCACATAACTATATCGTTGAAATGTATAAAATTTGTCAATGAAATAAATACAATAATGTCACTGAATTGCATATCCTATGTAGCGGAATACTATCGGTCATGTCGCTGAATTGTGAGAATGGTTGCAATGAACTTCAAGCGGCTCTAACTTCAAATGTCGCTGAGATGAATATAATAATGTCGCTGAATTGCATATCCCATGTCGCTGAATTATATTGATTCCGTTGCTGAGTTGTGTATGTCATATCGCTAAATTGTATATCATTTGTTGCGAATTCAACAAACTAAATACCTAAAACATGAAATTACGAAACTACCCCTCTAAATCATTACAACCGTTGGATGATAAAATGGATCAACGGTGCAGATCTAAAATCCGCACCGTGCGGATATGCAAAATCCACATACCAACATGTTCGATTCAACAAATTATTGATACCAACAATGTATATTTCTATATTACATTGTATAAGAATTAATTAATGGTCAAACGTGCTAGCCTTGAAAAACTTTTAGAATGAGCGACCTCCTTAAAAATCTAGCAAGAGTGTAGTGTATAAGCTTTAGAGTAGGCCCCATCAATTCCAATTTGAAAGAATCTATGCTCTTTCTATAAAGAAAGATGGTTTGATTATTGAATTCGGTTCATGCAAAATGTGCCCATTATTTGGGATGCTCTCTCTCTTTTTTTTTCTTTTTTTTTTCTATTTATTTATTGATTTATTTTTTTGTTTAGCCCTTTTTGTTATTGCTTTCTTTTGTATGTTCTTATTAGTGGATTCACCCCTTTTAAAATCTATGGACGATCGACGTGTTAACTTGGACCCCATAAACTAATTGGAAGTATTTTATGAGTTCACTATACAAGCATTCCTTGCCCTCTTTTGTCCATACCATTGATGGTTGGTTTGACAAGATAATTTGGGGGGCCATTGCCCCTACATACCAAAATCTCAAATTCTTATTTTAGATAATGTTGCATGACAAATTAGCTGCTAAATTACAGTACTAGACAAATTATGGATTTTATAGCTAAAACTGTGCTAGCCAATGAATTTTGGTCGCTATAACTGTGGCGGCCAACGAATTTCGGTCGCTAAAACTGTGGTAACTAATTAATTTCGGCAATACGGTCGCTAACCTCTTTAATGACCAAATTTTTTCAATTTGGTCGCTAGAACAAAAAACTATTGTAGTGTTTGATCGCTAATGAATCTCATTAGTAACTAAATTTTGGAGTTTCGATCGCTATAAAATCGAAATGAAATGTTGGTTAATAATAATTAAATGTTATATTCCCTATTTTGTTGTCCAAGAAGAAAAGTTAAAATTATCGAAAAATAAATTTATAATTTTAAATATGAAAGTAATTAAAAGTATTGGAATAATTTTTTTATTTTTATTTTTTATTTTTTGAAATAATTTTGTTGTGTATTTGGAGAAGAGCACAAATGTGGTAAGAAGGGGGCCATGGAAATTTTGAGACAGAACGTAGTTTGTCTGTCTGCAAAGAATGTAATAATGATTAAAGCTTTTAGCTTTGGGCCACTCTACAGTAAACTGACACCCTTCATCGTATTTTTGTGAACCCCTATCTCGTTTTATCTGCCTCTTTTTCTTGTTTCTGTTTCTCCATTTTCAAATTTTTTTTTTTAATTCCGAAACCCATGTCAAAGAAAAAGTTTTGATTGTCGTGCCGCACAAATTACAAATGGATAAAATGGAGGGAGCTATAGAACGTCGTGTGTAGAGTCGAAGGTATAGACTCGATCAGTTGAACAAGTACTCATCCCCTTGTATTTATTCATTTGTGGACCCTCTTATTTATTTTATTTTAGTTTTTCAGTTTTCATTTCACTGTTTCTTTTTTATTTACAGGAGTCGTCATTTCAATTTTCCAATCGTTCAAATAGAATTACACATCATCGATCACTAGAATTAATTAAAATAGAAAACATTTATATTATTATTATGAAGTAATAAATTAATGTATATTTTAATGTAAATAAATTTTAATAATTAAATTATAATTAATCGTGAATTATAAGTTTAATTATTTTATAGTTTATACTACAAGAATTTTTCCGAAATGTGGCGAAATAGGAGATCAATGTCATCTTCTAAAGTGCGGTCGTCTATATGTGCAAAGCACAAACAAGATGAAGAAATCCTTTTGTCACATTCCAAGATTTTTTTTTTTTTTACTATTTTGAAGAAACAAGAGAACCCATACGTGGCCCAAAACCAAACTCTTAAAATAAAAAATAAACATATAATTTTTTTAAGAAAAATAAGAAATTAAAATGACCAACACTACTTGTTTACTTTGGCTATATTGAAGGAACTGCATGTGCAGTGGACGCAAAGATAATATAAACTCCAAAAATTTAATGGTGGATTCAATAAAACCAACACTACTTGTTTAAAATAACCAACACTACTTATTAATTATTGATTTCTTGTATGAAATCAAAAGCAGATTAATCGTTCAAAGTACTTCTGAAGTTGTAAATTTTAGTGTATTGGTAAACGTAAACGATTAATGGTGAAAAGTATAAATTTATTATTGAAAATATATTAGATGGTGGATTATTATAAATAATAGTGGATTTGGTATATTAATCAAATTCCTTATTTACCATTTAATGGTGGATTTGGATTTTGGAGTATCATGTAAATGCCCATTATCTAATCAACCGTACCATATCAATTATATGCCTATTCGGGGCAGTTTTTATCACTCATAGACAATGCAACCATATGCTTCTTGTGGACAGGAATGGTTATGGTACTATCAAACAATTGGTAGTACATCAAGACAATTGATTTGAGTCATTGATGTGTTTTTAATTTTAGTGGTTGAGATTAATTATAAGGGTAAGTTGGTAATTACACATATTTAATCTATAAGAAATAATTTTTAAAATGGAGGACTCCCAAAGAAATAGGTAAGTAGAGATAAATAAAGGGAGAACAATAACCGACAAAATTACATTAATTTAACGACATTGTTTGATTCATTTTAGCGACGTCAATATATTGAAAATATGATATTTATCTATTTGGAATTTCAAAATTTTGATAGGATATTTAGATTCATTGCATCGAGTAGATAAATTTTCATATAAAGAACATTAAAATCCGAGTCTGTTTGAGAAAGTTAGAGCCATTTGAAATTTATTGCGATTCTAAAAAACATAGTCTTTATATTTCAGCTACGGTGGCTTTGCAATTCAACGACGAGAGCTTTACAATTCAGCGATATAGTGTGTGCATTTCAGCGGCAGAGCCTATACAACAAAGTTTACATGACAAACTTTAAATGGCTATAACTTTCTCAAATGAACTCGGATTTGGATGTTCTTTATATGAAAATTTATCTACACGATGCAATGAATTTAAATATCCTATTAGATTTTAGAAATTACAAATAGAAAAATAGCATATTTTCAAAACAACGAGCATAAGATATATTTTCTTTTGAAAATCTGGTATTTTCTATTTGGAATTTCAAATTTTTGATAGGATATTTAGATTCTTAGCATCGGGTAGGTAGATTTTCTTATAAAGAACGTCAAAATCCGAGTTCGTTCGAGAAAGTTCGAGCCATTTGAAATTCATTGTGATTCTAAAAAACATAGCATTTACATTTCAGCGATGGTGGCTTTGCAATTCAGCGACGGGCGCTTTACAATTCAGCGACATAGTGTGTACATTTTAGCGACATAGCCTATACAACAAACCCTATGTGAAAACTTCAAATGGCTCCAACTTTTTCAAACGAACTCGGATTTAGACATTCTTTATATGAAAATCTATATACTCGATGCAATGAATTTTAATATTCTATCAGATTTTAGAAATTACAAATAGAAAAATAACATATTTCCAAAACAACGAGCATAATAAATATGTTCTTTTGAAAATCTGATATTAATTTGAACGAAGTGAAAAAAATGTGTTTGATTCCGGTTTGTAAGAGGGATCTTGAAGTGCCATGCTATTATTACTTAATATCCAGAGAAACCCCGGAATTAATAATAATGGCAACTGAATTTTCTTAAATCTGGGTGCCTTCGGGAACGCGGACAGTACTAAACCTCAATTCCAAGAAATTATAATTTCTACTAAATTTTTTTTTCCGTGTTTCAGAATACGGTTGGGGCGTCTTTGGCTTTACGAGAGAAAGCTCGCCGCTCATTGTACCGGCTTTCGACAGCAATGAGGCCGTCTCTAGCGTATAAGGTACATTCAGACTAGCGAGGAGGTTTGTTGTTGCAAGCCTTTCTTGAGCCAGAGAGATTGACAACAATCATTCTTTTCTGAGTGAATTACAATTTTAACTTCAATTCTTGTTTTTTTTTTTTTCTCTCCACTCGGACCACCGAATTGGTATGGAAGTTGTAACATATGACCTGTTCGAAGCTGCCACCGGTATGCGTATGATGCATAATTTTTTTGTATCGGATTTATTTCTTCAAGTCTTTCTAGTGGGTTAAGGATTTATTTACTACTATTTAATTTCTTTTTAAAGAGGGGAAAGGTAAAAAAAGGTCATAAAATTTGAAGTTTATAAAATTTGATATGCTATTTAAATTCCTTGCATCGAATAGGTAGATTTTCATATAAAGAATGTCAAAATCCGAGTTCTTTTGAGAAAGTTAGAGCCATTTGAAGTTCATTGCGATTCTTAGAAACGTAGCATTTATATTTCAGCGACGGTGACTAAACAATTCAGCGACATGATCTATAAATTTCAGCGACATAGCTTTTACAACAAACCCGATGTGACAAACTTCAAATCGCTTTAACTTTTTCCAACGAACTCGGATTTGGACGCTCTTTATATGAAAATCTCTCTACTCAATGCAAGGAATCTAATATCCTATCAAATTATATAAGTTCTAAATAAAGAAATAGCATACTATGGGGCACGGGAGACTCATGAGATGAATAAAAATCAAGAATAATTCAGCAACTTGCCAAGAGGTTTTCAGCGAATGAAAAATTAAGCAATTGTTTATGATTTTGCAAAGTAATGGGTAAATACATTCGTTCAAGCTAACTTTTGAAATTAAATTATCAAAGCTTTTTTTCTGTTAGAAATTGAAATATATAAGTTGCAAATTTGTTAATATATATTTATGGATACAAATAATTAAAATTTTAATAATGTATGGTTAACAATTATCTTACTATATATATGGTTATGGTATTTTGACAATTATACCCTTTATAAATTACAACCATTAGATCATTTTTAATGATGTAGATTTATTGTTTTGATGTACTACCAAATCTTTGGTAGCACCCTAAGTAAAGCCATTGTGGACTACCTAATTATGGTAATTTTATGCCAAATATGACATATGGAGATCCAAATAGTATATGTGTTATGCCTAAATACTACACAAAAAAATGGAAGAAAATAAAACGGAGAATGATTATTTACAGGCTAATGTTATTGTAAACGATTACCGAACTAAATTGTTGGGTAAATCCAATTGCAACAATATAATGTTAGAGAAGATATTTATGGCAAATATGTGGATGAAACTAGCAAAGTATTATGCGAAATACGCAGTAACTCTGATGAATATAATGAGCAAATATCTAAGAGAGGCAGTGTGTGATGCAATATATTATACTACATGTTATCCCAATAGTGCTAGCGATTCTGCAGACGACGAATTAGATGCACACGAGGAACTTCCCATTATTTTGGTAGCCCCAAAAAATGAAGAAGACAATTTTGTGTCCAATTGATGGCTAAATATGAAATAATAGACAAACTTTATACATCAAATATTGCTGAAGTCAGGTACATAGACATGGCTTATTATTGGGATGAAACTTAAGCAGAGGATTATCATGAAAATGACTTAGACTACTTTTGTTCTGAAATATATCCTCCCGCGCCAAGCCATTACGCCTACAATGGTATACGATAAGGTTATGCCAATGGGTGGCGTTGCGAATGATTGGAAATTAAAAATCACAATATTACAAAATAATTTCTACTGGTCTCCTCCTCGTGTCCTCGACATGTAAAAATTAAGGGAACCTATGTTAACACATAAAAAAATATTGGGATTTGGTCTATTTTATAGAGAACAATGGCTGGCAAAAATGCCTAAAAAGGGCCCAATGACCTCTAAAATGTGTCCCAGAGTGTGTCTCTCGGGAAGCTTCCGGAACAACAGTAGCCCGATCGATGAATGATATTGTTTTAGAAACAGATGTTAAACCGAAATGAACAGGGATCCATTGATTTATGTCCCTATAAACAATTTCTGAGGAACTATGCCTTTACGCAAGCAGACATGTGCTTCGAAGAACACACATGACCATCCGCAAATAGAAGCATCCTTACAATCAGTTGCATCTCTTCCAAATCGACTATTCACCGCACTCCTAACACATCTAAAAATAAGACTCCTTATATTTGAACACACTCAAAGTCAATTGATACACTTCTACTTAATTCATTTTTAAAATGGCTTTTTTACTATTTTCCTTACAGCTTTATTTACCGCTTTCCTAAATATCTAGAAAGTCTTTAATATGCTTAAAGCAACACAAAGCTCTTGATTCGCTCAAGGCATGTGATTGTCATCATTCCACTTTTCGTCTTGAAATCACATAACTATAGAATTAACGGTTACCCTAGACGAGTGGTAATAGTGGTATAATTTTAAAAAACACTAAATAAAATAAAACAAAGAAAGGGACAGTCCCCATTCACCGTGCATGACTTCTTAGTCTATCTTTTTCTTACAGTAATTTCTTTAAACAAAAATAAATAAATAAATAAATAACATAGAAAATAATTTTAATAAAATGAAAAGACAGAGACCTAATTAACCCCAACTAAATGAAGGCCCACAAAAGGAAGCACGCATGTGGAAATGCACCTACCTGTATGTATTTCTCGATGTTGACTATAAATACTCAACCACGAAAATTAAACTTTATAAAATAAACGACAAATAATTATTTATCAAACTTAATTTAGAAAGCCCCCACACTATAATTGTCTATGATAATTATTACGTAAAACTCTGTATTTGGCAAAAAATTGCTTCTCGGTTTAGCTTTTAAAATATTAATTTTCTTTTAAATTAATACGTAGTAAATATTTCCATAAATTCTAAACACTATCACTTCCTTATTTTAAAATTTAGTATCAAACATCATTATCCTAAACTATTCCGTTTAGGATAATGAATGGTATAATAGCGAATAAAGAAAATTTTTTCACAGATCTGAAAATATATATTTTTAGTGGTGTTACAGAAATTAAGGGAAGCTTATGTCAGAATTAAGAATAGTGACAACCAAAAAAAATAAATATACTCCCCGTCCCTTTAAAAGTGTACCAAAACTTGAATGTGAGTTTGTATTTATTAATTTGATTTGATGGGACAATTGAAGTGGGAATGACCAAAGAGAAAAGTAAGACGGAATTAGTGGAACGGGAGGGTGTCACTACAAAAATTAAATGGCTTCAAGCTAAATAAAGATGAAAAGTAATTTATTTTTAGTTTAAAAATTAAATTAATTTTTATTAATTCAAATGGTATCATATACCCCTTTTGGCTATATTTTAATCCACCCATCCCTTCAGGGCAGGAGAGACAGGTCCTAAAACATCATGAACTAGAACAGAACAAATGTTATCAGGGTACAGTCCCAAACGTGAGTAATAACTCGAATTATTATACTAGAAGCTATCAAGCCAGTCAATAACAACATTATCTTAATCATGAGGGTACAAACACCGGGGGATCCAAATTAATTTGGCAAGTGGTGTCATAAAATATATAGGAAGCCAGGTTGAAATTATTAATAGTAGTCACAAAACAAAAATTGAGACAAAAGCTAAGTTTTTCTGCTTGACTAGACAAAAGCTAAGTTGAAATTGATAATAGTGGTATCACCACAAAATTTAAGTGATTGCACTCGGGCAAATCAACCCAAATATATAAATAAGCTTAAACTAGCAATTTCGTCAATTTGAATGGTGTCATATGTCACAATTCCTTATAACATAGATCCGCCTATTGGTGCAAAAGACAACAAATTATTTGCTATTTATTTATTTCATTTTCCATTTTATTCCATGAATTAAATGTACCTCCAATATTTTGTGATGTGATGAAGATTTATCTACCACTACAAAGAGGCAGTGCCGGATCCAGAATTTTTGTAAAGGGAGGGCTTGAAATTTTTTTTCAACGAACCAAAAGAAGAAGAAAATGTAAACAATAAGCAGAAGAAATCTGCAGAAGTAGTGTGTAGATGCGCAAGAAAGGGGTAAGGCTTTTGGGAAATTTAAACCTATTTTTTAATATAATATATATATATATATAATTTTTAATATAATATATATAAAATATGATTAGAATATATATTTTATATAATTTTTACTTATATACATTTAAAGATATGAACGGCTAACAAGTGCATTGACTTACGTGTCGAAAAGTTTTGAGACAGAAATAATGAGGCAGAGGGTGTACTTTTTTTTTTTTTTAGGAAAGATTTTATTACTAACGAAAGCTAACCAAATCTTTACACTATCACTCTTACTTCAAACAACTATGCCCTATCAACAATAAAACACCATTACAGCCGCCTATGCCCTCACCGAGCTGTGACCTTTCTCATTCAGTACCACTCTTCTATCTTGTCCCCTCCAGATGCCCCGAGATTCGCCCAATAATCGGCTAAAGAATTTCGCTCCCTTAAAATGTGTTGAAAACGAACTTCAACTGCGCAATTCAAGACCGAGAAAATAGGTCCAAATTTCTCCCGAAATCACCAAGGTGCACTCCCCGGGTCTTCCACCCATTTTACAATATTTATAGAATCACATTCGAATAGAATCTTCGGTGGGTGGAAACCTTGATCACGAATAAGAGCTTGACAGAACCGACTAATGGCTAATATTTCAGCCTCAATCGAACCTGAAATTCCAATGTAGTCGGACAGTATGAAAATTACCTCACCCCCTTCGTCTCTTATAACTCCACCGATCCCGGATTACCAAGTGAAAGACCCATCCATATTTATTTTCCACCATCCTTTGTTTGGTCGAATCCATGTCAGTCCCCTACGACGAGTTTTTTCCTTCACCTTCCAAAGCTGTGGTAAACTGTCAAGTAAATTTCTCTAATAACTTCATTCCTTGTTGCTTTCCACCACATACAAACCCTCCATTTAACTATATCAATAGCCTCTGTCAGAACTACCTGCTTCCCATCAAATATGGCTGCATTTCAAGCCTTCCAAATCGTCCAAATAATCGCCAAACATGTGATGAACCAAGCATCCCTCCGGCCTTTTCTCAGATTGCAGCCCATCCTCAATATCATCGAGTCAACAATATTGCCTCGATTCGCCCATTTCAGACCAAACCATTCCACTCCTTTATACCACAATGTACTTGCAAACGCACACCTACAAAACAGGTAGTTGACTGTTTCGGCCTCCTACGTTCAAGGATTGAAGACATCCCCTCTTCAATAATTCATCCCGCATGATGAAACATCTTCCAAGTGGGAAGAAGTGTTTTTTAGCTTGAACTCGAAGTTTTATAATAGTATAATAAAACACTTTAAATTAAAAATATTTTAATTTGAAATTATTTGTCAGCTGTAACTCTAATTTCTAAATTCCAAACTATAAACATTAATTACTTTGTAAAGGAATAAAAACTGTGAGAATAGGTGACCTAGGGTAGATCAGATGATGATCACCCTGCACCATTATTAGGGTAGATAAACATTAATTAGCTTAGCTTATGCACATTGCAGATTTCATCAGTTACCGATAGGTAGCATCTGCCAAGTGTTTTCTTTGGTTTGTCTTATAATTACCTCATATCGCATTTAGAGATTTTGAATTTTTTTTCCAGGCATTTTGTTCTTTTACTAGAAAAATCATTTTTTAGAAACAAGCTGTGGGTTCATTTTTATTTTTATTTTTTAAAAAAATTACTACCAATTTTCCAAAATACACTTACAATAGTAGTATTATTTCTAATATTTGATTTTTCTAAAAATATGTATATGCATGAATGTATAGAATATAGAACTACTACATATCTACTGCTTGAGGAAAACAAAGCATAGTAATTGACAACCATATATATGCCCCTTGCAAGTTGAGATCAGTTGCTGTCCATGAGAATATAATCTCTAAGCACACCTGAATAAAAACAAAGCACCATGGTCATGATTTTTTTGTTATACATCTAGAATCCACCACACAAAAATTAATATATATATATATATATATATATATATATATATATTGTTAACGAGATCTTATTACTAAAACAGGAGTAGGAAGAAAATAAAAATCAAGAAACTGAACCTAATTAAGTTATTAATAAGGATAATCCAGTAGCATAAACATCAATATCAACAAGAACCATAACTTGTGATTATTTTTGATTGACCTCCAAATCTTTTCAAGCCAACATATCCATTAGATACTGGAGGGAAATTTGGAAACGCCCTGGAAGAATAATTTATTTATATTTTAAAGAATGAATTCTTTATATTTTTTAAGCATATAGTACTATATAGTATATAGGCTTTATGTATTAGGGTTTTCATAGTATAGGTAGAGTTACATGGATGGGGCACGGTTGGTGAGAAACAATATATGTGGAATTTCTGAAAATTTCCAATCCTTGTTGTCTCGAATGTCACTTTCAGCCTTTCAAAGACAATGTTTTTGATTTGGCCAATCTCGATGATCTCCATTTGCTTTAATTATTACATCCCTTTGTCTCCCCTTTAATTTGATGACAACTGCAGGGAGACAGTGAAGGATATATTATTGCCCTACTCCTTGCATTCTAATAATAAGCTGTTGTTGTTTGATTGATTTCTAATGGCTTGTTCTAAACGCAGAGTGTAGGTGCAGGTTATAGTTGTGAACTAGAGCGATAGTAAGCTCGAGGTGTTGGAAGTTGTAGAAATGGATATCAGTTTTATATAAGTGTTTGATAAAGTAGTTGTAACTGTCATAAAATTATAATTTGATGAGAATAATCTGATGACAGCTAGTTTTAAATGCTTTGCAGAGCTTCAAATCATATCTACAGTCCCCAGAAGGAAAAAAAACACCATTGGTCCCATAAGTTTCCCCAATTTCGATTTCAGTCCTATATTAATTTCATTAATACAATCAATCCATTATGTTTGCTAATTTTTGCACAATCCATCCCAAACCCCTTAATGACGCATTTCTGCTGACGTGGGGCCGCGCAAGTTTGCTAATTGTGGCGTCATTGGTCCCATAAGTTGCTAATTGCGGCGCCATTGGTCCCATAAGTTTGTTTAATCCGGTGCCACGTCAGCAGAAATGCGTCATTAAGGGGGTTTGGGATGGATTATGCAAAAATTAGCAAACATAATGGATTGATTATATTGTGTTAGTGAAATTAATACGGGACTGAAATCGAAATTGGGGAAACTTATGGGACCAATGGTGTTTTTTTTCCATCCCCAGAAGCTACTGTATAGACCAAAGTTATTATTTTGATATAAAATATAAAGCTCCCCACAGTTCCCAAAAACTCTCAAAAGTTGCGAGTAAAGTAAGGAGAATTTAGAAAATTATTCGATAGAAATATATACTATGAATGCAACTATTTTTTTCGCTCTTGCAAATTGCAATAGAGAAAGTTAATAAAGAGTAGGAAAACAAGTATGATGTAGTGAACATAGGTGTGTTTGTCATTTTTGTTATATAATATACTGATGATGCGGTAAATTAAATTGCTTTATATATATATATATGTATATATATATATTAATAAAGTGATTAATTATAAATAGTACTATATATGTATATATATTTACAAGACTACGAACCCAAAAATTTAATTAAACCATTAGAGCTATATGTCACTCATCAACTCAACTGTGGTTTGTGACCAACAATAAGAAGTATATATGTTTTTTTTTTTTTCCCCGTTGCATTAAAATAAAACTTGAAAATCCTTTTATGTTTGTCCCAAAAGACAGCCAATCACGGGGTAATCATTTGTCAGCATAATGTGAAAGAAAGAAATAAAGAAAGTGAAGTCAATAATAGTAATAAGAAGAAGAGCAGTTGGGGTTGGAACTTGGAAGAGTGTGCGTGCACTCACCAAAGTCCAATTATTGAATTTCCAGATCTTGTTTATTTTCTACTCTTCTGCTCCTCGATCTGTAATTATATTAAAAATAAAATGGAAGATGGAATTGAAATTACTCGAATCCAAGAGAAATTGGTGTGGCAACAAAACACTTGAATATTGCAATTTTGAACCAAAAGTAAAAGGCAAGACTGAAACGACAGTGGCAGAAACAAGCACACGTGAACTGGGGAGCTATATATAGCCTACAACCTACAGCCTACATGGACGGAATACTCATTTATTAATAAAAGGGTATTGCCCTATGGGGCTTTACCAATGGTCCCAATTAGAATTGAGAATCAAGCTGGATCCAAGTTTGGGTTGGATCTTGCTTCTTATAAGGGGAAACAAGCCAATATAATCCCACAATTTTCGTGTGTTTCTTAAATGGTCTCATAATTGTGCAGTTCACTTAATTTATCCAATATGTTTGCTAATCATCGTCCAAATAATCCCATCGGAGGTTAATTGTGAGGAATTAATAAAGGGTAAATCATCCCACAACTTTCGTTCGTTTCTCAAATGGTCCCATAATTAACCCCTTAATCCTTGCGAAACGTCAGCTTGGGATATCATTAACCTCAGATGGGATCATTTGGGCGAGGATTAGCAAACATATTAGATGGATTAAGTGAAGTGCACAATTATGGGACCATTTGAGAAACACACGAAAGTTGTGGGATCATATTGGGTTTTTTTTCCCTTCTTATAAGTATAGATTGATAATTGATCTCTGCCATCCTTTAAGGATGGTAATGAGTACGAATCAGATCCATCATAACTAAATCAAACCTGAACCTCGAGTTGAATCTTAAATCTTGACGGACCCGATCTAAACCCGACCAACTACCATTATGCTTTCATTATTCACATCCCTCTCAAAGTACCATTTCAACCGTGTATCGAAATAACAGTTCACTATTTCGAATTGGGATATCCTTATATGAAACCCCAATATTTTAAAATGAGATGTCCACTTAAATGAGGCTATCATGAGGCTATTATTTTTCTTTTGCCGCACAAACTATACATGTTAGAAAATGTAGGGCGGTGGAATTAAGTTCATATCACATAAGTTACAAAAGGATAAATGTAGGGCAATTCGCAATGTGGAGAATCAAACCCCAAATGAAGAAAATTGGAAGTCGGAGACTTAACCACTTGCCTGGGTGAGACTCTTATTTAAGTACGAAGATAGTATATATATATATATATATATACTTCATATATATATACTCTTCCATTTCAATAAATATTAAAAGTGACATTATTTATGTTTAACTTTAATCAACTTTTTTATAATAATTATATAAAAATAGAGTTAAATGAGATGATGTTGGAATTAATCAAAATCAAATAAAATAAAAATATCTAATTTTGATATAATTTTTATATTATTATTAACTGTTAAAAATATAAATTAAATTAAGTTTACAGTTGAAATAATATTACCAATATAAACTAGACATATTTTTATAGGAACCCCATCAGTGATAAAATGATATGGACGCATCAGTTGCCATATGTTTAAACTTATTTAAATATATTTTAGCAATATTGTAGGAGTATATTATTGTTTATACCTTATTATTGTAAATAAATCGTTTTTTATTAATAATTTGGCTTTGCATTAAATTTGTGTATATATATTATATTATACTCCATATATCTATTCTTTTTAAATGCTCAATTTCAGCGTTTCACGCGCAGTCCATAACATATTTTTAAATATTAATATCTTAAATTGTGTACAAGTAAAAATTATCAAAATTGATATTATAAAACCACATGATTAGACGAATTTAACATCTCACTTAAATATATATTAAAAATATATATCAAGAGGGATCTTGTTGGACTCGTCTTATCTTGTAGTTTTAGAATGTTAATTTTTACTTATATATACACAATTTAAGTTAATCATTAAAAATGTACATTGAACTGCTTACAATATGTGAATGTTGCACTTTCTTGACAGAGTATTTTAACACACCTGAATCAATTGAGTTATTGAGTATGAAGTTTGACATCTCTAAAGGATAGTCAATCATCATGGTATAGATGTATACTGATGTATAAAATGTACTCTTACTGAGGTCTTATTTGGATGGACTTTCTGCACATATTTTTGGCTTTTGTTCTTAAAAAACAAACGCCTTTTGAATAATAATTTTAAGTATATTCAAACAAGTGATAATATTTTTGCATGCGAGATAACAAATACTACGCATATGATTCAATTGAAATATTTGGTCTATGCATATGATTCAATTGTTCTTAAAATCAAAATTATTTTAAAAACTTAAGTTTTTTTATTATATGTAGAAGACAGACACATTTAAAAAAAAAATATTCATCCATAAAGACTTTAGTAGATGCTTTATAATTCTATTATAGTATTAGTAATTTATTGTATAGAAAATGGTGAATATTTGACTTAAAAATCTTTAAAGAATGTTCAAAAACAAGTAGAACTCAAAAGAGAACTGAATTTTTATTTTATTTTTTCTTCTTGCAAGTACCAATGTGGAAGAATCATTCAATTAATCCCCTTGTGGGAATTGAGTGAGACAGACAAAGAGGAAGAAATTGAGAGATTGGCTGTCAATTTTTTGTTGCCTTTTGGGGTGAAGTTTCCTGATTTTACTCGACTTGTTTGCCCCCTTAACTACTAAAAATTTTAATTGCTCAATTAAGGATTGAATGATTTCCATTAATGCCAATTTCCAAGTTGGTTTCCCATCAATTATAGAGGATTTTCCTTAACTAAATGGGGTGTTTTTTTCATTAATTTCCTTTCACAAGGATTCCACCAATTTCACAAGTTGGTTCAGAGTGTGTTTTGCATGATTTTTAAATGCCGTATGGTATGTATGAAAAATGGCTTGTGATATGGTTGACTCGTAATTTTAACCATATTTTACTTCAAGATTTTTTTCCGGAAGATGACGAATATCGTCGCCTGTCTATGTTTCGTTACCTTGGTTAATAGCATTGTGCGCCGAGTCGAAATCGTTTTGTTTTTTTAGGTGAATATCAGGGTATCCCTAGGCTTCATTAGACCCAAGACTAATCCTCGAGGATTGGGTGAACATTGAAGGGTTGCCTCTCCCAAAGCAGAATTCAGCATACACAAAGGCGCGGACCCGATACCTTTGCTTAAACTGTCAGAGCCTCATACCATTCAAGACAACTGCGCTTGGTGACGAAATCGTTTTGTTGCTTTTTGGAAAATATATATATATATATATATATATTAGTATATTATAGTGTATGTATCTTTAGGAAATTATTCACTACAAGATAAATTGGATTTACAAGGGAATACATGTCATATTCGTGTTTACCGACCCCATTCCCGATCCCAAGCGTGGGTCGCGAATGTCATGGTAGATAATCGGGCGCCGACCAAACATTCTGGCCTTCTGGGGTCTCTCCGACTCCATTGTTGAGCACACATTGGTCGGAGGATTACCGGCCCCCGCACCGACCAACGATGGGGTCGGTAGGCAAGGTCTGGGACCTCGTGGATCCGCACATTCCCGACCGCATGGTAAATCTCATGTCATTTTTGTAATAAAATGTGCTCAGAAGGGCTCGAACCCACCACCTCAGCATCACCTAGCCACAACCTTAATAGGGCTAACTTTTCAAACCACCAATTATATCCAGTCATGTGTCATATACTTCCTCCGTTCCTTTTTATTAGACATGGTATGAGTTTTGTTACTGTTCATTGAGTAACTTTGATTCGACTTTTTAATACAGTTATATATGATATAAAAAATAGTCAAGTAGGATATTGTTAGATTCGTCTAACCGCATAGATTTAGAATATCAAAGTTTACAATTAAAAGGGAATGGAGGAATTATTAACTATTAAGCATTCCCAAATATGTTTTGCAATATGTTGAAGGGAGAGCTTGAACCCTGGTGGAGAAGAGACCTCCTCGCGTGTAGCCATCCAGGTACCTTGCATTTCATGTCATTATATATAAAGCTTTACATATAACATATATTTACATACATAAATATAAATATGTAAATTAGTAACTAAATTGAAATATAAAATAAAAACTAAAATTATATTAATTAAATAATAAAGAATTCATTAATTAAATAAAACATAAAATAAAATTAATTAAATCAAAAAATTGAAATCAATGAATTAAACAAAATAACAAAATCATTCAAAAATTAAAATATATGTAAATAGTAAGATAAATTTATTTTTAATAAAAAATACTATGAAGTCAAAAATTAAATATAAAATTAATTAAATAAGTTATGAAATTCAATAATTAAATTAATAAATAAATAAATTATAAAATAAATAATTAATTAAATAGCTCAAATAAATAAATAATTCAATAATAAAAATAATCAAAGAAATAATATTTAATAAAAAATATAAAATAAATAATAACATAATGGAAAAATAATAAAAATTAAAAAAATTGAAAATAAACTACCTACCCAATTGGGGTCGGTAATGGATCGGTAATACCGACCCCCTTTATTGTGGTCGGTGTTGCGGTCGGTAACCCCGACCACATTATTGGTGGTCGGTGCTGTGGTTGTCAAAGACACCGGGCCCCAATAACGGTAAATCCAACCCGGACTATGGTGGCCGGCAATTGGGTTCGATAAATAGCTTTGTCTTGTAGTGATTGGTTGATTTATGATATTAGCAGGGGTAATTTTATGATATTTAATGACCTTAATTAACTACTAATATTTGTCGGTAAATAAGGCCTATTTACCACCTAACTCATTTCGAAGAATATGTAAAGTGTCTAGACTGTGGGGTATGCATTTTTCATTTGTAGAATATTTCCACTCAAATTGTAACTGTGGGGGTCTACTTTTAGTTTTTATTTCTACTAAATTTTTTCGCCCGCTACGCACGGGTGTTGAACAAATATGACAATATAAAATGAGAATATAGTGTTTTTGGATTAAATAAGATTCAAAGTCGTTTGCTTAATAGTGGTTGGAATGTGTGCAACAAAAAATTAAAAGGAGATAATAAAATGAATGAAGGAAATTCAAACCCAAGTGGACATAAATATCAACTAAAACATCGCATCAACTAATTACTCCGCTTTATCACAATAACGCATTATATCTAAAATACCATGCCCAAAAGTTATGGGACGGTATTACAGAAACTGATGGAGTATATTTTGCATTAATAAGGTTCTAAAAATATTAGTTTACTCTCTAATATGTTGTACATTTTGACTATTATCACCAAAGTTTTAAAAAAAATATTATTTATACTTTATTGTTATCGTTTCAATATTTAAAACTTATATTTTATTACGTATTGTATTTTAAATTTTTTTTTGTGATTGGTTTTTAAAAATATTACAATACATGTAACTTGATTTATCATTCATTGTATATTATTTTATTATATTAAATAATATAATTTATTTTTATTAGTTAACTATATTTTTTGTATTTAAGTTAAAAGGGGAAATTAATTACTAAATACTGTATATTGTTTTCAAATTCTTGTGCTAATGCAAAACTTTTCAAAAGTGAATGGGTGGAATGAGATTTTTCCGAATTCTTAGGACCAAAATGAGATATTTTTTGAATTGATGAGGTCTAATTTGATATTTTAAAAGGTAGAAGGGTAGAAATTTTAAATTAAATAAAGTTTAGATGTATTTTTTGTCAAAAAACATTTAAGGGTATAAATGGCCAAACTTGATAATTTTATAGTTATATTTTATGTTTAACTGTTTACTTTAGGCTATTCTTTGTGAAAAATAAAATGTTAAATGATGTTTGATTGAATTCATATGTTTTATACCATGTTTTGACATGTAACATGATCACTTAATATTAGAGCTTTTTTGGGTAAAAATATTGCTACAACCCTAAACTATTTATGGTTACCACAAAGCTCTACATATTGTTTATAATAATATACTTCTTATATTCTTTTACAGTACAAATTATTTATTTATTAAAAAAATTGTATAAAAATTTACTTCGAATTATATATATATTTATACTAAAATAGATGAGGATTACTGGATTAAGGATATTATGTCTAATAATTAAATTATGATGTGTTTTAGTCTTTTTTTTCCTTTTCTTTCTTTTCTTCTTTGAAAAGAAAAAAATTTATGTAGAATTTGTTTAGAATATGTGGTATAAAAATTTTTAGGTTATTAGTCATTTTATATTAGTCAATATTTATAGGGTCAATTTAATGTTTACATCATATTTTCAATGGAATATTTTTATCTAAAATATAATTATTATATTCCTTGTATTGATATATGATTATATATTTTTTAGATTTTTTAACCTAATTAAATTTATTTAATAATATTATAATATTAAATATTATGTATACAATCAAATCATTTATATATATTTTTTAATCAATTATATCTTTTTAAAATAGATATGAAGATTTTCTCAAGATTTTGTTATATTAATAAATAGATTTATTTTCTAAATGTAGTTATTGATGATGTGTCGGATGACGTGTAATTAGTCAGCAGATTACGTGTGAACCTAGTCTGCCTATGTGTTTTAATAAGAGACGTTGATCTAAAAATGAACATATAATGACTGATTAACCCGTTAAAATTAAGAAGGATGAATTAAATTTATTAAGGACAAAAGGCTCTGCACAAACCAAAAAGTATTCAAGATTTATTATATAAATAGATATATATACATTGGAAAAAAATTGAGATAGAATACCACTACTAACCGCCATTATTCTATTAAATTATTACACAAATTGGCAAGAAAAGATTAGGTAAAATTGAGGGATCTTGCACATTATAAAAATGTTGAAGACAAGATTTAAAGTGGGCATGTTCATGTTCATTACACACCTTTACATATCATTAAGGTCCCACAAATTGAGAATTAGATGCCATAATTAGCACTAATTAGTCAATCACTTTAAGCCACATTAACTAAAGCTACACTAATGCTTAACTTTCCCAATCAAATCAATATGCAATATTAATTCACATTCAATAATTAATTATATGTTATGTCGATTCTTCCAGTGTCTTCATTTAGATGGTGTTTGGATTGGCTTCTATCAAGGTGCTTTTGGCTTTTGCTTCTGTCAAAAGCACTTTTGGGGAAAAAGAAACGTTTGGTTTGGCTTTTTTAAAAAAGCAGAAGCACCTCGAAAAGCTGCAAAAGTGCTTCTGAGATAAGCAGCTCAGGAGGTGCTTCTCCGAAAAGCAGAAGCCAAAAGCACTTCGTAAATTGTGCAAAGACTTGAATACCCTCATTACTTAATATAAATTACACTATAAATATATCTTATTATCATATTAAGTAGCATGTCCTTTTTGGTAATTTATACATTTAAAAAGCACTTTTCACTTTTACACATCCAAACACACTTTTGAAAAAAAGCTGCTTTTCAAACATTCTATCCAAACACAAAAGTTACATGCTTCTGCTTTTGACTTTCACTTCTACTTCTGCTTTTGGCTTCTGCTTTTTTCAAAAGCCAATCCAAACGGGCCCTTAGTCTCTGGATCTCTCTTATCTGTAAAATCTTATTTGAGGGTTTTGAACTCATTTCTAGTGAACCCAATTTCCATTGATAATATTAGTAGATACTATTTCTCAGTTTTTCTTTTAATTTTTTTTTAAATCACTAATTATTTTCTTGTAGAAGTAATTTTAAATAAAGAAAGTATAGCTCTTCCGAAAAATAAATACGCCCTTCATCTCTGTTTAGTTGTTTTGTTTGACTTTGACTCAATGTTATTGCAAGTATATATTTCAAAAAAAATCATGTTGAGTATTGTTAGAATAATAAAATCATATAGTTTCATATATTTTACATAATTTTTTGTTGTACATATTTTGGAATATTAATAATTAAAAATGTGTATTGAATTATGTGTAGATAGATAAATGAGAGGAATGGAGTAAAATATGTACTAAAAGTGATAGCTAGGATATTACCGACTGACATGGGTATAGATGATGATTCACCAAATGCCCAATCTTTTCACCTATTAAGGCAGTTGAAAAATCACTTCAAAGTCAAATTTTCCATCCCTTTATTTGCTTAGTTTTCAACATAAAACATGCAGCTTTTTAAAACATCAAAACAACTATACATATTCAAAGGAACAAAAAATAAATTACCCTTATTAAACGATGCCCCCATCTATAATTCTTAAATTAATTTAATGCTTCACGTATTCTACATGGTGCCCACATGGAAACAAGGCTATTGAAAAATTAAAAAAAAAATTATAAATACTACATTGATCACATAAAATAAAGGTTTTCCCTTCTTCAAGAAGAACATACCATTATCGATCTCATCAAACAAGAAATTAGAAAAATATTAAAAACCCAAATGAAATTTAAAAATGCCACTCTGTTGGTGTCCTTTTCCAAGTGGGGGTCTGATGCTTCCTCAAATTTCCAATAACCGCATTATAATAATCACAATAATCAATAATATACACGAAATTCTGATCAATTCCATTAGTTAATTTCACAAGAGAAAGACCACCAATTAATTAATTACTTCAAAAAATTGCCCTCAACTTCACACTTCACAGTGGAATAAGAACTTAGTCTAGTGGTCAAGTACTAATTTTCTAATTTTCGATGTTATAAGGTTGGAAGTTTTATTTCCTATCCGGCTCCCTTATTCCTCCCCTTTATCCATTTGTAAAAGTTTGAGCTTCCACGAACCTTTAAAAACACTCAAATATCGATATTTTTTTTTTAAAAAAAAAAGACTTCATACTTCAAAGTGGGAGCAAATAGAGAAACTTCACCAGTATAAATACCCCTTTGCCATAGCTAGGGTTTAGTTAAAGCTAAGCTATTGTATCTAAATTCCCACACCCTTTTCCACAAATTCCCCCAAATTTAATTCCTCTTTCAATCTCCCAATCCACAAAATTTCGTTCAAGAAGATAAAAAAAAAAACCAATCTTGGTGGGAAAATAAGAAAACAAAAGGAAAAAAAAAAAAACACATTGGCAAGAATTAGGGTTAAGGGATTCATTTTTGGGGGAAACTTTTGAGGGTTCAGAATGAAGAAGAGACAGATAGTGATTAGAAGAGAAGGTTCCAGAAGCTGCAGCAGCCAAGTCGTCCGGGCGGTGCGGTACGCGGAATGCCAGAGGAACCATGCAGCCAATATCGGAGGATACGCCGTGGATGGCTGCCGGGAGTTCATGGCCTGTGGCGCCGACGGCACTGCGGCCGCCTTCAGCTGCGCCGCCTGTGGCTGCCACCGGAGTTTCCACCGGAGGGAGGTCGATACCGAAGTGGTTTGCGACAATTCCTCGCCTTCTTGATGGAATTTTATTTACCTAATAATTTTTCATCATTTTCTACAGATTTGATCGAGGTTTGTTTGTTTGCCTGAGCAAATTAAATATATATATATATATATATATATATATATATACATACATATTGTGTGTGTCTTTTTAGTCTGAGAATGAAACTGTATGTCTTGTGTAGATGCTTGTGGAAATCTAAAAAGCCCCCAACCAAGAATGATATTATATTCATGATTCTTGAGGCATATCAAGAAATTACAAATTTGGGACTACTTTCAAGTCACATATAGTATATCTTTATTATATAAAGTAATTGATTAGTGCCCTCAATAGGAATAGTTATGCAAGATTTCTACATGTATTCTGTTCCAATTTTTGAGAGATCATATGTATAGAGAGAGAGAGAGAGAGAGAGAGATTTGTTCGTCACAGGTTATGTAATTAAATGCAAGTCAAATGCCCTTTTATAATTTTACAATTGCAGTAAAAAGTGATTATGTCTTGTTGATTTCAAACTTAAATTTCAACTACACATAGCTTCAATTAAGTCAGCAATATTCGACAATACAACACTTTAATTATCCCTACAATCTTTAGCCTTAAAGAGGGGTTTTCACTATTGGAAAAAAGGGCATTTAATTTGTTCTTGAATATCCTGAGGTTAATGTGATAGAAAGAAGTCATTTTTGGGGTTTAAGTATATAGTATTAACATAGAGATTCTTTAATTCATGTTCGAGCCTTTTCTTTATTGAAACCAACAGATTATGCTCAAGTTTCCTACCAAAAAAAAAAAATGGATATACACATGGATAGGCATAATAATTGCCCCAGACAACATGTATGTATACATCTCAGACAGAGCAGCCAAGAGTCAGCCAACATACACCTTCCCAAGCTTATCTTGATGGATTAAACCATGGTCTTGCACAGGTGTAGTTGTCCCTTACCTTCATTTATAAAATCAAATTTATTATCATCACCAGAGAATATGTATGTGTGTAGTGGAGACTTATGAGTGCCTGGCAAAAGTTTGAATGAAATTTATAAGTATATACAGATGGGGGGGATCTGAGGAATTATGGAGTATAAATTATGACAATCAGACAGGATGTGTAAGAATTCCAACTGTTGTGTTTTGCCCAATGTTTTTCTTACCAAACAAATAGGAAGACAACAACAGAAACAACAACATATTTTATAATTTGAATGTGTAAGGCAGGGCAGCAGCTTCATCATCTTATGTATCATGTATGTCTCTTTTAATTTGGTCCCTAGCTTCCCCACTTTCTATTTCTTTATTTACAAATATACAGATAGAGAGAGAGAGAGAGTTAGGGCCACATATCTACTCATGTTTTCTGTCCATAATATGGGTTTTTTTGTACTTGTTTAATCACAAAAAGTTGACTAGCTAAAAGTTGAAGCTACCCACCAGCTTTTCTTGCTTTTTTTTTTGTTAATTTTATTTTTTTTGAGTTTTCCTAACTTTGGACTGATCATCAAATAATATACTCCATCTACTTCACTTAGCTTGATGATTAACTAACTTTTGCATAGTAAACACTATTAACTGAGTAATTTTGAATTGACCTTTTAACACAGTTGTACATAAGATAATATACAGTCAGGTGAGATGTTAAATTTGCCTAATCACATAGTTTTATAATATTAAAATTTTATAATTTTTTCATTTATAAAATTTGAAATACTACTCTTTAAAATGTGTATTGGAGAGAGGGTTTTAACTTTTAATGGGCTTAAGCTTATTAATTTATGGAATAACATCATGTGATGGAGTGCAAGAATGGTCTAAGACAGGAAGGTAGATAGGAAGACATTGTGGAGTAATAAATAATTTACTAGTGGTGGGCACATTTATATAGCTAAGAAGAAAATGCATGGTCCTTCCTTGTGCACACATGCATTCCTAACAAAAGGGTAGGGTTCTGTAAATCTAAGATGACCCTAGAAATTAAACCTAAAAAACTTGAACTCAGCTAGATCATACCTGGATGCAACATGACATTTGTGCCTCAAAATATGAACCAAAAATTACTTATCTTTCTTCAATAGGATAATTCGAAATAACGCTACCTTAGCTTCTTGCTTATGGCTCCGGCCGGCCTCATTTGCCCATCCTAGATTGGTTATGTGGAATGCTGTTGGGATGAGCTGGTGAGTAAGTTCATCCTAAATTTTGAATATGGGAATGGCTTTGGATTAGGGTAATGTAATTTGGCCTCATTTAATTCAATTGATTAGGCTAGGATGTTAAAGATTTACATGGCAATGTCACAATCACATATTGGAAAATTTGTGGATCTCATACTGAGGCATTGGATATATGATCGATGAGCATCCAATTAATACATACACCCTCTAAAGAAGAGAATGGAATTTCAGATTTCTTGGACAAACAGGTACCTAATGAGGAGTTGCACACTTGCATATATATATATATATATATATATATATATAAGGTGAAGTGGTCCTCTAGATACTAATATTCAGTTCAGAGACTAACAAACAACTCCTTAGTTTTAGGGTTGAAACCGGTAATTACTATGAATGGAGCAATTACATAACTATATTCAACAAATTTACTACATTTGAAAGAACAAATTCGAAAATTCGAATTATTGACCTAACATGTAGAGTTTTTTTTTTTGAAATGTAGTTTCTTAACTAACATACACCATAAAAGCTAGATCAGTATACATTGCAGAGGCCGTTTGTGGTTCAGGGGGCTGCTCTCTTTGCTTGGGATAGGACTTAATTCTTGGGAATTCTTTTAATTTAGTCGGTTGCTGGGTAGTCTTCCGTAGTTTGATTATGGTTTTTGTTCTTCTGTGTGGAAGCGTTATGTGTTGGTGTAATTGAAACTTGTTGGACCGAGTGTCAGTTGGTGACTAATGAAAGAAATTACATTTGCCTCAAAAAAAAAAAAAAAAAAAAACATACACCATAAAAGCATAGTATATAACTAGTTCTGTACATCCATCCAATGAGGATTCTACTTTTCTTGGAAGCTTAGCGGGATAGAACAAATCCCGAGAAATGCGTTTCAAAGTGGTGAAATTCTACGTCTCCCAAGTCCCATCCCACCCAGTGGCGGATGCAAGTGTATATCAATAGATGTACATGACATCACTCAAATTACTGAAATTGATTATTTAAGCTATTCTTTTTTATGTTTGACTTGGTTTTGGCTGATGCACTGACTCAATAATCTTTTTTATAACACCATTATATTTAATTAAAATCTAGCTTTCCTCAATTTTTATGACACTAGTCGAGCTTCAATCGATTTTTATAAAAATATTTTCTGGATCCGCCATTCAGCCTCCTAGCTCATTTTGAGTCATGTACAATACAATGGATTACCCCACTTGGAAGGTGATCAATTATGACATACCGTCCATAATGTATAATGTGGTTCCATGCATGCATTGCATAAATTTGTAGAGGTCATTTCAGCTAGGTATGTATATATTGTCTTGATATTGTCTTGTGGCCCAACTTCTTGCATGTATATATATGCAATTAATTAAGTGGTTTCTGCATATATACTTATATTCTTACGTATCTTATTTGGCTTTCCCCTACATGTCTTATAATTTCGTCGATGTACTATTATTTCTTCATATTGAACATTATTAGTGTTGTCTAATTATGAACCGTTTAATTCTTATTGAATCATTCACGAATAATAAGACTATATATATGCAGTGGCGGATTGAGGAATTTTTGACCAATAATAAGATAGGTAAGAATTAGTTTCCAACTATTTCGTCCTTGGACGAAATTAAAAAATGAATTTTAAACTCAAATTTAGCTTGTTTACTACCAATCCGGTTAAGGTGCCCGTTTACTACACGTACTAGTCTATAACATCCTTAATTATATTGTTCCAGAAATAATAATAGACTTATCATTTTACGTACCCAATTAAACTGTAGAATCTTTCGCCATGTGGATTCTTTCACGCTGCAGCATTGTGCACAATGTGTATATTTTATTTGCACTGTAATCCCAATAAATAAAATAAATATATCTTGAGATGTAACAATTACACTACGTATTGGGATTGGGGACTTACCCTAGCGGTCAAGTCCCCCTTCTCCCAACCATAGGTTGGGGGTTTGAATCCCCACTAGGCCCGCTATCCCTTCCCTTTATCCCTTTTGTAATTTGTGTGGTTTGGGCTCCCACACATCTTTGCCGACACATGAGTGTCACGTTTACCAAAAAAAATTACACTACGTATTTTTTTAAGGAGCAAGCAGATGGAATTTTAATTACGACGTTCCAGCCTATATGTGAAAAACAACAAATTATAAAATAAAGATATATGAATATTAATTATTTGTATGCGTTTGGAAGAAAAAAAAAAATATAAACATGATACAAGCCAGATACCCTTCCCTCAACTTTTAACTTTTCCTCTAACAAAATATTATTGCTAAAAAACGATATCAATTTAATTTTTTTTATACTATTAATTTCAAACTTAAACTCTAATGATTTTCCAACACAAGCCTACGTATATTAACCAAATAAAGATATATCGTAGCCGCGTGCAGGGAAAGTATTGGGAAATCACATTGCCAGCTATATACACATGATGGCGCATTTGGCAATGAAAACAGTTGAATCCAAGTCGAAACCAATTAACCCAACTTGAACTCATATGATTGACATGACAAGTTAAGACAGGATAACCCTCCTCATTTCCATTGGAACTTTATATTTGTTCGCTAGGATAACCATTCCATGGAACATATATAGTACATTATTTAAGGTCAAAATTGTTGAGGACCGATACATGCGAGCGGATTTTTTTCTTCCTTATGCTTAATATATGCTTAAGCTTTTAGGAGAATTGATTCACGAATATGGTATCAGGGTCAATGATTTTGGTGTTTGAGTCTCACCGTATTTGTGGATTTTGTTTTTGGTATTTGCTTTGATCGGCTCTATCCAAATTGTTGTTTTTCTAGGGTTTATACGCAAGGTTAGCCCACTTTGCACGCCATGTGGCGTGTTGATCGATCATACCAAAAATTACATACCATCGAAGAAAACTAGAAACTCTTTTTTCCATTTTCGGCCTCAAAACAAGTTTTTATTGAAAAAAAGAATCTTGTAGTCATTCCATTATTTCATATTTATTTTATTATTTTTACGTTTGGTGCAATAGACATTCAATCTTTTCGTAATAAAAAGTTTGAAATAAAATAAAATTATTACTCCACTAGATTTTTTTATAGTGTATATATATATATATATATTGTATTTCACACCTGTCATTATTACATTCCTGCTATCTTTCCCTGTTTAGCACTTAGCTTGTTGTGTGTGTTGGATGTAATCCTTGTGCTTTGGTCTGAAAATTTTACCCTTTAATTAATTGATTGAACATCTCTTTCAAGAAAAACACACTGCAGATAAACAATAATAATTCAAGGCTCGATATCTTGGTAGATCGAATCATGTCAAAAAAAAAAACAAAAAAAAGAAAAACCAATGTTAGAATATGAATAAATAACTATTATTGAAGTGATCGTGAAATAGATACAAGCTAAGAAATAGAGAAAAAAAAGACTTAAAGTCCCCAGCACGTAAGCATTATTTGTCCATTTACACAATTGCTTTATCATAGAATGGAAAAAAACATTACATTTGTAGATACAAACAAATGACTTTATCTTAATTATTCCTTCAAAATGTTTTGATTGATGAAAATCACACTTATGCACGTCATTGGAGATATGCATGATTTTTCGAATGTCCAAATCCATTGGATTAAATATCAATTCAAGATACTATGGCCCACCAAATAAATAACATGCATGTAGCTACCTAGATAAATATAACTTGAACCATATTATATCTATATACTAGGTTTTATTTTTCTTTTACATACGTCCCTAGTATCGTCTAACGGTGAATATGTAATGCTTTGCTTATATATTAATAAATAATATGGGATGCAGACTTGACCTAGTGCGATTCACCACCCGGTCCCTCTATTTCTTCCTTTTATTCATTTGTGATTTGTGTGATATAAATTCCCACCACCTATTTCCAAGTCTATATAAGTTGTTCAGCTAAAAAAAAAAATAGTAAGAGGCAAGTATATGCTTTGCTTTTGTTCTATGTAATGCTTTGCTTATATTAATCGTTTTGCTTAAAGAAGTGGTGGGATCGGAGTCATATCATGCAAATTACAAATTAAAAGAAAATGAAAGAGATTAATAAGAACAAACGAGTAATCGATCTCTCAACCCTAATAATAAAGTTTGCATTATCAAGTTATTAAATTTGAGCAGGATAGTTACACCATGATAATATTAAATTAGGGTATGATAGCAAAGGTGGGTTCGAGACTTTGTGTATGCAGAATTCCGCTTCGGAAGATGCAATCCTTCAATGTCCATCAGATCCTCGAGTGATTAGTTTGGGTCCAATGTGACCTGGGAATACCCGGTATACAAAACAAAAAATTTAATGTATAGGTAGTTGAATTTGAATGGATGGTTGTTCAATAGACTAGGCACTTAGTTGGACGCTATTTGGTCATTGTTAAAGTTAATTAAATATTTTTAATGTTATTTATTTCGTTAATGTTATTTAGTTAGTGTTTGTTTCTCACCCAAAAAAATATTAGTGTTTGTTTAACTTTAAAGTTAAATGTTGCAAAGGTTTTTAATTTGTAATTGCTTGTTAAAGTATTACTAGTGGAAGCAGTTGGGGTACAGGTACCTAGAGGTACAGACCATCATTTTACCCGGATATACATTTATGGGTCGAATTATTGGATCGGGCCCAACAATTCTTTAAAGAAAAGGTTCAACCCGATAAAAACATTTTACTCCATCTCGAATTTCTACTTTGGTAAAACCCTCCCCTCCGTTTTTATTTATGTGATTCATTTGTACGGTTGATATTATAGGTGTTGTGAAAATCCGATTATAGGTGACAACTGATTCATTTTGACAGTCCCTGTGAGTAGGGTGTTAACGCGATTGATCACACACAATTGCAGAAATATAAGAACACAATTGTTTGTTGACCCGGTTCGGACCTCCTGTCCTACATCCGGGGGATTCCAATCCAGGCGAAGATTACTCAACAATGAACAAGAACAAACACAAGACTCGAGACCAATCCTGTTAACTCGATCTAGAAGCTGAAACTCTCCCCCTCAACTTCTAATCTCCCTAACTAGAATTACAGAGACAATCTTGTTGTTCCTTCAACCTGTTGACGACCCTGAACAAGAATCCTTTAAGCTATATCAAGAAGACTCCCTCTCCTTGCAAAGACACCCAAATAATTCTGCATGAAATGTTAGTGCCAACAATCTCCCCCTCATTTCATGAAGAGGTTGATTCATCACAAACAGGTCTCAAACCAGTATGATGAATAGCAATTCAGAATACCAACCTAACAACAATGGTTAAAAGATCAAGTACAATAAATGTAATTAACAGATAAGAGTAACACCAGCAAGACAATATCACAAAATAAAAAGATCGATCAAATAAGTTCATGCAAATCTAGTCCATCAGCAAAATAAACCACAATCATCAGCAAGAAAATAACCAAGCATCAGCATCCAAGAGTATCAAAACAGTAACCAAGAGAAGTAACATATTAGTTACAGACCCAAATCAAAAATCAAATTCAGTTTAGAGTGTACCCCCCTCAAAGTGTTGTCATCATCACCCAAAAACCACAGTCAGTCAGAACATATTGAGACCATACTCCCCCTTGATGAATCAGATCTCCTCATCATCCTCCTCTCCAGTGGGTGGAGGATCAAATGAGCCAGGAAGAAGCTTCAACATATTGTTGTTCTGCTTCCGGATGCGGAGACCAGCATTGATGACATTCGAAACCTCCTCATTCTGTCGAAGAATGATGGTCTTAAGATGATTAACCAAGGCTGCACCAGACAGAGCAGGACCGAGGAGAATGTCATTGTGCAAATTTCGAAGATCAGTGGTGGGAGTGTTCTGCTTGATAGGAATTCTTTCTTCCTTTGGAACCTTGATTCCATTCTTCCTTAGGAATCGGGTGATCAAGGCAGGGTAAGGGAGGAGGTCATTCTTTCCAATTGAACCGCGAGTGTAACCTAGCATCTTAGAAAGCACATAGAGACCAAAATTTGTCATGTTAAGATATTTTTCAATGCAAAACATGAGTTTACCCATATGAGATGACACTTGACTGGCATTGGTTGTTGGAAGAATGTTGGAACTACACAGACGAAACAGACAGTTGAACTTGAGAGTAAGCTGCTGAACCCGGAGTTGATTCCGTCCAAAGGCAACACTCTTTGTGTTCGAAATCTCGTAGGCCACTTCAGCATTGGAATTTGGCAAGTAACTCGTAACATCATCCAGATTGCTGTTAAGCTGAACCTTTACCAACGCATTAATCACCTGAGGAAAAATCTCTAGGATTTTGCCTCGCATGTAGATCTTCCCTCCAAATGGCGAATCAGTATCCATAACGTCTGGATGAAGATTGGCGTAGAATTCGCGAACCAATGCAGGAGAATAATCCTCGAGTTTCGTAGCCCAGTAGAAAAGCTTGCAGTCCTCCAAGTACTTTGTAAAGCCTAACTCCTTGTAGATGGGGTGAGTGAACTGCTCCTCTGGTATGAAATCTCGATTATTGAGCTCCTTGGCAAATTTTTGCGCCTCCTTGTCATAGAACTTGAAGTTTAGTGCATCACGAACAGTCATAGGGGCAGCTTTCTTCGGTCGTTTCTGCGTTGTCTCGACTGCAGGTTGCTTGTCCTTCCTTTTGCGGGAACGAGTCACAGGGGTACTGGCAACTGGATGGTGTTCCGGAGTAACTTCTCTATCAAGTTCGTCGTCTCTCTGTTGTTCCTCTTCCTCAGCAACAACCAAAGATTCTGATTCAGCTCCAGTTTCCACATCAGCTTCAATAGTTGGCTCATGTGTTTCCTCAGATGGTGGATCAATTACAGGAAAATAATGCAGACCATCTTCATATTCAGATAATCCTTTAGCTAGAGAATCTTCAAATAGAACATTCACAGATTCTATAACTTTCTTACTATCAGTCAGGTAAACTCTGTAAGCTCTGGAGTTGTTAGCATAACCCAAAAACAACCATTTTTCTGATCTGGCATCAAACTTCTTAAGCTGTTCCCTGTCTCTGTAAACATGACAAGGACAACCAAATGTATGAAAATATCTAACATTAGGAAGTTTATCATACCATATTTGATAAGGAGTGAAATTTGTCTTCGGCCTCAAAAGAACTCTGTTTGAAATATGGCATGCTGTGTTGACAGCTTCTGCCCAAAAAGTCTTTGATAGTGTGCTCCCATGAAGCATAGACCTTGCCATCTCCTGTAAGGTTCTATTCTTCATTTCTACAATCTCATTTTGTTGAGGAGTCTTTGGGGCAGAGAACTCTTGAGAAATTCCATGTTGCTTACAGAAATCAGTGAACTGTTGATTGTCAAACTCTCTCTCATGATCAGTTCTAATCCTTTTGATTTTTTCTTGTTTTTGATTCATGATCTTCAGGCTTGTGGACTCAAAATACTCAAAGGCTTCATCTTTTGATCTGAGAAAACAAACAAAAGTAAATCTAGAAAAATCATCAACTATCACAAGTACATACCTTTTGCCATTAAAGCTTTCAACTTCCATTGGACCCATCAAGTCCATGTGAATGAGTTCAAGGCAGTGATTTGTGGTAATTTCATCGACTCGTTTGTGTTGAGCTTTGGTTTGTTTCCCTTTAGAACAGCCTTCACGGACAATTTGAGAGTTGTTCTGTAGTTTTGGCAACCCTTTGACAGCTCCAGAAATGCTCAATTTGTAAAGAGTTTGATAATTCAAGTGTGCCATTCTCTTGTGCCATAGGCTTGTAAGATCTTCTTTCAAAATCAAAGCCCTGTCTACTGTTTCCTTTAGGACATAACAATTGTTAGTAGACCTTTTCCCTGACATGATACACTTATAATCTTTAAAGACATAGCAAGTATTCATATCAAATAGCACTAAGGAATTTTCATCACATAATTGACTTATAGAAATCAAATTGGTAGTTAAACCATCAACAAAGTAAACTTTAGAGAGATTAGAAAGAACTCCCTTTTCAATTTTACCATAACCAGTGATTTTGCTTTTGGCACCATCTCCATACATCACCTCTCCACAATCTTGTTCTGTGAAGTTTTGTAGTATATTTTTGGTTCCAGTCATATGCCTAGAGCATCCAGAATCAAAATACCACAAAGTGTTCTTTTGATGTGCCTGTAAAGATACAACAACAAGACCAAGTGACTGTTGATTAGAATGTTTAGGTATCCAGGCCTTACGAATCTGGATCTTCTTTTGTAGTTCTAACGTCGGCCAGACAACAGGTCTTCCATTTAAGAGATCTCGAACAATCCTTAAACAAGTGTCTGCTTGATGACCAGGTAGACCACAATATATACAATCCCTTGAGTCTTGAGGTGCAATATTGACTTGAATTGGCACATTTCTATAAGCAGCAACATTGCTTGACTGTTCACCAAGACATCCTCCACTAACAAAGTTTCTCTTGGTTGATTTGAATTTCTTTGCTTTACCTTTCTTCTTGTATCCTATACCTGAAAGATCACCAGGTCTTTTGTACATAGAAAGAACTGAATCCAATTTATTTTTACCTTTTACCGTTTGAGAGAGTTCATTGCATTTAGCTTGAAGTTGTAGATTCTCTGTGGCCAAACATGTCTTTGCATCAGAAAGTTTGGAGCATTCTTCTTGAAGTTCCTCAACTTTGAGCTTGGCTAGCTTTAATTCCTTCTGAATTTTGATCTTCTCAGCAGATAGATTGGCATAGGAAATTCCGAGGTCAGTCAGTTGAGCTAACAACTTCTTATTTTCACTGAATGCAGTATCATACTCGAACTTTAACTCCTCATATGCATCGGCCAGCTTTGAGTAAATTTGATTGATATCACCTGTACTCATAGAATATCTTCATCAGAGGAATAATCTATTGAATTTGATATACCTGCTTGAGGGCTGCAATCACGAATAGTCAGTGCTACTACATCTTCTGGATCACTCTGTTGTTCATCCGTTTCCTCAACATCGGATTCACCTTCACTGAGAGTAACCTGATATGACTTCATTTATTTCCTATTGGCAGTAGGACATTCCTTTTTGAGATGTCCTTTTCCTCCACACTCATAGCATATAATAGAAGAGAATTTGTCAAATTTCTCAGGTTCTTTGGGTTTCCTGACATTACTGCCTTTGCCTTCGAGCTTCTTAGATCCTTTGAGTTGTTGTTTGTCAGATGTTGAAACACCATGTGAACTGGATTTCTGAGGCTTGCCTTTCTGTAACTGTCTTGCTCTATTTTTTTTGAAGAAATTTGGCCATCCTTCTAGTGATCAAGGATAACTCTTCATCCAAATCATCATCTAATTCCTCAAGCTTTTCAGCCTTTAGAGCAATACTCTTCGATTTTCCTTTGCTTCTTGATTCCAGATGATTCATTTCATAATTTTGCAAATTTCCAACCAACTCTTCCAAAGTCATGGTGTTGGTCTTCTCACTCTCTTCAAGAACTGAGATCTTTCCAGAATACTTAGGAGAAACCGTACGTAGCGTCTTGCGAACCAATTTTTGTTCATCAAAATGCATTCCAAGCTCTATGCATTGATTAACCACATTTTGAAATCTCTCAAAATATGTTGAAATATTTTCATCATCCGTCATCTCCAACCTGTCATATAAAGATTCAACACGATGTAATCGAGTTAGTTTAACATCGGCAGAACCTTCAAACCTGACTTCAAGAAATCTCCACATCTCATGGGCATTTTTACAATTCTTGATCATTCTGTGTTGTGCCTCTTCCATGGCTCCGCTGATCGCGTTCATAGCTGCGTAATTTCCTTGTTTTGCTGCTCTTTCTGCTACAGTTAATTCGGCCTTCCTAGCAAGTCGTGTAATCGGTGCAGCAGGTGGTACAGCCGTTGTTGTGGCAGTAGTGGTAGTGGTAGTGTCCGTTGAAGCGGATGTGGTCGTCGTTGCAGTGACAACCGCAGGGATTTCAGTCCTTGGTGGTTCCCATGCTTCTTCAACTGCATCCCAGACATCTTCTCCAAGAGCTCTGAGATAGCACTCCATTCTTGACTTCCAGTAACTAAAATTGTTTCCATCGAAGATCGGTGGACGAAGATGCGAAATTTCCCTACTCATGTTGAATCTTGAATCTTCCAGTAAACGTTTGAAGATTGGCTCTGATACCAATTGACAGTTCCTGTGAGTAAGGTGTTAACGCGATGTATTGATCACACACAATTGCAGAAATATAAGAACACAATTGTTTGTTGACCCGGTTCGGACCTCCTGTCCTATATCCGGGGGATTCCAATCCAGGCGAAGATTACTCAACAATGAACAAGAACAGACACAAGACTCGAGACCAATCCTGTTAACTCGATCTAGAAGCTGAAACTCTCCCCCTCAATTTCTAATCTCCCTAACTAGAATTACAGAAACAATCTTGTTGTTCCTTCAACCTGTTGACGACCCTGAACAAGAATCCTTTAAGCTATATCAAGAAGACTCCCTCTCCTTGATTTACAACTCGATCTAAGCGATATACACTGAATTACAACACAATTCTATCAAGAACAAAAACTCTCAAAACATCTCAACACGAAGAACAAGTTTTTGACTCTTGAAGTATATCTTCTAAAACCAAAACTAAGCTCTTTTTGTAGAATATTAAAGATGAAAATCACTTAAAGTAAAGACTGACTCAAAGACTATTTATAAACTGAAAACGTCTAGGTCTTTGAGTCCCGGGTGCTGGTGAAGCTTTGATCTTTAAAACCATAACCGCATTGTTGTTAAAGCGTTGCAAAGACACCCAAATAATTATGCATGAAATGTTAGTGCCAACACATTTGAATGAACTGACTCCTTACTCAGATTTCTATATTGAACCTTTGCAAGATGTTCTTTTCAACCAAGATGGATGGGAGTTGGGAGTAAGGCTTAGGTGCAGTCGGCTGCATGTGCAGCCATGGGAGGATAGGGCATTTTTATGATGTCCGCGTTCAGTTTTGTTATGGTGGGTAGTTGAGGAGTAAATGTTCTGTTATTCAGGCATCACTAAAGTGCACTCAGACATCACCAGAGTCACAGGCTGGTGTGTTTATTTTTACACAGTTTTGGCGTGATAAGACCGTGGATTATAACCCACATAAAACCGGTATGACTCATCACCACTGCACCTGGCAATTCAATTGGGGATATGTACCCTAACTCTACCGGGGAGTTAGAATCTCTCCTTATTTATATGGATATGGACCACTCCACCCATATTTGATTTTTTAGTATATTTAGCGATTTCTATTATAAATAACTAGTATATATGTATATAAGTAAAAAATTAGGCAGGTTAATTGGTAACTGAGTGAAGTCACTTCTCATATATATAGATGCACATATATATCACTACAAAATAATTTTGATTCGAGGTACTCCGATACTCGATTTTCAATCGAAATTTCGGGTATCAACCAAAATCTAAAACATTGAGTGTATGTAGCCAATGAACTTAATTATCAGGAGTACTTATTTATATAGTGATATAAATTTTACAGGGCAATTGAAAATTAATAAAAATAAAAATAAAAATAAAAATGTTAAAAAAGGGAGGAGTGACAACCAAATCCCGATTCAAGGCCAGCTTTTAGCTATTATTCCCTTGGCCCATTTCAGATTTATCGTTTAAAATTTTTGCCCGATTTATTAGGTATGTTTTATCTAAATTTTTGTTGTAGTTATATAGAAAAAAAATAGTCAAATGAGATCTTGTTGGATTCGTCTTTTCATATAGTTTTGGAATATATATATATTACTACAACTTTTACTTCTCTATATTTTACTCCCTCCGTCCCGTTTATTGTATCTCATTTGGACTTTTGACACTGTTCACTTTATAATTTTGATCTAACTTTTTATTGCAATTGTATAAAAAAAATATAGTCGAGTATGATCATGTTAGATTCGTTTTTAGCATAATTTTAGAATATATATATTTTATAAAAGTTTTACTTCTATATATTTTAATATATTAATTGTTAAACAAATACATTGGACAGCGTGTCCAAAAGTTTTGAGAAAAAATCAATGGGACAGATGGAGTAAGATATTAACTGTTAAACAAAAACATTAGACTACATGTCCAAAAGTTTCGGAACATTTCAAATAAAACAACCGTACTAAGTACTAGTAGGTAAAAAAAGTGTTCCTTAAAAGAAGCCCCAATTTAAGGCCTAGGGCTAAATTTTTTAACCGAAACTAAACCCACCAAAAGCCCAATTTAACATTTGGACTTGAAGAAACGGTAGACATGTATTATAAACAAGTTAGAATAGGTTTAAAACAAGAATATACTCCGTTGTTTTTTAATTGCATTTTATACAATTCAATATATATTTTTAATTATAAATAAATTACATAAATATAAATTATAAAAATTTAATATTCTAAAACTACGCAATTAGACAAATCCAACATCATATTACTTTATTATGTTTTATCTTATATATCTATGAGGACCTAGCCTAAGCGGTTAAGTCCCTTGACTTCCAACGGAAGGTTGGAGGTTCGATTCCCACCGGCCCCCTATCCCTCCCTTTGATTCTCCTTTGTAATTGTGTGGCATGGGCTCTCACCACCCCTTTCCAGGCCTTCAATGGCTCTTAAAAAAAAACTATGTATAATATACAATGCATGGCAATGTTCACCAAAAAAACTGTATACTATGCAAATGATTGAGTTATTTAAAACCTGAAGGAGTACTCAATAAGTTGCAGGTGTGTTTGTTTAGTTTAGAGATAATAATTTTTTAGGCCATTAGAAGGAGTCATTTCTAGATTTTGGCGATTATTTTTTCATTTAGAGTTTTGGGCTATTACAAGGATGTCGGACCCAGAAAAATGGTCAAAGCGGGTTGCGTGTTGTTCATATCGCCTCCTTATGGCCCAAAAGTAGAAATCGCATCATTCTGATGGCCTATTTAAGTATTTTTTTAATGTAATTAAAATAAATAATATATATTACATCCCATTGTTTATGTCTAACTTTCCTTTTTGGCATTTTGAATAAAAAAATAATCACTTAATAACAATGTGTCAAACTATATCTCGAGGCCAACTGCTAAAATGAGGTTGCTCAGTGCCTTGGTACTGCTCTGTCACACCAATGTCTGTCTTCCCACCGGAGACCCCTTAACGTAAGGTTGGGGATTTGATTTCCCTCCCGACATCTATCCATTCCCTCTATTCCCTTTGTAATTTGCGTGACTTAGGCTCTTAATAAAATAAAAATAAAATAAAAAGAATAAAAATAAAATACATTTTTTTAGAGAGAAACATTAGCTACCGAATTTTTCGGTTGCTCGCATATATTTATTTACGAAATGACAATAAAAAAATAAGGACTCTCCAACCATCAAGAGAAAGTGAAACAAAATTGAAGATCAGGAGAATGATAGGTATCTGATGGAAATTCACAAATTGGTGTGATAGATGAATACCGAGATACTGAGGAACCTCATTTTAGCAGTTGGCCTCGAGATGTGGTTTGACACGTTGTTATTAAGTGGTTTTTTTTATTCGTACGGATAAAAAAGAAAAGTCGAATATAAATAATGGAATTGAAAAAGAATATTATTTATTTTAATTATATATATATAAAATAAAAACATTAAATAGGCCAGGGGAAAGTAATAAAAAGGGCCATTACAAGGAGTCCATTCCACTTTTAGGCCATTATAAGTTGAATTTCCAGAATTAGGCCCTTACAAACACATGTTGAATGAAATTAAGCCATAAGTACCAATTTGAAAATTAATTAATTCCCAACAACTTTTCCTTTCTTTCATTAAAACCCCAAGAAAGTTTGACTTTATTTACTTTAGTCCTTTGTCAATATACTTAAGTTTTCACTATATAAATGACACCCAATGCGCTTGAAAATTGGTATCAGAGCCTAGGTTTTATTGAAGAACATATTAATTATATTATTTATAATATTTTATTTCTTAATGAAGAAGATTTAATTATTTAATGGATTCAATTAATTTGAAACCCACAAGATATTTCCAAATTTTGGAAATAAAAAACAGAAAATTCCAAAGGAATTTCTTGAACTTGTCCCATGGACAAGATATTATCAAAATCAGTTTCTTTCCTAAAAATGAGAGGAACGGACTGGAAAGAAATTGATCCGGATAGCTCTAAGTTATCAAAAGACTTAAGAGAAATCCAAAAGACGATTCAAGATTTTGGTAACCGGGTATTAATTATACCTGGGAAAATAGATAACTTGAATCAGACAACAGATGAGATCTTGAAAGTATTTCAAGATCTAAAGAAAGAAATTTTGAATCTGAAATTTGACATTTCGGATATCAAGAAAAGGCAGAAGGATATTCCTGGATCTTCCAAGAATAACCAAGCCAATATTAGAGATGCATTCGGACCAGTACAAGCTTTACATCAAAAGGGTAAAACAACTATGGTTCCAAAGCAGAAATCACAAGAAGAGCTTATGATCGATCTCCTGAAAACAGTCGAATGAGTGTTTCCAGGGCAGATCTATCAGATCTACAAGAATTAGCAGAATCATTTTCCCAACTTGGGATTATGGATCTGGTTAATGTAAAACCCAATGAAGTCCTTCAATTGGGTTATGCGGAAGGATCAGGATCCAACGTGACCCACGATGGACCGCCTGATGTTCCAATGAGAGAAGGTACAGACTTCTACATGAACAGGTATCCTGAAGTGCATCTTAATGCAAGACGAAACCCAGGACGGAACCCAAGTAGAGCACCAGAATCCACACCGTAGGCCAAGACGATGTTACAACCATTAAATCCATATGGCATAACACTAAACCTCGACGTTATCGACTTCCGAAACATCGAAGACCTGATCGATGAATGGGTAGCTTCAATGAAGATTGCAGCAACCACCCTGGAACTCGATAAAGAAAACTTTGTCAGATTAATAGAGCTGAGTCTCGAAGGATCGGCAAAGCTGGGATGGAAAAACTCCACGGCTGCTTTAAAGGAGCAAATACTCGAAGGAGAATCCAAAAGCACAATCTGCGAAAGGTTTGGCCTCTTATTCAAAACCCATTTTGTAGGAGATGGTTATTTTGAAGAACAGAGAACAGAAAAAATCAAAGTCTATACCCAAGCACTGTTGGGTATGGAGTTAAGAAGTATTTGCGCAGTAGACGAATATATCTACTGGTTTCGTAAATACTATTTTCGGAGTGAAATGACAGCTGAAGTAGCATGTCCCATGTTCTTTGCAAAGATCTGCAGCCCATGGAGAGAAATGTTGATCCAATCGTACACAGTACCCCCTGGTAAAGTGGACTCAATAGCTCGAAGAATGTCCTTCTTAAAGGATAAGCTCAGAGAATGGTGTCAACAGGCAGCAGCCCAAAAGAACATCAAGAGACTAAGAGGTAAAATAAAAAGAACTCCTCTTTGCTGTGAAAATAACGATTTTCCAACAATTATAGGAGAATCAGGAGAAAAGAAGAAAAAGAAGAAGAGTCAGGGCTCATACAGTAGGAGTTTCAGAAGACCTCCATTCCGAAGAAGAAGAGCATGGTGGTCCAAGAGCAAGGCCAGATCATACAAAACTGGACAAAGAACGGGAACGACGAAGAGTTCATCCCAAGGTTCAACTAGCTCAGCAGCAAGGAGCACGGGGAGAACGACGTCCAAGAGAACATTCAGACGAGCCCATACCCGAGCCAACGAAAGTTTCAAGGACTGCAACTGTTGGAAGTGTGGAGCCAGAGGTCATATCTCACCCGATTGCCCTCAGAATCGTGAGGTACGAATGTACGAAGCCACGGAGGATATCGTGGAAGCAGTCTACCATGGAAAGCTGGTACCAGTCTATCAGTTTGAGGACATCCCCTCGGATGAAAGCATCTACGAGGAAGAATTAAGAAGTGACTCGGACTCATATTCAGATGGATCTTCAACCTCTGACTGAAGAAGACAGGATTCAGACCACTGAAAACCTGTCTGGATTCTTTTCAAGGATGACGATCTCAAATCGAACCATGGAAAGAATAATGCGACAAGATTCCAACCTCAGCCCATATGACGGATTCAGAATTGGCGGGATTGGACGAGTCCTTAACCAGATGGGACTCAACCAGAGAAGACATAACATCATCTACAAGGTAAGTGCAGGTGAGTTTGCAATTCCTATGGAACTTACTTGTAATGTTATGGATATGCAATTAATTCCTAAAGAAGAAATTCTTGAGGAATTAAGCAGAATGGAGGAGGAAATCGCCATTACTATGAAATGGATCCACATAGGAGCCATTGAAGTAGTAATTAAGGCAACCTTCAAAGAAGGCATTGATTCTGAATTGCATCTATCAGTCACTGATAGAAGAATCAATAACCTTAGAGATGGTCTTCTTGGAACTATGGTAGGAAATTTATATGCTGGGAAGTTAATGTTTGACATACATCCCAGAATTTCCTATAACTTAGCTGATCAAGATTGTAGTAGAGTTCTAACCCTTCATCAAGATTTTAAAAGAAAAGATCTGATGAAAGAAGGGAACAGGCCATATTCTATAACTTATAGAATCTCTTATGCACTTTCCAATAGTCATCATTCTGACTTATTTCTCAGGAAAGAATATATAGAAATTCCTAGAATTTTCAAGGAATTTGCTAAAGTCATGACTCCTAAGCCTACCCAGATTCCAAGGTTAGGAGGAGTAGACATACAAATAAGAGATCATCCAATTCTAGACAGATCAACGAGTGCTAGAATTGAGTACGCAAGCCGTATGTCTTTTTCGGAAGACAGAATTATGGCATATAAAGGGAAGGAGTTCATCAAAGATTTAACTCCTCAATCCATTGGGGTAGATAATATAAAGATAAAATGCCCTGAAGGATGGAAAGAAATACGAGTAATATTCGACATCACTGAAAAGATTAACCGTTTTCCATGTGATGACTTATACTACTTGCAGCAGCCATCAATTGGAACCTATGAAGGAACAATTGAAATTGCAGGACACGAGATCAGAGTCTTAGGCACCGCCGGAAAAGACAATGGGGTTATGATTTTGGGATTAAGTTTTCTCGAAAATCATAAACCATGGGTAAGAAAGGATAATGGTATAGAATTTAATCTGAAGGGTCACACCATCAGAATTAAATGACAAGTCCATTCTCCATTTATATCTCAGTAGGGATAATATATGAAGAATATAAGTCAGAATATTTCGCAGCTTATATTGATTCAGGATCAGGTATTTGCACGGCAAAACCAGGAGTTTTCCCTAGCGAAGCTATGGAATCATTACCCATTATTGCAGGAAGAGATTTTTCCCAAAAAATCTTAGTACTAAATAGGGGTATTCGACAAGCCAATATCATGATTGGAGGAGCATTTGGTACACCTTGGTATAAGGTAAAAACGCCTCCTATTTACTTTCATGACACAGGAGTGGATATTTTGTTAGGGAACAATTTTATACAATCCTTTACGAAATATGTTCAAGATAACAAAAGAAATTTGTTAATATTTACCACAAGTTGTGGAAATGAGATTCAGGTGTTGCGCAGGGAAAAGGCATTCAACAGGTTAATGCCTATATTATTTCGCAGCAAACGTGGTGATAATGATGCCAAACTAACCCATCCAAAAATGCAGGATAAAAGAAAGTTTGGTAAGGCTTTGTTGTCTTTTAGACAGCAAGGATTTGATGAAGCTTCTATTGAGGAAATTATAAACCTCAAAGAAGCAATGCAGGAAATGAAGTCATTAAATATAACTTCACTAGACATTGATGGGGAAACTAAATTGTCCCTCGAAAATGTCAAAAGACTTATCCAGAGAAACTTTAACGAGGATCCTCTGGCATGGTGGGATAAAAACAAGATCGAAGCTACTCTACAGGTAAAAGAACAATATAAATATGAGTATGTTCGATACAAACCCATCTTAATGAATATGCAGGATAAGAAAGATATGCAGCAAATTATCAAGGAGCATATTGATCTTAAACTCATCGAGCCTGGAGTCTCAGCTTATAGTAGCCCTGGATTCTTGGTAAGAAACCACGGTGAAATAAAGAGAGGTAAACCCAGGTTGGTAATAAACTATCAAGGTATTAACAAAATAATACAGTTTGATGGTTATTACATTCCGAGTAGAGAACACTTAATTGATTGCATCAAAGGTGCTAAAGTGTTTTCTAAATTTGATTGCAAATCTGGTTTCTATCAGATTAAGATGGAGAATGAGTCGAAGAAATTCACAGCATTCTCCACCCCACAAGGGCAATATATTTGGAATGTTATGCCAATGGGGCTTTCTAATGCCCCTCAGATATTCCAAAGAAAGATGGATAATCTATTTAAGGATTATCTAGAGTTTATGTTCGTCTACATAGATGACATTCTGATTGCATCTCGATATATTAAAGAGCATATTAAACATCTTGAAATATTTTCTGATGCATGTCACAGGGAAGGTCTAGTTCTCTCTGAGAAAAAGGCCACTATCGCTGCTAACAAAATTGAATTCTTAGGAGTTCAAATTGATGAAGCAGGAATAGAGTTACAGGAACACATTGTGGAGAAAATCCGCAATTTTCCTGATATATTAAAAGACAAGAAACAACTTCAGAGTTTCTTAGGAGTTGTAAATTTTGCGGGTATGTTTATTAAAGACCTTGCAAAATATAGAAAGGATTTTAGACCACTCCTGAAAGAGACTGAAAGCTCTAGATGGAAATGGGAAGAAATCCATACCAAGAGAATTCGTGAACTAAAGCAAGTCTGCAATAGCTTGCCAAAACTCGCGATACCTCAGGATGAGGATGAGCTGGTAGTCTACACAGACGCCAATGATTTTCGATGGGCAGGAGTGCTCATGAGAAAAACAACTACGGGTCAAGAACCTTGTAGATACACAGGAGGGTTGTTCACTGAACAACAAGCTAAACTTTGGCATATTAACGAAAAGGAATTCTTTGCAGTATGGAAAACATTTAAAAAATGGCCTTTATTCTTACTTGCAAAGAAATTTGTATTAAAAGTTGATAATACTAATGTTAGGGCTTTTTTAAAAAATAAACTTGAATCAAAAATTGAAAAAGCTCGTATTATCAGATGGCAAGCTGAATGTCAATATTATACTTATGATATTGATGTTATAAAATCTCATGAAAATGTTCTTGCAGATTTCCTAACGAGAGATGGAAGCATTTGAAGCTGATTTCATCATTACGAGATTCAGGCACCTCAGAGAAAACCTAGAGGAGCTATCGAAGCATTTTGGACAGCTCGAGATCAATGCACGAGCAGCTGGCCAAATACAACAGAGCGATGTGGACATGGTCCGCAACAATATACGAACCTCCCATATAGCAATGACAGCACTATGGGAAACAGTATTAGAGCCAATCAGGAAAGCGTCAGCTTCCCTGGTAAACAAAGAGAAATGTGCCCAAAAAGCTAAAGTGGTCACATATGAAGAAGCAGATTCAAGCACTTCTTCAAAGGAACCATTGTCGGATACCGACAAAAATGTTGAGCAAAAGGAAAGTCACATTTCCGAAAGCTCAAGTCAACCCACTGCCTCTGGGGTGAAAGAGGAAGAAATTAACCTTAGGCCAATGACAGGCACCTCTAAGGTTAATTCAGACGAGAAGGTCCTATCTACTGCCTGGCTGGACTACCAAGGAAAATGGGAACAACTGGTTTCCAAAAAGGGAATTAACCCTAGCAAAACAGTAATCGAGACATCCGGGAGATACAACAGGGTATGGATGCTCGAAGGATCGAAACCAGAAGAGGTTCGAAAGTGGTATGACTTTGGAGCATTAGCATCTGTTCATACTACATCACCAGGGTTTCCGGAAATCGAAAAACTTCCGGGATGGATAAGTAGTGCGGTGCACGAATCATGGCAGAACAACCCGCACCTGCAAAGAGGAGATATTCTGGAGCTTAAGTTCATTTCAGCGGCACCAGAAATAGTCGGAAAAGGTTCTTATCCGGTCTTTCAATTTATTAAATTACAGAGACCTGATATGATTGCCTTCAACCGAGTTAAGTCTATGGATGAGAAGGCACCATTGGTATCTTCAATCAGCGAAGATGAAATCTCCACCCGACGAGCATGGGGATTCTGGGTCTGTCTCACCGAGATGGAAAAGGTTAAATATCCGTTTAAAATATTCTCAAACAATTTAAATGGATCGTTCCTGGTTAATTCTTTAACAGGGAAAAGCACAGAGTTTGCGGAAACCTCATTCGAAAAGAAGAGGTTACTCATCTGGGAAAACAAGTTGCCAGCAACCGAGTCTACCAGAAAAAAGGCATGCAACATGATGCATGTTGGCCAATGGGATAACCACATATGCGCATATTGTGCAGAACAGGAGAAACCCCTATTCGGTACAAAGATCCGGGTAACCCAGAAAAAATCCGGACCCGAACAGGACAAAGGGAAGAAACGTCCAAAAAACTTTCACAAGCCAAAGTAAGATTAGCTGGATGTAAAAGAAAGAGAGGTGTCGGCAACACCCATAATTAAAAGCCGACAAAGAAGGGTAGAGTAGCTGTCAGAAAGTGGCCGACAAGAGAAGGTGGAAAGTTGACAAAAGCCACCTAACGCAATAATTCAAAAAAGGACAATAATGTAGCCGGTGGAAATTAAGGCCAAGTGACGAACGCAGTGACGTCACAAGGATTTAGAGGAAGATTGGAATCCGGGGCTGAAGTCCGCGGGCGCCTATAAATAAAGGAGTTTGAAGCAGATGGAAGGCATCGAAAATTCCTCCCAACTCTTCAAAGTATTTGTAATATTTCTCTTTCTGCATATTTCCTTTCGAGTCTGTAAAAGTATGGGGTATTCCCCCAAGAGTCTTGTATCCTCCATGAGGAACTAAGTGTCTGTCTTCTCCGTTAGGGGAAATTATGTTTAAATAATATTTTTAATATTTCTTCAGTAAAATCCAGGCTTCCAAATATCCCAAATATCCCGATAATATAATTAAAACCCTTTATTCATATCTTGATACGTCCTAAGGTAGGAAACGAAATAGGACTGTGCTGTTTGTTGCTGAAGGAGCCAAGAATCGGTGAACCATCGGTCGCGGCTGTGTGGTTGGAGGAAGTCCGTAAAATCCCGGAGCTTAGGAAACCCGGCAGCAAGGCGGTCAAAGCCAATGTATGAAGTTTAGTGCTTAATTTAATTATCGGAAGCATGATGGGCTGATATTGGACTAATGATAATGAAGAAACTAAAATCTGGGGTCAAAATGAAATAAAGTAAAAGTTGGTAGGGTTAATTGAAGTTTGAAAAAGTCAAAATAGTCTAAATGGCCTTAATTTGGTCAAAGATGGTTTCTAATGGCCTAAAATTGAAAATTAATTTCATAATGGCCCAAATGTGGAAATGGTGTCTTGTAATGACCTAAAAAATTCATTTCCTCAATAGGCCATGAAGGAAGTGAATTTCTACTTCTGGGCCATAAGGAGTTTGAGCAACACGCGGTCCGTTCGGCTCTTTTTCTGGGCCCAACATTCTTTAGCTCAAAACTTTAAATGATAAAATAATGGCAAAAATCAGGAAATAACCCGTGTAAAAAATTATTCTCTTTAGTTTATAAGTAGACCAAAAAAATTTATTTAAATCGGAAATGGGCAATAATTTATTATTGATTTTATTTTATAGAATAATTAAAAAATTCAAATAAGAGTAATAGGTAGAATTTTTAAAAGTCGTTTATGATTTTTTTTATTCCCTAAAATATTGTATCGAATATCAATAAAACAAAGTATTGGATACTCGGGCGTACGCCAAGAAAATAAAGCAAAGTACTGTGTAAAGATTTATAGGAGTAGTACATAATATGTGTCCAAACTTTTGGATAATCTAAATATAAATATATATATATATATATATATATTTATATATTGATGGTCCCAGATAATGAATCTTATACTTAATCTGTCGTCGAGTAGGTGTCTAGATTACATGTAAACGAGTGGTGTGTGCACAGAGTGTTTTACGGAATGTAAAGAACGCAAGTATTTGATGACCTAGTTCGATCCAACGGATCTACGTCTACGTCTCTGGGGATGCCAATACATGTGACTTATACTATACTCAAGAAAGCCTAGACTTAAAAGACTCAAAACAACCCATTCAAACTCTAAAGCAACAACTTCCCTGTTTGCAGACAGATTGCAGTCGTGACTCCCCCACAATTCAATATCCGGACGATCCTATCCAATTTGAATTCCATGGTTGTTCAGACTTCCAGAATCCTGGTTTCAAGGTATAGGAGTTCTCCTGAATCCTTCTCCTCCAATCTTCAAGTGCTTTCTCCAAAAGCCACTTCGAATTGTAGTCGAAAGAAAGTTTTCTCAACAAAAAAAACTTGTTGAATCGATTGCAGCGCAGACCTTGCGAATAGAATGATCTTCAAAGTTGCAGAAAGACTCACAAGGATTTTACAAACTCTCAAAGAATGAAACTAGCAAATCTTAGAGAGAAAATAACCGACTCGAAAGTGTAAAAGTTGAAAGTGTAAAATTACAACTCGATAATGAAAATTACATAATACAGAGGATCTAAGAACGTTATATATACTCAGGAAGACAAAATAGATCCTGCAGGCTGCAGGGTCGGTTAAACAAACACACAAGAAGCAGCTAACTGTCGCGCAAGCTGTCAGTAACTGCTCTCGTAGTTCTCGCGTAGTTTCAACACTCATGAAACTAGATCATCTGCACAGGAGTATGTCAGTGATAACAACATATATATTGGGTATCCACATGCTTTCATTTGATTTAAAATTAATTCCTCGAAAATCAGGTCAACATTGAAGGTTTGTCTCCCCTAAAATAAAAATTTTTATACACAAATGTTCGAATCCGGGATATTTGATTAAGTTACCAAAGTCCGATACAACTAAGAACAATTTGGTAATTCATGAATTTACTTGATAATTAATATAATATTTCATATTCTCTCAAAATTAAAATACAAAACTTGGTCGTTGCATAGCAACTATCAAATAGCGTCATACATGAGGAAAGTAGAACTATTATTAGTACAAATTAATCTCTAGTAATAATTATTCAAATTATTAGTACTAATTATTACTCCATATTTAATCTCTAGTCAAATCAAATATTCTCTAATTGCTTACCAAAAAAATATTCTCTAGTTATACCAACAAACAGTTGGTTTCCTAGGATTCGAGCTTTGTGTATGTAAATAAATTACTTTTGGAGATTCGTCCTTCATTACCTAGGTAAATTCTCGAGGGACTAGTCTTATATCAAATGTGATTTGTGGATACAGGTAATTCACCAAAAAAATATATATATATTCTCTAATTAACTCTAGTACTAATTAAAGGTTTCGCTTCGAGCCATTGCATATACCGAATTATATTTTGAGAGAGACAAACATTTCATACCCACCACATACTCGGAGAATTAATCTTGTGCACAGGCTAGTAAACCCAAACCCGTGTATTTAAATAATGCATCAAGGAGATTCGAGCCATTCGCATTCGCACCTGTATATCTTCCCCCAATTACGAAACCTTTTCCTAAACAATCCAAGGACTTCCATCTCCAGATAATCCCCACCGTTCACTTAAAACCCACGAACGGCAGCGATCTATCCAGCCTCGAAATCCCAGAATTTCCCATATATAAACTAAATTAACCAAGTCGATATAATTAATTACAAATAGAAATGGAGATTTATTGCGTAAGGTTGTAGGAATTACAACGCGATTATGACCGTGGACACGAGATGGGTCTGCGAAACCTACTCGTTTCCCACTTTGTTCACATTCCAAGCAAAATCCGTGCCCCTTTTTAGAATTTTCGGTTTCTGATTTTGATTTTGTCTGCATATAATCGTTTCATTATCATAAATTTTGTATCTTTATCCTTCATATAAAGTGAAAATTCCGAAATTTCGATTACTTAAACTTCTATTCTGTTTTATGCACAACGTGTCTTCTTCTTCTTGTTTGTGTTCTTTTCTGCAATTACTTTTTCACTTGAGCTTCTTTGTTTAATGGGTTTTTAGTTTTTGGGTGTCTACTGATCGAATGAAGAGAAAAAAGACATCTTTTTTTTTTTTAGTTTAATCTAATTTTGTTGTGGGTTTGTTGTGTTCGTTCAGGTTTATTGGTTTGGTTCGGTTTTCTGGTAGCTCTGTTTTCAACAACCCAATTGGAGGAATTGATTTACTTTGGGGGGGAATAATTCGGCTCTGGTTATGGTTGTTGATTTTTGCTTACTGACTATCGACATAAGTCTTTTTTACTCATACAAAAGCAGCATTGTTCTCTGCAACATTGGAGACTATTTTCTTCTTACAATAGGATTTTGAGGTTTCGGACATTTTTGAAGATGTCGATGAGTTCAGACAAGGGTAGCATTGTGTTATCATCGAGGCTATTTTCTTACGTCGTTGCATTCTCCTTGCTTCTCCTAGTTTTCTCCTTCGTGTCCCTATTAGATCTCGACGGCAATCCCCTCATCCCGCAGGCAGTTCTTAATTTGATCCGTGTAGATTTAACACCATCGGTCAGTTTGCCTAGTCCCACATCGAATGGACAGACAACCCCAGTAATAAGTCACGTGTCTTCTCCAGGCTTCAATCTTAGTAAAAGTTTAGTCGAGCCAGAAATAGTTCCCAAGTTATGCGACAAAAGACGGGCGGTTCTTAGGGTTTACATGTACGATTTGCCCCCCAAGTTTCATTTTGGTATGTTGGGTTGGACCGGGGACGTTAACCAGACATGGCCTAGTTTGAATTTCCCGGGAAAAATTCCGCGATATCCGGGAGCATTGAATGCGCAGCATAGCCCCGAATATTGGCTAACGCTAGATCTTCTTGCGTCGGATGCGGATGGTATAGTTAGGCCATGTACTTGTGTGAGAGTGCACAATGCTAGTGAAGCCGATGTAGTGTTCGTGCCCTTCTTTTCGTCGTTGAGTTATAACCGAAATTCCAAGCGTCGTGGGAGGCAAAAGGAGGGGGTTGATAAAATGTTGCAGGAAGAATTGGTCGAGTATTTGAAGAATCGCGATGAATGGATAAGAAAGGGCGGGAAGGATCATGTTGTCGTGGCACACCATCCGAATAGCTTGTTGTATGCGCGAAAAAAGTTGAGTTCATCGCTTTTTTTGCTGTCGGATTTTGGGAGGTATCCGAGGAGTGTGGCCAACCTTGAGAAGGATGTGATCGTGCCGTATAAGCATATGGTGAAGGGCGTCGCGGATGCTGACGTGGCACCCTTCGACCAACGGCCTACTTTGGTGTATTTTCAAGGCGCGATTTATAGGAAGGATGTAAGTTGTCTTGTTATGCGTTATGTCGTCTCACTTAAAAGTTTAAGTTGTTTTACGAGTTTGTGTACGATGCATGAATTACTTTTTCCGAAAAATCTATAGTCCTTTGCTTTTTTTCTAAGTACTTAAATGACCGCGAATTATTACTATTTATGTTTTAGTTTCTAACATGGTATCAGAGCGAATTAATCTCTTTTTTTTCAAAGTACTTATATGGCCGCGACTTACTGTATATGTTCTGACTTCTAACATGGTATCAGAGCGAGCTAAACATTTTCTTTTATGGGTGTAGGGTGGAGTGATCCGTCAAGTATTATACAACATTCTCAAGAACGAAAAAGACGTGCATTTCAAGTACGGGAGTGTTCGAGCAAATGGCGTAGGCGGGGTGGGGAAGGGTATGGCGTCGTCCAAGTTTTGCCTGAACATCGCGGGAGACACCCCTTCATCGAATCGCCTCTTTGATGCAATCGCCACCCGCTGCATCCCTGTAATAATCAGCGATGAGATCGAGCTTCCATACGAAGACATCCTCGACTACTCAGAGTTCTGCATATTTGTCCGCGCAGCAGACGCCATCAAACAGGGGTACCTCATGAGCCTCCTCCGCGGCATCAAACAAGAAAAATGGACCGAAATGTGGGAAAATCTAAAGAAAATCACCGTACACTTCGAATACCAGTTCCCATCTCTGCCTAATGATGCCGTGGACATGATTTGGCAGGCCATCGCGCGCAAGAAAAAGCCAACATTGTTAGCTCTCCACCGTAAGAATCGATACAACAGATCGTGGTCGGGGTAAGGTTTGATATCGATTTTAACACACAGCAATGTAGATAGGTAAAACATTCATGTTGGATTCTAGTCTTTTGAGTACTTTAGAAACACAAAAGATCGGTTCTTGCATTTGTTTCCTTGTGTATTTTACCGTGTACTTCTATTGAATGCAACATCTCAAAAGTTTCGTGCAGAATATACAATGTGAATACCCTTTTTCGATCTCCAAACACTAAGTAAAAATTTACAAATTAGCGAACAAAAACAGTCGATCATATGAAAGCGCGAAGAGATTTAAAGAACTGCGTTTCTGATCCTAAAATTTCGACCTGTATATGGTTAGGCTGTGTGATGGATGATAAACATGTTGCTCGTTTTCTTCTCCCCCTATCTGAATTTTCGTGCTCAGTGTGGCAAAAGTCGATGTTTTTGAACAATAATGGGCGCGGTACTAACCTATGCTGTAAGAAAGCCTTGTGGACATGCTTTTCAGAAGCAGGGTTCATCACGCCCCGTCTCAGCATTTGTTGTGTATAGGATCTGCACCACGACGAACTCTTCTTTTCTGTGATTCGTTCGGATCCAAACTGGTTGCAGGTGAAGGCGTGGGATTGATGTCTGTCCAGGCATAGTCGTTGTAGTTCGGAGGGCCAACGCTATTCAGCAGGAATCGGCCCACTCTCGACGCTGAGACACTCCCTTGGGGAATCAAGAAAAGGAAGGCACAAAAGAAGATGAGAACAACAAATCTGCAGGGTGAGCAGCCCATGTTTTGAACTAGCTTAATATGTTCAGACAAGGGATTGTAAGAAAGGAAATTTGTTTTGTCTGAAGAACTAAGAGAGGTGTGTTGCAAATGATGCTCTGTTTGATTGTTGTTTCATTGTTTTTGGGTGTTGGGATTAAAAGGGAATAAAAGTTGGGAGGGGTGGGGATTTGAAAATATCTTGATTTGGGATTCATTATTTTCATTTTATGCCAATCATTATAGGGCTGTCATGGAAGCAAAAACAAAGGCTGTTTTGGAAGATCTTTGTTGCTTTTGAACAGGTTTGAATGAAAAGTTTGGTTGGGAAAAAGAACTGTTATTAATATTATTATTACAAGAAAAATTCTTGAGAAGCCAAGAATTTTGGAATCTTGGAAGCATTTGTTCCCCACATTGTTCATATTCCTTGCTCTCTTTTAGACCAATGTTCCATCATTCTCTACACCTTATTAACGGCTTAAAGGAATGGTCATTTCCACGTCAGCTTGTTACATGCCACCTGGACTTCTGGTCTTGCCCCCTTGGTCCAAAGAAATGGATAAATATATACAATAAAAAAGGGAATGGCTAGGGTGCTGAAGCTGCACCTTCATAAATAATGTCCCGGGGTAGAAAAATTGTTGGTATATATGAAGTGATGTTTATGGCCTTATAAGTGATCCCGACCCAAGAAATAATGGCTCCCCTCCACCAAGTGATGTGTACGACTTTATACGCGATGTGTTATGATGTGTCATGCACCCCACCAAGTGATGTCTACGACCTTATAAGTGATGTCTCCCCACCGATTGATATAAGCCCAGTCAACGTCATCATTTTTTTAGGGGAATGCATCATTCAGCAAATGCAGTTTTGACAGTCGTATGCACAGTAACTCTATTGCAATGAAAAAAAAGAAGATTTAAAAAAAAAAAATGGTTGCAACTTCCAACTTGCAAGAATTAAGACATAAGCCAAAGAACAAAGTGGAGATTGCTACAGTTGGAAGAAAGCCACATAAAGTGTAGTGTTGGGGTCATTTAAGTGAGAAATAAATACTCATTTTTTAAAAAATAATGCATTTCAAAAAATGCCAAGACGTGCTTTTTATAATTTGAAGCTCTTTATCCCATGCAAAATTATTATAAAATTAAATGGAACAAAAAAAATTGCAGTCTTGGATTCTTGTGCTTGGTGGGGATTTCCCACTTTATGCTTTTCTTTCTTTTGATTCTTTCTTTCTTTAGATTGGATTGTAAACTGCCCTTCTTCAGTGGTCAGGACTAAGGAATAAGGCTTCTGTTCAAATTTTCTTGCATATGCTTCTTGTACAATTCTCTTGTTATTTCCTTTTTCTTTTTCCCTTTTATTATTTCTCACTTATCTATGAAGGGTTTCTTCTTGTCTTTTTTTAGTAGTATGGTTTTAGTTGTCTTCTTGTGTTCTTTTGTTATTGCTTTTAAATAGAACTGCATATTATTGTGGCATATATTACAACACAAAAAAGTTCTACTTGGCGGATTTACAAGGAAGTGAAAAGTGGTGCTAGATGGCATTAGCAGTATTGGATCTACTCCAACTCAAATATATACTTCCTCCGTTTTCTTCTATTTATTACGGATCCGCTGTACACGCAGTCCAATGCACATTTTTAATTATTAACTCAAATTGGGTACAAGTAAAAATTCTAAAAGTTCGATATTTAAAAACTACACGATAAGACGAATCTAACAAGATCCCACTTGTAGAGTGGCTATATTTTAACTTGTATAACTATAATAAAACTTTAAATCAAAGTGTGTGTATGTGTGTGAATAGTGTCAAAAATACATATGGGGATATTATTTACAAACGGAGGAAGTATGTTATATACTCCCTCCGTTTCCTTAAAATTGAAACACATGAATAGTTTTTACTATTTATTGAGTAATTTTGATTCAATTTTTTAACAGGGTTGTATAAGATAAAACATAATCAAATGAGATCTTGTTGGATTCGTCTAATCATGTAGTTTTAGAATATCAAATTTTTATAATTTTTAAGTTTACACAATTTGAGATATTAAGCGTTAAAAATGTGCATTGGATTGCGTAAAATATACAAATGTTCCAACTTTTTTTTTTTTTTGGGTGAGCCGAAGCCAGGTAACAAGAAGCAAAAAGAAAGGAAAAAAAAAACTGCACGAAACAACTGGCCACAGAAGCCAACTAACACCTAAGGGAAGGCACAACAGGTGCGTCCAAGTCCAAGTCTCCCAACACGAAGTCCGGCGGGAAGGCCCACGTTGTGAAGAAGTCTTCCTCGGAAGCCCCACGTCTAGCAAGTTTGTCCGCCACTCTATTACCTTCACGATTCAAGTGGTGAAGGTGGCAAGAGTGGAATTTCTCCATCCTGTTTGAGATGCGCTTGATAAGGGCTGCCAACGGATGAAACAGGGATGTAGAGCTCAAGGTGTTGACCACCTCCATCGAGTCAGTATAGCAGCAGCAATTCATGATGCCTTGCTTAGCTAGGTAGTCCAATCCTTCCGCCACAACAGTGAGTTCTGCCTGGAGTACTGATGTGGTAATTAGTGAACCGCATCCTCCTCCTCTCCAAGCACCTGTATTATCACGATGGACATAGCCGAAGCCCGCACGACCAGAGTTGATAAAAACACTCCCATCCACATGTAAGATGTCATCTTCCCTACCAGCAGGATTCCATGGTATCCTTAGAGGACGAGTAATCTTCCCCGCCCTCCTCTTATCAGCATTGTTAAACTCTGCCGCCAGCTTCATGATGTCGCGGTGGATTGCCCAAGCTGACTTCGTCTCCCCCCGGAATATCCTGGCATTCCTCTCATTCCAGATTATCCATATACCTGCCACCATAGCGTTACCAAAGGTTTGGACCAGAGCAAGCAACAAGTGTTTAATGTTCTCCTTAGGAATATCAGCACAATCCAAAGGCACCATTATGTTGAGTTTAGTCCAAATCTGCCTAGCCCAAGCACAAGCTAAAAGGCAATGACTCCAGTTTTCCTCCTCAACACCACAAAGCACACATAAGGGGGAATTAGTGAGTTGTCGTTTGTAGCGCGTTGAATTAACCGGCAGGGAATCATGGCACACCAACCACAGCATAAGCCCAACTTTTTCAGGTATGTTCACTTTCCACATCCACCTCCATCCTTTATCAATATCTTCTGAGTTGGATAAGAGGCTATACGCCGAGCTCACTGAATAACAGCCGTTCTTGGTTCCCTTCCACGTCCACAGGTCCGGCACCATATCATGAATAATGGGTGGAGGGATCGAGCAAATTTCCTTCAGTAACGCATCAGGCATCAGAGTGTTAACTCTTTGCCATTGCCACCTACCATTAGTTATCACATCTTTCACCTTTAGATCTAGATCCTGTGTCTCAACAAAGGGAACGATAGACCCGAGTTGGGTGTCTTTCCACCATTCAGAGAACCATAAGGAGACTTCTCCTTTACCAACTCTCAAATTATAGCCAGGTCTGACATAGTGTATCACTTTCTGGAGCAGTCCCCCCAGCTTTGATCGGTGTCTTTCTCCAGTAATGAGAAACCCCTCCTTCCCAGTTCCAAGGTCTTTGAGTAGGCGGACCCAAAGCTTGTCAGGCGACTGTATGAAATTCCATACCAACTTCCCTAATAAGGCAATATTCATAGTCCGGGCCTTTCGGAGGCCGAGTCCCCCCTTCTTCTTAGGACTAGCACAAGTATCCCATTTAACCAGGTGAAGGCCTTTACCGTCTCTATCTTTCCACAAAAACCGGTTTATCCTTCTATCAATAGCAAGACACGTTGACTCCGGGAGCCAATGGATTTGCATGAAGTAGGTGGGGATGGCCGCCAACACCGCACGACAAAGGGTAAGGCGCCCTGCTTTATTTAACAGCTTGCAAGCCCAACCTTGCATTTTGGCATCAATTTTGTCAAGTATAAATGCAAAGTCCCTGCATCGATGTCTGCCCATAATCATCGGGAACCCCAAGTACTGTCCGAGGGTGTCAACGACCGAGATGTTTAAACTCTGAGTAATCCAGGGCCTGTCTGCCTGGTCCACAGCTTTCGAAATGTAGAGAGAAGACTTCTGTTGATTGATATAGAGTCCAGAAGCCTTGGAAAAGTAATCCAGGGCCTGAGTGATGCTTAGGATGCTTTCTTTGTCCACCATGGACCCAAGGATTAGATCATCCGCGAACATTAAGTGGGAAATCCCAATTCCATCCTTTTTCAAGCGGATCGGTTTCCAAGTCCCCTGATTAACCAACCGCCTAATTTGAAGTGAGAGTTTTTCCATGATGATTAGAAAGAGATAGGGGGAGATAGGATCCCCTTGGCGAAGGCCTTTCCCCGGTCTAAATTCCTCAAGTGGCCTACCATTCCAAAGAACTGAGAAGGATGGATTAGAGACGCAAAACATAATCAGATTTCTCACCTTATCCGGCAGCCCCATCTCCCTTAGGCATTGTTCAAGAAAATCCCAATGAACGTTGTCGTAGGCTTTAGCCACATCGATTTTTAAAATAACTGCCTTCACCCCAGAGCTGCAGCTTGAGAAGTTAGCCAACAATTCCTGCAAGATCAAAGCATTATCCACAGGCCCTCGTCCCGGGAGGAAAGCAGATTGGTGGGGGGAAATACAGCTCTGTAAGTGAGGACGAATCCTATTTACCAACACTTTAGTGAGAAATTTATAGAGCACATTGCATAGGGTAATATGCCTAAACTCTTTTAAGCAAATAGGATTGACAACTTTAGGGATTAGGCATATGAATGCCTTAGTAGCCTCTGACGGGATGGAGCCTGTGACCAAGGCATTTTGGATGAAGGCAGCTACAGAATTCCCCACTGTTTCCCAAAAGCGTATGAAGAACAAGCCGGGGAAACCATCGGGTCCCGGGGCCGAGAAGCTATTGGTGTCCTTCACCGCGCTTTCCACTTCCTGCATGGTTATGGCCTCTCCAAGCTTGGCTGCCTCGTCCCTCGAGATGGCAGTGAGAGGTGGCATTTGCAAATTATCATCATCACTCGATAGCCTCTGCTCCAGACAGGTTTGGGGACCCGAGTATAGGTCCTGGAAGAAATCTCTAGCGTGACTTTTGAGTACTTCTTCATCTTCACACCACTCTCCATTAGGAAGAAAGATGCCATGGATACGATTACGATGTCCTTTAGATTTTGCACGAGCGTGGAAGTACGCCGTGTTACGGTCCCCCAATCGAATCCATTTGTCTCGGGCTCTTTGGTACCAATGGATCTCTTCTTGAATTAAAATCTCATCATACTCCCTTCTTAATTCTTCTTCCAGCAATAGGAGACGGATCGAATCAACCTTCTCCAACATCCTAGCCACCCCCGCAAGTCTATTTAATATTTTTACTTTTCTCCACTTAAAGTTGCCAAAATTGGATTTTTGAAACTGAAGAGATGCCTGACTCAGTTCCTTCAGTTTATTAAGCATCGAGGTTGAATTAGAATTCCAGGCCGTGTCGACCACTGCCCCATAATCCTTATGCTCGGCCCAAGATGCTTCCCATCTAAAGGGAGTACCAGCCCCTCTGTTGATGACATGTCCGCATGAGAGAAGCAATGGTAAATGATCCGATCCACCACAAGGGATGGATTTCACATATCCTCCTGGAAAGGCGGTCACCCAATCGCTATTGCTCACACAACGGTCAAGGCGCTTGTGTATACGGCCATTGTCTCCAATCTGTCGAGACCAAGTGAAGCACCCCCCTTGGGTGTTAATAGTCGAAAGTCCGCAATCCTGTAACACATTACCAAATTCCTCCGCTCTAGCCACATTATACAGGCCCCCTCAAACCTCATTGGAGTTCAGAATCTGATTGAAATCCCCAATCACCGCCCAAGGACCTTGAATACTATTTGCCAGGTTGAGCAAATTTTCCCAGCATGATCGTCTGTCCGGATACTGAGGTGGGGCATAAATTGCCGTTATAAGCCACGACCAATGCCCTTGAGTCAAGCAGATAGTGATCCTATCCCTCATGTCAAAAAAATTGACCTGAAAACTAAGACCCTGACGTCTTAAAATCCATATGCCCCCAGACTTGCCTCTAGCTTCTTGGATACATACATCTACATATCCTGCTTGAAAAAATAGGCTCCGAGTTCGGGCAAAACACGATTGGGGCTCGAAAATAAAAATTAAATCCGGGCCGTGCAATCTCAAAATTTCTCTTATCATACGCCTAACGGTATCTCCAATAATACCCCCAACGTTCCACGCCAAAATCTTACAATTCTTGAAGGTTGTATTAATCATAATAACAAGAATAAGTAGGAGTAAGGTTACCAGTTGTTGCTCAAATTGGAATGGTTGTCGCACTCTCATCTCCTGTTGGTCCCTCAGACATAGCCGTGTCCTCCCCACTGAGTTTATCTGGACTCCCCTCCTTGGGAACACTGGTTTGGCCATCATTCACCTTTGGTCGGATATCCACCGTTTCCTCCTCCGGGGACTCCGTCGGTCGCAGCCTCTTCGTGCTACTCTGATCACCTACAGGTTCGGAGTAGTTTCCTTTCTTGGGAACCCGGTCCTTTTGACTTGGGCCTTTGCCCTTGGGCCGAAGGTAATCCCTTTTGTCCCAAGTGTTTGTTATGGAACTCAACGGCTTATTACTCCCCATGGGGGCTTTGGGCTTTTGTTTTAGAGGTACTTTCAACGGCCCACCAGACAATGACTTCGGTGAGTTTCCTTTTGGCCCATTCACCTTCTTATTTATCGTATGTTTCTTCCTAACAACCATAATCCACTCCCCTCCTTTTGGTTGTGGGGGATTTTCTTGCAGCTCTTCTGCCTCCACCGCCAGGACTGAGACCACAGGGTGATTCTCGTGATTTTCCTTCCTTATGATAGTACTAGCCTCGGGCAGAAAGTCTCCCTCCTCGTAACTCTTCTTTGCCTTTTCCCCACCCTTCTCAAAGTCAACCTCCATAGCCCAGACACCCTTTTTGTCTTGTTTACCAAAATTAGGTCTGTCCCCTTTCCCCTCTGAAACAGTCTGTTTGTCCCCCCTTTCCTTATGTTTCTGACTCCCTTCTCCGGCTAGGGTTTCCACCGGAGTTGCACTGTTAGACGGTGGAGCTTCTCCCACGGGCACTGATCCATAGTTGCAATTACTACTAGAGTGTCCATATCTCTGGCATCCCTTGCAAAGAAGGTGAAGCCCTTCATAGGCTACCTTTTGCCACCTATCCCCCACCAATATACTTGACACAACCGGTAGGTTTAAATCAATCTCAACACACACTCTTGCATATTTTCCTCTATCCACCCCTTTAGACATAGCATCTACACGAATAGGCCTTCCCAGTGTGGCAGCCATGCTTGTGAGCAACATTTCATCAAAATATTCAAAAGACAAGCCAGGGAAACGTGCCCACACGAGGGTTTTCTTGGGCGTCTCTTCATCGGCAATGAAATTTGGTCTCCAAGGGCATACCGTAAGATAGCTATCAAAGAGCATCCATGGTCCTCCACTTAACACTTTCAGACGGTCAGTTGCAGTGTCAAACTTGATCAAGAAATACCCAGCATCCATATCAACCATTTTGAACTTGTTGTGTAAGTTCCACAACCGAGACAATCTTTCCAGCAGTGCCGCATACCCAACTTTCTTTCCGAGGACTGAGATGATGATGGCGTCCTCGAATGGCTTGCGAATCCTTTCATACAGACTAGGATCTAAGGTGATCTTCGGTTTCAGACGGTCTCCGTCCACCAGCTCAATTTTCACCAGTTTGGCATTCGCCGAGTCTTCTTTCAGCGGTCTGGGGACACATCCCTTTCCTTCAAGAACCTTGTCACGGAAGGACACAACTGATGTTCCAGCAAAGAAAAATGGGGACGTTGGATCAGGGGGAACCGGAGATGGCACAGTCGGCAAAAAGGAGCTTTGCTGCGGGGAGGCAGGTGGCTCCACTGATGTTCCAACTTTTTGAAAACGGATGGAGTATTATTATTATTACTATTATGATTAAATTTTTAGTAGGAATTTGCTTTTACTAAAATTTAATAATTGATTTCTAAAGCATTCTGTAAAATGGAGAAACTCCGAAATTAATAAAAAAGTATAATGCACAATAAAAATATCATACAAGCGACGAATTTGGTTTGTGTACAGAATCGTTATATGTTGAACATACTGAATAAATTCATTTTATGTTGTTGAACCTCATTTTGTGTTGTGCAAAACGTGCTGGAGAAGTTTTGCAGCCAAATTAGAAAATTCTTAATTGATTCATACTCACTTCACTTCCAATACAACACAATCGATCCAACACAAATGCAAAAGATCCAGCACATTTGGTACATAATAAAAATTACTCCCAGCGCATTCAGCACAGTAACTAATCCGCTTAGCTTTGTTTGCTTTGCCTGTCCTTTAACCATTACAACCGTTAGCCTATATTGATGCATCCAATACAAACCATGCCGAATGGTCCAGGAACAACTCATTAGCCTTACCTTAAGTTCGTCGAGCCCATTCCCTCAACCGCAAGAGGTCTTGGTCACGATACTAAAAGTCTTGGGTTCAGTTTGTTCATCTAACTCACTGCTTGTTACACAAGTTTAGGATGATCTGTTTGTTTCGTATCTGATATTCCCCGCCATCAGTATACACTAACATAACAAACTACTGCTTCAAGAGGCTAGACAGGAGAAATCATTCCCCAAATTGGGGAGTTATCAGCCGACACCAAATGTTACTCTGAAAAATGGCACTTCAGGTCAGGCAACGAGTTTTACCAATGAATCAGTGTTCCCAGCATTGTAGTCTGAGAATTCAGTTTCTTCCTCCAATGCATATTGGGATACGATATCTTGAGCTTCAGCGAGAGCAGACTCCTTCACATCTGCTGCGTATAAGATCTTCTTTATCGCCACAGCCATCTGCAGAAAGTTTTAACCCATGTGTGATATATTAGATCAATTGGTTTGACAAATTGTTGTTAAATGGTTAAGCTGGTTTGAACTTTGAAGCGTGATGTATGAGAAACTAAAAGGTTCATACCGGAAGATTTTCCAGCTGAGGTGTCTGACAGAGAATTTCTATGTCCCTTAGTTTCGCAAAGTAAAAATCCCTTTCATTTTCCAGCTGATCGACTGAGAGCTTCAGCTCTGTAAGCTGAGTACCAATTCAAACTTGTCAAAATGATGCATTAAAGAAAGAACTCGGAAATAGAAGAATTAAGCAGTAAAACACAAGCATTGTACAAGACTACCACGATTAATTGATCGATTATGCCTGGAAGAAGATAGAAGCTCTGTTTGGTAATTCTATCAAGGACTGAATCTTAGGGCATTTCATAAACTAAATAAGATCTGAAATTTATCTAAAATTTAATGGTTATTGAATAGTTATGTGATGAATTTAATAGCATTAATTTAGCGAGTTTAAAAATTCACACTATAATGTCTTAGTTTTTACTTCACAACAGAATTACCTCATTTGTCAATGCTTGAATCTCTGCTGAAGAATCCGTCGCTGAAGCTGCAACACTAGGTTTGGCTTGTTTGGCAGCTGAAATTAATTCAGCATCAAACAATATTTAGAAAGGGAGTTTATATTAACAAACAAGAAGGTGGACATAAAATGCTTATGGGGCTCACCTATGTTTTTACTATCCATTCTATCACATGTACTCAAATTTAAAGAATTGTTTGTTTGCAATGACTTGAAGTTCTTCTGAGAAGTCCTAACAGTTTTCTCCTTGCCCCCTTTTGTTCTTCGCGCTACAGGATTGTAGTTCCTGGACAAGCATTAAAAGAAGTCTAACATTAAGTTTACTGGAAGATGTGGTGTTAGTCAGTTAGATATGGTAATAGCAGGTAATTAGCATAGCATTACTCATTCAGCATGCCCCCATTCACAGAATCACAGTAGTGTTTCAGCCATTGCAGGAACTCCAAGTTGTCTAATGGCCTCCCTTTGACGAGCTTGTTGACCTCAAGATGCTATAATAATCAAACAAAGGATGAAGGGTCATATATTGATGCAATATGTCAATTACGCAGTTTGTCAAACCAGACAGCATCAAATGGAAAGGGAATTATACCTTGTTGATTTTTAGCTTGTTGAAGACATCCTGGAGCACCTTATAATTCTGGATCATGTCATACTCAGTCCTAGCATCGAAATTCACCTACGACAAACTTATTCATCAAGTAATGCATATATGATTTGCATAGGTAAAGAGAACTTTTGTCAGGAAATGGTATGGCAAACCATTACCTTGTGCATTGGAACAACTCCCGGATGCACCATGTCCATCATTTGACATTGTACGGCCCCAGATGCTGCCTATTTAAGAAGTTGACAGTCAAAACAGAATGCATTATGAACAATTCAAGATTCGCCAATGAAACACACGGAAACAGGCAACTGCTTAAATGATCCCTGAAAAAGGTACAAGGAAAAATGCTGCGACATAATAAAGCTACACAACTCGGATCGCTCATTTGAGTACTCAACTTGAACTCAAAAATAAATCAAGCTTGAATCGAGTATCAAGTATCTCAAGTGTGATAAAATATACATTTAACAGTAGAACTGAATGAATAAGCACATTATCAGAAGTTCAGAACATCAAAACCTCATACAATAATCAATCAGCATTCCTTTGGTCAAAAGGGTTGATCTTTCCTCAAACGACCCATTTTTCCCAAGACAATAGAAAGTAGTACAAAAAAATAAATAGATGATGTTCCAATTCAAATGCAATCCATGCGTAAAGCCAATTCTGAGGATGTAACAGAACAAGCAGGAATGAAATCGGTGCTCCAAATTAATATGTTAGTGCATCTTTAGAAATGTATGAGCTCGAATGTAAAAGCACAATCTATTAAATGTTCCATTAACGAATGTTTCTTGGAACATCATGGAAAAACAAGCAGAATGCACAAAATATGTATGTATACATATAATACGTTACCAACATCCACTCAACATTTTAGGTTGCAAATGGAAACCACCTATGTGAACAAGTTAAAGACGCACACGATATTGTATTCCCTATTTCACTATGAACAACATATACACACACACACACACACACACACACACACACACAAAGTAGCTCAAGAATTATAAAGAGATAAAATTCAATTTCACAGTGCATAATAAAACGGAAATTCAACAAACAGAGAAGCATTCAATTAGGGCATAATGTTTCATGAATCTAAAAACACCCAATAAAATTTTCCATTTCTTCATTTCCCCCAAAAATCCAATTTCCTTTACCTCTTCAACTCTGGAGAGACTGAGCTGAAGCGTGGCGTTGATCCAAGCAAGAATCTCATTCCGACCCACGAAGTATGCACCATCCATCATCCCTATATTCGTCGCCATTGCCGCTACAACAACAACGCTCTATCAATCGAACACAGATTCAACTCTTCACCAACTATTCCTAGAATTCTGAATTCTACGATCAGATATGCCGAAATTGCTTCTTGAAAGAGAGTAGTAGCTGAAGAAAACAAGAGGGCTTTTGTAATTCAAAATTTTTTTAGCTGTTTGAACTTTAGAACTCTATTTATTCAAGAAATTTTCTTGAGAAATATACAAGGTCCAGGGACCCGAAAAACAGACAGATCTATGCCTTCTTTTCTTTGTGGTCCATAATATCAACGGTGTAGATTTATCTGTTTCTTTTAGTTCATGGACCTTTGATAAATTACTAGGTTTCATGCTTAGGTATCTTAATTAAGGGGAAATTATAGATAAATAATGCATTGTACCATTACATAGTAGTATTAGTAAATTTTTATGCATTATATAAAAATAATAGTAGTAGTAAAATATTCCCATTAAATAATTTTTTATAAATAAATAATTATATAAAATAGCCGTCAGAGAAGATGTCTTATTTGATTTTTGCACTGTTAATTGTTTAACTTTAATAAATTTATTGTAAGTATATACTTCTATTTGAGAAAAAATAATCGAGTTTGGTCTTATTAGATCATATAATCATATAGTTTTAGAATATATATTTTACAAAAAAAAATTATTGTACATATTTTGAGATATCAACAGTTGAAAAAATACATTGGATCATGTGAATAAATCAAACAAAACAAATTAAATGGGACAGAGTAGGTATCATAAATTTGAAAACTAAATACTAGTATTATTTATAGACTCCCTTTGTCCAAAGTTGAGAATAATGAGAAAGTATTATAATAAAATGACTTCAAAATAATATTATAGTTTTTACTTTTTATTTTCTAATTTAGAAATAATGTCATTAACAAAATAGAGATGTTAAGCACAAATAAATTAAAGAAAACGCCACCTCTAAATTATAGTAGTAGTATATATTCAGAAAATTAGATAATTGAGTAGTTTGCAAAATTGCTTAATTAAAATCTGAAGTAATGGCAATTTTGGGAAATTAAATTATGCAAACAAATATTGGGTATTTAAAATATATAAATACAAATTATATAAGATACAGTATATACGAAAATTATAGTTTAAACGATTCGAACAAGATTAGAATTACATTTTTTTCCTCTTAAATCACAACGAGAAAATTAAGTTAAAATTAAACACTAAATAGAATTAAAAGACAAATAAAATAAAATAAAATAAAAAAGAACTGGCCTGAATTAAAAAATAAAATAAAATAAAATAAAAACGAAAAAGTGAAAGAACAAATTAAAGCTGGCTATGGTCAGCAATTCAAGAGACGTTTGTCTGTCACATTCTTGGAGTTTTTAATTAATTAAATATAACTTGTTATTATTCCCTTCTGAATATAATATGAACAATTTAGAGTGGTCTTAAGATTCGATTGGACAATTGTTTAAAAAAAAAAACATATTGAGTAATGATACTATAATTGTATGGGATTAATGCAGCAAGTAATCACCTAAAAGGCTCTGACCTATTAATAAGATAATAGAAGTAATAGTATATTTTTTGGTACTAACTTCCAAATGATTGTACATCATTATCCTAATTTTTAAATTAATTTATTGAATGAATTTAATTAATATTCTTACTCGACTATTATACGTTAATCATTTTAGAAGTTAAAAAATTGATGATACCATCCTTTAAGATTTTATTTCAAAGTTTGATACAATTATTAATTCTTCAATATTTTGACATTACAAAGGAATTTACATAAAATAGAAGGGAAAAAAAATAATAAGGCCCCATTTTAGTTTATTTATTTATTTTTGCGAAGCCTAATTGCCAGAAAACTAGAAAAAAGAAAGGTTCAAATAAGATCCTTTTTTTTTTTTCTGAACAACCTATACATGGTAGGAAATAGATGGTGAAAGCACATTCCACGCAAATGACAAAAGGAAATAAAACAGAGGGACAGGGGACTGTGTGTGGAATCAAACCTCCAACCTTTAAATTGAAACTTAAAAGTTAAAGGACTTAGCCAAGTGCTCATCTTCAGTTACGAGTATTTTTCTTTTAATATCTACTCAACTCTTACTGAGCCACTTCTTATTAAACAAGTTACAAGTTATTAGAGGTTTTCAGTCTTATCTAATCAAACATTGCCTTAGTAGGGTGAGGAGTCATAATCAAGGTTGTTAAGATCGGGATCCTATATGGGATCGTTTTTCTCTTTGCAAGATCGGGATCGCAGGATCGAATCGGGATCCTAAGATCTTATGAAATTGCAATAATAGATAAACTCAGTTATGTATACTGACAAGTAAAAGCATTATTTTGTGTATTTATGAATCTTGCAAGTTAATTAATACAATACAATACAAAAATATCACAATCAAACATAAAATATTTCCACATACATACATATTATGGCTTTTTACACATCATACATAAGGAATACAAGCTCTTAAGTTTAAAATTAAAAGAAACAAGTTATTTTGATCCCAAATTATAAAATACTACAAAAATTTTATGCGTTTAATAGGGTAAGATCGTACGATCGTAGAAGCGTTTGAGGGAGTATGACTATAAGATCGTAACATTCTACTACCAGGATCGGGATCTTACGAATTTTAAGATCCTACAAGGATCGGGATCGTTTTAGAGAGGTGTGATCGTAAATCGTAAGATCCTAAGATCAGGATCGGAATCTTAACAACTATGGTCATAATTAGAATCATCGAAGAATAACTTAAATGAGAAATATGAACAAGGGGAGTCATCCAAATAACTTGTTCGTAGGATGCTTCTTCAATTTCTTGATTAGTTAGTTTCCAAAAAAATTTCTTGATTAGTCAACCAATCCAAGACTATATTAATTGGGTTCTATATTAATTGGGTTCTTGTGCGATGAGGCATGCAAATCGAGATTCCGGCTCTTGGCAATATATACCCGTCCCATTATTTATGTCTCACTTTCCTTTTTTGTCCGTCTCAATTCTTTTGTCTCATTTCCATTTTAGGAAATACTAATTAACATAAACCATTCAACTACTCCCATCACATCACATCAATAAATAAATATATTTAAATTTCAAACACACTACCATTAATAAATTCAAACTCACAACCGTTTCGGAGGGGTTTCTCTCTAGAGCTTTCTCTTGATCTGTCTTCCATGACCGCTCCTCTTTCACCCTCTGCTAGTGTCCCGCCGGACACCACCACGATGTCGTACGTCTTCTCCGGAGGCAAGAAACCCTCGTTTAGAGACATGGTTCTCGAAGGAAAATCCAAGCCCCCTGCCGCTGCTTTGGAAAATGCTTATGTTGATAAACTTATGAAGCTCGACTTCATCAATGGAGACCGTCTTAAGCCACGAATCACTCTCGACCCGAAGATAAAGGAAATGCTCTACAAACCTTGGGAAGATGCCATTATTGTTTCAGTTTTGGGAAAGAAAGTTGGATATCTTGCATTGAAGGAACGCTTGTCCCGAGTATGGAAGATGGCTTATGCTTTCGAGATGATAGATATTGATCAAGGTTTCTTTCTGGTCAAGTTTGGAAAGGCTGACAACCGAACCAAAGTGCTTAATGAGGGGCCATATATGGTATTTGATAGCTACCTAACTATCTCACCTTGGAGGCCAAACTTCTTCACGGCAGTTGCCACACCAAACAAAACCATTGTATGGGCTAGGCTACCGGGTTTGTGCTTTGAGTTGTATGAAGAAAATCTGCTGAACAAATTGGCCATGGCGATTGGCACATTGGTAAAGGTGGATGACATGTCGAAAAATGTTCATAGAGGGAAGTATGATCGGGTTTGTGTCGAGATCGACCTCCGGGAGCCTGTTGTCACGAGCATCCTTATCGGAGATGAATGCCAAAAAGTTCAATATGAGGGATTACACCTCTTGTGCTCTACTTGTCAAAGATATGGACATGGGGCTCATGCATGCCTGGAAAAATTCCATCCGGCGGCAGAGGGGATCACCAACGGGCAACCTTGGGAGCAGGGCTCTGCACAACCTGTTGAGACTCAACAAAAGGGTGACAAAGGCAAAAAGAAGATAGTCTCATCAGAAGAGAGAAAAGCTGGCAGCTCTACACAGCAGACTATTGAAAATCACCAAACCTCCAAGGTTAACTACACTACTAGCACCAATATAGTAACTGTGGTAGAGGGAGCTATGGATTTTGAAGCTGAGGTTGGTCCCTTTGAAGAAGGAAGAGGACAAGATGTGGCCTGTGACACTGTAAGAAAAGACAATGAAACTCTGAAGAAAACCCCAAGTCAGCCGCATCCTGGTGAATGGATTAAAGTGACAAGAAAAAAATCCAGCGGGCCCAATCGCAATAAGGCCCAGGAAGGAAAAGTCACCCATAAGCCCAAGCACTCCCTGTCCGTTTCAAGACCACTGAGGCCCATCACTAATTTATTGGCCTCTAAAAGAATGTCCAAAGGTTGGCCGTTGTCTCCAAAGGGAAAGAATGCAAGCTCCAGCAAATCCAACCCCATTCCAGATGGAAATCCTGTGTTGGCTAAGAGAGCCAGACCAGCCGAGGTCGCTGAACCAGAATCTCCATGAATCAATGAGGGAAAATCGGTCCAAAAGGATAAAGACAAAGTATGGGTGGAGCCGAAAGACCCGATGGAGACGGAAATAGCTAAGGAGGAGGCGGCGGAACTGAAGAAAGCCTCTCAAGAAAAATTGGATTCTTGATCTGACTGGTGCTCGTCTCTACTCTCCCCTCTATTTATTTTATGGATTTTAAAAATTTCAAATTAATCGCTTGGAACATTGGTGGGATTATGGGTGCTAGTACAAGAAGAATTATGGCGGATTTGCTTAAACAAATCAATCCGGATGTTTTGTTTATTTTCGAGCCTCAAGTCTTGTTTATTCAAGCTCATGATTTTCTGTTAAAAGCGGGCTTCACCCCTGTGTGTATTCAAGAGGTTGTTGGTAAATCGGGGGGCGTTTGGATTCTTATGAGGATTGGGATCAACTCCGGCTTCAAGTGTTTGACATTAAAGAAATGATTATTACGTGTAAAGTGCAAAGTGGCTCGGACCATACCGCGGTGTACGCTAGTCCTCATATTTGCAGAACCGAGGAGTTGGGTGAAACTGGGAGTATTACTCAGCGGGTGCTTATTAAGTTCTTGAAGAATTCCTCCCCCGATATAGATGGTGCTGTGGTTTCCTTTGTTATTATACCTTTGGGCGGTGTTACGGAAGTGTCCAATAGAAGAATCTTGGTTGAGCCGTAAGGTGATAGGGTGACGGAGCGTCTCACTAAGGATGGCAACTCGAAGGAGAGATTCTTTACCACCTGGGCGTTCCCGCCGGATCTCGCCTTAGGAAGCCTTATTGTGTATGCCTTGGGTGTTTATGAGCCTAAGTTCTATTTCATGTTGTTGTTTTCATTTCCTGTCTTTTGCTTTTTAGTATCTTCCTCTGTGTTGTTTCTTTTTGCTTCTTTCTTTTGTATTTTCGTGTGTTGTTTGTGTATTTCTCCGACCATTCAATTGACTTATCAAAAAAAAAAAAACTCGCAACTACCACATCACACACAAATAAATCAATTAAAAATTCAAATTCATTACAATCACATCACATAATTCCTAATTTACCCCCACTTTAAACACTAATCTACCCCTACATTAAATACTAACTATCCCCACATAAAATACCGTGCCCAAAAGTTTTGGGGCACAGTAAATGGGACGGAGGGAGTATATATATATATATAGGAATTATTTGGGAGCGAGAGGATCCTCTAGCAGATAGCGAATTCGAAGAGCAGATTGTCTCACACTTTTCTCTCCGAATCTGCTAGTGAATCCGGTAACTCTCAAACATCTCCATAATCCTTTAGGGTTAGCTCACACTTGTATATGGATGAAAGGAGCCTCCCCCAACCCACCACTACCATTGATCAAAGACATCATATTGGGAGGCTTAATAGAAAAGATTGCCTGGAAGTTCCAAATTGGCAAAAATCTAAAGAGCATGCATGATAGATGGCCAAAAGTAATTTTTTTTGGTAACAAGTATACTTAGTTGTTGGCAAAAATTGGTGAGAGCCAAAATCATACAAATTGCAAAATGAGAGTGGTAGTAGATAATTGGATGGGGAATCGAACTGTCAACCATAAAATTTGAAGTAGGTGGATTTGACTACTTGGCAAGTCTTGATCACCAAATGGCCAAAAGTTCTAAGAGAATTTTTTTTTAAAAAAAATGACTTAAATTAATTTTTAATCTTTCATCGCTTGTAGTTCCAAGTTATGGCCCAAAGTGTATAAATGGGCCTTTAATTTATGGACTAGATTAATAGTTATCCTTGGATTCGATCAAGGAATAACTGATGGTGCCATCCTTAAACTGAGAGGCTCCATTTGGAATAATTTTTCGCATCTAGAGTTTTTTTTGCTAAACATTAACACATATGTGTTGGAAAAGTTATGTGGGAGTTCAAGCCACATAAATTACAAAGGGGGATAAAAGGGACGGATAGGGGGCCGGGTGCGAATTGAACCCCCAACCTATGGTTGGAAGGCCTGGAACATGACCACTTATGTCAAGTCTCATTCCCTTTTACATCTAGAGTTTGAAACATTAAAAATAATATCTTCAACATATAAGAATATTACATACTACCTCCGATTTGTGAATGTGAAGCGTGGTTTTTGACTTTTTGACTCTATTCATTATTCAACTTTGATTCACTTTTATACAATAGTTATAGAAGAAAAAACATAATCAAGTGAGATTTTCTTGGAATCGTCTCATCTTATCTTATAGTTTTAGAATATCAGTTTTTAATAATTTTTACTTGTACACAATATAAGTTACTAATTTTTTAAAATGTGATTGTTTGTGTGCGCAGAGTAAATATTGCAAATTCATAAAAATAGAGGAAGTATTTTTTTTCCTTTTTTTCTTTTTTACTTTCAACCCCTAACTCTAATACCTAATTACCATAAATAATAAATACTAAGTATTTTTCATTAACACTAAACTACAAATTTTGGGATTGAAACTTGACCCAAGTGGTTAAGCTCTCTCACTCTCAACCTTTCACTCTCAACCTTCAGGTTGAGGGTTCAAATCCCACCCGACCCTCTATCCCTCCCCTATGTCCCCGTGTAAATATGTGGCATGCGTCCCACCATTCCTTCCTAATATGTAAGCCAAAAAAAAATTGCAAATTTTAAATTCTATCTATGGAATCTATTAGGGTACTGTCGTACTGAGGGGTATTCCTCTTTATGTATTGTGTTTCATCTACACCGTTGATGATGTTTATATTTTAATGGTTTAGATTAAATTAAAGGGTAGAATAGTAAATTTTTTACTTTTGTCCTTATCTATTGTCAACTTAATTTGTCCTTTTGAAAACTTTTCTTAGGTCCGACTTTCTAAATGACACTGTGAAATATATATACTACATATCTTTAATGATCACAGGGAAAATACAAAAAGCTAATACCCCAATAATATATAACCATCTGAGCAAGCGTACGCAGGAAAAAACATTCATATTCTTTTTCAGCGAGAACTGTAAGTGCATTTCAGCGACGATATTTAATATATTTCAGCAACAAATTTTATTATATTTCAGCAATTAGATTAAATATATTTCAGTGACAATCCTTATTACATTTCAGCGACATATCCTAGTATATATCAACAAAACAAAATTGTGACGGTTGATTTTGTTATCAGCTTGACTTGGTTAAACATTTTTTCTATATCCATCGTCTTAGAACATGATCAAATTTCAATAAAGCAGTCCAATTTTATTCGACATGAGATCAAAATTTAAACTGATTAACGAATTCTAAATAAACACCAAAATAAGAAAAACATATAAATCAGCTGCAAAGCAATCATCCCGATACCAAATAGGTTTTCGTATACCATGTATCTCCAAAACACATCATAGTGCCTGTACCCAAAAACAGTACCGCTGTTCCCATCCACCAATACGACGCCGTTCTCTTCCTCTTCGGAGACGACGTCGTTCTCGTTCTCTTCGGAAACGACGTCGTACATCCCAACCAACCGCACGCCGTCGATCAACCGGTCAATCACTCCTACCACCGCCGCCTCCGCCTCCCTCACCGTCTCCGTCGCCTCCGCTCCTCCCTGCAGCGCACCAGCGCATGACTTCAGGCTCTCCGCCGCCGCCTTCATCCGCTCCACAACCTCCGTCCTCCGATCGTCGCTCATGCTCTCCCGAGCGCCGGCGATTTGCCTCAGCGCCTCCGCCGACGAATTCGAGCAGGCAGCGACGAAATCTCCGGCGTTTCCGACACCGGACAGGAACGAGACGAATCTTTCGAGCTTAGCCGCGGCGGTTATGAGGGAAGGCAGCAGGATCCGGGTGTCGTTGGAAGCCGTCGCGTGAAACTCGGGAACGACGGCGCGTGAGTGGAGAACAACAACCCTGGGCTGCAGAAAGGAGGAGTCCATACGGAAATTGTGGGCGACATAGGCGATGAGAACGGAGACAACGATACAGAGTAAGACGATCAAGAATAAAAGAACGAGGATCAAGATCTTGTTCCTCCTGCGGAATGCGGATGCTGCAGATGCCTCTTCAACATCCAAATTAGGGTTAGTTTGAAATCTGTTGCTGCTGCTGCTAATGTTGTTCTTCAGCAGTGGTTCCATTGTTGTGAAATTAGGGTCAAGATTTCTGTGGGAAGTATATACTATGGAGTACTACTATATAATTAGAGTAGTCGTTGGAGCAGGTTGGGGACTCGACTTGTTTTGTTGAAAAGTCAGTCTACGGCAATTGTTTATTTATACTACATGGGGGGCAGGATTGTAGTACTCCTTCCGTACCACCACACTTGTCCTGTTTGATTTTTTTATACTGTTCATTGTCCAGTTTTGAATCAACTTTATCATAAGTATAGATTTAGAGAAAAATAGTCGAGTTGGGTCTTGTTAAAATCGTATGATCATATAATTTTATAATATATATTTTGCAAAATTTTTCATTGTACATATTTTGAGATATTAACAGTTGAAAGAGTGCATTGGATTGTGTGCAAAAGTGAAACAAGACAAGTTAAATGGGACGATGTACTAATATTTTGCACCACTTGTACTTGTGTTGTGCAATTAAGAAGAAAAAGAGATAACAGATGAGTCATGCCCATGTCCGGACGAGGAAGTTTCATTGATTCCTTCATTTTTCAACACCCAAAATTAAACTTAAATAAATAAATCTTTGTGACGGAGAGAGAATTATGGCTCGTAGCTATAGTCCATGAATATCACCATTATTATGTGTAATATAGCTGTAAACGAGCCGAATCGAGCCGGGCTTTGGGTGTTTTTGAGCTCCGCTTAACCGCTCGTTAAGCGTTCGAGCTAGGCTCGCGTTCGTTCTTTAAGGAAGTCGAGCTTGAAATCGTGTTCGAGCTCTCGGCTCGTGAAAAGTTCGTGAGCTCGAGCTCGACTTCGACTCGGTTCTTTTAGTTCCAACGAGCCAACTTACTCTTTTGTTCAGCTCGGCTCGTTTGAGCTCGTTTGGCTCAATTAAAAATTTTGCCAAAATTAGGAATCATTCATTCAATCAAGGGTGAGATGTTTTTTCCCCACAAAACAATAATGAATTTGTCAAACAAACATCTAAAATTATAAAATTACCCCCTTAACGAAAATATACGAACACTTGACTGTTCGCGAATAAAGCTCGCGTTCGTTCGTTAAGCAAACAAGCTCATGTTCGTGTTCGGGCTCAGATCGTTAAGCTTTACAAACGAACAGTTAACGAACGAATACAAATCGAACCAAGCTTTTTCAAGAACTATTTATTTGTTTTACAACTCTATTCAAGGGAAAAAGAATGTATTAGTGGGTTGCTTACTTGGGGCAAACTCCATATAGGGGTGGAATTCCAATATTTTATTACAACGGTGATGGTGATTAGTGGAACATTGAAAATGCATGCATCGGTTGTTCATTATATATATACGGACCCATATGTACCCATATGTACTTATTTCCTTTGCATCTTAATGTTTATTACGGATCCAATCACGCAATCCAATATATATTTTAAATTATTAATAATTCAAGTTCGGTATAAATAAAATTTTTAAAGATTTGATATTTAAAAACTACACGATAAGATGAATTCAATCAAATTTCACTTTGCTATATTTAATACTTTAACTTGTTGTTGGGGCCATATGGAATAATGGGCCGCGAAAGAGCTATTGGGCCATAAGACATGGGCCAGAAGAAAGAGGAAGTCCCAAAAGAAGATGGGCTCAAGATTAGTAAGGCCGAAAGTACATAATAGACCGAAGGGAGGGAATCGAGGCTGATGAAGATTTCGGCCGAAATAGGAAGAAACAGCCGAAACCAAAACAACCGAATTGAAGAGAGGAAGAATTCGGCTCAGAGGAGTTAGCCGGAGAGCGGTTATTCCAGCTCCGGCTATAAATAGGGGTCGACACATTCAAAATCAGGGAGATCAATCCAACCCCCAAATTACTTTTATCAAATTTAATTCCTTGTTATCTTTACTGCTTTCTTTACAGCTTTCCTTTACAGCTTTCCTTAGAATCTAGCCTAGTTTGTAGCGGTTACCATTTCCAAATCCACCGTTGCTCCTTAGCAGCTGGTAGTTTGGTTCCCTGTTTTTGGTGAATTCCGCCGTTGTTTCTTAACAACAGGCAGATTCTCCGTTGTACCTTGTTATTTTTGATCAATACAGAGAAGATTCAGTCAATTGTGGGCGCATTATTGTTAATCCGAACCCGTAATCGGTTTGATCCTTTTCCGGTAGCCTCCCTTGAGGAGAAAAAGGTCCTTGGCTACACCCGAGCCAAACAGTGGCACGCCTAGTGGGACGCAAAATGGCGTTTGAACAAGCAACTCCAGCAGCAAACACGGCGGCGAGGACTGATTTGCCGCCGATTCAGGAAGAGCGCGCACCAGAAGCCGGAGAATTCCCCCCAGGGTTCCCCGGACCATCACATTTCCATAATCAGGAGTTTTCGAACGATGATTTAACCCCGCGATTCCGAGATCAGGTTCAATTTATGGTGGAAGCGGCGGTTACTAATTCGGTTCGCCAAATCGAAGGAAATATCTTGGCAGCGATGCCAGCCATGTTTAGAGCCGAAATCGCGAGGAATATGTATCCGATGGGAGCGCAGCAAGCTCCAGTGGCTCAAAATCCACCACCTGCGATGCAAAATCCTCACAATTTTCAACAGCAGGCCTTTAGGCCGCCAGGAGGGCACGGAGCTCGGCCTTTTGTTCCTCCGCAGCAGAGGTACGATCAGCAACAGAATCAACCGCCTCAACCAGCTGTTCAACCGCCTGCTCCAGTGGTTCAACAACAATACGCACCACTTCAGCAGAATCCACCACAACTGGTTGACAGAGAACTTATTGCTGAGATTATTCGCGCACAGTTTGGGAATCTCATCGGCCAGGAGAATAGGCCGATGTATCGGAAACCTTATCCAGATTACATTGAGGAGCAGTATCCACTGCCTAGAGGGGTGAAGGTTCCAGATTTTAACACTTTTTCTGGAGAAGTCGGCCGCTCTACCATCGAGCATATTGGCCGATTTACAGCTCAATGTACCAGAATCGCGCAAAATGATTTTCACAAGCTGATATTGTTCAGTTTGTCATTAACTGGCCCAGCATTTGAATGGTACATTAATTTGCCAGCGGGATCGGTCAATACTTGGGCCGAAATGGAGCGGTTATTCCATGACCGATTCTATAATACCAGTCCGGAAGTCTCGGTAGTTGATCTGACGTCAACCAAGCAGAAGGCGTCTGAATCGGTTACTGAATTCATTGAAAGATTTTATGCAGTGAAGGCTCAGATGAAGACAATGCTGCCTGAGCATGAATATATTCAAATCTTAAAGCAGAATTTGAAGTTTGCCATTAAGGACAGATTGATGGTAACAAGACCGAGGACGGTAGCCGAATTAACGGCTGAAGCTATAAGGATGGAGACATATTTGGCGGAACAGGCGGCTTTCAAATCAAGCCGAAGTCAGAGCGGAAGGTCACAACCTATCCAGTCAGCTGCCTCATTTGCTGAATCTCTGGATAGATGTGAAATTCAGGAAGAGTACAATACGGAAGATGTTCCTGCATTGGCTGAAGTCGCAAGGGCAGAGTTAATCATAAAAAAGCCTATGACTTGTCCAGCACTTCGGCCAGCCAGAGGCAAGGAGAAAGAAGGAGGAGATGAATCTCAAAGGTTTTACTCTTTCGACTTGTCACAAATGGACGAAATATTTGATTATTGCCAGAAGAACGGATTGCTAGAGTTTAAAGGAAACCATCCACAGCCTACCAAGGATCAGTTGGAGGCCGGATGGTGCAGATTCCATGGATCAGCTACTCATTCCACGGCAATTTGTGGGCATTTTAGGAAACTGATTCAGAAGCATGTCGATGATGGGAAGCTGAAGTTCCCAGAGAGGCTTATGGCAATTGATAAGAATCCGTTCCCAGTTGCCAACATGGTGATGGTGCAGCCCAATCAGAACAAATCGGTGCATGACCGATTGGGGGATCAAACATCATCTAGCAAGAGTTCTGTGCACGATCGGCTTGGGGATCGGCCATCGGCTCAGAGGTCAGGAGTATGGAAAAGGCTAGGATCTCCGAAGGGAAAAGAGAAAGTTACAGATGTTTTCGACCGATTGGGGAATTATGAGGTAAAAGAGTGGATCAAGCAATCGGAGAGACATCAGGAGATCGAGGTCGGAGACAAGAGTGAGAGACCAACGTTGAAAATCATAACCAACGGATGGGACTCAGAGATGAAGTTAACAGCCGATAAACAGAATGGAAAGACTGTGATACAGATCACAGTCCCTGAAGAAGCTGTTAGTCCCGAAATGAAAAAGCTTAGAAGGCCACCAGCAAATACTCAGGTAGGCCGATGGGTCCAAAACTCTCCAGAAAGAAGGCATTTCGATCAACGCCGGTATGACCATTCAGCTTGGAGGGCAGAGGAGAGAAAGGTCTCAAAAGGAAAGGGATCATATCGTACTTTCAAACGAAGAATGCAACGGCTTAAAGCAGCTGCTGTTTCTGAGCAGGAGGAGTATGATATGATGCATATGGAAGAGGACTTCCCTGATAACTGTTCGTTCTCGGGAGGACGGATACTCAATAGGGTATTTTCGGCTCGTTTGAAGTCCGAATCGAGAGAAGAGAGGAAGCCGAAAGAAGGACATGATCGGCTAAAGAACAAAACTGAATTTCGGCCAAAAGTAATACAGCCGAAAATTGAAAGTGAGCAGCCGAAATCGAAAGAAGAATGGAAGCCTAGACCATTCCGAACCAGGGAGTGGAAACCAAAGACAACTATCATTCCGAATAGTGATACACCCCCTGTTGGGCAGTTTAAGTTCGACTTCGGACCTAGCGCGAATATGGTGACGGTAACCACCGAAGAGAAAGAGGAGTACTGGTCGGATTCCGAACCAGCTGTGGTTTTCTGTCAGAAGGATGGAGAATACTATGGCGATGAAGAACCCATAGTGGATTTTTGTTTCGATAAACTTGAGGTATTTCGGCCGGAAGCCGAAATAGAGAAATCGTTTGAGGAAGGATATAAAGCATTTGTCCCAGAAGCTCAACCAGGTACGATTTTGCCTCCAACTGCGAAAATGTCCCAGCATGTGAGGCCTTTATACGTTAAAGGTTGGGTCAATGGGAGACCACTTAGAAGAATGTTTATCGACGGTGGAGCCACAGTTAATATCATGCCGCTATCTACGCTAACGAAGATAGGCCGTTCGAATGAAGATTTACTCCCTACGAGAATGAAGGTAATGAGTTTTGTGGGGGCTCAAACTGCGGCTGAAGGATGTATATTGGTGGATGTAACGGTCGGAACAATATCAATTCCGACCATGTTCTTCGTGGTAGATGCAGAAGTCCCGTATGCGGCCCTATTAGGCCGATGCTGGATTCATACATCCCGATGTTTGCCATCAACGCTTCACCAGAAAGTATGGTTCTGGAAAAAGGATGGCACAGTAGAAGAAGTAGATGGGGATCAACCTCCATTTCCAGTCAGCTCAGTCGGACGAATTGATGCGGTGTTATATGAAGAACCGATACAACCATTCCTAGCAGTGGTAGGAGATCGGTACCCGCAGGTGATCGAGTGTGATTGGACAGATCTGGGGTTTGAAATCAGATACCAGGCCGATGAACGGCCAGTCAAAGAAGAAAGTAAATGATGGAGGCACAACCGAATCAAGCGACCGAGTTCGAATCGGCCGAACTCGGAATTTCAGACGACAAAGCAGGATGGAGCGATTTAATAGACGCAATTCCAAAGCGAACGCCGGATTTCAAAGCTCAAGACCCCTTGAAAATGGTCAATGTTGGTACAGACGAACACCCGAGGGAGATCCCGTTGAGTGCAAATCTTGATCAGCAGATGACAAGCCGATTCAAGGAGGTTCTAGTCGAATTCAAGGATTGTTTCGCATGGGACTATACAGAGATGCCAGGATTGGAGCGGTCGATTGTAGAGCACAGACTGCCTATTAAAGAAGGGTTCAGGCCGCATAAACAGCCGGCCAGGAGGGCAGCGCCCGAATTAGTCCCAAAAATAAAAGAAGAAATAGAGAAATTGTTAGCGGCCGGGTTTGTTAGGCCAGCTAAATATGTAGAATGGCTATCAAATATTGTTCCTGTAATAAAGAAGAATGGAAAATTGAGAGTTTGTATCGATTTTAGGAATCTTAATATAGCCACTCCAAAAGATGAGTATATGATGCCTATTGTTGACTTGCTGATTGATTCGGCCGCAAAACAGGGGATGCTATCTTTCATGGATGGATATTCAGGATACAACCAAATTTTTATGGCCGAAGAAGACATTCATAAGACTGCATTTCGGTGCCCTGGTGCCATAGGGATATATGAATGGGTAGTGATGCCGTTCGGACTGAAGAATGCAGGAGCTACATACCAGAGAGCCATGAACTATGTTTTCCATGACCTCATAGGGGATTGTGTTGAAGTCTATATCGATGACGTCATGGTCCGATCCAAAGATATCGAAAGCCACTTGAACGATTTGCGGAAGGTGTTCACGAGGATGAGGCTGCATGGAGTCAAGATGAATCCAGCCAAGTGTGCTTTTGGAGTACAGGCAGGAAATTTTCTCGGGTTCCTGGTACATAACAAAGGAATAGAAGTTGATGCGAACAAAACCAGGGCTATCCAAGAAGCCAAACCTCCACATGATAAGAAGAGTCTACAGAAGTTTCTTGGAAAGATCGGTTTTCTGAGACGATTCTTAGCAAATGCGGCTGGAAAGTCGAAACCACTAACCGATTTATTGAGGTTGAAGAAGGAAGAGGAGTTCAAATGGGGAGTCGACCAACAAAAAGCCTTCGAACAATTGAAGCAGGATTTGATGAATCCACCTGTGTTGGTTCCTCCAATTTTAGGACGGCCATTGAAGTTGTATATAGCAGCGGCCGAAGAATCTATTGGAGCATTACTGGCACAAGAAGACGATGAAGGAAGGGATCGGGCGATTTACTATCTTAGCCGAATCCTAAGGGACGCCGAAGTAAGGTACTCGCCGATTCATAAACTATGTTTAAGTCTTTATCATGCATGCCAGAAATTAGAATATTATATTCAGCCAAGGCAAGTGATAGTGGTAGCTTCGGTTGACATAGTTAAGATTATGATGAATGATCCGGTCAGTAGCCGAAGAATGGCCAAATGGGCCATGAAGTTAAATGCATACGATTTGAGATATCAACCTTTGAGGGCTATGAAAGGACAGATTGTAGCTGATTTTTCTGGCTGATCATGTGATACACCCGATAACCGATGACATCGATCATCAGGATCGGCCGAAAGAAGTTGGTGAGATAGGGATTGTATACTTACAACCATGGGTAATGACATTTGATGGTTCTAAAGCCGCTTCAGGAGTCGGAGCAGGGTTTACCCTACAAACACCGGAGGGCAAGATATACAAATATTTCGTGCAACTGCCAGAGTCATATACGAATAACCAAGCTGAATATAAAGCGTTAATTTCGGGATTACAACGGTTGATAGAAGAAGGGGTCAGAGCAATCATTGTCAAAGGAGACTCGCAAGTAGTTGTTCAGCAATTGCTAGGCGATTTTTCGGTTAAGAGTTCGCAGTTGATTAGATTGTATGAAGAAGCGGTTACTTTGTTAGAAGAATTTGATGAGGTGTACATTGAATATATCCCGAGAGAAAAGAACGAAGTAGCCAATGGATTGGCTCAACATGCAGCTAAATATCGGTTGATGCCGATAGCAGGAAATGTAGAAGTACGTTTGGCCGAAACAGAGAAGGCCGAATGGATAAAAAAGATAGCACAGACATTAGAAGATCCTTCGGAGGCTAATCCAGCCGAAAAAACGGAAAGCGATGGACTACGTCATAATAGGAGGATTATTATTCAAGCGTGCTATTGATGGAATATTGCTCAGATGCGTCGGAGAAGAGGACGCTAGAAGGGTAATGGGAGAGGTTCATGAAGGAATATGTGGTGCGCATCGGGCAGGAAAATCGATGAAGTGGAGTATTATTCGGCTGGGATATTATTGGCCGAATATGGGTCCTGATTGTGAAAAGTATGCAAGAGGATGCACCGAATGTCAAAAACATGGGCCGATTCAGAAGTTACCGGCCGAAGAATTACATATAATGATCAAACCATGGCCATTCAGAGGATGGGCCATGGACATCATAGGAAAAGTTCATCCCTCTTCGTCGAAAAGACATGAGTTCGTGCTAGTGGCAACAGATTACTTCACAAAATGGGCCGAAGCTCAGGCGTATGTCAGCATTTCACAAGAGGAGGTGATTGAGTTTATTAAGAGACAGTTGATTTATAGGTTCGGGATCCCACAGACGATTCTAACAGATAGAGGAACTGTATTTGTGGGAGAAAAAGTCAAGGCCTTTGCAGACGAATACGTGATAAAAATTGTGCATTCGTCACCATATTACCCGCAAGGAAATGGACAAGCAGAGGCCACAAACAAACAGCTAATAGGAATTATAAAGAAAATGATTGAAGATCAGCCAAGAAAATGGCACGAGAAGTTATCTGAAGCATTGTGGGCTTATCGAAATGCTAAAACTTCAGCTACTGGGTTCACACCGTTTCGGCTGACTTATGGAATGGATGCAGTATTGCCAGCCGAAATAACAGTGCCGACTTTGAGAACAAGCCAGGCGGATTCAATGTCGGCCGAACAGTATGATTGTGCGATGAAAGATGAGTTATTGGAGATAAATTCCAATCGGGTGCAGGCCTTTGAGAATTTGCAGAAAAATAAAGATATTGTGGCCGATTGGTACAATAAGCGAATTCGTCTTAAGCGGTTTGAAGTTGGAGACTTAGTTTGGAAAGTTATATGGCCGCCTAAGCAAAAGGATGGCCGATTAGGTAAGTGGAGTCCCAATTGGGAGGGACCATTTATTGTTCATACAAGATTACCGAATGGAGCATACGTTTTGGTGGACGAAAATGGTGAGCAGATGTCAAATCCAGTTAATGCAAGATACATGAAGAAATATTATCCATCAGTATGGGATTAAACATTAAGCGATGCGAAAAAGTAAAGATTTTATTGCATGAACGAATAAGTACAAAAAGGGTGCTACTTCGGCCGAAAGCGGCGTCGATAGCCCGAAATTACAATATACAAGGGAAACGTCCTGGGCTAAAATGGCTAGAAAGAGGCAGAGGCAAGTGGGATCTGAAGTGGTAGATGGCCAACATTCATTCCCAAGCCCAAATTCTTCTAGCCGGCGAGAGAAGAGATGGCTGTGCCAAGAAAGCCAACTCCCAGACCAGGAAGAAGAAAATTTTAATCTGCTCCAGCAAGGATACCCCCTTCTTAGCATTGAAGATAGGGATGAAGTTCGAGGGGTATGGCCTTCGGAGCTTAGAAAATAATTCGGTCCCATAGAAAGGCGCAATTATTATTCGACCGCCCAAGACTTTGGGACCGATATTAGTAAGATTACGACGGGTCACAACAACAAGAGGGGATAGGGCAGAGCCCGAGTATGACCGTCGGAATACATGTTGAGAAAAGTGTGGGAAGTTCCCAATTTATATGAAGATAATGGTGAAAGGATTAGTTGAACTCGCGTTGCATATAAAAAGGGCTTTCGGCTTATAAGTAAAGGATCAACCAAAGAGCCAACGGGCCAAGGGGGCCAGGGAGGAGAAGGAATTAAAAGCATCAAGATGTTCATGATTGGTGTTTGCGAGATTATGGAACAAGAAGTGGAGAGGAGTTGGTATTTATAGAGAAAAATGGAGAGATGTCAGTTACAACAAAAAAAGGAAACGTAAAGAGAAAAGCATTGATTACGGAAGAAACGTTTCAAGAATCCCAATAAAGCTGCAGAAGATAATATTGTATCAGAAAATATCCTTGGGAACAAGGAAGAAACAGGCGAAATAAGTCTGCAAAAAGACAAATATTTTATAATGGGCCGATTAAGTATACAGAGCGAATCGGCCGAAATAAAAGCCAAGAGTACAGTAAAGGGGGATAGTACTACATCCAAAAAAGAAAAAATAACAACAACAAAGTTCAATCTCCACTCAAATCATAAGCAATATCTTCACCGAAGTCACTGGTAAGAGGAGCGGCCGAATTACTAGCAGAAGTTGGATTCAATACTGATTGAAACTCCTGATACGATCGAGCTTCAGCTTCGGCCGAAACCAGAGGATCATCGGGTTGGGACGAGAAAAGCTTGTCGGTAGTGTCTTCGAAAGGATCACACGGAGCATCTAAGAAGAGAAATTAAAAGAAAAGGAAGACATAATCATCGTATATCGTCAGGACCAAAAGAACAAATTAAATATTACCAGAATTCTTCAGATTATCCCCTGAAGGAGGATTGACGAAAAGGTTATCAGAAACCATTGAAGTATTTGGCACCGAAGGAAGTTGGACCGCGACAGAGCGGATCTGATTAAGCGCCTTCTGAGTGTCTGACCACAAGTCACGAAAAACATTAAGGACGTTGTCACTGAAGGATAACCTCAAAGCAAGGTAGTCTGTTTTCTCTTTAAGACTAGCAAGTTTATCCCTCGGAGCCTGAGCAGATTTGTGGAGCTGCTTTATAAGTCCTTGCAAATGAGCCGATTCTTGGTCAACTTCGGCTAAGGCATTCTTCACACCTTGTGCCTCATGTTGAAGACGGCTGATTTCGGAGTCAATGGCGGAGAGACGATTCAAATAATTGGATCTGAGGCCATCATTGGCCGACAATTGACTCATATAAGAATGATAGGCAGAAGCATGCTTGTCAAATTCCGCCCTGTGAAGGGTAAGAGAAGCATGCTCATCTTCGAGTGTTTTGCGAAAGACCAAGAGGCTGGGAAGCTCCATGTCTATCCGTAATAGACAGGTGAACATTGCATCAACGATGTTTGACAAGCCGGAGACCAGAAGATCTTGAGGAAAAGTCTGCCTGATATAAGAGATAAGCAAAAGGATAGGCCTGGTTTGGACGGAGAAGGCGTCGGATGGTTCAGAAATCAAGCGTTCAAGCTTATCCAAGCAGGCTTTAAAGGAACGAGGAAATTCCGATGAAGAAGAAACAAATGAAAGGGAAAAGAAATCATCTAGAACATCCTTATCCGGGAAAGGTGAAGAAGGATTAACATTGCCAACGGCCAATTCTCCCAGCCGAGTGTGAACAGGGGAGGGGTTAGGAATAGAGGCAATAGAAGAAGAGGGAAGAGCTACGGCTAGAGAAGTAGTCGAAATGGGAACAGCCGAACCAGTGTTGCCACCCTCGGGTGTTCGAGAAGTCAATCCCAGCCCCATATCGGCCGAAGAAACGGGAGTGATACTTGAAGTAATAGCCGGGTCCTCATCAATAGGATCAAGGGCCGTAGATGAGGGATTAGGTGATTCGGAAGGGCCGGAAGAAACGGTAACTCGAGGAGCCTAGAGGAAAAAAAGGGAGATAAATGTTAAAGGGAAGATGGTGAAAAAAAAAATATAGAAGAAAAGAACGGCAAGAGACCTGATCAGCAGACGAGGCCGAACCCGGAAGAGGCGAACGAGCCGAACGTCGCAGCGTCTTAGGTGCAGGTTCTTTTTTCGACTTCCCTGAACCAGAAGTAGCACGTTTTCATTTTCCGGAAGTAGCGGGAGCAGACGAAATACGCGGATGAGAGGGAAGAGATGAGACATCATCCAGAGCAGCCCCTGCAAAGCAAAAAAAAAAAAAGGGGAAAATCTGAGAAAAATATACGATACACAATAAAAAGAAAGCCGAAAGACTTACTAAGTAAAGGAAGTAGAGGGTCATCCTCTTGAGAAGAGCAGGAGTAATCAGGGGCTGAACCAACAACCGAAAACATCATAATACCTGGAAAGCCGCGAGAAACAAGGAGGCTCTGCAAGTTAGTGCCAAAATTAGCATAAGAAAGAGCTTTTTCCCACCAGGTATCGAAACGCTCGGTTGAAAGACCAGGGCGGACGTCGAAAGAACGAACTTCAAAGTTGCAAATCCGGAGGGCCCAAGTACGACAGAGATTTCGGCTGTTCTCAGAGCCGAATCCTTTGAAGGATTTGCTGTATCGATTTGGGTCTCCATAGAGAGGAGTGACCACATCCTGAACAAAGCCGAATTGACGGCTGACTAAGTGAGGATTGTAAACCTCAGAAAGGATAGAATGGTCAGGGGGAACAAACAACGAGCAGTTGAAAATATGACGAGGAATGATACAAGCATTCCAGACTTGAGCAAACGCCTTCGGAAGGGGTCTACCGAAAGGGGGAGTGTTGATAGCCGAAACCCAACTATCCGGAGTACCAGAATAGAGGTGGCAGGAAGAAGGACCAAGTGGGGATCGGTTCATGAAGTAGTAAATCCATTGTTCAGTGCGCATTTCAGGAAACCGAACCCCGAGAAGATCGTTAGCAGAAGGATGGGTAGTTTCGAAAGGTTGAGGTTCAAAATGGGACATATCCCTGAAATGCCATACCAGCCAGAGGTGAAGGAACCAAAGAGGGCCATGAGATCGGCTAGAGTGGCCGTCGGCCCATCCATGAACCAAGGAAGACATGCCAGAATATAGATGCGCCAAGAAATAGTCGGCGAGAGGCAAATGATTCTTTTTCATAAGGGCCTTGGCCAGAGGGTAGGTCTCAAGAACAACATTCTTGGCAGGGGCGCACCAAAAGAATCGCTAAGGAAGTGCATCATAAAAGCCACAGATTCGTCCTCGGAAAATTCGGGCTTATCCCCACGATACTTGTTAATCCATGAAGAAAAGGTGAGCCCGGAAGCAAAGCCGGTGTTCTTCGTATTAGGCTTGTCGGAATCAGTAACACCTAAGACGGGCTTTCCAAGAGAGGGCAAGTCCAGAAGAAGCTTAACATCCTCAATGGTTGGAGTCATCATACCCCATGGGAAACAGAAGCAGTTAATGGATGAGTTCCAGAAGCAAAGAAGGGCCTGAATGTAATTGTAAGTAGTAGGAAAGGGTTGAGTACTCAGCTTAATCAAGTGAACAATGCCAGAGTTAACCCAACCTAATCCACAATGAGGAAGGGCCCTTTCGAACCAAGCAACATGTTCCTGAGTCACCAGCGGCCAGGTATTGAGAGGGCCGAAAAGCTTGACAGAGAAATAGTCCGAAAACAAGGGGATCGTCTTCGACTCCCCAAAAAGAACAGAAGCAGAAATCGTGGCCTCAGTTGAAGTCGCAAGAGGTCCAAGGGTAACGAGGCCGTCATCAATGAGACGAAGCGAAGAAGTCTCAACTAGGGAGTCTTCAACATCTTTGATCTTTTGAGAGGAAGGGGAAAGAGTCGGTTGCGCCATCGGTGGGAAAAGAAGTAAGAAAACAAAGGGAGAACGAGGAAACAGGAAATGGGAAAATGGCTATAAAAACAAAAGTAAAGGCAAATGAAAGGGCACAGAAGGACGTGGCCGGATATTAAGGAGGAGTTGGCGCACGAAGAGGAAGAGAGAGAGAGGAGTTACTTGGGCTCCTTCGCATGAAAGAAATTCGCCCAAGTAAGGAGGGCATATGTTGGGGCCATATGGAATAATGGGCCGCGAAAGAGCTATTGGGCCATAAGACATGGGCCAGAAGAAAGAGGAAGTCCCAAAAGAAGATGGGCTCAAGATTAGTAAGGCCGAAAGTACATAATAGACCGAAGGGAGGGAATCGAGGCTGATGAAGATTTCGGCCGAAATAGGAAGAAACAGCCGAAACCAAAACAACCGAATTGAAGAGAGGAAGAATTCGGCTCAGAGGAGTTAGCCGGAGAGCGGTTATTCCAGCTTCGGCTATAAATAGGGGTCGACACATTCAAAATCAGGGAGATCAATCCAACCCCCAAATTACTTTTATCAAATTTAATTCCTTGTTATCTTTACTGCTTTCTTTACAGCTTTCCTTTACAGCTTTCCTTAGAATCTAGCCTAGTTTGTAGCGGTTACCATTTCCAAATCCACCGTTGCTCCTTAGCAGCTGGTAGTTTGGTTCCCTGTTTTTGGTGAATTCCGCCGTTGTTTCTTAACAACAGGCAGATTCTCCGTTGTACCTTGTTATTTTTGATCAATACAGAGAAGATTCAGTCAATTGTGGGCGCATTATTGTTAATCCGAACCCGTAATCGGTTTGATCCTTTTCCGGTAGCCTCCCTTGAGGAGAAAAAGGTCCTTGGCTACACCCGAGCCAAACACTTGTATAACTATGATACAACTTTAAGTGAAAATTCGTATGTGAATAATAGCATATTACGAAATGTAAAAAAACATTGTGATACGGAGGTAGTCGTCTCTAATTAAAATATATATATCTATTATATATAAATGCCACTCAGTATATTGTAACAGTTGACCGTATATTAGCACAGTTGTTCCCTTAGGAACAGTGATCTTCATAAACGGAATTCGAGCTTGAGCAATGCACTAATTTCATTTCCCTCAAGCGTTTGGTTTGATTGTGCACAGCCGCTTGTCGCCGCTCCACTAACGATGTCAGACTCGTGCTGTGCCTTCGTTATTGATTCGGCAAGTGCGGCGAACCGCCCACCGTTGGCCCCTGTTCGGTGTGCGGCCCCTTCGATTGCGGAGATTCGCCGGTTCCTGTCGTGCGCTGCTTGCTCTGCTTCTCGGCACTTCTTCACAGACGGCTCACCAGCCCCTCGCGCTGCCATAGACGCGTGACCACCTCCCTCACCCTCTTTTGCGCCTGCGGCGCTCAAACGTGTGGTGGCGGTGTCCGTACGGCTCCTCCCCAGCCGGCGTCCTCGCGGCCTTACGGTGTTTCGCCGGCCGTACGCGGGGGCGGCCCTCCCCCCACCCCCCCTCCAGCGGCCCTACGCTTCAGTCACCGTGTGGTGCGGTTGGGCAGGTTCATCAATCCTTGTGCCCTAATCCTTTTATTTAATAGTTCGTTCCCCTTTTATTCAATCCTAAACTTGTATTTAATTGGAATCCAGAAATGCACTCCTTATTCTTTGCAATTGTGAAATCTGATCGCCAATTTGATGTACAGCTTGGTCATTGCTTCAATTGTGCCTGATTTATGAACGCACACTTTTCTTTGGGCTTCTTTATGCTGTGCGCTTTACTCCCAACAAAAAATATGGGTGTCTTCCAGTTTTAATGCGTTATTTTCACCCTGCATTATGTTTATGGAATTGTCTATTGGAGGTCATTCTCTAAAAACAAATAGAGTTATCTCTCTGTATTCAAGCATGTTTCTGGAAAAGGCTATAGTTCAGTATAGTTTTGCCTTTGTTTTTATATGGTCCATGTCTCTCATTTGTGTTCTCAACTCTATGCAGCAATCGCCTACATCTCTATCAGTCTGCGTGCCTGTATGTTCAGGTTGTCCAGGGTCGTACTAAACTAAAGTCCCATAAATTATTGCATCCAAAGTCGACCCTGAAATCAAACGAAACAGCTTTGTTTATTTTGGTTTTCTCTCTACCCATGCTATTATTTTTTGAGGTTGTGGTGCATTGTTTTTCGAAAATGAACCTAAAGTCGAAGCTGTGCATTATCGTTCAACATTATCTGTTCTCAGTTTCATTGGCTATGGAAGGAAATGAAATATCTAATGTGCGACCTCTTCGTCTATTGCTTGAACCGCAGGTTCGATGATTTGTTACTTCTTTTTTTGGGGGTCTATGAACACAATTAATTTTTGACGATTCTTTTTATTAATTATGTTAGTTAGCTATATTGCTATAATGGTTTATTCTTTAGGGTTCAAACGATGCTGAAACCAATGACGTTGCAACGCCTCCTCTCCAAAAGCGTATTCAATACTATAGTTTTTGGAATATTTCTAATGGTTGCAGGAACATGTTGTAGCCCAGGAATATTGGTTTGCTCTGCTATGTTTGATCTATTTCCTATGTATGTTGCTTTTGTTGTCTTTCCTAAAGCTAGAGAAATCAAGAATATATCAAATCTTGGAGTATGGCGTGTACATCTCATTTGGTCTTCCTGGCTTTATACTATAAATAATAGGAGTATTTCATTTTTATCACTGTGTTATTCTTAAAGAAATAATTATATATAATTAGGAGTTGTTAGGAAGAGCCGTGGGACATTTTTTGTGACATCTTACAGAAACTTTGTTTTTAGCTACTGATGGTGGAATTGTTAAATTAATAGTTTGTTCGAGTGATTTCTTGAGAAGATAGGCATTAAGATGCATGTGTTCTTTCTGTTGGACTAATCGATAACTTCTTTGCAAGGTTTGTAATTACACCATACCAAACATCACCCTATTACATTTGATGGCTCATGCCGGACTCCAATTTCGACGCGTTCATACTTGGATTGTTGTCTGTTTGAAACTTGAAAGAATGAGTATGAAATAAAGGACAAGAAGTATACAATGAGCCCCTGCTGAATTATGAGTGTGAAGGGAGTTAGCCTCCGATTTTCTGATTGGATGCCCAGGTGTGTTCCTAAATTCCTCATTATTTTATGTTTGCTTTGTTGAGTTCAGATTATGCTTAGGCATTCTGATTTCTTCTTTCTGTTTTGGGGGTTTTCTATAAACTTTTGTATCCCCCATTTCATATTAGTTGTTAAAATTCAATTACAGGAGAATAAAGCGAAAAAAAATGCACAATGTTCAGCCTAGGAATTATGAGGTAATTTTAGTGTGTTTTTTCAATTGATTTGTTAAAGATTGGGGGTTTTATGCTGAATCTAGCTTGGGTTTCAACTGTTGCCGCTGCAGTGTAGTTTCTTGAGGAGTTGCCCATGTGTTCCTTATTACTGATTTTGCTGGTCAGTCAATAATTCTGAGAAAAGAATTTGGATCTCTTGCATCATATAATTTTTGGATTTTTTGTAAATGCATTTTGCTTGTGACTTGTAAGGTTTCTGATTTTGAATGTTCTATAGATTAAAGTGTTCTCATGAGGAAATCATGTGATGATAGTGCTTTATGTGGATTTGAATGGCACACATTTTAATTGGCTATTGATTTATATTTTCTTGAATTTTTAAATGCTACTGTGTGCAGCAGAGATAACGATAACGATGCTGGAGAACTATCATTGTGTATAAGTTTGTTCAAGATCTGTACCTTTTTGCCACTGGTGGCGATTATAAAAATGAGCCTATCCTGGCAACTGTGCTGCAGGTAGGCTTATCAAATTTCTTTGGAACTGGACCGGATAGTCTGATGGTTATGATTAATATAGCTGATTTTTTATAATTTTTTCTTTTACGAACCGCTGGCTTGATGGAGGCACTTGAGAAATTGGAGGGTATGTCAACACTGATGCAATTATGTTTCTTTAGTATTCACCAATAGATTCTTATTCTTGCCTAAAAAAACAAACTGTCATTTTAATATTCACCCGGTATATTATTACATGTACGCTAATCTAATATGGCCTTGGTAATCATTTCAAAACCATAGGATTTTTTATTGGTATCTTTTTCATAACATTTTGACAAGAAGAGATATTGCTTATTTTTTTTGAAGCTTCAGATGTTAATATAGTTTACACTCATTTTATTCTTATTCAGTAAATAAAATCAACTTATTATATATGGTTTACATGGTTTACACACCTACGCACTCTATGCATCTTCTACATATTATTTAAAATTAAACTTTACAAAGGAATTAGAAAATTCATTCATCGGCCCGCGCAGCGTAGCGCGCGGCCGGTCGGTTTCTAGTATATATATATATATGAGCAAATTTCATTTTATATGTGCGAACTCTTTTGACCAATCTAATACCTAATTTTCTTTTAAAAACAAATAGACGCAGAAAAATAAAAATCACACTTCCATCCATATGTCCGTTAAAGGTGTAATATTCTATCATAGGTGTGGAACAATCAGGTTCAATGAGTAAAAGTATGGGTTATTGGGTATATTTTGTAAAGTGTTTGAAATATGGCTATTTAAATGAGTATTACACCTTTAATGGACATGTGGATGGAATTGCAGTTGATTTTTTATTTTTATTTTTTTTTTCTGAATTTTAGAAGTTGATGTCTGTTTTTCTTTTTTTATATTAAAAAAACATGTTTAGATACTAGGTTGACCATTTTAAAATAATTGGGATTTATAAAATGAAATTTGCTCTATGTAGTATAATAGATACATATATCCACAAACAAGCATTATAGTCAAAGCTAAGTAGGAGAGGCAAGCAAGAGAGAGCTATAGCTATGGGATTCACACATTATCTTTTTCCAAGAAAATAAAAAAAGCTTGATCATGAAAACCATGAATGAGTTGAGCAATTTTTTTTTTTTTTTTTTAAAAAAACAACAACAACAACATGATGAATGAAATCCAATCTCATTTGTCAGGAAAAAGGAGCCCTCGTGATCATATTTGGGAAATTAAAAGTACATTATAATATAAAGGGATTCTTTGGTATCAAACTTACGTGATCACACACTTTATTTTACATTTAATTAATTGTTACTCCCTCATTCCCATTTAACATGTCATAATGCAGTTGGGTGCAGGAAATAAGGTATAATTGATTTGTGAGTATATAATAAAGTCCATATAATTGTTAAAGGAGAAAGTATTTCTATTTATAAAAATAAGACATTTATGGTGGATATTTTAAAATAATAAATAAGACATTTTATGATAGTGTCCACATAATTAAGCGATTGAGCATCAAACACCGGTGTTCGGCCTACTAAGCCGGTTAATCTAGCTTGTGGGTTCGAACAGTAATCCATCCTACCAAATCCAAGTATCCAACCTCAATCATCAATAGACCAACCAACCAACCAAATCCAACCTCAATCGAACAGTAGGCCGAACATTGTTCGAAGCCTAAGCTAGATTAATTCAACCTCAATTACCACTAGACCAACCTACCAAATCCCACCGAGTTATTATTTAAGACTTTTTTGCTAAATTAGATCACAAACAACACCCCTTTTACATATTTAAAGAAACTCAATTCAATTTTATTTTTCATAGATATCATCGTTACACATTATTCATACCCAACAAAAATTCATCAATTCCAAGTTCAAGTCAATAAGCCCCAAGTCCAAATCCAAATCCAAATATAAATCCAAATATTTAAGCTGCAGTGAACCTATAAACCATAACATGCAAATACCTTTCCCCAGGCTTCACAATTTGTGAAGGGAAATTCTTGTGGTTAACCGAATCCGGGAACCCCTGCGTCTCCAAACAAAACCCGGCATGGGCCCGATACACGGCGCCGCCTTTCCCGGCGGTCGTGTTCAGCATATTGCTTGTGTAAAACTGCACCCCGGCTTGGTTGCTCCACAGCTCCAGCTTCCGCCCTGTCTTGTCGTCGCGAACCACCGCCACTTTGCTCAAGTGACCCGAATCGTCCTTGTTCTTCTCCACCACGTAGTTTATGTCGTATCCACCGGGAAGCTCCTTTATTCGGCCCCCAATGGCACGGGGCTCCAGGAAATCATATGCCGTGCCCTTCACCGGCGTGATCTGCCCTGTCGGGATGAGGTGCTTGTCGACCGGCGTGATTTTATCCGCGTTGAGCTGAACGGTGTGCGAGAGAATGTCGCCGCTGCCATGGCCGCCTAGGTTCCAGTACGTGTGGGAGGCGAGGTTGACCGGAGTGTCCTTGGTCAACGGCTTCGCCTCCATTCGGATGGCCAGCTTGTTCTTCTCCAGTAGAATGTAGGTTACTGTAACAGAGAGCTTGCCTGGAAATCCTGCAAAACATTTTTTTTTTTTTTTGTATTTGTAAAAGTTATTCACATTTTATAGTAAAAATTACATAGGATGAAATTTAAATAAATTTTGATTTATATTTTTTTATAACTGATATTACAGACATAGGAGAGACCAACCCTCTTAAAATCTAAAGTGTTAAGGATCAGAGAATAATAATCTGCCAGGATATATTTCTTCTGTTTTAACTATTAATAACTCACATTGTGTATGAGTAAAATTTATAAAAATGTGATATTCTAAAATTACAAGATGGGATGATTCTAACAAGATATCACGTAACTATATTTTTCTTCTTAACTACTGTATAAATATGAATCGAAATTAAATAATGAATAGTGTCAAAGAACCAAACGTTTCACATTCATAATTTTATAATGTCCCATGACCATATAAACACGGGAATATCCCAACATATAACCGATGTGGGACATTATAACATACGAAACCGAGGTAGTTTATATCAATCTCGATAAAAATTTAGCACATACCTTCTTCGCCGTCATGGCTAATATAACCGAGGGTCAAGTGGCTGCCCTCAACATATTTGAGAACTTTCCATATGACATCTGCGAATCCTCGTGACCCACCTAATATATATATAAAAAAAAAATTAAAAAAAAATAATTTTTAATATATATGTCTATGTATGTATATTTATTTATTTATTTTTTGAAAAAAAAATGTATTGTACCATGAAGGGTGTTGCCATGATCGTTTTTAGAGAGGTGGTATTCATGACCATCTAAATAAAATTTGGCTCCTCCAATTCTATTCGCCACGCGACCAACCAAACCACCAAAATATGTTGTATCATTCTGCATTACATATAATTATTCAAATAAATATGTGTTCAAATAAGAAATATTATTCATATTTATAGATATAAATATTTGAGCATCAATGGATTTTTTTTTTCCAGAACAGTCAATAATTAATGAAGAGTTGTGGAAGTCCATATCATACAAATTACAAATAAAATAAAAAGGGGATAATAGGTCAAATAAAATAAAATGGGGATAAGAGGTCGGGGCTCATCCCCAAAGAGGAAAAAAAAAAACACTCATAACATTCATTTTTTTAGATCCAAGAGATTAGTTATGTTTAATTTGTAATAAATCTACAATACCTAACAAAAATTCGATAAACCCCGGCCCAAGATCAAATTGTGATTCCCAATTCCTCTATCCCCCAAAATTAAATCTTAAACTACATAAAACATCTACTATTTAAAAAGACAGCTAAAAATTGACATCTAATAATACAAAGATCTAAATATTTTAATCCCGAATTAAAGTAAAAGATCAAAGAACATATATATAACCAAAAAAAAAAAAAAAAAAAAAAAAACTAACCTTGTACTGATCAATGGATGCATAACCAAGAACAATGTCATCAAGCTTTCCTGCAACCCAAATCGAAAACAGGACAAACGGTAAAACCGACAAACATCCCTAAAAATCATCGAAACGATCCCATCCGTCGGCATCGGCCAATGGACGGCTGTGATGAATCCAAATGCAATAAACGAAATAAACAAAAAAGGACTGATTAAAAACTCACCATGCCTATCAGGAACCACAACAGATAAAACAGTGGCACCATAGTTGGAAATCTTGACAGATAACTGTCCCTTCTTCAGTTCATAAATCTCAATTTTTTCTTCTTCCCCTTTACACACTGATGAGAAACTGCTCACAGCAAAGAGGGCTGTGACTATGAACAACACTGAATGTGTTTTGCCACTCATTCTTAATTTCTTTTCCTTTAACAAGAAAAGGGAGAGAAATGGGGTTTGAGGGTTTTCTAGGGATGATGATTTTGATGGGTTTTATAGAGGAAAAAAAAAAAGATAATGGGATTTTGGATAGAGATGGGAATGAATTAAGAGGGAATAATTGATGAGGCAAAATTGGAAAGAAAGTATTGAAGGAGTCAAGGAATTAAAATGAGTGTGGTGTGCTATCTATGGGAGGTTCTCTCTTTTTGATGCCCGAAATTAATGATGGGAGAACATCTCCATATATTACACGAGATATCTGCATTTGGACCCAAGAAGATGCTCTTATTATTAGGTTTTGATTGGGTGGGTGCTGAATGGGTAATATTCAACGTGGCCGCGTACGTGCTGATCCGATGAGGTATGTATGGTGGGTGTTAATGAAGTATGTGTTGGGTATTTAATAGTGTTTGGGTTGTATAAATTAAAAACACTTACTACATACAAAGAACTAATTCAACATATAATACATACAAAGCATTATTTTAGCATTGAACTCCCAAAACAAATAACCTTATGATTTACTTTATTACCTAATGCTAAACTTGCCTAAAATGTTAGAATGGACCATCATATAAATGACGTGGGCTTTGTTTATGATTGCTCTTTTTTTATTTTTTTTTTAGCCCCCTTTCGTTAGCATTTTGCATTTTATTTTTTTAGTAATTCCCAAAGTATAATCCTAAACTTATCAAAATTAGCTTTATACCACTATATTTATTTTTTTGACAAAAAATAAAGCTTAGGCTTTAGAAAAGTCTATACTTATATTAGTACCCTGTAGATATCAAATTACGCACTATCAATTCTTAGAATATCTAATTTTGGTACTAAAAATTTGAAATAAATCTTATTTAACCCTCAAAGCTTAAAATAATCAAATAGTAGTATTGTTTATCCACCTATAAAAAAGAGTTAACACTTGACTAAAATGATAGAAGGGAACATCATATATGTAAATGAGGTGGGCTTTTTTTTAATTTCTTTTTATTATTTTTTTTAAATCTCCTTTTTATAATCTTGCATTTTGCATTTTGCATTTTAAGTATTCCTCAAAGTATAATTAACCCTAAACTTATCAAAATTAGCTATTTATACCGCTAAATTTATTTTTGACAAAAAATACAACTTAGGCTTTAGAAAAATCTACACTTATACCTTTTAAATATCAAATTACACACTATCAATTCTTAAAATATCTCCTTTTGGTTCTAGAAATTTGAAATGAATCTTATTTCACCTGAAAACTTAAAATAGTAAAATAAGTCCGAAAAAAAATAGTAAAATAAGTTATCTAACTATAAAAGAGAGTTTAACACTTACTCATAAAAAATACGGCAAATTCCAGATAAGTCCCGTAGCCCAAATACATCCAACTTTAAACCCTCTATACGAAAATACTCCCACTTTAGTACCCACCCGCGAATTTTGAATTTTTTTTAAAATTAGAAAAAATGAAAAGACCAAAATACCCTTAAAAGTATAAAAAAATCAAGAGATAGAAGAAAGGGCAGCAGGGTCATTTCCTAAAGGTGTCTTGTCACACCTCGTAACCCCCGCCATCACCGGAGATAACCGCCCTCCACCACCTCCCCACTAACACCATTTCCCCGGCGGTTTTATTGTGGCAAAAGAGAAGGGAGCCGAAGGGTTTTGAAGAGTGCGTCTTGAGCTTGCGAATGAGGGGTTAGTCGATTTAGGGGAGAAAAACGTCGGGGAGAGCATTTTGAAGAGGTTTCCTGAGTTCGAAGTCGAAATAGGAAGGGTTTGAACTCCACATCAGTGATTTTGAAGCTCCACAGACGCAATTTTGGTGGAAAAACTTGAAGATTGTTCGAAGGTATGCACTACTTAATGAAACTGAAATGGGTGTTGAATATTGTGCGTTCGAGTGTGAGTATTGGAAGGACTGTGGTTGTTTTTGTGGTGAATGTGAGTGGAGAGTTGCGAAAAAATGGGTGTTGTCAAGTGTAATGATATCTCGAAACTGAAATTGATGAAATTTGGTTTTTTTTTTTGAGTGTGGGTATTCGAATGAACATGGTTGTTGTGGTATGCGGATGTGAGTACAGAATTCGAAAAAATATTCGAATGAACATGGTTGTTGTGGTATGCGGATGTGAGTACAGAATTCGAAAAAATGGGTGTTGTAATGTCTAATGCTATATGGAAAGTGGAATTGTTGATATAAGTTTCTTTCGAGTGTGATTATTCGATTTTGTTGGTTATTTCTGTCTCTGGATATTGGTATTCAGTGTGAGTGTTGTATGCTTGGGTTGTATCATAGATTAAAAAATAAAAGAGGGTTGGGTATGCTCTGCTGTGTATTGTTGTGTTTCTATGTGAAAAGTGTAGTATTGATTGGCAGGGGAAATGGCCTCGAAAGAGGAGAAGGGGACAATGGAGGAGGGTGTGTCGGACAAGAAGGCAAAAACGGGCACTGAAGAACAAGGGGATAATAAAAAGGAGAGAGCGAGCGACTCATCAGCAACGGTAAGAATATATGTTTAGTTTTTTGTTGCAATATTGTTGTATTTTGGAGCAAAACGTAGGTATTGATTGATCCTTGATATGTTACTGTTTTATGAAAGGTGGAGTATTTGAATCAGTTTTGTGTTGTGCTTGTTTGGTTGACAGGGAAAAACGGGGAAACCTCCCGTAAAAGGTAGGAAAAAGCAGGTCGCTGATCCGAATGACACGGCGACCATCAGGCCCCGTTGTTCTGTAGGGATGCTTCAGGATGCAATCCGGAATATTCTTCCACGAGTTACGCAACAGCAATTGCAGGCGGTGGAAAGGACGCCATTCCACCACTTCATGAAACTTGAAGCGGCATACAGTAGCAAGACAAGACTGCAGGCGCTCGTGGAGCGGTTTGATCCGGTGAGATGCGTATTCATGGTAGGAGAGGGCATAGCGATGCCATTCGAAGCATGGGAATATTCTGTTGTCCTAGGGCTTCATTCGAAAGGGCTGTATGTACTCCCTGACTGTGAGCCGCCGTCTGACTTCAAGAAGAGGTACTTTGGAGGCAGGACGACGAATTTGAAACGGGGGGAATTGCTTGAACTGTTTGACAACTTGGCCGGGACTGATAATGACCTTGATTTTGCAAGAGCTTTCGTTTTAGTGGTGTTCAATTGCCTCCTCTTCCCGACGTCCTCACTGGCAACCCCCGAATTCCTTGTGCACCACGTCGACGACCTGAATAGATTGGATGAGTATGCTTGGGGATTGGCATGTCATACATTTGTGGTGGATTCGATGCGGAGACACGTGGAGGAGAGTAAAGTTTACATTGATGGATGCACGGCCGGAGTGGTTGTAAGTGTATTAATTTTCTATTTCCTATGAAACACAGTTACCTTAATGTTGCAGAATAACATACCTAATGCTGCAGAATAACATACCTAAGCATAAAAATACCCAACTTATGGGTAAGAACAACCATGTCATGCTGATTGGTTTCTTTGTACAGGGATGGTTCTATGAACGGTGCCCCCATCTAGCGAAGCCGCTTACCGAATACTGCATCCCACGTTTCACGCGCTGGAAGGAGACGCACGCTCGGCTTGAGGTTACAAGGGCAGATTTGAAGAAGCTCAGGGAGCACCACATCTTCGAATTCGCATTGTCAAAGCGCGAGGAGAAATTTACCATTCCTCAGGTCGCCACACCTGCCAAGCCTGTGCTTAAGGTTAATGAGTGGGCTGCCAATCAGGTTCCGAGCCGCAAACGACTGAAACGACGAGAGCGCAAGCCAAGTGAGGAGGCTAAGAAGAAAACGCCTGTTATTGATGAGGAAGAAGAATTTGGGAGCGAGGAGACGTGTCAGGAGGGGGAAGAGAATCAGGGAAGGGATGACGAAGATGATGATGACAACGCGGGAGATTCGGGATTCGTTAGAGATGTTGGGAGCGAGGAGAAGTTATACGATGATGAGTACGTGAGCGACAAATCAGCTGACATCGCTCAAGTTGTTGGCCGGACTCGGGACTGGGCACTGGACGAGACACGGAAAAAGAGCAGTGAAGAGGTGGAGTTACGGATAAAGCGTAAGCTGGATAAGAGCATGGAAACAGCTCCACAGCCATGCAAGAAGAAGAAGGTGGAAGAGCCGAAAACAGAGCAGGTATGTTATCACTATGCTTGTATGTGTGTTAGTACTGATCACTGACTGTGGTACAACTTTACTTTCCAGGTCGTTATTGATGTTGAGAAGCATAAGGGTGCTGCACCTCGTGATTACGAGAGTAGGACGCGGAAGAGGTATTTGGGCAGGAATGATTATGCTGGAAATGATAGTTTGTCTCCTGAACAGAGGGTCCTACTGGAGAACTTTATCGAAGCTTGTGGATCGTTATCATAGTATGTATTAACTGTGATTGTGTTATACATCAATTTAAGTCTGATATTAGATTTGCGATGTTAGGTATTCTGTAGACACTGAGTTAGGTATTACTTCTTTAAATGCAGTGAACAGGTTTGGTCCAAGGGCATATATGCCATCGTCCCGTCCAGTATGTTGCTGTGTCTATTTGATGACGCCGTCAGTAATGATTTGGTGGGGAGCTATATTACTATCATTTGCGATGATTTCTTCAAGTCTTTGAATGGAATCAAGAATAGGATGGGGTGCATTTCGCCGTACACGACGATAAGCAATCTTCCACGTTTTATGCTACAGACACTAAGTTGGGTATTACTTTTATTCATATGAGTGTATGCATTGATATCTCCTGAACAGTCATTGGTTTTGAGCCTTACTATGCGAAAGTCTAAAGGGAAGGAACTGACAGAGGCTCAGTACGAGGATGTGTATGAGGGCTTGTGGGAGTCGTCGAAGAAGGAATTGGATGACGCTAGCCGGTTAATTGTGTCGGGGGTGCGGTACATCTTGTTGCCCGTGACCACAGAGTTCCATTGGTTTCTTCTGGTTCTGGACATTAAGAAAAAACAGATTTTGATGTATAATTCACTGTGGCACTCGAAGTATACCACCCCATCCGTGAAAGTGGTAAGTATATTTCAGGTTTACTGGTCGTTATTGATGTTTACTCAGTTGCGTATACTCCGTGAATAACTGTCGTGTTCTTATTCTTTGCAACATGTCGAGCAGGCTAACTTCTTTAAATGGTGGCTGGCGGGTTTCGGGGTTGGCATGGAGGATACATTGGTCCTCCAAGATAATTGTAGACAGCAGCTTAGCTTGACTGCTGGTCCTACATTGGATTGCGGAGTCCACGTCATGTGGTGGGCAGAGGCCCTTCTCCGAGACACGGACGAATTTTGGGCCACCGAAATGACAGCGGACATGAAAGCATATCGAGCACTGGTGGCCCTCAGAATCATCGTTGATGCAACTGGTAGAGATGCATCAATCGTGGGTCCCGAAGCTGTTGGTGGTCCCACAATAAAACACCCTCCTGGTCATGATACAACATCCTCTGAAGCGCAATACCCAGGTGTGAATGTCAATGATGCTGACCCGAAGTCCCCAGACCTGATGTCCCCAAGCGAGCATGTCCTGGAACCGAAAACGGAAGTGGATGATGATCCTAAGTCACAGGAGGAACAGCCTTCCATTGGCGAGGCTCCCGATTCCAAGTCGAATGGTGGCAATGCTCCCATTGCCAAGATGGATTTTGATATGAATGAAGAGGCCAGGTCACCTACTGCAACGGATGTACATGCTACAGAGGAGCACCCAGGCTCACCAACAAATTCTGAGCATGAAACATCCTGAATAATTTGTGTTTGGATATGTGTAAGGATGAGAAAACATACTCAAGGGTATATTTTTGGCAACATGTCGATGTGGCAATGTTGGATTTGTGTTTGGACAACTTGGTTTTGTTTATGTGGCTTCTTTCATTTTGGATGGTATTGGACTTTATGATGATGAGTATTGCCCCAGTATTTACAAGTGTGTGAGTGTACATAAATTAAGTAATATGTATATGCAAAACAGGGATGATTACAAGCCTAGAATGATATTGATTACAAGTCTAGAATGACAATTATCGGCCTAACAATAATCCTAGAATGAAAATGATTAGAAATCCACAAACTACCTTCCAAACTAAAATTTCAGTAGTTCTACTAGATTCTACTGGTTGCCGTTGGACCACTGGAGAAGACACTTCACTAAATTCTTGGGGTTCCGTATGAACATAACTTGCACTGAAGTCACCATATGAGACATTACCGATCGGAGGTTGGATGGGGGCACCGCTCGATGTCCAAGTTGCGCCACAAGGGTACACCCAACGGAAAAAATTACAGCTCCGACAACTATAGTATTGCCTACCGAAATTGCCCTTGGCCAGTGACTCCACCACACGTATAGACATCTTTATTCCACAGTTGCAATACGGTGCAGGTTCGTACCGGAGGTCCATCCTTTGAGGGCCTTGCCTTTGCTGCTCCATACTACCAAAATGCATACACAAGCAGATGAGGGGATGTGTCACTCACTAAAAACCCTACTTCAGTTTTGAATCTGTGGTGAAGAGGGGGTGCAATGCTTTTACATTGAGCAATAAATAAGGGTGGGGTGCAATGTCCACGTGGCGAGTCATTGGTCAATACACCTTTTTTGGAATATGTGTACTCAGTGGAGTCTAGTACGGTTCAACTTTAGGTGTTGTATCCAAACCGCAGTAGTCGATATTATACACTTGCATGTGTGTTGTGGTACTTCATAATATTGAGTATTGTTTTTGAACTCCTTTTCATGCCCGATTAACGATGTCATAAGCTTATTCATTCAACATCATACGTAAAAATGTTCATTTGGGCATATGGCTATATTAAGCGATAATAAGTTATAATCTGAAATGAAGTGGTTGATAAAGAGAGTAATGTGTATTATAGAATTCATAGGAGGGTGCCATCGTGTCTTAAACAACATCTTGAGTGTGTTCCATTTGGGTTTGAAACGGTGAATGTGTCCAACTATAGTGTATGACCTAGACCTTGTGCATCATTAGAATGGTGCCCATAATCCAATCAAAAACTGATATTAGCTAACTCATGTATTTTCTTGGACATATTCGGTACTATCCCTGCATGTCCTTGTTACCATCTCATGTTGGTTGGGTGGGTTTGAATTCATCAAGAAAATCTGTCACTGATGTGACTGCAAGGCCATTATTACACGCAATGTCAAAAAAAGTTATGATTTGACTGGACCAGCAAGATACTTTTCCCACTTCCAATGTCCCCAGACCTTATTTTATTATTTTTTGGGGTTTGCCCATATCCGGTACACTGTCCAAGAAAGATATGATGTGACATGCATTGGAGGTATATATTATTTTGATGACTGATTGTAGTTTAATACCTAACCAACTTAGATTTATAACACAATTACACCTCCACCAGTATCTTACCCTATCCCGTTAATAACCACATCGCTATCAAGCCCATGCAAAGACTATACACTAAGTTAGGACTATGTCTCATCTAGCTGTATGAAGTTACAGCTAGTGTATCATACACGTCACCTCCGTAAAAGGGTGTGCTTTTGACCACAATGATTACCTTTTTCCCTTGTTCCATTGCAGAGGAGATGCCCATTATATATGCATCACTCATTTTTATTTTATACCCAACCATTTTATGTTCATAACAAAGTTATTTCTTTATCAGTAGCTGACCCATACCCCTGTCGTGACAGCATCGATACCAAGAATTACGAGGATTAATGAAACTTAAGTGTTGGAATGAATATGTGTTGTATTCTACTTCAAAAGCTATGTTATTTCGTGCAGCAAGTGTGGTTCTTACATTTCATGCCCATGCAAAGCCTATGTGGGGTCCGGAGTATGGCCAATCTCGCAGTATGATGTGACAGCTAGCGTAACTTACACTCAACCTCTTCAAAAAGGTGTGATTTTGACCACAATGATGACTATTTTTTGCAAAATTCAAATGTGTAATTGTAGGTGCAAAAATGCGTAGACAGAAACTGCAGAATAATTTTATTAATTTCACAAGAAATGTCTACAATTACAGAGAAATTTAAATATCAAAGAACATGTAGAAAATCAAACTATATGGGTTCGACTTCTGGTACTCCTTTGATTCCTCCAACTTTGAAGACGTCGAGATGCTTTTATGCTTCTTCTCCGGCTTCTCAGAATTTCTACAGCGTTTTGTTACTGTAGAATCTCAAGTGTATGAGTCTCGAGAATGAGTAGACGTATATGAGTCGTCTCTCTATGTGTCTGAGTCTATGAGTATCAGAGTATAACTGTTTAGAGGTTGTAGAAGTGTATTTGATACTTCTTTGCCTCTTTAATATTTCTGCAGCATTTTGTTGCTGTAGAATCTCAAGTATATGAGTCTTGAGTTAGCAGTGTATGGAGACCTCCCCTAATGTGTGACAGGGTGCCTCTATTTATAGAGGGAAAACCCTAGGATTTGTGAATGATGGACCAATCGATGGGTTGGTCCAATCCACATTTTTATCGGGTCATGTGAGCCTTTCATCTGGGCTTGTTCACATTGACTGATTTCCAAGGACTGGCCTGCTTCAAGTGTCCATTGGATCATAGGCTTGTGGGTCTTTCATTTGGACTTGTCCACACCGATTAATTTTCATGGACCGGCCTGCTTCCAGTGTCCATTGGATCATAGGCTTGTGGGTCTTTCATTTGGACTTGTCCACACCGATTAATTTTCATGGACCGGCCTGCTTCCAGTGTCCATTGGCCATGGGGCTTGTGGGTCTTTCATTTGGACTTGTCCACATTGGCCCAACATAGGTCTATTTGGATTATTAATCCAAATAGCCCAAAAAATATTAATAATTATTTCAAGCATTTAATTTATTTAAAATGCCTAAAAATAATTAAATTAATATTTAAAATTACACGTGTCGCATTTTTAGTAGCAAACAAAATTTACGTGTCTACAGATGCCCCCTCGAGACTTGTTTAGGGCGAAATAAAATATTTGAGACGTGAACGAGTCTCGAAATATTCTTTTATGATTCTCCATGAATTTCCTTGACTTCCTTTCTTCTTTTTTTTTTTGTCATTTAAGGATTTTTCTTTTAAAAATTATCTGTGCACGTCCATGCTATTGCACTTGCACTAGTATTCTTGTAACCCATTCGAATTAATTGGCCAAAGATATTTAAGCCGTTAATTCCCAAGTCCAAGCCTTCAATGTTTCCCATATTTGTTGCTTGACTGTGCAACGGATTCTTTGTAACTTCTTATATCAAACCAAACCTTGGAAGATTTCCTTCTCTCTTGCCCCTATTTAAGGAATTCCATCGAAACAATTCCATTTTCATATGGACTTTATTCCGTGATATCCTTTCCTTGCATGGTTGTTAGCTGGAAATGGTATTTCTCTAAATCATTAACAATATACTGGTGTATCCATTTAAATATCCAGAATTTTTTTTAAATGAATATCCAGAATTTGTTAAATGTGGATCATAATCCTTGGATATTTACCAATTTTCTAGCAACTTTCCATATCACATCAGCCAACCTAATATTGTATTCTCTCGGCCTATAAATTCTCACCTGTTTTTGGTGCCGCATCTTGTTGCCTCCACTGCTGTTGTCCGTTCGCCGCTGCTTCGCTGGAGCGCATTGCCGGGGAGAGATGGGACACTATGGGTTCGCGCAAGGAGTCTATGGAGGGAAGGGCCTGATGCCGCTCCTCGCCCACGATTTGGAGATAGAGGTACTGCTGGAAAGCGCAGGGAGAAGGCTGCCCGACGCCGTTGCCGTTCAAGTAGAGTTTGATGTTGAAGACGGTGGCCAGAGGGAGAGTCGAAGCCGTCGCCTCACGTCGCCGTTCGAGTGCCGGAGGGAGAGAGCTGCTGCCGTTGCCGTGCTGATTCATGCCTTCGCTTCCTAGATGCCACCGCGCTCTGCACTACCGGAGGGAGAGGGAGCCGCCCAATGCCGCTGCCGTTTAGAATTGCTGCCGGAGGACGCGGGAGATCGCACGAGGAAGTTGCCACCCGTCGCTGCCACTGGAAAGGAGACCGCAGCCGCCGCTGCGTCAAGGTGAGCCGTCGCGCAGGGAGAAGGCGGCCGCCGCTGTTGCCCGTGCCACCGAAGCCTGCTCGTGTTGCCCCCTGTTTCTTCACCCGTGGAAGCCGCCGCCCGCTTCCTGTTGTCGCTGCTTGTTGACGTCCAGTTCCGCGAGTGCCGATTATGAGGAGATGAGGAGTTGAGGACGCATGTGTCTTGGAGACCAAACATTTGCACTGAAGAAGACGCCAAACATTTGCCTTTGAAAAGTCAAAACATAAGCAATGGAATGGGGCTTAGCTGGGAGTATATGAATTGATTTATTTATTGATTTATTTTCTTGGCACTCTTGAAATCATTATCCTTCCCTCAATTTTGATAATAATAGCTTGATCCAAGATGTCCGCCCAAGACTCAAACCTTTTCTTTTGGCTTCAACTATTTTCGTAATGATCCGGAGTGAATCCCTATACATTGACGAGTTGTTCATTTCAAAAAAAAAATTGAGCATCTTGATTTAAACCCCAAAAAGTGTGAAATATAATCTTAATCCCAAATTTAAGTATGAAATTAAAATTAATTTCACATTTCTTCTTTTTTTTTTTTCCTTCTTTCTTGCTAGCGTCCTGATGTCCATCGGAGATATTCCACTATCCATCTTCAAAGCTTCAACTTTGATGAAGCAAGAAAACTGCAATTTTTAAGGTGATTTCATGGGCATCACGTAGCTTGAATTGGCACCACTCCTTGACTTGAAGATTCCTTTAACAATGGGTGGCGGACATCAATTTCAAGACTATTTAGATGATCAACTTGAAGATGTTGCTATGATGGTGGATTATGGGAAGCATCGCAAAGAAGCCCATGTCAAGATGTCTTGGTTCACCAAATGATTGTACTGGAGATGCTTGATTTTTTTTTTCATTAATGTTTTGCAATCCTCCATTGTGAATGTAATCGAGACTTAGTGCAATGAAGACTACTTTTGTTTTCACCTTCAATTGCTTGTCTTAATTTTTCCTCTTCAATCTTTAATCATCTGTATCGTTCATACTTTGATGAAGTAACTCTGCGAAGGCATCAACAGAGTATTTTTTTTCCTTTAATTTGTGGCTGCACTTGGAATTTGGCCAAGTTGCCTACGTATCCTTTTGAGGAATCAAGTCATATCGTAGTTCGGGTGATGCTTTTTTTTTGCATCATTTTTTTCTTTTTGCCTATTTTTGTTTATACTCTTGCAGGCGAAGAGTAACATGCAGTTTAAGCTCTTGCATCAAGGAGCATTTACTTTGATTTTTTTCTTTCGAAGACTTTGCAACGATCATGTCCACCACTTTCTATGTTGATGGCTCGTCGCATGGACTTTAGTCCATTGCCCCCAGTGAGCTCGTGTTGGGCAATTCGACTATGCTGAAGATGTGTTTGGTCTCCAGAATTATGCTTTCGGCATCTTTCCTTCAAATTTTGTGTCAAGGGCCTTAATTTGATGAATATCCGCGTGAGATGCACTTGTTGCATTCTATCAAGAACTTTGAAATTGGCTATTCGTATTCTTAAAGGTGATTTGGTCCTTCAAAGATACATGAGCTTTAAGCTTTGAGCATCACATAGGCTTGAAGATTATATGACTTGGAGACAGGCTTTGAACTTGATCCTTATGAAAACTTGAAGAACTTCAAGAGAGGCTTTGAAGCTTGTTTCTCTTGAAGAAGCAAACGATTGAATTTAATCAATCAATTTACTCAATTTTTGACAACTAATGGATCAATTTAATTAATCCAATTGTACTTTATTATTTTTTCATGACTGAACTTAGAAACATGATTTCCAAGTTGCCTACGTACCCTGTGAAGGGATCAAGCCATTACGTAGTTCAAAACAAATTGAATTTGTTTATTTTGAGCCGTACACAGTTTATACTCTTGCAGCCAGGAGTATTACATTTTTTGCGATTTTTTTTTGTGACGTGCAGTTTAGGCTCGTGCGTCAAGGAGCATGACTTTGCAATTTCTTCAGGCGTAGAACTTCTTCAAGAATCGTCTGTTTATCGGTCCGATGCTCATTCCGTCGTTATCAATCATCATGTAGGCTCCGTTTGTGAAGACTTCCGTGATGATGTATGGTCCATCCCATTTGGAGGTGAACTTGTTCCCACTGCGGTAGTTGATGACGATGGGTCTCCGGATGGCAAGGACGAGATCTCCGACTGGGAACGAGCGTGCCTTGACTTTCTTATTGTAGAACTTGGAGAGGCGGGCTTGATAGCATTCCAATCTTTGTTGCGCTTCGAGCCGCTTTTCATCAAGAGCTTCCAATTCTTCCAAACGCAGCCGGGCGTTGTCTTCTTCAGTGAGCCCTTCCCGGATGGCGACTCTTAGCGAGGGGATTTGCGTTTCCAGTGGCAACACGGCTTCCACTCCATAGACCAACGAGTATGGCGTTGCTTTGGTGGGTGTGCGAAAGGTTGTGTGATATGCCCACAGAGCTTCATTGATTCTTTCATGCCAATCTTCTTTTGACTTGGAGACAACTTTCTTCAACAATCCGTATAAGGTTTTGTTGAAGGCCTCTGCTAGTCCATTTGCCGGCGAGTAATATGCCGAGTCTTTCGTTGAATAATCCAAACTTTTCACACAACTTGGTGATAGTGCTGTTGACAAATGATCGTCCGTTGTCTGTCATGATGTAACGCGGGACGCCATAATGATAGACGATGTTGATTCAGATGAAACTCGTATCATGTTCCCATTTGACTTCTCTAAGGGGTGCAGCTTCAGCGCACTTGGAGAAGTAGTCGGTTGCGGCAAGGATGTAGACATGCCCCCGGAATACTTTGGCATCGGTCCGGCGATGTCCATTCCCATGCGTCAAACGCTCATGATGCCAAAGTTGGATGCAACGGCTCAGGAGGTTGGTGAATGGCCTCATTTTGATGAAGATCCGTGCAAGATACGTTTGACATTGATCATGAAGAACTTTAAGAGAAACTTTCGACATCTTTAAAGGTGAATTGGCTCTCCAAAAATGCGTTTTCTTACTTCAATAGGGGCTTTTGGACTTAGTCCTGTCGAAGGCATAAAATTTTGAAGAACTTTGAGAGGGGCTTTTAAGCTTGATCCTCTTGAAGGGTTTGAAAACTTTGAAGATTTAAAAGACTTCAGGAGGGGCTTTAAGCTTGATCATTTTGAAGGCTTGGAGACTTGAATATTTGACTATTTCAAGATGGGCTTTAAGCTTGATCATCTTGAAGGCTTTGAAGACTTTGAAGATTTGAAAGACTTCAGGAGGGGCTTTGAGCTTGATCCTCTTGAAGGACTTGAAGACTTTAAAGATTCGAAAGACTTCGGGAGGGGCTTTGAGCTTGATCCTCTTGAAGGACTTGGAGACTTGAATATTTGACTATTTCAAGATGGGCTTTAAGCTTGATCATCTTGAAGGCTTTGAAGACTTTGAAGATTTGAAAGACTTCAGGAGGGGCTTTGAGCTTGATCCTCTTGAAGGACTTGAAGACTTTAAAGATTCGAAAGACTTCGGGAGGGGCTTTGAGCTTGATCCTCTTGAAGGACTTGAAGACTTTGAAGATTCGAAAGACTTTAGGAGGGGCTTTGAGCTTGATCCTCTTGAAGAGTTTGGAAACTTGAAGATTTGAAAGACAGCGAGACGATGGACGACTATCTTGGGGTCCAGCTTGGCCATTCCTTTGTAGGGCCATGCGAAGACGTCTTTGAACTCTTGGAGAAGCGCCACGTACTTCTCCACCTTATAGCCAGTAGGGTGCTGATAACGTTGGGCGGGGTTCTTTCTCATCGCCTAAGTTTACTTCACACAGTTCATCCACCGTGACCTTGATTTCTTCTTCAAGTTGCATTGGTGCTGTGTTAGCATCTTCCTCTTTCGACTCATCATGTCCAACAATGATATGATTGATGGATTCAACTCCGTCAGCTTCGTCATGCTTTGTGCAGATGATCGTCCGCTTCTTGAGCTTCAGTCATTCGTCGGATGAGACAGTCAACTCGACTTTTCGTTTCATGCGGGAAGGCGCAATACTTCTCACATCGTTGTCGTAGTTTTGAGTGTCCAAAGTTCCTTGCTTTACATGAGACCATTCTTTGCTAGCCGATGCTTTGTTTTGCAATTGGCGTTTTGTAGAACTTAGCCTTTTAAAGATGGAATTCACATAGTCTTCTTTGGCAACATCCCCGAGCCTATCGGAAACAGTTAGCTTTACTTCTTCATTTGCTCCAAGCCGGCGGAAGACGGATTCTTTGCATTCGGTTGTCTCCGTTGACCCAAGCCTATCGTGTACACTCCGTTTTTGCTCTTCTTTCGACGGGCTACCGATACGATCGAACACCGACTTACGTTCACGCTGGTCTTTTGGGGTGCCATCTCCTTGATTTGCTTCGGTGATGTAATTGGTTGTAGCTCGTTTTATGACGATACGAACCGGTTTTTTCATTATTTCTTCAGCTTTGACGAATATGGGCGCTTTCGATGCTTGGGGCGCCGTGTCACATTCCGCAACATACCCAAGTCCACTCCGGTCACCTTTTCTCCGATTATTGTCCGGGAGCTTTCCCAACAGCGATGGCTCATTTGGGTTGAATCCAGACTTGGTGAGCAATTTGAATGCCTTTGGACCGAATTCCTTATCGTTCTTCAGTCGACGTGCCTCACTGCCTTTGAGTTGAATCTTCACCGTTTTCTGCGATGTGCCAGGATCAATGGGAGTCAACGGGAGTGTAAGTCCTTCGAATGCCTCTTCCAGAATGGATTTTCCCTTATCATCACGGACTGGTTTGATCATCTTTATGCTCTTCCTCGCGCGAAGGTGCCATAGATTTGGGCGAACCAAGGTAGTATTTAGCGTCTCCATAGTAGGACTCAGCCACCACAAATGGTTTGTCATCGGCGATAACTCTCTTGACGATGTCGTTGTGCACGTACTTGAAGCACTGGTGCCATGTTGAAGGAACAACGCCGTTTTCATGGATCCATGTCCGGCCAAGAAGCATGTTGTATGATGTTCTTACGTCAATGACGTGGAAGTATGTGTTTGTGACCACCTCATCAATTTGCAGACGGACTCGGATTGCGCCAAGGGATTTTTGCCCCCCTTGATTGAAGCCTTGGATCAACATCTTGCTATTGGATAGTTCTTCCTCCGAGATGCCCAATTCCTTCAGGGTGTGAAGTGGCATGATGTTGACGGCAGAACCTCCATCTATCAGGACGCGGTTTACTCGCCTGTTGTCCACGTATCCAACGACGAACAATGGTCGGTTATGAGCCTTCGAATTTTCCAGCTCCATCGGCATGTCGTCGTCATTGAACGTGATGGAAAGCATGCATTCGTTGGGATGTGAATGATCTACAACTTGTTTGGTGTGGTTTTGCTTTGACGTGCTCCAGACTTCGAAGACAGTGTTGCACGTTGTGGACTTGTCGGGAACTTTGATCTCGATTGAGCCAACTCGGATGGAAATGTTGTTGGTAGTCTCCGCTTCGTCTGCCAAGGTGATTTTGCCTTTTTTGACGAGATCCATGACTTTGTCTTTGAAAACGAAGCAATCTTGGATCATGTGGCTCACCAAACGGTGGTACTTGCAGTATAGTGGGTCGTTGGTCATCCTCGCTTGCTCGGGACGTTTCATCCTTGGTAGCTCGATGAGGTCTTCTTTCATCAAGTCATCGAAGATGCCCGGTAAGTCAGAGTCAAGGAATGGGTATGTCTTGGCCCGTCTATCTTCCAACGACGACTTTTGACATTGAGTTTGTGGTGGCTTCGGCTTGTCGCTTGTCGCTTGTCACTGGCTCCTTCCCACGTACCTTTACGAAAGTGGCGCTCGTAACAATCGCATCCTTTGTTGGCGGCTTTGACGGTGGTTCACCTCTCTTCTCCCATTCGACTCGATTGTTTGCACGAGTTTGTTGAACGGGCGGACCATAGGCTCCACTTGACGCCAAACTTAGCTCCATGTCGTGAGCACGGGTTGCAAGCTCCTCGAATGTCCGGGGACGAATGCCGTGCAGGATGTATCATAGGCCCCATTGCATGCCTTGGATGCACATCTCAATCGCCGACGTCTCAGACAAGCGATCCTCGCAGTTGAGGCTCAGGCTTCTCCAGCGGTTGATATAGTCAATCACCGGCTCGCCCTTTGATTGTTGCGTGTTCGTCAATTCTATCATGCTGACAGTACGCCGTGTGCTGTAAAACCGGTTCAGAAACTCTTGCTCAAGTTGATCCCAGCTGTCGATGCTGCCGTGTTCCAAGTCGGTATACCATTCGAACGCATTCCTCTTTAATGAACGAATGAACTGTTTGACGAGGTGATCTCCAAACGTACCCGCTTCGTTGCATGTCTCTACGAAATGGGCGATATGTTGCTTGGGATTCCCTTTGCCGTCGAACTGTTGGAACTTGGGCGGTTGATAGCCTGCTGGCATCCTCAATGAATCAATGCGGGCACTGTATGGCTTGAGATACGTCAAGGAGGATTTTGATCCTGCCGAGACCTCTTCCTTCAGCGTTCCCGTGATGAACTCTTTCAGTTGATTAGCCGAGATGAAGCCGTCAGGAGTGACTTGGACGTCAGCGGTTGCTTTTCCTTTTGCCGAAGCGCCTTGCCGGGAAGTCTCTCCATCGTCGCGGATCTCTACGGGCTTGTTCACCGCTTGGCCGCCGTTAGAGCCATCCAGTCTGTTCATCATTTGCTCCATGCGTGCATCTTGCAACTCGGATCTCTTCGCAAGCATTTCAACGATCTTTGTCAGGTTGGCCATTTGCTCTTCAAGAGTGCTGGCTTGGGTTGTCATTGCAGCAGCATGACGCAGGGCGGATGTCTCTTCTTGATCTCCCCTCGGGCTTGACAGCGGCGTGAAAGATCCCGATGCATGGTCGTTTCCCTCTTCCAGCAGCGGCATATCCGCATCAACTTCTTTTCCGCGCGCAGCATCAGCGGCCTCCATTGCTTTCTTCATGTTTCTTGTGGTGACGTTGGGCATAGCGGCACCGGATGTTGAAGAGTTACTCTTGGAGGTGTTCCTTGAAGCCATTGGATTTTGTTGACAACGTCTGGAGGAGATGAAAGGCAGAAGTGTCCCACTGGGCGTGCCAAAATCTGTAGGTGCAAAAATGCGTAGACAGAAACTGCAGAATAATTTTATTAATTTCACAAGAAATGTCTACAATTACAGAGAAATTTAAATATCAAAGAACATGTAGAAAATCAAACTATATGGGTTCGACTTCTGGTACTCCTTTGATTCCTCCAACTTTGAAGACGTCGAGATGCTTTTATGCTTCTTCTCCGGCTTCTCAGAATTTCTACAGCGTTTTGTTACTGTAGAATCTCAAGTGTATGAGTCTCGAGAATGAGTAGACATATATGAGTCGTCTCTCTATGTGTCTGAGTGTATGAGTCTCAGAGTATAACTGTTTAGAGGTTGTAGAAGTGTATTTGATACTTCTTTGCCTCTTTAATATTTCTGCAGCATTTTGTTGCTGTAGAATCTCAAGTATATGAGTCTTGAGTTAGCAGTGTATGGAGACCTCCCCTAATGTGTGACAGGGTGCCTCTATTTATAGAGGGAAAACCCTAGGATTTGTGAATGATGGGCCAATCGATGGGTTGGTCCAATCCACGTTTTTATCGGGTCATGTGAGCCTTTCATCTGGGCTTGTTCACATTGACTGATTTCCATGGACTGGCCTGCTTCAAGTGTCCATTGGATCATAGGCTTGTGGGTCTTTCATTTGGACTTGTCCACACCGATTAATTTTCATGGACCGGCCTGCTTCCAGTGTCCATTGGATCATAGGCTTGTGGGTCTTTCATTTGGACTTGTCCACACCGATTAATTTTCATGGACCGGCCTGCTTCCAGTGTCCATTGGCCATGGGGCTTGTGGGTCTTTCATTTGGACTTGTCCACATTGGCCCAACATAGGTCTATTTGGATTATTAATCCAAATAGCCCAATAAATATTAATAATTATTTCAAGCATTTAATTTATTTAAAATGCCTAAAAATAATTAAATTAATATTTAAAATTACACGTGTCGCATTTTTAGTAGCAAACAAAATTTACGTGTTTACAGTAATCATTACGTTTTTTTAGTATTTTGATTTTTTTTTAAATTTTTCCTACAACCCTTCAGCAGATGGTTTGCTATATGTTTTCATTGATCAAGTATGGGTGTTTGCAAGCTTCTATTCTTTAATATGGGACTTGGCCAAATCCACACTGCCTGCAAGCTCGATTGGTGCAGAACACCTGTCTTCCCCAAAATAATAACATACTTGCTTTAATGATACATCAGAATATTGTTCATCAACAACATATTACAATTCACCCAATGACAAAACACCACCATGGTCTAGTATCCAGTGTTATACATCAATGATATGTGCATTCAGTTCTACTATTAAATGTATCATTTGCTGAAACCATCCGGATACAGGATGTTTCACACAATGAAACCATACAAAAATATTCAACACTTGCCTGTACTACTTACAAAAGTGGCATGATACCATACCGTGCATGATTTATACCCAGGTGGTAGCACAAAAATATCGCACTTCCCAGGTTATCAGGTATACCCTGTAACATACTTGTAAGCTTGTCTGCATGTTGCCTTGTTATGCCCGCGCATTTTGCAGAGGCCACACTTGTTTTTGCTCGTCTCACGCTGCGAAGGTATGCGTTTTCTCTTGGGCCGGCCGGGCTGCACACGGACGTCTGGAGGAAATATGAACTCATCCACACTTTCACTCGTCTGCTCATTGCTCATCATCACCATCGTATATATGATTGGGTCGTATGTCTTCTTATAGTACTCCACCGTATAGTACGGATCACAATAGTCATACACATTCCCCTTCATCGCCTCAATAGCAGCACATGCATGCCTGCATGGAATCCTCAACATTTGCCAATACTTACAGCTACATGTCCTTTCCTCAATATCCACAGCGAATACGCTCACCCTATCCCGAACTTCAAACACCGACCCCCCTGCCCTCTGAAGATCAAGGCTACCGGATGCATTGTAGTTCTGTCTCAAGATAGCCTCCGGTTCGGGACACAACACATCAGTCATCCGAATAGCTTTTTCCCTCTTGTCATTGCTCATTTTCATTACTTTTTTCCGTAATGTGTCCATCATAGCGTACGGAGGCAAGTACCTCGGTTTAACCACCCAGCTGTTCCAACTCTCAACAGCATTAGTGTTCATCTCGCCCCATCTATTCCCTGTGAACAAACAATTTGCCCAAGTTTGTTGTGAGTTTATAAGGAATGTCGCAGCGAGGGGCATTGCTGTCAGGATTGAATTCAACTTGCTGTGCATCTCATCGTATGTAGCTACGTAGGCTGCATCCTTCAACACTTGTGTCCACTTCTCCTTGTCCTTGTATGGGTATAGCCTAAGCACATCTTTTTTGAAGTTGTCAACGAGATGTCTTAGGCATACCGAATGGTTGGAACCATTAAAGACGCTTGGAATACCTTTCATTAGGCCGGAGTGCCGATCACTAAAGAAAGTGTACTCCCCCAACTGCTCCCGTTCATTTTCTCCGTCAATAACCCCTCTAAACTTCTCACAAAACCATTGCCAGTTGTCATCGTCCTCTGCATCCACAGCTGTACGTAGCAAATTAATAACGTAAATAATTTCACACTATAACAGATAAAATACAACACATATGTTTTCATTAGTGTTACACTCGCTGTCACAAAATACCTACCTAACAGTTATATAATAACTATCTCACTCAGCCAAGCAACTATGTTATAAAAAGAACAATAATTTCTCTTCCCAAAAAATCACGTACCTGCAAATGCAAGTGTCACAAATCCATTATTCGCATCTTTTCCAACCGCACTCAACAAACACCCTTTCCATTTATTTTTTATGTGTGTGCCATCAAAGAATACAAGCGGCCGACAGGCCGCCTTAAACCCCATAATGCACGCTGCTATGGCTATAAAAACCCTTCTAAATTTGCCCGTTTCCTCGAATACTTCCAAATCAGCATGGCTCCCGGGGTTCGACTCCTTCAGTTTAGAGCAAAATCCCCGTAACTTGTCGAACGAATTAAAATCTGCTCCGTGTATTTCCTTCAATGCAATCTCTCTCGCATTCCATGCCGTTTTATAAGTAATATCGATCTTGAATGCACCTTTGATATCATCTATAGCTGTGTTGGCAGTGTAGTGAGGGTTGCGCCTCAATTTATCCTTGATAAATACTGAAACCCAAGGTGCATTGGCATTCGGGTGTACCCTAGACCGGAGATTGCTTACGCCACATGAATGATCTAGTTCGCATTTGCGTATTGCGAATGAATCATCGGACTTGTGATGGGACGCATAGATACGCCATGCACATTCCTCCACCGAACATATTACAACAACTTTCCTCGTTTCGTTCTTCATAAACTTGAATCCACGACGAATTGAAACACAATAATTCTTCACCACTTTCCTAAACTGTTCAGCATCTTTAAACCTTTGTTCTTCCCCCTTAATTGCTTGCGCCCATAATACTGTTAAATCCTCATCCCCATCATCTTCTTCGCCGTATGTTTCTATCTCCGTCCTGCGATACATAATATAAGTGTAAATATACTCGACTTTCTGTGTTTGCAACACCCATTTATCTATCAACAGTACAACACCACAGGTTCGACCACAACACAATCCTCAAATATTGTACTACTACCCGGGACCAGAGCTTAACAATAATCCAACACACAACACACAATCTAATACAACAGTTCAAATGGCCTAGTATAACATTTCTGTATTGCCTACAAAATTAACTCATTCACAAATACTATATTGCTAATATCACTCTTTTGGGCGTCAATACACAGATTTCCACAACAAATACCAATCAATAACTCAAAAAATACACAATGTACCCCATGAACATACCTTATTCTCTTGCTAGGAGTTTCCCTATTCATCACCATCATCTTCCCAAAGCACTGCCCATTACCCTCGTTCAACCGAAACACCCTCGTCATGTCTTCGTCGTTTGTGATCTCCATTGTGTATTCCCCATCCGTCTCCTCGTAATGCAGTGATTTTGTCGTCGGGCTTATGTCCGGCCATTTCTCCTCCAATTTTTGGTATAAATCGTTGAGTCGATCGCTTGCCAATAGACGCACAAGAAGCACCTCGGAGTTGTAATGGCAAAATAGCATCATTTCCACTCCATTCCGCAGCTCCCCTTCACTGCCCATCCTCCTTCCCACCCCGATTGCACCGACCCTCCGAGAATGGCTTCGATACTCCAACCCGATTGCTTCAACCTCGCGAAAATGGCGTCAAACGGTCGAACCCTAAACCCTCAACAAAACCCTCTCCGTCCAGCTCCGTCACTCCTTCCAAACCCCCGCTCCCTACCCCACCTCCTCCCCTCCTGCCCCTCCTCTTCGAGAACTCCCCTTCCCACCGTTTTCTTTTTGGCGCTAAAATATGAAGAAAGGAGGAGAGAGTTGTGTGATCGGTTGTATATATATACATTTGTAAGTAATACCTCTTTCTTCATTTACACAAACCTAGGATGGTGGGCTCCACTCCATTAATTTTAATCATTACATTGGGGGTATAATAGTCTTTTCACCACTTATTTTGATTATTGAATTAATTAAATGAATTGGGTACTGAATTGGGATGTATTTTTGCAGTGGGTACTAATACATAAGGAAAAGAGTATAGAGGGTCTGCAGAGGAATACATTTTGGAGGTGGGGATTTAAGTGGAATTTGCCCTAAAAAATATTGAAAAACAACCAAACACCTCCCCAAACGTTGGTATCGGAGCATAATTCAGTCATATAGGGCTTATATATATAGTTAATAATGAATTAAAAGATAATCAAATTTTAATTAAATTTAAGAAATATCTATCAATTATTAAAAATTATTGATAACCCAATTTAGAAAAAGCAAAAACTATTTTTGCATTTCTTTATAGCCCTGGATTGCGGTATGGTTCCTGTACTGGAACCTATTTTTCCAGTATATGCTGGAGTTACTTTTAACCCTTAGATCTAAATTTATATTGAATTAATGGTGTAGATGGTATAAGGGTAATGATGTAATTTACTACTCCCTCCGTTCTTTTTTAATTGTCTTTTTAGAGAGTAAAAATATTATTTTTACTATATTGCCATTCACTTTACATAAATGCTATTTGTTGATATTTATTATGAATGAGTTTAGTTGAAGGATAAAAATGTAAATTTATGAGAAAAATAATGCAAACCTTGGTTATTGAAATTGAGCTGAAAGAGACAACTAAAAAGGAACGGAGGGAGTATATTTTATTATTTAATTTTGTATTTATAAATAAATATGACTTAAAAGTTACTTTTACAGCTTTTTCAGTCTGATTTAATAATAATGTATAATCATTACATAAAATAAAAGACTATTGGATGAGAAGATGAGTAGACAACCGACTAATTGTTCAAACTAAAATAAAATTTCAAATCAAAATGTAACCATATAATATCACAAAATGACAATTAAAACAAGACATCATGGTTTATATAACTAGACAGAATGGCAAGAATATGAACACAAAATGGCAACAACAGAATGTTACATACTTAAAAAAAGGATATTGTATAATTGAGAATAGAATGTTACACACTTGCAAATAAAATATTACATATTTCAAAACAGAATGTTACATGCTTTACACATAATGTTACACACTTGATAAAAGAATATTTTATGATTGAGAATAAAATGTTACACACTTACAAAGTACACCGAATGTTACACACTTGATAACAAAACATTATATGCTTGCACACAGAATGTTACACATTTGAGAACAAAATGTTAAATAGACATAACAATTAGACAGAATGACAAAGTAGATGAAACAGATTGTGTAAAACTTACAAACTACTCTTCTGGCAGAATGTCATATTTCAATTGTAATTCAACTTTCTCCTCACATAATTTTTTTTCTACTGAGTTTCTAAAATTAGGCAGAACGATTCAACTTTAAATTTGGATTTCCATTATACTCGAATAAAATCCATTATAAAAGATTTTGATTTTTTGAAAATTTTGTGTAGAAGAAATTATTAAACAGAATAATATATTTATGGAGCAATCATTTGCCTAGTTTTATTTTATTTAATATTAAAGTATAGAATTACATATTTACCCTTTATTTTAATCTTGATCGTTGATTTAAGTTGTGATCTGATGGAGGAAAAAACTCCAGTATATGGGTTTAGGGTTTACGTGGATTGTTGCAGCATATGAACCACTCCCCCTGGATTGTTGCACTTGTTGCCAAAGTTTGGTTCTCATGATTTACGTGGATGTTACACGTGTAACCCTAATGGTATATGTAATTGAATTTGCATAATGGTTCTAAATTCCACACAGCATATTGCATACAAGCAATTACTTCCACATGCCATGTTGTTACTTCCACCTAGGATACACGAATTAATTCCACACAACATGAAAATAATTAAACACGGTGTAAAAATCTTAAATATATAAATAAACCCAACTTATAATCTGGAAATCAAAACAAGCATTTTATTAATTCCACACACCATGAAAATAATTAAACACAGTGCAAGAATCTTAAATCATATGAATATAAAAGCTCATAATCTGGAAATCAAAACAAGCATTTTATTAATTCCACAAAGCATGATTGTACTCACATCTAGTATATGATATGAATTCCACACATCATGAAAATAAATAAATAAATAAGCACGTGCAATACAAAAATCTTAAATCAAATAAATAAAAAAGAATTCATAATCTGAAAATCAAATTATTGCAGCTTTGGAGAGGGGAAATAGAAATTGGGGAAATGGGGTTGTGAGTTTTGAGGGAAAATGAAAAATAATTACTCCTAACTAGACAATTAGGTCTAAGGAAATAACCAACTACTCAAAATATTGACGTAAATTTGGAGCAGTGATGAGATTGTGTGTCCAATTATTACCTAATGCATGTCAATCAATCCCATCAAAAATTAGATCAATAAATTCTGTTATTGCATTCTATCATAAATTCTGTGTATAGCATGAAACTGGGGATAAAGAGCATGTTAGGTCAGTCCTGAGACAGGACGCAAACCAAAATTTTGGATAAATATTGCACCCATATCGCGATAAAGGCGTGTGAAAGTTCGAACTACACAATTATAAATGGAGTAAAAGTGTGTCAGTATTTTTTTTTTTTTTGCTGAACATCCTAGAAAATGGGTGGTGGGAGCTCATGCCACATAAATTACAAAGGAGAATAAAAGGGAGGAATAGGAGGCCGGTGGGGAATCAAACCTCCAACATTCCGTTTGAAATTAAGGGACTTAACCATTTGGACTAAGTCGAGTGTGGATATTAAAACTTATAAGTATATATACTTAAAAAATATAGTATTATAAAAAATGGTAATAAGTACCTAACTAATTAATAGTAAGATAATAAGTTGATAGTAAAATAAAAGGAAAAAAGGCCAATATAGTCCTTTATTTTTACAAAAAAGTCAAATCAGTCCTTTTTTAATTTTTTGGCCAAATTGGTCCGCTACATATACTAATTATGTCCCAATCGGCCCTCCATCCACTAATTATGCCCTAATTACATATTTTTGGCCAAATCAGTCCTTTTTTTTTAAAAAAAAATCTAAATTGGTCCGTTATTAATTTTTGTCCCCTTTCATGCAGACCAATACACATTTCAAACCACTAATAACTCAAATTCGGTATAAGTAAAAATTCTAAAATTTCGATATTTGTAAACTACACGACGAGACGAATCTAATAAGATCCTACTTAGCTCATTTTAATTTGTATATCTATGTTTAAAATTTAAGTCAAAACAAGTGTATGAATAGTAGTAAATTAGACAATATAGTTATTAAAAAAATGGAGGGAGTATATCGCAATTGGTCTTCATTTTATGGAGAAACACAAAAAACCACCGAACTCTAAAAGATGATCCATTTGTTTAATAACTACATTTTTTAATAACTACATTTTATGGAGAAACACCATTCTATGCGATATACTCCCTCCATTTTTTTAATAATTACATTATCTAATTTGCTACTATTCACACACTTGTTTTGACTTAAAGTTTAAACATAGATATACAAGTTAAAATGAGCCAAGTAGGATCTTGTTAGATTCGTCACGTCGTGTAGTTTATAAATGTCAAAATTTTAGAATTTTTACTTATATCGAATTTGAGACCACCGAACTCTAAAAGATGATCCATTTGTTTAATAACTACATTTTATGGAGAAACATCATTCTATGCGATATACTCCCTCCATTTTTTTAATAATTACATTATCTAATTTGCTACTATTCACACACTTGTTTTGACTTAAAGTTTAAACATAGATATACAAGTTAAAATGAGCCAAGTAGGATCTTGTTAGATTCGTCACGTCGTGTAGTTTATAAATGTCAAAATTTTAGAATTTTTACTTATATCGAATTTGAGTTATTAGTGGTTTGAAATGTGCATTGGACTACATGAAAGGGGGCAAAAATTAATAGCGAACCAATTTAGATTTTTGAAAAAAAAAAGGACTGATTTGGCCAAAAATATGTAATTAGGGCATAATTAGTTGATGGAGGACCGATTGGGACGTAATTAGTATATGTAGCGGACCAATTTGGCCAAAAAATAAAAAAAGGACTGATTTGACTTTTTTGTAAAAATAAAGGACTATATTGGCATTTTTTCCAATAAAAGGAAAAAAGGTATTATTAGTTTATTACCTACCTTATATAGCTATATAGGAGTAGTATATTTCTTATTTGCTATATAAAATTATAAACAAGTATCTATCCCTTTTATAACTAAAAGGTAAAAACTAATAAAAACACAACTTATAATGAAACTACTATAATACAACTGAATGTTTTTATTCTAACAAATACACAACTGAATATTGGGAAATTGCAGTGATTAAAGTTATATATCTACTTTATACCTTTTCTTTTTTTATTAAACATTGACACTCATGTGTGTAAAGGCGTGTGAGAGTCCAAGCCACACAAATTACAAATGGGATAAAGGGAAAATAGGGGACTAGGTGGAAATCGAATCCCCAACCATAAGGTTGGAAGTCAAGGAACATGACCACTGGGTCAAGCCCACTCCCTCATATGTATCTACTTTATTCTTTTTCTTGATATAAATTTTATTAGTTAGCTTTTATTGGCTGTCATGCAAAAAAAAAATAAATTCTTTGGTTATAAATTGCAAGTAGCTATCTATCATATTCTAGTTGTTATGTGTGGTTTTTGTTGAACAGCCTGTGTGGGATAGGAAATGGTGATTTTAATTGTTCTTAGTTGCTACATTTTGCATTCTTAGTTGCGGCTTGCGGTTCTTACAGTTGCTCCATCTGATATAGTCTTAATCACCACCTATGATATTTTAATTGCAAGTTGTTATCTATGTTATTTTTAGTCGCTACCTATAATATTCTAATCGCTACCTATAATATTGTAATCGCTACCTAAGGTATTTTTAGTTTCTACCTATATTGCAGTCACTACTCTAATAGTTACCTACTTTGGAATTCTCAGTCACAAACTTGCTATAAAAAATACTCCCTCTGTCCCATTTGAGATGTTGCATTTCTTTTGGACACGGTATATTAGGTAGAATGAGTTGTTGTGTTAAAGTGATGTATAGTTGATGTGATATTTGTTTGAAGGAGTAAAAAATTTCTAAATAAGAAAATGTGACAATTGAAGTGGGACGGATCAAAATAGAAAATGGGACATTTGAAATGGGACGGAGGGAGTATGTCAATATTTCCCTATGACCCTTCACCCTTATATCTTGAGTGTTTACCACTTATTAGTATCGCAACCGGACCCTTTTGATCCAATTACATCGAGTAATTAATAAAAATTTCTTGAACTGCTTTTTCTTGCTAATGTCAAAGAAATTCATTTATATAGGATGAACAACAACATATGATGAAATTCTGTCAATATTAAAATATTCCCATATCCATATCATATGTTCTAAGGAAGGAATTATATTTCAAAATGCCATGATTTATAGAGTTAAAAGACTTGTCTTATGCCCTCGGCCAATACCCACTCCTCAATCATCACACAAAATAATATTAACATAAATAATTTATTCCATGTCTACAAATTGAAAACCCCAAACATAAATTAGAGAGAAAAATAAAAATACCAGGTAGAGATACACCCTCGGAGTGCAGTCCACAGGCAATGTAATTTGAGGTATTGGAACCTAAATCGTGTGTACCTATATATAGATATATGGATAATGTGTATAAACATGTATGTGTATAATGCTGCTCCTGATCAATGTGTTTGCTCAATTATCGATGATTGTATCTACAAATTTAAAACCTATTGTAGTTTTTGAGAAATTTTGATCATGAGAGAGTGATCCCAGCTTGAGCCCCTCGCGCAACCTTAATGAAGACGTCCTCTAAGGTTGTGTCCGCGAGGCCCCATGCCTGAACTGTGAACCGGCTCTTTGCATCCTCGACTGCAGCAAAAACTTCTGCTATTTTCACCTCATTCTTTGGCAATTCGAATTTTTGTGTGCCTGATATTTGGTAGATCCTGACTGCATTTTTGGAGAGGCGTTGCACCAAGTTTTCAACTTCTCCCTCGTGTTCTGGGGAGGTTGTCATTGTGAATACATATGATCCTCCATATCTTGCCTTGAGCTGCCAATAGAAAATGAGAAAAGGAATGCATCTTTGTAATTGATTGCAAGAATTTGAATTTGAACAACAAAAATGTACAAATATATTGTCATAATTCTAATTGCTTAGAACTGAAATGTAACCAGTTACATAATTTTCGTATGGTGGATGTGGTTTAAAATTTCATGTTCAAATAAAAAACACAGAATGAAAACTGAGGATTAATGAAACTCAGCATTGCAATTGTTGAGTCGACATTTAGCATTACCTCTTTCGGATTTCCAATGCACTGTAAGCTTCCATCCACAAAGATCCCCAAACGATCGCACAAATGCTCAGCCTCTTCCATTGAATGTGCTGAAATGTTAAGCGAGGCACATCACGATTATTGTAAATGCATATTTTGTGCTTTGGGCATGGGAAGAAAATGGCAAAGAGAGCAAAGAGCGCAGTACTTGTGAGAATTATAGCCCTGTTTCGTTTTGCCTGTTTCACAACCTTCCACAACATGTTTCTTGAAGCTGGATCTAGCCCTGTGCTCGGCTCATCCATATACACCACCTTGAAAGAATCATCGGAGTAGAAGAAATTAGCGAACAAATATCAAAAAAATTCATATCCAAATGTTGCATAGGAAAAGAGTTGGAAACTCGTAGCCATACTTTTGGATCTCCAATAAGTGAAATGGCAACACTGAGCCTCCTCTTCATGCCTCCACTGTATTTCCCCACTTGTTTGTCTGCCACTCTACCGTTAAACAAATTCACACTCTTCAGAGATTCTTCCACCGCCTGAGTCGTGATACAGAAGTAGAAAAAATCTTAAGCACACACCAATTGTCTCTTCAATGTCCGAACAATATTTGGTCATCACAGTGACTAAAGAATACAGCAGCATTGTTTCAGAGCAATTTTCTTTTCTGTTCTTTTTTTAAAAACAAATATATTTGCCTAGTCATTTACTAGGTGTATTGTTAGATATGGGTTTTTAAACATTAATATCTTTGAGTCTTGACAAGATAGGAATTGCAAAGATAATTGAACAAATATACTTTCAGTTTCTTGATGGAAATCATATGGACATACTTGCGTTAGGGCAGCGCCTTTGAGATTTTTAAGCCTTCCATAGAACAGTAGATGTTCCCTTCCTGTTAGTCTTTCCCAGAGTAAGCTGCAGATATTCACGAGAAGATTAAATAGAGCAGAACAAACGAACTGCTAGCATACAAGATGGCAAGGACTGATGTTCAACATAGTTGTAGCGGGAAATAGGTGCTTACTCGTTCTGGGGACACACACCCATGTTGGTGTATATTCTGTTCATATCTTTCCGTATATCCAATCCTTGGACATATGCAGTTCCAGAGCTCGGTTTAATCAGTCCAATCATCTTTCAAAACAAACACAAAAGTTATATTTGATGTTTTGAGACTACAACCTCAATGAACCACATAAACATTGATCCTCATAAACATTGATCACATACATAAATAAAATAAGACTTTAAAACTACCATATTAATAAATGAAGTTTTGCCTGCGCCATTTGGGCCCAGCATGCCAAAGCATTCCCCTTGTGGCAAAGCAAGCGAGAGCCCTCTCACTGCAAACTTTTCCGGGTTTCCATCCCTACCAGGATAGATCTTTTTTAGATTATCACAGAGGATGTCATGACTTGCACTTGATTCAAATAGCAACTCCTCGACCTTCTCCCTCTAAAGAAAACAAAGAAACATTATGATTCAGAATTCAGTCGAAATCCTGCTATCAGAGTAAATGGTCAGAAAACTCAATCATAATATATTTTCAATGTTACAGAGGCGTCTACGGAAAACCTAATAGTTCCAATTCAGAATCCTTGATAGTAGGCTTCTATTGGGTTAAGTTACCTCTTTATCAACGTCGACTTTCTCCACCTCTACAAACACTTTCGAATCCTGCCTATTCAAGCTCGTTTTCCGGAAGGATGGTGAGGTCTCTTTTTGGCGTTTCCACAAGAAAAACAGAGGACTTCTTCCCGATGACAATACTTGATCCAAATAATATGCAATAGCAAGAACAATTACCCATTCAACAGCTATGATGATCATTGCCAACCTCATTCCATTTTTCTCTTCATTTAAATCTTTCCATCGCATTCCGTCAGTTCCCATATAACTCCCAAGAAAGGCGTACTGAGAAAACTCATATAATCCACGATAAAGTGTGAATCCAGGAAACAACTCCATAGCAGTTATCCCAGCTTCTGCAATATAGCAAGTATTGTTTTAGGGCTTATTAGAAGTGTGCCTCCAAGACCTAGGGGTTTACTAGAAGACGAAAAATTTTCAATGGTTATATATGGTTTTATATTTATAAAAGAAAACTAGGATCCATTCACTTATATTGTTCAGTACGTTTCATGAAATTTTAAAGTTTAGAATCAGCATCATGTCTATAGTATTCTTGATCTACGTATATCTTAAGCCAGATCCTGCAATATATAATGCTTCTAGTAATAACAATAATAATTATCATTATCCCTTCCATTTCTTAGGGTTCAATTATCAAATCTGCTGAAAAAATTGTTGAATTATTGATTGTCTGATGTTCATATAAGCCATTTGTATATTGATCAAATTATGAACCATAAATTGCAATAGTATTTATTAAAATTGTCTGCAAGAATGTAAAAAGATTATCTCTGCCAATAGAGTATTTAATGATATCCCTGTTTCTGTACATCTAAAAAATTGTACAAACTGGTAATCTTTCCAACAACAAATGAAAGTAAAAAAACACAATCCCCAAAACTTATGCATCCATTATAGTACTTGTCAGTATTATATTTGAATGTATAGGAAAAAATTTAACTTACTTGGGAATGAAGGGTCCTGCAGAAAAAACTGGAAAAGGAAGCCACCCAAAAGGCCAGAAGCAAATACCATCATGTACCCAACAACTGGGAATTACCGAGTTCACAAATGCGGATAGAAAAGACACAACAAGAAATTAATATGTAAGTGAAAACAGGCATACTAATTTATAAAAGAAGGTAATAATACGAGGTCGAACCTGCAGCAGTCTTCACATTTGTGAACATATTAGCGACTAGAAAGGCCAAGGAGACTTGCAAGTTTAAGTAGAGGAAATAGAACACAAACTGGATGCTGTAGTCATTCAGTTGGAAGAATTTTAACCCTGCAAGACAATGCATCAGTGCTTAAGTAACTTCAGAAGGACTAAAGGCCTATCTGCAATTCACTAATTGCAAGCTTACCAATGACTGAGCCAAATATTACCAAGCATAGCATGTAGATTACTGATATTACAAGAAAATAAGCATAAGATATCAGCCAATAAGGTCCATCACCAAGTCCGTGCATTTTCATCATAATTCTCAGCCTGTATTGTTTCTCATAAACTAGCTGGATCAGTATAACCTGCAAAAACAAAATGTAATTCTCTTTATATGCATATTATGGAAAAAGAAGCTAATAAGTGCCTTTCTATATTAATACTCAATTTAAACTCACATGAATCATTTGTTAATTGTTGGTAAAGAAATTTTGTGAAGAAGATTTTGAGATTTATTATCAATAAATTCTTTGAAAGCAAAGAAACCGATGAAAATGACAAGAAAATTTTGAAAGAAAGAAAGATCAGGTCTCGCACTCTATCAGTTTTAAGTCCTTACTAAGTTGGGGGCTGGATTCAAAAGGTTGTTTCTACTCAAGAAAGGCAGTTTCTGTGATGTAAAATTTTACATTATTCTACGCTTTAATCAAGAAGAATATGCTTACAGAGGAACTGGAGTCATCAAGAATTGTTTCAAGCTTGCTGCTAATATATCATAACATGGAAAGAAAATACTCTGGAATACTTCTTTACAAAGAAATAGTTTAGTCATACTTACTGGGAACAGCATTACAATAATCCACGTGAAGAAAAGTGGCCCAAGAAGAGAAGAGAAATCAAGCCTTAGTTTTGTTTCAGGCTTTGGCATTTCTTTCACAAACTCTAAAAGCATTTTGGTTGATGGACCACGCAGAAATGCAAGATATGCATTTGAAGCCTGTAATATACACATTATATTAGGATCCTTTCACTGGGTCTTTCATGAAAGACTCAATTGTAGCAGAACATATTACTTGACGCATTTGATCACGAACTATACAGTTTTTAAAATGTATGAGACATGGTGAAATGAATTAGAATCTGAATGAATCAAAGCCATTGACATGATTAAATAAGTAAAACACCTTTGTTTCCTTGAAATTTATTCATTGAAATACAGGGGAAAAAAGAAATCCAGATATACAAGAAGGAAAAAACTATTTGCAATCAAATCAGGAAACGGAAAAAGACTATTAATCAGAAACATAATAGAAATTCCAAAAACAGGAATGATGATCATGTCATATCTCTACTGTTGTCATGCCACGTTAATAAAAAATCTTAATTTTTCTGATTTTCGAACTTTTTTATTTGTAGCAAACAAAAAAAATAAGTAGTTTAACTTATCGGAATCAAAGAAACTACGATAAGCAAAGTCAGAAGACTCTAAAGAAGTACAAAGTAAACACGACTCCCAATTTATATAGAGAAAACAGAATAAACAGGAGAGACATATGAAATTATATGAGGGTTTTCCCTATTGCACCATCAAATCCATTCAGATTCGATGTACAATATATATATATATATATAATATATATATATATATATATCAGGGGCAAGGTGCCCTAAACCCTAAACCCTATGAATCCTTGGCATGCGCTTTGACTTTTTTTGATAAATATCTAAGTACGACGGCGAGGTTTGCTCCTCAGGTGGCTTAATTGGTTTCAACATTTGACAAACAACAATACAACATAGCTAATATATCAGCTTAAGAAGATGTGTAAGCAGTCAAAAAAGTTGGATAGAAACATTTTTTCTTCGTTTTCGTTGCCCCATAATAAGTTAGAGGGAGTCATTTAATGTAGAATTTCATAGTAATAGGCAACACGGCACGCAGAAGACTAATGAATCTCTGAACATACTGTCATATAACATCCATTTGAACATATATCATATAGTTAAATGCACTCAACCTGATACACATTTGTTTTCAGAAATCAAGTAATGCAGAAATTCACAACAGCAATTGAAGCATTGAGTAGAAAAAAATTAATGCAATATTAAAGAAAAGTGTTATATACCAAATTCACAGACCGAGACACCCGTGTCAAGGCAAGAGGTTGATTGCCTGAGTCATTCTTATATGTAGCATTGTACCATACGCTCAAGTTGAATAGATTTTCATTTGAATTCATAAAGTCATATGCTGTGAAACAATGAACAACAAATTAGGTTATAGCGTAAAAACAAATTATTTTTGTGCAATGTTGTGGGTAGGTATAAACCTGATAAAATCTCATTGATCTTTCTCTCTGGATTCCCTTTACGATAACCCTTGTATAGTTCATCATTGATTGCTGCAGAACTATTGCGCCACAAAGGTAAGCCTCGGACACAGCTTACCTCTGAATTTAAGACAAGAACAACTTAGAAATTACGAAGGTACTTATTTTTTCCACCAAAATCCATAGTTAAATTAAAAGATTGTGGTAAAGGTTACAAATTAAGCAACAGCACAAACTCCATATTTACATGGTAAGTTTATTTAGAAGCTACCTTTTTCAACAGTAGTAAAACCATAACTGAACGGAACTCGAAGCTGAGTGTCGGATGCACAATCGGGTTGAAGATAATAAATTGGAAAACTCGACATAAAAGCAGGGTCAAGAAAATTTGTAAGACTGGTCTTCGTTTCTGAACCCTGAAACACAATTCTATATGTAAGTTTTTAACACATGATAAAAGATCATGACACAAGGTACTGCTTATGCCATCATTAGCCTTCACGTTGTCAACTGAGAAATAGTAATAATCATATAGTGGAACAAGACAATATGTGAGAAGAAATACAACTAACCAGCACATCATTAGCTAAGCTGAAGAGAATATCAGAAGTATTCAAATTTAATTGTCTTGGAAAGAAGTTTCCAGCCACACCTATCAAATAAAAGCAGAAACACTAAAATTATCTCATCATCCTGCATGAACACATGAGATATTAAATACCTTAGCCTAATTCACAGTAAACAAGAAAGAGAGACATACGTTGTCCAAAGGTTTGGTTATCTCCTGTAATGAGCACAGTTGCTGGACAGGAACCTGTTCTTTTACATGCATCATCCGGCAAATCTCCAAATGATAAAAAGTCAGTCCTCACGGCACGATACTGTGGTGCTGGTACTTGTAATACTGGAGGCCATTCTGGGGGATGAGGTATGGGACAACTCCATGCTTGGTCCAAAGTGGAGTATTCGATCCCACATCTTTGCTCACATTGGCCATTCCCAGCAGTATCCACACAAGTGCAGCCACATCTGTTTGAGGGCTTATCTAATTCTCTGTTCACTAGTACTTGGATGAGGACGAGCAACATACAGATAACCAATGGGAATGCAACAAGCTGAATATTTGTTTTTCTGTTTCTTTTCTGCACCAAGAAGGAAAAAACAGTTCGGAATTTCATTTTTGTAAAGTAAGGACGACTAAAGGTTAGACATAAGCTACGGTGTTTCAACTGCCAAAATTGGAACCTCGAAGTATCGATGTACCAAAGAAACTATTATATTAATCTCACTATGCAGAAATACACAGAATGAATGTATGGAAATGAACAAAATCACTACTCAAAAGTAGTACTATAACTTCAACATCAAGATCATTTAGGCATCTATAGACCACTGGAAATCAACAGCGTGGAGTGGGTGTAACAGTCAGAACTGAAGTTTACAAGATACAATTCCATCAATATGTTTAGATACATATCACTTCAACACAATATAGGTCATTGAAGCCTGAAGGGATATTATAGGCCTACCAAAGTAGGTCTAACCGGCACAGACCTAGAACATCCTCAACGAACCCAAAGTTGAATCCCATTTCAGAATACATGTGATGTGAAGAGCAGGCAAAAGAAATTAGAAAAGTAATATTTAAAAAAAAAAAAAAAAAAAAAATTAAAACTAGTGAAGGATATTGGAAAATAGCTAATATCAAAATGATTAATATTTCCTGATTTGAATATTTGTTCTATGATAAATGCCATCTATAAGTTTTCAAAATCTAAGAACATGGTAGACATATTTTTGCCAGTTTTAATATCTCGTTCAAATGCTTGATTCTGTAAATCCCGTCCACCATCAAAATTAAAAAATATGTTATCAAACCTAAATATATTCCCATTTAGTCATTCTTGAAAGTACACAAGCAACTCAGAAAAAATACTCCAGCTTTTGAAATAAATAAAAATTGCAAATTCAGCCAGAATTTTGGGGCATCATGCATGAAGTTATAAAAAAACCAAGAACTTCTAATACTGAGTCAACCATTCATCTATGCAATTGTAATGATGCAATTGTGCTTAGATTCAGGAAAACCATTCATTTTATAAAACAAAAAACATCTATTGTATTTTTATGCAAACAAAAGGAGCAAAAAAAAAAAGGGAACACTGTGAAGATGGTGGTTTAATTTGATGTCAATATATAGTTTTAAACTGCAGAAGAGCTGAAGATGATAGCCAAGTTACATACTTACATATGAATGAAAAAAGAGAATTTCCAATTGAAAAACAAATAAATAACATCCTCAGTCCAAATAACAAACACCATAAATGCACCCCCACCGTCCCTACCCCACTCGAGCCGGAAAAAAGGGGGGGAAAAATGCTTCAAGTAAGAATGCCAGATTAAGGAACAAATACAGAATTGATGTAACAGTTCAATAAAACCCATCCCATTGCCAAAAGACCTTACATTTACACTTCCAGATACACCCAAATTTTCATCAATCAAACCATTTCAAAACCTCAAATAAAATTCTAACATGTATGAAATATAAATGAAATTGCAGCAGCAAAGCACCAACATAAACATATTGATTGACCCAACCAAGTAGAAACTTAATAAGGTTAATAAAGAAAAAACAAAAAACAACTCAAAAACCACGTCCTCCAAAAGATATCAGTTCTGAAAATTTACCTGATAAATCAGATTCTTTCTCAGCAAAGCATTGGCCTGAGTCCAGAAACTGGACGGACCAACGGACGAATCAGCCATTCCCTTCGAATTCCAACTGTCTTTGACGAAAATGTCAGAGACGCCGCTTTAATTTCATTGGCAAATTGTTCTTCAAATTGCCATCACTCTGCTTCTTCACCGTTATATATGAATTTCCGATTGAGGAAGAACTCGCACGAGAGGATGAGTAAATGACGTTATTGCCCATCTACGGCTCTGCAACTTCGACGAATTATCCGCATCGAAATGACCGAAATACCCCTTCACCATTGCAGGTAAGAAATTTTGGTCCAACGTTTGGTTACCAAAGAAAACTAAATTCTTGGAAACATTTTGACCAATAAAGTATAGCATTAATTTCTTTTTTGGCGAATCAATTATAGTATTAGCTGGGGTTGGGGTTGGGGACTTACTCTAGTGGCCCTCGACTCCCAACCAGGTTGGGGTTTGATCCCCACCCGACTCTCCATCACTCCCCTTTATATTCTTTATAATTTGCGTGGTATGGACTCCCACCACCGCTTTCCTAGCTTGTATAGGCTGTTCATCAAAAAAAAAATTATAGCATTAGTTGTTTGGGAAATTTTGAACTATTTGATTTTTAAAAAAAATAAATAAATTAATCCGGTAGTAGCACACAAGGATGTGATTAAGATTGTTAGCAGTTTGATTTAACTAATTTGAGCAAATAAAGTTAGGAAGAAAAATACTCCCTCCGTATTTTAAATGTTGTAACATTTGGAAATTTGCTACTGTTCATACACGCACTTTGACTTAAAGTTTTATTATAGTTATACAAGTTAAAATATAGTCAAGTGTGATCTTGTTAGATTCGTCTCGTCGAGTAGTTTTTAAATATTGAACTTTTAGAATTTTTACTTGTACCGAACTTAGTTATTAATGATTTAAAACGTGCATTGGACTGCGTGCACTATGGGTCTGTTTCCATTTTTAAAAAATCGAGGAAGTATTAATTTCTGGATCACATCTATATATAAAAACAATATCCCTTATGAACGGTAACCTACTCTTATGAACAGTAACCTATCAATTCTCTCTTACAAAAATCTCCTTATGAACAGTAACCTACCTACATCCTCAATATTCACTCTCTGCACGCAATCCAGTATACATTTTAATTGCTTAATAACTCAAAATGAGTATAATTAAAATTCTAAAAATTTGATATTATAAAACTACAAGATGTGACGAATCCAACGAGATCTCAATTGACTATATTTTTTCTCCTATAAATATAGTATAGACATGAGTCAAAGTTCGATAATAAACAGTAACAAAAGTCAATCATTTCTCACTATAAAAAAATGGAGGAGGTTGTTAACATAGCAAAAATATATTAAGCCCAATGGAGTTGCTCGTCTAAATAAATTAACCCAATTGGGTAAAATATATCCGGAAGAGGGAGGCCGCGTAGACACAGCCCGGAAGAGGGAGGCCGCGTAGATGGAGGCCCAAAGAGATGGTGGAGGCCGTCCGTAAGAATGGAGGCCGTCTGTAAGGGTGGAGGCCCAAAGAGATGGAGGCCAACCCTAGGATGGAGGCCAACCTTAGGATGGAGGCCAAGATCAAGGATGGAGCCCAAGAATCAGGATGGAGGCCTTCAGTTAAGGAAACAAATCAGAGAGAACGGTCTAGAAGGAAACAAATCAACACGAGAGATTGAGGTGCAACTTGAAGGCTCTCATCACTCACCACTATATATGTGTAACCTAGGCCGACTTGCGGGACAACCTCCAATACTCCTCAAGAGAGCGTCTTTTATTTTTATTTTCTTTATTGCTTTCCTGCATTTTACTGCTTTCTGTTCTTAAATTCCTTTACCGCTTTCTTTAAATTCCTGTATTTGTTTTTCTAGTTTTCCTGTAATCTTTCCTCCTACTTCATCAATAAACGAAAGATATCTTCCTCCCAAGATTTTCACTGTTAACAAATTGGCACGCCCAGTGGGACTCGATTTGAGACCATATCCGCTTCGAGTTGTGTATGCGTCTTATATCCGGAAAAGTTATTGTTGACTTGACACAGAAGTTTGAAGACATGTCCCTACAAGATCAGACGATCAAGCGAACGGAAGAGGACGCCGGTGAAACGGCGAGCACCTCTCAACCGTTACATGGGTTTATGCAGGCCCCTACATTATCCGAGCAAATACGGCTATCGATAACTGAATTGATGGCCGAATTCATGCCTTTACTTACAAGGCACTTAATGGACGTTCTACGGCCTGCCATGGCCAACCAAACTGACCAGATATGCGGTTCCTTGCGCGATGGAGGCCTACCGGCACCCATTACTACTATGACGCCAAGCATTCCATACCCGGGACCGTCGGGAGGACAACAGCGAATATGGGGAAACACACCTAGCCAGCCGCCACTCCAGGATTCTGGAAGCGTGGCCAGTATGTTTCCACAGTCGTACCAGACAGCGTATATTTTCTCACCAGCGGCACCCAGCCTGCCGAATTTGGGTTACGCGGCACCTCCCATGCCGGTGTATGTTCCATCAAATCCGTTAATGGAAACCAATCCTACACCAGGCTGCATGGAGGCCGGGCCTAGCACGACATCAAGACAGGCGGCTCCTCAGATGCCGAACATCCCAACATCGTATGTGGCGGCTCCTCTCAACCCGGGTTGGATGCCAACAATCCTAGGGGGCAGGCTCCGCAGACAAGCGGAGTGATGGCGGCTCCCATGCTACCGACCGCCACTCCCATGCACACAGGTGGACACGCTCCTCAACCATGTGGGATACCCACAACACCTGCCGCCATGCCTCCTACGCAGGCACCCGTGATTTCACCAGAGCTGCTCGCGGACATGATGCAGCAGCATTTCAGAATTCAGTTAAAGCCGATGGAGCGGCCTACGTACCGGAAGCCATATCCTGACTGGGTAGACACCATGCATCCCTACCCAAGGGGCTTCAAGATGCCCGAGTTCACCACCTTTACAGGGGATGATGGCAAATCCACTGTGGAGCATGTTGGAAGGTTCACTACTCAGTGCGGGGAAGCAGCGGCCAATGATTGGCTAAAATTAAGAATGTTATGTTCATCCCTCACCGGACCTGCCTTCGCATGGTTTGTTTCCTTGCGGCCTAACTCAATTCAAAATTGGGCCGACCTCGAACGAGCATTCCATGATAGATTCTACACTCCACTATCACTGGTAAGTCTTGCAGACATTACAAATGCCAAACAATATGCCGATGAGGCGGCAAGTACTTTTATCAATAGATTACAACGGCTGAAAGGCCAGTGCACCATAGCAATCCCGGATCGGGAAATAGCCAATATAGCAGTGGCTAATATGTTGCCAAAACTAAAGGAACATTTAATTGTGCATGATGCGACTGATCTTGCCCAGTTGGCCGAGAAAGCGGCCCGCTTGGAAAAGTTCTTTGAGAAACAAGATGAGAAGCGTCTACCTATACACGTGACTCGTTTTGAGAAATTGAAACATGATAAAGAGGAAGGCGAACCAAGAGTGGTGGCCAATGCAGTAACCTTGGGTGATAAAAACCCTGGATAATGGCCCTGGAACACCGTCGACAGCGGCCTTGGAGGCCGAGTAGTCGGTGACTGAGGATGGTGCCTGGCTGAGTATGGTGGCCGTGCACTGATGATGGCGGCGCTGACAACACCCGGAAGATCTTGATGGCGGCCTTATGATGTTGGCGGCCTCATGCCAATAAGGGCGGCCCTCTCATGATCAGCGGCCTCATGCAGGGCGGCGGCCTCATGCAAGGGTGGAGGCCTCCTGCTGGCGGCGCCCAAGGAGGAAGATGGCGGCCTCCGAGGGAAGTCTTGATGGCGGTCTCCAACTCGAAGGGAGATGGCGGCTGGGAACGGTGCTGGCGGCCTTAAGTGTGGCGGCTCCCCTAAGCTGCAGTGGTGGCCTTTGCAACGACTGATGACGGCTTGGTTTAAAAAAAAAAAAATGCCACAAAGTGGCGGCCTGCATCCGCCATCATTTTCAAAATTGCATGTATTATGCAAATTTTTTTATTTATTATTATTATTATTAAAAAAAAACAACAAAAAAAAATATTCCACATAGTGGCGGCCTGGCAGCCGCCATCAACTTTCAAGGCCGCCATCAACTTTCAAAATTTGCATGTATCATGCAATTTAATTAAAAAAATAAATAAAAAAAAAAAAATCAAGCATAGTGGCGGGCTGGCAACCGCCATTCCTTTTTCAATTGCATGCATGTCATGCAATCTTAAAAAAAAATAATAAATAAATATATATATATATAATAATAGTAATAATAAATAAAATGTATACATATATATACAAATGCGCTAAGTAAATAAAACCAAGAGTGATATGCGCGGTTTCTCAAAAAGTTGCCGACGGCGGCATTAACAAAATGTATGCGCAATTTCAGTCTCAGTTCCATCGACTAAAAGCGCAAGGGGGGCATCTGTTAACATAGAAAAAATATATTAAGCCCAATGGAGTTGCTCGTCTAAATAAATTAGCCCAATTGGGTAAAATATATCCGGAAGAGGGAGGCCGCGTAGACACAGCCCGGAAGAGGGAGGCCGCGTAGATGGAGGCCCAAAGAGATGGTGGAGGCCGTCCGTAAGAATGGAGGCCGTCTGTAAGGGTGGAGGCCATGGAGGCCCAAAGAGATGGAGGCCAACCCTAGGATGGAGGCCAACCTTAGGATGGAGGCCAAGATCAAGGATGGAGCCCAAGAATCAGGATGGAGGCCTTCAGTTAAGGAAACAAATCAGAGAGAACGGTCTAGAAGGAAACAAATCAACACGAGAGATTGAGGTGCAACTTGAAGGCTCTCATCACTCACCACTATATATGTGTAACCTAGGCCGACTTGCGGGACAACCTCCAATACTCCTCAAGAGAGCGTCTTTTATTTTTATTTTTTTTATTGCTTTCCTGCATTTTACTGCTTTCTGTTCTTAAATTCCTTTACCGCTTTCTTTAAATTCCTGTATTTGTTTTTCTAGTTTTCCTGTAATCTTTCCTCCTACTTCATCAATAAACGAAAGATATCTTCCTCCCAAGATTTTCACTGTTAACAGAAGTATATAAAACTAAAGCATAATGAAATTTCAAAATATAGGAGAACCAAACTTAAGCGAAAATTTACATTATTTAATTTAATTTCATTAATTATAATGACTAAAAATCACTATCAAATACTGTATGTAGCAAAAAATGTATGGGTTGATATTATATTTATTATTCAAAAATACAATTTAAATGTTAGTTATATTCTTAATAAATACTTTATGAATTGAAATTATATTTAATATGATAACAAATTTTAATAAATATTTTATGAACTGATATCATATTAATCAATGGATAACGAATATTTATATTCTTAAGGATTCTCAATTGAAATATAATACTGTGCCCAAACTTTTAAAACAATTACTCCACTTTACCATAATAACTGATTTTACCTAAAATACTTTGCCCAAAAGTTATGCGACATTATTACCAGGATGGTGGGAGTAATAAAGATAAATAATTTTATTTGTTAAATTCAATTTTTTTTATTTGCATTTTTCACAGTTCCGCCCATTGCGCATGGGTAATACTAGTTGATTTCAATATTAATGTCAGTGTTGATATGAAAATACGATCAATTGATCAAGTTCCATAACTTCCAATTTCGGTTAGGGATTCGATATGATTCTCCACCCGACACTCTATTCTTCTTTTTAATTCATTTAATTTGTATGGTTTGAACTCACACCACTCTCTGTTGACACTTAAGTATCACTTGTTATCGAAAAATATTAATGTCAACAATGGTTTTCATTCCAGGCTACACTCAAGTAGTCAAGTATTGGCAAAAATGAAACAAATAAATAGGGGTTTAGATAGCGTGCTGAATTAAGTGTTTAATTGTGTCTGGATTGCATAAAAACACACATCACATATATAGCACTCATTCAGCACATACAAAGTTATCAAGTCCTTCTTTCCAAATTATGAGGGGTTCGATTCCTTAAATCCCCTATCCCTCCCCAAATATCCCTTTATAATTTATATGACAAGGTTTCCACGGTCCGTCCACTCTTTTATCTGGCAAATGGCTTTAGAAAAACAAAAAGAACAAAAACAAAAAAAAAAAAACAAAAAACAAAAAAAACAAAAAAACAAAAACAAAACAAAAAAGAAAAACAACAAATTTGTTTTTGATTTTTTTTACAACTTATTAAAGCCGTTAAATTAAAATAATTTCCAGCTTTTATTAGAGTAATTGAGAGAAAGCACTAATATCATCTCGCAATCAGAAATAAATTAACAGTGGCTCTTGAATATATCAGCAATAATATGATTTTAGACGATTTAGTGATATAAAATAAAATTGAACTCATTGGAAATAAACTTGAATTTAATATTTTTCTAATTGTAATAATGGAATATAATATAATGAGTTTCAAAAATTAACGAGCATTATTGTTTGTTGGCATTCAGTTCATTTGTCTAAGTACGAGTGAGATTTCCATGTATTCAGAACTTGAACTTAAGTAATTTATTTGAACTTTTTAATAAAATAAAATTATACGTAGTATGAGTTAATATTATTATCTTCTCAATTAACATTGAATAATTCGCCTTCTATATATTTTATTAATCCGATCAACATTGGATATGCGTAAGTTGAGTGTCTTTAGCAGTAAGGAAAAGAAAAAGAAGCGCGAAGCACGAGTGCCTAGCCACAAATGTTTAAAAATATTAATATTTGGTCAATTGAAAATAATTATAAAAAAAAAAAAATTGACACGAGCTCGAAGTTTGAAATTAAAGACTTGGTCATTAGATAAAATATTGACCGCAAAGACAAAATGAGCGATATGGGCCGGGTGAGGATTTTTTTTTTTTTGGTGATCAGGACGCCAGGGCGTCAGCTAAAAAAGACAAAAATCAACACAAATACAAAGCGAGAACAAAAAACCAAGGGAAATCAAAACAAAGAACCAAACAACTAAAGTCTAGGGAACCAAGTTCCCATCATGTCAGCACTGAGTAGACCACGAACCTCATCCGGAGGGAACGCCCAAGTAGTATGAAACTCCACAGAGCGTGAACCACGCTTGGCCAGCGCATCAGCAACCGAATTGCCCTCACGAAGGGTGTGGAACCATCTGTAGCCCGGATGAAGCTCCATAACCTCACGGATATTCTTGATCAGAGCAAAGTATCTGCTACCCAAACGAGCATCCTGCTTGATGAGTCGGATAGCCTCAAGCGAGTCAGAGTAGCAACACACGGACTGGACTTCCATCTGATGGAGCCGCCGAACCCCATTCAGCATAGCATGCAATTCCGCTTCCAAGTTAGGAGAGACACCTATAGATCCGGAGAAGCCCTCCAACCAGCGACCATCTTTGTCACGGATGATACCTCCAAACCCAGCACGACCCAGGTTCCCGGGCCGGGTGAGGAATTGAATATCCAACTTAAAGGTTGGCAGTCGGAAAACTTGACTACTAAATCAAGGCCTCACACAAATTTTAACGTTAGACTGTTGTTTTCATATCACAAGTTTTTTTGAAGAAGCCCAAGCCAGAGAAATGGTAGTGAGAATTCATACCACACAAGTTACAAATGAATAAAGTAGATGGATAAGGAAGCAGGTGGGGAATCGAGCCCCCAAGACTAAGGTTGGAAGTTATGGACTTAGCCGCTTGGGCAACTTTTCATCTCCATATTACAAATTTTAATGGTTAATGAAGTATCTTACATTTTAAAAATGCAATGGTCTGTTTGAGAATTAGTTGTTAGCTATTAATTGATTATGTAAATAATAAATTAGTTAAAATTAGTTGTTTGGCAATTTTGAAACCAACTTTTTGTCTAGAATAAATTAATTCCAAAATGCTGCGATATGCAACGGTTTCAAAAAGAGTTGATTGAACACTATTTTAAGTTATTTTATTTTTTAAATAAACTAATTTATTTCTAATTGTCTAGAATAAGCTAATTTCATTTAGTTGTTTTGCCAAACAGGGCCCAAATCTTTTTTGGCATATTCTGCATACACAAAAGCTCGAACCCGAAATTTTTGCTTAAGCTGTTAGAGCCCCATACCACTCAGGCCAACTGCGTTTGGTTCAAAATGCAAATCTTATGAATAATTAGTATTTTTTTCTAAAAAATTAAATAAAAACAAATTTAGTAATTCACATTATGGTCCATAAAAAAGAATGTTGCATGTGTGATGTGTCTGTCATGTATATTCTCTTAGATTTATAGGAATTTTAAAAGAACGGCTATAATAAATTGAATAGAACACACAAGTAGAACAAAGTGGATTACTACCATATTTGCATTGTAATAAGTTATGATGAAGATTAGCTGGTAATCTGGTCAACGGAGCCACAGGCACAACACTACTTGTTTCTAAAGTCAACTTTAAATAAAAACACAAAGTCTAGTCACTATTTAAAGAAATCAACACTTATTCCATAATTATATATGTTTATATTTCAAAAGCAGTTGGTCTGGGTGGCATTAGGCTCTAGCAAATTAAACAAATATCTCGGGTTCGGACATTTGTGTATGTAGAATTTTGTTTTGGGAGAGACAACAATACAACATTTGAATGTCCACTAGATCTTAGTCTTGGATCCAATGTGGCCTGAAATACCCGATATAGCCAAAAAAAATATATACTTCTATGTTTATGTCAACACGTTCATTGCTCAATTAATGATGCGGTTATGTACTTTAAAAATAAAATATAAAATGATGCAATTAGATGCTAACAATGCATTAGTTAGACTCATTTACAAATTTTTTCTTGGAGGAGCCGAAGCCAGAGAGGAAATGTGGTGGAAGCTCATGTCACGCAAACTACAAATGGATAAAGGGAGTGCTAGGGGGCCGGGTGGGGAATCGAACCCCCAAACTAAGGTTGGAAGATATGAATTTGGCGTTTAGGCAAGTCTCCACCCCGACTTACAATTTAGTTTTTTTTAAATAAAAAAGGTTATAATTAAATGCTCGAGCGTTCACGATACAATTTAGTAAGAATTTAGTGGATAAACATTTCTTATAGTGCAATTATATAGCATATAAGCCGAGTTTTATAACCACTACCAAAAGTAAACTTATAGTGATCGACTGAAAAAAAAAAAAAAAAAAGAAGAAGAAGAAAAAAAAAGAAGGTTGATAATTGTAAAATATAGTAGTATTATTCAGAAAAGTACTTTCATTCAGTTAGTTTTTCAACATAATTCAACAATAATTTTCCAATGTAATTCCAAAATAATAATAATAATAATAATAATAATAATAATAATATTGTTATTATTATTTGTTGCGGAATAAATGAAGAGAATTTATCTATTTCGGGTCTGATTACAGTGGAGGCAGCTGTAATTGCAGTTGTGCACTCGTACTATTAAATTGCGTTTTTTGTGATTTTTTTTTTTACTTATGTGATGTGCGGTAACATGATATTTTGGTTTTAGTTTTTAAAAATTTCAGTTCTCTTTTATAAATGATTTTCGACTAGGCGTCAAAAAATTTATGTCAGTCATCGTAAAAAATGTCATGTAGATCACAATAGCAACATTTGTCAGCTCGCCTTCAACAGTTAATATAGCTTTCTGACTTGAAAACATCACAAAATCCCTATGTGTAATCGCAATTACGTATGCAGTTTAATAAGGAGTCTGCATGCTAACCCTATTGATCTATTTCTATCTATTCCTTAGATAATTCTCAATTAGCTTATACTTCATTATAAGAATTTTTGGAAGGATGGCATACCACGTTTGCACCATGAACCCATATGTTAATATCCACCGTTAATCTCAAAATTATTTGTAATATGCAGGATTAATTAATTTTAAAAAAAAACATACAACGTTGATATTAATTAATTTTTGGATTCCACACACCTTTGCCGACACAGGTGTCAATGTTTAAAAGAAAAAATTTGTTTTGACCAAACTTTTATTCAAAAGAGATTACATGTGCAAAAATTGCAAAGAAATTTACAACTGCAAACTATGCACACAATGCCGATGCTTTAGAGTTTGAATAGAATTAATTAACAAACGCCACATACAAACATTAATTTGACCTATTCTATTTTTTTTTGTTAAAATAAAAAATAAAAAAGTGAAGTACTATTATAGTATTTGGATAATTTGATCCATTGATATATTCCCAAACATTGACAATCACATGAATTTGATCAGATTATGACAAGAGGCATATTTTAAACTAAAGGAATTTTGCACTAGGTAAATGAGATGGGGGGAGTGAAAATTTGTGGTGGTTACTTCGGTATCATCTTCAACCTACCAACAACAGTTTACTTGAGTGGATTGTGGCTCTAGTCGCTTAAATAAAATTTCGGATTCGAACATGGATAAGGGAAGCAGATTGTTTCCCATTAGCCTTATGGGTTTTGACCATATAATTTTCGGGAAACCTTCAAAACGATCAAAGCAGTTATTTTATAATCCAAATATAAAAATAGAAAATAAAAAAGTGATGTTTCGATTTTTAATTTTTAAATGCAACAACACCTACTCATTTCTTAGAAACTGCCAAAGATATTCCTTGTGACAAAAAAAATGCACCCCGAAGTTTGATTTCTTATACTTGGGCAATAAGTTTCAAAGTTCATTGAATTTGAACCCATTAATTAATCAATGGATTCGTGGTTCAAATTTATTTATTTATTTTTTAAAATTTTAATATTTTAAGTATCTAGTTGACTTCAATAATTTAATAAAGAGTTGACGAGTTACTGCGATGCAATTTGTCCACGTCATCAATGCTAATTAACGAACTCGTACTTTGTGGGCTAAATGGGCTAATGCCTTGTAATGCCCAAAATACCCTCCACACGTGTTCATTTAATTGACCAAATTGCCCCTCGGGATTCAGAGAGGCAGTTTCTCTTTCGAATTTCAGCAGGTTCTATGCTTTGGGCACACTCAAATTTGGTACATGTTCCTTTTTTTGTAACTTTGTAATTTTGGGACTCTTAGAGATGGTCCAAAATATTTTTCTTTTTTTTTTCCCCTTTTTCATTGAAGTTTATATTTAGTGTTTAATAAATTAGATGTAATTCTTTTTTTCACATTATATAAAAAAAAAACTTAATACTACAATTTTTGCTCTCAAAAGAATTTGAACTTGTGTCACATCGCGTATGGGCTCATGTGTATGTAATTAATGTATATACATGACACTTAGGCCTTAATTGAATTTATCAAATATTTCCTCCATTTTTTTTAAGTTACACTTCTTATTTGCATGTATGTTAATGTATATTTTCAACGAGTAATAACTCAAATTCGGTACAAGTAAAAATTCTAAAAATTTGATATTTAAAAACTACAAGATAAGACGAATCCAATAAGATCTCACTTGGCTATATTTTGTCTTCTATAACTATAACAAAAATATAAGTCAAAGTGCTACAATAAACAGTAAAAAAAGTCAAAACGTAACATTTAAAAGAAACGGAGCGAGTAAGTCCTTAGTTTTCTTTTTTCTACATTTAATTAATTTTTAAATTTACATGCATATTTAATTATATTTTAATTTTACATATATTATATAAAGGTGAATTTATGGGGATAGAGACTTACACAAGTGGTCAAGTCCCCCGACTCTCAACCTATAGGTTGGGATTCTATTTCTCACCCGGCTCTATCCCTCCCCTTTATCCTTTAAATTTGTGTTGCATAGTTGGAAATTCTCCCTCACTCAACTAGGAGAGGAAAATGATTTCTTTACCTACATTTTCTAAGTATAACCTACTTTAATAAGTAGATTTTTTTAAAAAAAAAAAAGGGGAAAAAAACCTAAGAAAAACGTGGATTTTGGTTAGTAAAATACGAAATAAAAAAAACATTTTAATACTTTAATGGCTTTTTAATTCACCAAAAAATACTTTAGTGTCTTTTTAATTCACCAAAAAAAATACTTTAATGTGTTTTCATATTAAAATTACAATTTTTTGAATCTTTTAATTGATCCACTAATTTACTTGCTTATATGTATATGCACCCTAATGAAATACTACTTCCTCTTCTAAATTATTTGCTCTTTATCCATTTTTTGAATACTTAAATTGATTTAATTTTTTTTTACTATAACACAATAAAATAATACTCCATGAACTACAATAAATTGTATTTTAAAATTTGAACAAATAAATTGGGTTACTTAATACTAATATTGTGGTGTCCGCATTAATTCACTAATTCTTACTATTTGTTATAGCTAATGGTCTGAAGAAAGAAATAAAAATAACAAGGTAAATTCGTTAAAAGAACGAGGAAAAAAATATTTGCGTCAAGACAATATGAACTAATTATACAAAACACAGGTGGCCTGAGTGGTATGAGGCTCTGATGGTTTAAGCAAGGTTTAAGTTTGACCCTTTGTGAAACCCTTAAATGCTCATATAGATACCAACTAGGGGTGTAAATGAGACTGATAGGCTCGTGAATTATTCGAGCTCGGCTCTGCCAAAATTCGATTCAAGCTCGACTCGAAATGGCTCGGTTCGAGCTCGAGTTCGGCTCGAAACACTCATGATCTCAAGCCGAGCCAACTACTATTCGGCTTGAAAGCTCGATAATAGGCTCGATTTATTTTTATACATATATTTATTTATTAGTAAATATAAAAATTATATAAAATATTAAAAGTATAAGTGTTATTATTATTATATCTTTCAATTTTTAAATTATAAATATTTTTAATCAATATATATTTTTAAAATTATTTAAATATGTAGATTAAATAAAATATAATTAAATATATGCAATATATTAAATATAATTCCTTTTATAAATTATGTGAGAATGAAAATGATACTGTTCGAGCTCGGCTCGAAGTAGCTCGATCAACGCTCGGCTCGGTCAAAGCTTGGTTCGAATTCTTATAAGCTCAAGCCGAACTTACCACTATTCGGGCTCGTCTCGGCTCATTTACACCCCTAATACCAACCGTGAAATGCTCATATTTCCTCTGTTTTTTTGTTTTCTATGTGTGAATAATAGCCATTTTATGTGTGAATAATAGCCAAATATGAAATGGGGAAATTGTAAGGAAACGGAGGGAGTAGATTACAAGATTATTTAAAAAAAAAAAAAACTAAATAAACTACATCACCTATTTCTATAAGGTTGTTTGTGACTTAAACAGAAGTAGTACACAATATATTCCAGGGCACTTGAGTAATTCAATCCAACATCAGGGGCAAAAGCGTAATCTGGCCCGCTCCATTCCCTCCGCTTTCCAAACTAACAAGCAGAACCGACAGACCATATAAAATGGGAAGCCACTCTCTCCACCGATTCAAAGCAGTTGAAACTTGAAAGGATTCCCCAGAGCCAAAAATGGAGTTGCAGAGAGGCTTCCCTCTGTTGGTGCAGCAGTACGAGGCGCTGTTCTTCAAGAACATGCTCCTCGCATGGCGGAGCAAGCGATCCACATTCCTCCAGCTCTTCGCCTCCCTCTTCTTCCTTCTCCTCATGTTCTGCATCCAGAAAGCCACGGATTCGCGCTTCAGTACATCCACTTCCTTCAACGATCAGCGGAATCCAACTCCTCTCGTCGCGCCAGCGATTCCTCCCTGCGAGGACAAGTTTTACACCAAATTGCCCTGCTTTGACTTCGTCTGGAGTGGAAATGGTAGTCCGAGGATTAGAGAGATTGTGAGGAGGATTAGGGAGAATAATCCTGGAAGACCTATTCCTGAGGCCAAGGTATGCACTTTTTTTGCTACTTGAATCTGATTCTTTTAAAATTGCTTAAGTTTTTATACAGATTAATTATGTTTGATTTCTTGTTGAAAGTTGATAATTAGAGACTTTGAGTAGAACCTTTGTTTTGAATTATTTTCAGTAGTGAATTGGAACGTGTGGTTTACATTATTTTGGTGTATGAAACGTGGAATGGTTAAGCAGTGTATTCACTTAATTTTCTTCACTCGTCCATGTCAATTGTCAACTATGTTTTGTACTGTTGCTATCCTCTAGTAGTTAGTTATTTTTTATGGCCAGCAGTCCATATTCACCAAGAGTATTTTAATTGGCATCTATTGGGTTTTGGTGGCTCACGAGTGATTCCTTGAAGTTTTGTTTCAGTTTGTACCATTATAATGTAATTAGACAAATTTGAAGCTTTCTGATCAAGAGATTGTCTGGATTCTGGAAGAATACTAAACTCTCAATAAACTTCTGTTGTCTTTGAGACGGGTTGAAGATTCTATAAATGTCTTCTCCCACAATCTTGCTGTGTTTGATTATTGATCTTGTAATACTATGAAATTAAGTTGGTTTGTCTAGTAATTAGAATGCAATGAAGGTGTTGGTGTTTCTAGTATGCAACCAAAGAAAGTTTTTTTATCCTTTTGTAGGTTATAGAATTCAGAACGCGAAATGAGACAGATGATTGGCTACTCAGCAACCCTATGAAGTGCCCTGGTGCTCTCCACTTCATTGATCGAAATGCCACTGTAATAAGTTATGGACTACAGACTAATTCTACTCCACTAGCTAGGCGAGGAATATTTGAAGATCCAACTATTAAATTTCAAATTCCTCTTCAGCTTGCTGCAGAGCGTGAAATTGGACGAACTTTAGTTGGAGGTAGGGCATATAAAGTGATTATTTTAAGTAATTTGACAAAAAAAAAAAAGTATCAAAACGTTTTTCATCTGCATGAATGTAATCCTTTAATCCGGCTTCTTATATTTTAGATACCAGCTTTAGTTGGGCAGTCAATATAAAGGAATTTGCCCACCCTGCAATAGAGATTTTTTCTGTAGTGGCGAATGCTGGGCCAACCTTTTTCCTTGCAATTGCCATGTTTTCTTTCGTCTTCCAAATCAGTTCTTTGGTAGCGGAGAAAGAACTTAAACTTCGACAGGTATAGCCAACATGCTGTGAGTCAGAAACAAGTAATATGAATACAGCACTCATAATTAATAACTGCTTTCTTGCTTTATTTTGTGAACAGGCAATGACAATGATGGGTCTCTATGATACTGCATATTGGTTATCGTGGTTCACATGGGAGGGAATACTAGGGCTTATTTCTTCACTTTTCATTGTTCTTTTTGGGATGATGTTTCAATTTGATTTCTTCCTGCACAACAGTTTTGCAGTTCTCTTCGTCTTATTTTTCCTATTTCAAATGTGCATGGTTGGTTTTCCCGTCCCTATGAAACTTGCAACAGAATAAACCTCATTTATCTCAGAGTTTAGAAAATGCTGAACATGGAAATTTTCAACTTACAAATTGTTTGTATTTGGTTGCCAGACAGGATTTGCCTTCATGCTGTCTGCCTTCATTAGCAAAGCTTCTTCAGCCACGAGTGCGGGTTTCTTCATCTTCATTATTGGTTTCATGACTCAGGTTTGTTGATGTTATCAAAAGTTCATGTGAGGAATGCTGGAGCCACTATCGCAGCTCTTGATTATGGCTTTCGTCCGTTGTTTTTTCCAGATTGTTACGTTGTTCGGGTTTCCTTACAGTACGACTTACCCCAAAGGATACCAAGCTTTGTGGTCACTATATCCACCTAATCTCCTTGCTGCGGGTTTGAAATTGCTTTCCGGTGCAACTGAAACTCCTCAAGACCCCGGTATCAGCTGGAAGGGGAGGACAAAATGTTCACCAAATGATACAGAATGCGTCATAACAATGGTTCGCCTTATCTTTGCAACACCATTTACAAAGTCAATTATTAAATGATAGCATTTCAACCTCAGTGACTCATTTGACAATTGACTATGATGATATTCTGCTGCCAAGTAATTGTTTCTTAATTTATTGTGTTTATTTTCAGAATAAGATTTACATATGGCTTGTCTGGACGTCATGTTTATGGTTTGTTTTGGCAATCTACTTTGACAACGTCTTTCCAAATGCATCTGGCGTGAGGAAGTCCCCATTCTACTTTCTGAATCCTGGATATTGGACTGGCAAAGGAAATAAATTTCGAGGTATCTTTCATACATGTAATTATTGCTGGTTGATGCAATTTCTTTTTTCATATTGGCAATTTTTAAGGCCTTGGAAATTCCTTTTGGAAATCAGAGGGAAGCATGTGCAGTTGTACACGTTCCATTCCTCCTTCTGAAGATGTTGGTCTGGATGATGAGGATGTACAAGAGGAGGAAAGCATAGTCAGACAACAAACTAAAGATGGCACTGTAGATTCATGTGTTGCAGTTCAAATACGTGGTCTTGAAAAGATTTATGCAGGATCAACAGAGATTGGTTGCTGCAAATGCAAGAGAACTTCAGCATTCCATGCTCTCAAGGTAAAAAAGTTAATTTTACATTGTGTATGTCCTCATGTAGTGTGGTTGATTTGGGAAAAGTAATAATCACATCATAATTCCTGCTGCATGTTCCTTAACTGGTAATGAGTATAATTAGATGAAAATATAAAATTATATGCAAAATTGGGCGTTATGAGGTTTACCATTGGATATGCCTCTATTTGATTTTTACTTGAGGTGAAAATTGGATTCCATCTGGCTTTTAAACTGTCAAGCCTTATTAGGGTATTGATTCTCTGTGGCCTCTCTTGCATCACTGCAGCAGATCCATTGATATAATATGTAATTACTTTGAGTTTCCTAAGTTGCATTTTCATGTTGGCTTTTGTGCTGTAACTTTTTCGTACAGGGCATATGGTTGAACTTTCCAAAGGACCAATTATTTTGCCTTCTTGGACCCAATGGAGCAGGGAAAACTACCATTATAAATTGTTTGACTGGAATTACACCAGTGACTCGTGGTGATGGTGAGAGTTCAATTTTCAAGTTTCTATAGCAACTCTTCTGTTGACATGATTTTTAATTCTAATGGCTGGCTTGTATTTGTAACAGCTTTAATATATGGAAATTCCATCCGAGATTCTACGGGCATGTCAAACATTCACAGGATGATTGGAGTCTGTCCGCAGGTCCTTGTTCATTCTTCTGAAACTTATCGTTCAATACTTCTCGGTGACTTTATCTCCTTTAGAATCCAGTATTCTGTTTTTTTCCCACAGCCAAGGGCATATTGCTTACTAACATACAATGTTGTAAATCCGTATTATGCTTTTGCAGTTTGATGTTCTGTGGGATGCATTATCTGGTAAAGAGCACCTTTACCTGTTTGCCTGCATCAAAGGTCTAACCCGTGCTTCGGTTATGTCAGTAAGTACCCAGACTCAAGCTGCTGCTGTGTATTCAATTTTTGTTACCCTTTCTTCATAAAAATCAGTTCCGAGAATATAGACAGTTGCTTTTTTACACGAAACATTGACTTCTTTTGCCCAAGTAACTTACATGGTTCTGCTTGATGACAGGTTGTGCAGAACTTATTAAATGAGGTGAAACTTACTGAGTCTGCCAAAGTGAGGGCAGGCAGCTATAGCGGCGGAATGAGGCGCCGGCTTAGTGTTGCCATTGCCCTCATCGGTGAACCAAAACTGGTTATTCTTGACGAGCCAGTGAGTTAGCCGTAACATTTTACTGTTCAAATCGAATACTTGGCCACAGATTTTTAAAAATGGTAATCTTGAAACCGCAGACCACTGGTATGGATCCAATAACTCGAAGACACGTCTGGGATGTCATTGAGGAAGCTAAAAAGGGGCGTGCAATTATCCTAACAACTCATTCTATGGAAGAGGCTGACATCTTAGGCGACAGAATAGGAATTATGGCGAAAGGCAGGCTTCGTTGCGTAGGAACGTCAATCAGGTTAAAGTCACGATTCGGAACTGGTTTCATTGCTACCATCAGCTTTGCTGGGGATGTTAATGGCACTCCCACCCGAGAAGAAATATTTAACATGGAACACCATATTGCAGTGAAAGAGTTCTTCAAAATGGTGATTGCAATGTTCACCAGTTGAAAGGTTTTTTTTACTTGAAGTATACACTATACAGTGTCATATTACATCATCTTTTTTTTTTTTTTTTTTTGCAGCATTTGGATATTTCGCCTAAAGAGGAGAGCAAATCCTTCCTGACTTTTGTTATCCCCCATGAAAAGGAGAAGCTATTGAAGGTAAAATTTAATGTGAGTTTTTTCGAAGTTTTGCCACGAATGAGTATAGCCTGTGATTCTTATTGGTCTCCCAAAATCCAGAACTTCTTTGCCGAGCTTCAGGAGCACCAGAATGCATTCAGAATAGCTGACATCCAGCTTGGCCTAACAACTCTCGAAGAAGTTTTCCTCAACATAGCAATGAAGGCTGAGTTGGAAACTGCTGCAAGCGAGGGATCCTTTGCAACTCTTACTCTGAACTCTGGACTGTCTTATCAAGTAAGTACTCTCATTCATACCATACCCCGACGTCAAGAGCAGAAATGTTCTGTAGAGTCGAGTGCTTCTATTTAGTGAAATAGTGTGAATGAAAAGATAAATGTGCCAAAATTAGATTAGAAAATCTAAGAAAGACAACTATAATTGTTTGGTTAAAATCTCTATAGTCTATATGAACAGGCTAACAGTCGACAGAGGGTAAGAGTAAAGAGAGGCCCTGAGTTTATATTAAAAGAGAAATCATAATAGCTAGAAGCCTAGAACAATAATTGGAAAGTAAGTTGAAACTAAATGAAAGTTTTGTTTTGATCATATTCGATGGTGACATGGATTATTTCTCCCAACTCTATTACCAAATAAAAGTTCAGAGGATGATGGTTGTAATGTTATGGACTTGCAGGTATCCATAGGAGCAAGGTTTGTGGGACTTCCAGGAACTGAATCCAGAGACACTCCCAGAGGCATGATGGTGGAAGTATACTGGCAACAAGACGATACTGGAGCACTTTGCATCTCCGGTCACTCAAATATTGTCCCGATACCACCTCATGTACAACTCGGAACCAATTCCACACCCAATTCTCGTAGAAACATATTGGGTCGGCGGAGGAAGGTTCGTGCAACCATTATTGATCCTTCCCAGATCAATGATGAAACAATTTTCAATTAAAGCAAAACCTACTGAAGTAACACGCTCCAACGGGACTCTTGTCATATTTTTTTTTTGCACCAGTAGTCTGTTTGCCCATATTTGTGTATAGAATCGGAATTGTCTCTGTGTATAACTCTGCTATTTTTTCTTATTGTATTTGTGTATCAGAATTCTGTAAAAAGAAAATAGTACTGCATTATAAATGATAAGTTTTCTAGAACATATATATGTTTATACTCGTACTAAATTTATAGGTTTATGCTTCATTGCATGCTGCACAAAGTTCCTTTAAATTGGAGATGAATTGATTCTTGAATCTTGATAAAATACATCAGAAATGCCATTCAGATTTTAGGTTTGAAGTTTGAACAATTCATGAGTCACACAATAACATCAAATGAACAACAAAATTGTTCTTTCAATTAAATCAAGAACCCCATTTGAAGAGTTTAGAAGCGATAGTATTCAAAACCAGATATAATAGAGCATTTAGTAAATGGAAAGGGACTACTACACCCCAACTTTCCACTCTATAAATATTCCATTTCTAGACTTTACAAAAGAACGAGTTCATTCATGCTTGTCCACAATCCAATGATAACTAGCTCCAGAAAACCAACCAACCAAAACCTTCATTTCTTCGGCATAATTTCACCTTCCACTATGGCATGCCTCGTGAGAACAATCTCCTTCACAAGGTGCCTGTAAGTGAAGGGTCGAACGGCTGATCGCAAGAACAATTCCGGAGGAATCTTGCTCTTTTTCACCCGCCTCCTATACGGCCCCATTCCAAGAACCTTCCATTCTTCCGGACTAATCTTCGCCCTCTTTCCCCTCATCTCTAGTTCATCCCCATCATCAAAACCTACCTCTTTCACCTTCTTTTGCCTCGACTCCTCTTTACTCGAATAGTACTTGTCCATTGTTTTCACACTTTTCTCCACAAGCTTTTCCATTGCTTCATTGCTCCTTATCGCTTTCTTGAACTCCTCTTCCCAATACTTCGGATCTTCCTCAGGATCTAACTCCTCATCTTCTTCTTCTTCCTTCGCATCAACAATGACCTCATCTTCATCTTCATCTTCATCACCACCATTTTCTTCTTCATCCTCCTCATCGTCATCATCATCATTCCCATCATCCTCAATCCAATCGACTATCTCCTTCCCACCCTCATTCTCACCACCACCAACACCATCCTCATCCGGCGCATCGCACCCCAATTCCATATCCTCCAATTTCGCCTTCCACTCCTTCGTCCAAGGATGCAACAACATCACCGGATGATTACTCAACAAAAACTCCAAAACCTTCGATTTCCTCTCATCGCTCAACTTCTCATACCTATCCACCACATCATCCACAAATGCCTTCTTATTCACCCTCAGCATCCTACACAACCCCCCGAAATACGTACACATCTCCACACTCCCATCCTCCTCATTCTCCATCTCACACATGTACTCCTCCTCCGTCTCCGGATCCAGCAACGGCGCCAGCGCCGCGAAGAACTCCTCCTGCGGCTCGAATCGGCACTGGTAAACCGGCCTCTTCACATATATTATGTCCGGCCTCATCCACGCCGCACATTGGGTGATCAGTGCCCTCGCCTTGTTCCCCAGCCTCCCCATCAATGTCCATTTATCCAATCTCTGATCCCCTTCTGCTTCAATCGCCACCTGACACACCAATGTCCACTGCTGCCATGGCAAATCAGAAACCCTCCATTTTGGGTGCCGAACAAACACCCAATAATACCTTTTTCTCTTGCTCTCGTCCATTTCATCCACTTTCTTCTTGTAATCGATGAACATGTCGTGCTGTTCGATTTTCTCCCATTCCTCCTGGTCCTTAACCTCGCCCATCATCGAGACGCGGTCATCCGTGAACCGGCCACGGACCGGCTCGCCCAAAACGACGCCGCGCCAGGAATAAGGCCCGAATTCGCCGTACTTGTACCAGTCGTGGGGGTGCTTCAGATTGGGGTCGTCCTTCTCCATGAACCTGACGAAGCGGTCGTAGCCGAGACCGATCATTTGGAGCTCGTCTTCCGTGAAGTTATCGGGGTAGTTCTTGTGAGGGTTTTTCAGACGGTAGAAGAAGCTGTCGGCGTATTTTTTGCTCCTTTTGCGTGCGTTCCGCCTAGCCTCACGGAGAAGCTCGGCGGTGCCCTCGATGCGGCCGCCGGAGGAGCCGGTGCCGCCTGGCTTGGCCTTGCTTCTGCCAGCGAAGGCGCGCATATCCGGGCGGCGGTTTGCATTTTGGAAGAAATTTGAGGAGATGGAGAGGGGTTTGAGTTTGAGGGGTTTGTGGAATCGGGGAAGGGTTTGGAAAAGGGGATTGGAGAATTTGGAAGAAAAAGAGGAATTAGGGTTTAAGGGTATTGGGAGGGAAAGGGTGAGGTTTTGGGGCTGCATATTTCACCATACACAGAAGACGGATAATAACAATACACGGAGTAATACAGAACAGAATCATTGTAATAACAAAAATGAAATGATTTCTAGGACATCTGTACATCTGTTGCAAAAAGGATTTGTGCTTCGATCGTCGACGAGAGATATACTACTTACAAAGACCCGCGCTATTTACACTCCCATATTTACTAACATCATCCCATTCCTAATTTTACCCCACTAAAACATTTCAAAAACTAACAAATTTCTACCTACACACCACATTAATTTACCTATCTATCCTTAACTTAAAAAAACAACACAAACAATCTAAAATACTCCATACACCCCCACTACACCCCCAATACACATACACTCCACCACCCACACGAGCCCAACACCCCAACCAAAGAACGCTGTGGAGAGAATGGTGGAGAAGAATCAAGAAAACCTGGGTCGTGCCTTCCAATAGATCGGTAGACACTTTTGACAAGAAAATACTTCTTCATGGTGGACGGATTAAGAGGTATTTTTAGTTACTCATTTACATACATATTAAGATTTATGTTAATTCACCCATTTATATTGGATTTGATTTTAGAGGTTTCAAACTTATATTTTGGTTTAGGAATGGTCTAATGTTGTTCTTTAGTATTAAAAATTGTATTTAGTTAGGAGTTTAAGCTCATAATTCGATTTTGGGAATGTTGGGGACGGGGTGTTGTTCGGCACTGGTTTGCCGAACAGAGTGAAGGATGCACGGCGCCCAGCGCCGTGCATTGGGATAGTCGGGCGGCACTAGGCGCCGCACGCTACCGAGACCGTGCGGCTAGTATGGCCGCACAGTCTTATACTTGTTCGGCCACATATGGCCGAACATGTCTGATATCAATTTTTTTTGTTCTTATCTATTATGTGTGGTTTTTATATTTATAAACTTCGCTTGAATTTCATATTTGATTGTTTATCATCGTCAGCGGCCTACAGTATCATCTTCAGGAAATAATTTTTGTTTTTTCTGATTTGTTCATTGAGTTTAATATTTAGAGGTTTGAGAAGTTGCTTGTTATTTCAGTTCAAGGCATCACATTAGATAAGGAAAACACGTTTTTATTGCCCCTTGGACACTTTCCAACACATGAAAGTCTCACTTTCAAACGTGTTAATTTTTCTGTCATAATTTAATTTTTTATGCTAAGTTATTCTAGTGCACTTTACTTGTAGGACTGTTACACTTAAAACCTGGATATGGTGGATCATCTATGTGTTGTTTACTAATTTCTTGTATAACTAATGGAAATAAACAAAGACTCCTGTTTTAGGTGCAGGCTCTATATTTGGATTTTAAACTTGGAGTTCGTTCTGTATTTCTTTGGTTTTGAAGCCATTTGTCTTCTTATATTCCATCGTATACAATTCAATGGCAGACCTCCAATCCTTGTGACCGACTTATTGTGGCAGATTAGTGAAGTGCCATCTCCAATAATGATCTCTGATTTGCCTGCACAAAATTATGACAGGTCAGCTATAGCTTCAAAGAACTTATGCAATTATTTAGTTTTGTTATCTTGTAGGTTGAATTGTTTGCTGTGAAAGTATTACTGATAGATATATGTTTCTTGTTACTAATTCTGGATGCAGATGTATAAATTATAATTTTTATCAACATCTTCCATGTTGTTTGATACAGGGTTATCTTTTTATTTTTCAGTAAATGAATCTTCACTGGAGGAGAGAGAGAAACTATCTTCCCGCCCGGAATAGAATCTTTTCAAGACATGCAGACTGAACTTGTAAAGCCAAGGCCAAGAAATGATACAGGGGTTGCCCGTCGTATGATAGCTCATGCACTTGGCAAAACTGTAAGGAGATGACTCAGGAGCGTAGTTTGAGTAACACAAGAGAAAGTGTACAATGAATAACGATAGGCCAATGGATTGAAGGACATTGTAGATTTAAATAGAACAAAAGCATTCGTTTAAGTTTTTTTGTATTTGTTGTTTGCATCAATATCCAATCTATATGTAGCTTTTTTTGTAAAGGATTACATGTAGAGATATTTCTTGATTTTATACATACGAGGTCAAATTCAACCCTCATGTTACCATTCGATTGTAAAGCAATTTGTAGCACTTTCACTCTAATAAATTTGGGGAAGTTTAGAATATGTGGTATGGTGCGTATATATATCCAACAGGCTTCTACAACTGATTCTAAAGATACCTCATGTATTTTTGGATAATAATAGGATGCCTTAAAAAACATTTCATACCATTGGATTGATTCTTCACAATGATGTATGTGATATTATAAGTAATAAACTCCACTATTAGACCAAGCATTTGCAGTGAATATGTTCGCATAATCGATGATGTCCGTATTCAACTCATTCGAAAATGAAGGATAATTACGCGTTTAAAAATATAAAAATTAGTAGCTAATATAAATAAAAAGAAAAAAAATGAAAAAAAATGTTCCAGACTTGTTCGGCGCTCTCTGCCGCGCACCATTAAGAGTGTTCGGCGTATCTGGCCGCGCACCGTGAAGAGCGTTCGGCGCGTCTGGCCGCGCACCATGAAGAGCGTTCGGCGAGTCGTCGCCGCGCACGATTTTGAAAGAGTTAGGGTTTTGGGGTGTATGTAGTATTGTGGGGAGTATATGAGATTTTATTTTTTTTAAAACAAAGGGCATTTTGGGTAGTGTAAAATTGGGTTGGGGTGATGTTAGTAAATGTAAGAGTGAAAATAGCCTGGGTCACTTACAAATCCTTTTTTAAAAAAAGCCGAAGCCAGAGAATAAAAGTAAAATCAAAATCACAAACGAACTATACAGGGAAACCAACGGAAGGAAAGAATCCAAGGCTAGGCCCTTGGAAGCGACACACCGGAAGAATCCGATGCAACGCTATCAAGGTCGAAATCCGGGGGAATGCCCATGTAGTAAAAAAAAGCCTCTTTGGACGCACCATACTTGGTTAAACAATCAGTCACCCCGTTCCCTTCCCGCAAGACATGGAAGATGGGGCAGTCTGCAAATCCCCGCCTCAGGCCCTGAACATGATGAATGAGGCCAGCGAGCGGATGGAACTCAGGGCAAGCCATGAGAAGTTTTAAGATAAGAAATAAAGTAGGATTGTGCAGATTGTTGCTGAAGGAAACCAGAACCAATGAACCATCGGTTGCGATCGGGTGGTTGGAGGGAGTCCGTACCAGGATCTTGGAAGACCCGGTAACAAAGCAGTCAAACCCAATGTATGTATGAGGTTTGATGTTTAATTTTATTTACGGAAGTATGTTGAGCATTTATTTAATAAATGGACTAATAATAATAATAATTTAAGGTTATGGGCCTGAAATGGATAATTTGAAAGTTTGGATGCCAATTAAATAATTAATATAAAAATGACCGATTTGGATAGATGACTAAATGAAACAAAATAAAAGTTTAGGACTGAATTGACAAAAGATAAAAGAAAAAAGACTGATATTATGGCAATGTGTCAGGTTTAAATTTAAATCATTGCCACGTCAGCAATTATGGTATAATTAGTAAAAAATGGATTGATTTAGACATAATTAGCATTTGTAGCGGACTGTTTTGGTAATAAAATAAAAAAGACACTCATTTGGATTTTTTGAAAATAAAATGGACGTATTTAACATTTTTTTCTTAAAAATATGTATCACATGCGTGTCCGAGGGGATTGTAACAATTAGAATGAGATGGTGTATATAAGGGGAAAAAATATAGTTAACTTTTGTTTATTAAGAGAGTGTTTGAATTTGCATTTTAAAAAATATTGCAGTAACAAAATGTGTTGTAGAAAATTAAGTGTTCGGATAAGTTTATATTGTTCCAAATCATAATAATCATATAATCAATTTTTAAGTGTTTGGTTGTGTGTTCTTAAGTTGTAAAATTACCATAAAAGATATGAGTAAGAATAGTCAAATAATTTTTATTTTCAATTTATTATACTTATTTCATAATGTTTTTTTTATGCATGCCCTTCCCACCAATATACAGTATATTGCTTTAATTTTTTTTTTTTGGATAATATTGATCAATTTTAATTTGTTTTAAATATATTATTGGTATATTGCCGTATAATATTACAAACGCAATACTTTAAAATTGTATATTGCATTATAATCCTAGCAATTCATATAAAAAAAGTAAAAATAAAAATTCAAATATTAAAAAAATTATATTATTTTTATATTGCCGCTGCTTTGGAAGAATCCGATAGAGGGAGAAATAGAAAAAATAATTTGACCTAATTTATTAATTAATTGAGTGATAATATGGTAAAGTCTATTTTTTGCTACAAACGTAATTTTCTTGCAGTACCAAAATGGAGTTGCAGATAATAGGGTTTTGATTACTCCAAAACGCAGATAATAGATTATTTTAAGGTACATACACAAACAGGATTAACTGATTATTTGTGTTTGGATGTACGTTTTGAAAATTGCTGCAGCGTTTAGAAAACGGATAATCAGATAATTGTTGTAACAAAACGTGCTGTAGAAAATTAAGTGTTTGGATAATCTTATGTTGTTCCAAATCGCAGTAATATGATAATCAATTTTTAAATGTTTGGATTTGTGTTTTTAAACTGTAAAATTACTATAAAGAGTATGGGTAAGAATGTTCAAATAATTTTTATTTTCTAATTTTTATATATTTTATAATATATTTTTGGTAATACTCTTTCCACCAATATATTTTTTTTATTTTGGATATAATTGTATGAATTTGAATTTTTTTTTTATATTTTATTTGTACATTGTCTTATAATATTTTTAATATAATACATTAAATTGTATATTACATTATAATCTTAACAACCCATAAAAGAAAAATGAACGGAGGCTGCGAAGAAGAACGCCGCTAGATGGAAAGAATAATTCAAAGACTTTCTAGTTCCAAGGTTTTGACGTGAATTGATGGGGGCAGTAACGTAAAATCCTAAATTGATGGCAAATCGTAATTTCTTGCAGCTCCAATTTCTTGCTACAGAAAAACAACGTTTGCCATAGTCTATAACGCTAATAATCGATTATTTGATGGTAATTATCCAAATAGAATTATTGGATTATATGCGTTTTGAAAACGCAATAATCAGATAATGAAGTTTATATCGCACAAACAAACACCCTCTAAATTGGGTATAGTTTAAGAATTTACTTTTATACTTGTAATTTAAAATTTTAATTGTTAAAATATTGTACATGTAAAAAAATTATACAAAATATATATTCTAGAACTATACGATTAGACGAATTTAACAATATCGAATTTGACTATTTTTTTCAAATATATACTTATAATAAAATTAAGTTAAAGTTGAATAATGAACAGTAACAAAAAGTCATATAGGACAACTATGGTGAGACGGAGTGAGTATAAGAGAAGTATATCCAAAATAAATAAATAAGACAAAATGTCTTGATTTTTTTTTTTTGGAGGAGCTATTAAAAGCTTAAGAAATGAGTGGTGTGAGCCCATGTCACACAAATTACAAATTGAAAGGGAGTGATAGGGGGCCGGGTGGGGATTCGAACCTCAACCTATAGGTTGAGAGTTGGAGGCTTACCACTATGATAAATCTCCAAGCCCCAAAATGTCTTGAGTTTGAATACGCTAATCGTGAGAGTAACCTGACAAATAAAAATAAATATGGTGAGAGTTGTTCAATTGTTAAATTCACACAACAATTTGTTTAAAAATACTTTGTTGTAATACTACAAGACATTTTGTTAAAGAAAGGTGGTCGATCAAGTCGATGCCTCGACAAAATGTCTAAGGCCTTCGTTGTACCCTAATTTTTACTATACAAAAACAAGGATGTGATTCTAGTGCAGCTGCCTGCACTTTGCAGCTGTGCTGTGGTGTTTTATATGATGTTTTGATACTAGTGTGATGTGCGAGATTATATTTGTGATGTTTTAATTTTAACTTTTAAAATTCAGTTTTTTTTTTGTAAATAAGTTTCGACCAAACATTACAAAATTTATATCTGCCATTAAAAAAAATATCGCACACATCACAATAACAAACATTTACCAACACACATTTGACAGACTTGAAAACATCACACAATCCCTATATGTCATTGTGACTATATGTGCAGTTGCTAATGGAGTCTGTATAGAAACCCAATTGCAAAAACAAACCCTTCATTATTAAAATATGAAAACTGACATATACTCTGCTAAATTTTACTTACTATCTTCGTTCTTTTTTCATTGCTCCATTTCAATCACTGTTTTCAATTAGTTAACTTTGGATGGTTTTATATGATTCATTACAAGGCTAAATAAAAAATGGTAAAGTAATAATGAAAGTAGAGATTACAAACTACAAAACTCATGTTAGAATTATCTTCAAAATCATTCTCTAAACTAACCAAATAAAGCTCCAAAGTCAGCTAGTTTTTTTTTTGGTAAAGCCAAAATTCTTGCAAAGTCAGCTAGTTGAAAATAGTGATCGTAATGGAGCAATTAAAAAAGAACGGAAGAAGTATTTTACTGTATTTAGTAAAAGGGGTTGGGGAAGGGGAAAAGCATTTACCCTATTTACTTAGTAATACTAATTGTAAAGACGCTGACCAAAAATCCGAAATACAGTAGCGAAGAATTCGTTGTCATATTTGAAATTTGAAATTCAAATTGGGAGCGTTCCATTTCCCAAATGGGCCCCGCACACAATGCCGTTGTTCTTCTCTTCTCTTCTCTTCCCTTTTTTCGCATTATAATAATAATTAAATTAAATAATTAAATAATTTATTTTTTAGTTAAAAAACTTAAAATAGCTCCTGCCCCTTTTCCCGCCCGTTCCATCACATATATACAATCCTCATTCTCTCACCACTCCCATTTTCATCCTATACCTCCTCTCTGATCCGCTCTCCAATTTACGCATCGCTTCCCCACGTTTTCTCGCTCTCAACCGAATGGAGGATTCCGCCGCCAAAGACCGATCCTCTGCCTCCGGTAATCTTCTCTGAATTCCTTTAGTTTTTCCATCTGTTTTATGCTTCTGTTTTTGTTAATTTTATTTTCGTGTGGCGGTTGAGAGCTGTGTGTTGTATTTTTGGAATCGTGGATTTTGGAATGTGGAGGCGTGGTGTGGTTACGTGAATTTAGTTTTCGATTGCTTCTTTTTGGTGCTTCGATCGATCGATTATATTAATTTTTTGCTTGATGTTTTGAGAGCAGGTAGAACAGCATCCAGGCTGCTTCGCTACCCGCTCAGATCTGCAGCGCGGCCTAAGGAGGAGAAACCGCCTCTTGGTGACTCCACCAACTCCAGTTCTGCGGCTAAAAGGTTTGGATCCTTGTGCATCTTATTCATGTGAAGAATATGTAATTTAGTCAAGGGAATATAGGATTGTTGCTAGATTATACTGCGGAATTTAAATCTAGAATTTCATAATTAAACAGTTGGTTTCTCGACCCTGTGGATTTTTTTGGTTTGTTGCCGTCAGTCATCTACTAGTCGAGAATTAGGATTTGTTTATAAGGCTATTTTTACTAGTTTATAAACATCATAACATAATCATTGATAGGAAACAACAATGATCCCAAAAAACATACCTTCAAAAGTGTGAATAAACAGTCTATTATGTGAACTTCACGTGAAGAGTTTGTATTATTTATTCTAATTATATGCGTTGCGCATGGTAAAATTTAAATTTGAACATATATTACAATATGTTCTCAACTTATTCTAATATTAAATAAAGTTGTACATTTCTTAAGTTGATTGTTGAATTGATTAATCTACCACGTAGAACTAAATAATGAAATCATGGCGCCTTTTTTGATTTGCTCTTACATGTGTTTTGAATGTTAAGCGATCTGGGATTACAATATGACAAATTATTCATTTCAAATGACTAACTGAACTCAACTTTATTCATTTTATGATATTCTCGTATATTTATGACATGACATATGGTTAAATTGTGATATAATTATATCTTTCTCATCGGTTAAAGTACTCACAAAACATATTTAAGCGCGTTTGCCCAATATGGAAATTGAATAATGGATTTGGTCCAAATTGTCTTCCCAAATCCTCAGTTCCCTTAATGATCTTCAAGTTTGCATTGTAAACACAACATTTTAGTTCACTTCTGAATTGTGCTTTTATTCTTGCTCATACTATGCTTGATGATTTTATTAAGGCATTTCCCCACAATTTGCTTGGTATGCCAATCGAATGAAGAAGCCAACATGAGCTTATAATACATTGGATGCAAAAAAATAGACTTTTGATTGCTTGAGCATAAGCAAGAACAAAACTTATGCATGGCATTTGCTCACTGTTCAATAACTTTGTGTTTTTTTTATTTATGTTCAGGGGAAAGAGTGCATCAAGTGTGAGTAAGAGTGTGGGAGTTCTTGATTTTTCAAGCAAAGAGAAGCCTGCCAAGCCTCCAAGGCGACTCTCAGTTCCTTCAAAGTCAAATAAAAGCCCCGTTCCAAAAACCATTGGCAATATCACTCCCATTTCTGAGACCAGAGCAAAATGGACATCTGCCAATCAGGGCAAGAGTGACACGCCTCTTTCTGATGTTTCAAAATCTTCCCACAGAAAGAAGTTCAGTGTTCTTTCATCATCGTCCTATTGGCTATCCCAAATTAGGCTTTCTGAATCTGCTGCTAAGCACTCAATATCTCTTGGCTTCTTCAAGCTTGCTTTGGAGGCTGGATGCGAAGTATGTCAGTCTATTTTGTGAATAAATTTGTCTCTAACAACAAAATGTGGTACTAAGTTGAATTATTTTCAAAATTGCAGCCTATACAGAGGGTGAGTGAAGAGTTAAAGTTGTATGTGCGCCGACACAGCCTTCCTGAACTCAGTGAATCTGTGAAAGAGCTCTTCGACAGCTACAAGATCAATGAAAACTTTGACAACCAGTCGCAGCAGGTCTCTGAGACGTCTTCTCAAGTTCCCGATGAAGTCAATCAGATATCGGACAATGATGATGTGAAAAGCTCATCTTCTTCCATCACAGAGGCTGAAAAGACAAAACCTAAGCCAAAGCCACTCGACAAAAATGTTGCTGGGAAGCCCGATGCCATAAAACCTGCCATGGAGACTCAGAAGAAGCATGACACTGAGAAGAAGATTAGAAGATCAGCGCGTGAAAATGCTGCAAATTCAAAGAATAGCTCTGAAACCAGGGGGCGGAGCACTCAAAGGAGACCCCGAAAACCAAACAAGCAAGCATCAGCTCAAGATAGCAGCAAGGATGCAGTGAAGAAGCAGGGGAAAAAACCTGCTCCTTGTGATGAAGGTGATCATTTGTTTGTTTGATTCGTACATAACAACATTTTTCCACATATTTTATTAATCCTTTCTTATTTTCCATATTCATAATGGGCACTTACTTGGTCACTACTGCAGGTTCTTTGAATTTTACACCAAATGAAGCTCTTGAAGAAAACAAAGAAAACATGGTGTGAATTCCGCCTTTTTGTTCTCCGAAAAATATTTTCATTCATTCTAATATTGTTGATTACTACTTGATACCTCTTACAAAAGTAACAATATATATTAATCTGCTTCAGGATGACGGTGCACCTCAGATGGAAGAGACTAACAACACAGTGGTGGAAGTTTAAATTTCATTGGGAAGTAAGTACACACATTTGTGGGGGTTTGATTTGATATTTCATTTCGCAGAATGGTCTGTGTGTTTTTAACTTGTATATGTTTTAAAGGCCATATATACTGGTGTGGTGGTTATGTTGTTGATTGAGTTTTGAGTGTGCATAATATACTGAATACTACTGCTCTCTTTGTGTGTGGTGTCTGGTGTGAAGTTTACAAGCTCTATTTTAGTTTTATTTTTCTTTTTCCATTTTCCCTTGGTTGGTTGGGGATTCTTCACTGCTATTATTCTTACATGCAATCCATGTGTCGTTATTAAGACTATGGTGAAAGATTCCGCCACATGTTTTCCGTGGAAAAAGACTATTTCAAACGAGGAAGAAAAAGAAATTTGTTGTGAGTGATACTGATAGGTATTGTAATTTGTACCCAAAAAAATTTGACTGGGTAAAGGTTTGCGGCCAAAAGTGTCAATTTTTACATTCCGGCCACTGTTTGTACACACGCAAGAAGAAAAAGAATGAAAGAAAAACACTTCTCAGTCCACTCAAATAGTAGTATAACTAGACAACAGGAGTTGTTGGATGCCAAGAATTACAAGTACAACAAACACAAAATTCTACTACCTCCGTTCTCATATAAATGAACCATTTGCATAGTGGTAACTATTCATTGGGCAACTTTAACTAATTTTTTAGGTATAGTTATATAAGAAAAAACATAGTCATGTGAGATATTGTTAGATTCATTTAATCACATAGTTTTAGAATATTAAATTTTTATAATTTTTACTTATACACAATGCGAGTTATAAACATTTAAAAATGTATCTTGGATTGCGTGAAATGCAAGATGGTTGCATTTATTTGAGAACAGAGGAAGTAAATGAGAACCATAGTGCTCGACTGTTTGTCTAGTTTTTGACGTATCCAAAATTACTAAAATTAATAAATATTTTTCACTTTAGCATGTAAACTCTAAAATCTATTGTCAAATATGATGCCTCCCCAACTTTTAGTTTATAAGCTTGAGTAGGCGTTTTTTTAATTCAGTGAATATAATGCAATTGGGTTCTATGGTTATCCCATATTCAATTTTCATTTTCCCCACAAATTACAGTTCGATGCAGATGCAACAATGATTGGGAGGGAGGGGATGGAAATAATTTCATGTTAGAATTCATCCTGAGCCGGATTAGTTGATCCAGTCTAGGGGAGGCGTTCCAGTGCAGAATCTGCACATGCAGATTATGATGCCTGGAACCCAATGAGTGATGTAGGAAAATGGAGTGATGTCATAATTCCTTTATGTGATGTTTTGAGTTAGATAATTGTATTCATATTTGTTGGGATATTCATAATATTATTGTAGTTATATTAGATTATATTAGATTTTGGGATGACAAATATATGATTTTTATTTAATAGATTTGGGTCGGTTTTATTCATTTATCTAGCTATTATCCTCAATTTATTATTTTAAAATTTCTCCATAAACCCTTCGACCCAAAATTGCAGGCTGTCAATCGACACATGGACTGACTGACATAGAGTAATATGATGTGATGTGTCAGGTCTTGTACATGTGATGAGTAGTTGTTTTATGTGATTAATGCGATTACGAATGTGATGTCCTATTTTGGATTAATTAGGTGAAATGGGTTATATAGTGTCATGTGGCACAGTGGCAGGTCGTATAAATGTGTTGTGTACATGTGATATGTGATGTATGTGTTTACAATTGTGCTGAATGGTTGTGCATTGATCGGGCTAGACGGATACTTTGATTTGATGTGTGAGGCCGTGGAGATGTGTTATGTGCCTTAATTATGTTATGCCTATCATTTTGAATGTGTTGGAGTGTTGTGCATTGATGCTATAGAAGATTTCCTTTTGGTGGAGAAAGGGGGAGGGTTTTCAGTTCATATCGTCTCTATGTGTTGCTCATCCATCGCCGTTTTGGATTGTTATATAATTCGATTTTGACGTTTTCTCTATCATGGTTGCCATGTTCTTCATTGACTACGAGAATCTTACCTTGTATATATTGTGGTTAACCAAGAGGAGGCGAACGATGATTTGAATGGGGCAAGTGTTCATAGACAAACCACGAAGAATGGTGTTGTTGAAGATGTTGATCAACAGGTGATGTTGTTTTGAATGTAGTCTTTTTTTTTTTCCTTTTTTCTTTTTTTTTTCTAGGTTATTTTTCTTTCTTTTGCTTGCTGATTCATGCATTATATAATGTTTGCTTGAAGGATGAATAATTTAAATTACGAATTGCACAGATTTGATATGATATGATATTTCGAGATATATTTGGATATTTTATGTAGATTACTCAGAGGATTAATTAATATTTTTGGGGTTGTTATGGCAAGATACATTCCGATGGTCAAACATCACACCACCCTTCTTTCCCATCATTTATGCATCATTTATGCACCTACAGAATTTCCACATTCTGTACAGTAACTATATTGCCAATCTAGATCAAATACTAGTGGCTGATACTTTTTTCAAAAATTCTATAGTACTTCCTCTGTTTTGTTTTAATTGATATAAGACCCATCCAGTACGCAGTCCAATGCACATTTTAAATATTTAATAACTTAAGTTCGGTACAAGTAAAAATTCTAAAAGTTTGATATTTAAAAACTACACGATGAGACGAATCTAACAAGATCCCACTTGATTATACTTTAAATTGTATAACATGATAAAACTTTAAGTTAAAGTGTATGTGTGAACAATATCAAATTCTCAAATGGTGCAAACAATAAAGAACGGAGTTGGGCTGGGGAAAAATACCAAAAATACTGCATATTGCACATACCGTATCGAAAAAATACCGAGAATACCATAATTTTTAGTACAGTATGATACCGTACTGTAAGATTTCGGTACGGTAACGATATAAATTTTTTGATACCACGGTATACCGTTACTATACCGAACTTCGGTATATACCGCGGTATTGGTATGTCGGTATGTACCGAATGTTCGGTATATCGCTATATACCGCAATACCGATATGTTGGTATATACCGATGATTTGGTATCGGTATATACTGAACTTACCGAAAATATACATAATTTTACATATTTAACCCTCTACGGTATGTCGGTATGCACCGAATGTTCGATAAATCGGTATATACCGTGATACCGGTATGTACCGAAGATTCAGTATAGCGGTATATGCCGAACTTACCGAAATATCGGTACAGTAACGGTAAGGATACCGAAAGTTTTGGTACGCCAACGATATGAAATTTTCCATACCGTAAACTTCGATACGGTATATGGTACCGCGAAATTTTTTCGGTATACCGTACCGACTTACCCCTAGAACGGAGGAAGTATTTCCTATGTTCCATTTAAAATATTCCAAAATTTTTGTACACGCAGTACAATGCATTTATTTAACAGTTAATATCTTAAAATGTAGAGACTTAAAATTTATAAAAAATTACATATTCTAAAACTATCTGAAAATACACCTCCAACAAGATCCCACATTACTATATTTTTTCTTATGTAATTACAACAAAAATTTAAGTGAAACATGCATATTGAACAGTGTAAAAAGTCAAGGGAGTATTTAATACTACTAGTATTATCTTTATAAAGGAAATTTTAAGACGGGTAGAATTTTTTTATTTTTATTTTTATTTTTATATATAACACCCAAATGTTAGCAAAGGAAATACGGAAATCTATCTAAAAATTTTAAATATGTAGAACGCTAGCTAAATAATTAATAATGAATTATATGAGGGATGATGATTTGATCAATTGATCAACTATCTTGACTTCCAACCATTAGGTTCGGAGTTTGATTCTTCAACCCTGTATATTTTCTTTATTTTTTTGTAATTTGCGTGTCATATCTCCTACCACCCTTCATTAGAAAAAGTGAATTACATGAAACGGATAATTAAAGGGAGCACTAGTAGCTAATTTTAATGAATTGTTACAAAACCAATGTTAAAAACAATTAAACAAAACAAAGTGGATAATTAGTCAACGATAGGGCCTTCTTTATTGCCAATGTCAAAGTGCCATTTATTATACATTTAACATCGAATAAAGTAGGTCAGAGTCAGACATTATGAAATAGTACTAGTTTTTCCCTGTTTCATGAAAGAAATTGGATCGTTATTCAAGTATCCATCACCACTCACATCTCTATGCACAAATTTCTTCATATTTCACATCACCACTCAAGGCTTGTCTCTTACCTCCAAAAAAAAAAAAAAAAACAATAATTACATATACCCATATGCACATATATAAATGTTCATGCACAATTTTGAGTGCATATATGTTGACAAAAATCCCACATTTATAAACTATATATATAAAACAAAAATTCAACTATGATCACACGCCGTGAGGATCCTTTTTGTCCCTCGGAGATGACAAAGAGTTATTATTCGAACTAGGGAATGTGAATGATGGGGATGCAAGAAACATCAGTTCGCTCGGTTGGGAGACGTTTGAAGAAGATGACTTGCTGAGAAAGCTCGGGGTGCAATTGTTATTAGCGTTTGAAGACGAGGTTGATGGGAAGCTCGACAAAATGGGGAATGCCTCACTTGCCTTGATATTACTAACTTGATTCGACCTTTCATTGATGATTTGGTTTGATAGGGCGATGGCGTTAGAGCCACCCGAGCCAATGATTGATGAAAGGGCAGCGGCTAATGCAGATTGGAAACTCGGGTCAGAAGTGATAGCTTTGGTTGCAGCAGCGATGGTGTCTTGGGGAAGTGATGGAGGCTGGTTTTGGTTTGGGGCAGCCTTTTGCAAGTAGGATTGGAAGAGGGATGGGTTAGGTTGGGATCCGAAGCTTAGGGAGCTCGGAGGTTGATTCTTGTTGTAGGGTTGATGTTCGTAGGTAAAAACCCCGTTTGCCCAAGAAATTGGAAGGGGGTTCGATGAATCTATGTTGGAGTTGAAGTTAAGGTTGGTGGTCGAGTATCTAGGAGGGTAGCTACCAAGTCGGGTTAGGTGAGAGGACGAGTAGGAGGAGGTTGAGGCCGAGTTTGAGGAAGTGAGGTCGAGAGTAATGGTTGGATAGGAAGGGGACGATGAAATTGATGAATTTGGCAAGTAAAAAGGCTTTGATCTTGAGTTGTTTGAGAGATAGAGGTTTAGACCGTTGAGGCTCGAGCTGGTACTCGTGGATGATAAACCTAACCCGGTTCCTGAAGTGGATGAGCCCGACAAGAGCATAGCAGCCGCGGCTGAGGTGGTGGAGGCCATGGCCGTGGCGGACACGGGAAGTGGATGGTTGTGTGTCCCCTCATAGGTTGTGATCAAGATCGACATGTCCTCGGCACATCTTTGTACCTAATTAAATAGATTACATAATAGAATGGAAACTATAGTTAACACCACTTCATCACCTCAAAATTAAATCTCTATAAAAAAAAAAATTAAGATAATTATCAATATAGATAGATAACTATAAGAACCATATTCTGGTTTTATTTCACAAACAACACCAATTATCGAATTGTGCCACTTCAAGGACAAAAAAATCGATAATTAATGTGCACTTGCAGTAGTGGCCCATTTCAATAATAAGTATTGTTTGTGGCCTAATATCAAAATATAATGCTTCCTATATCGCCAATGATCTCTAAAACAGTTACATTATGTACATTTATAAATCAATAATATTAATATAGTTGATCATATAAACCTAGGGAAGTTAATGTAAGAAAAATAGTTTAGTTAAACAAACCTGTTTTCTCACTGGGCAAGATGGTGCAACAGTACATCGATAATATGCTCGAGGACATGGATTTCCCTTTGCAATCTTTTGTCCATACTTCCTCCATTGACACCCATCATTCATCTAAACATATATAATCACTTCATTAATTGAAAAAAAAAAAAGGAAATTAATGAAAATAGCTTCATAAAAATGACAGTAAAATTTTCTTACCGTAGGCGTGTCGCATCTAACCCTAACAGAAACCCTAGCTCTTTTCGTAGGGTTTTGTTGTGAAATCTCATCCACATCATCACCATCCCTCGCATTATTGCTCGTGTTCTTAGGTTGCCACGTCTCCCCGCCTTCATCCTTCACTTCCTCCACGCTATTTTCTCGGCTGGGATTCAACGAGGATTTTCCATGACCATCGAATTTGCAATCCAGCCCGAGTTTTAAACCTTCTTTTTCTTCGCCTGCCACAATTTTTTCGTTATTGCTTGGCACTATTTTACGAGCATTGTCTTTTACTCTATCCCTCGAACTTATTCCTAGGCTGAGGTCGATAAGTTCCTCCTCGTGCTCTTCATTACTTTGATCATCGCGGTGATGGCCACTTGAACCCGTATTCTGATCTTCGGTTTTCCCTGATTCTTGTTGGATAGCCTCACGGTATTGCATTTGCAGAGTTCGATAATCCTTCATGATCTTGTCTAAGTAAATTTTCAGCCTTTGGTTTTCTTCCATGATTTCATCCATTTCTGCTTTCGTTGATTCAATTTGATCATCCACCTGCAAATAAACACAATACATGTTGATAATTGGATGTATATATAATAGTAATAAATGGCAATTAGATTTCTGAAGTAGAATGAAACCTTAATTTGTACCAAAAAAGAAGAATGAAACCCTAATTGAGATGCTTTCATTTAATTTAAGATTTAAAATAATGTATGCCCTTAATACTTTTATTATGCTGATAACAATCACAATCATAATTTTTCAAATTTGGAAGTCATGCATTTACAACATTGAAACATATTAAAAACATTAATATATATATATATATGAATATATGTGTGTGTGTGGAAAAATAGAACACAAGGTAAACTTTATTGTTAGAATGTTTTTATAGCCCCAAAATCAGCATGCTATTTTCACAAAAAATATTTTATTAATATGTAATAATTTTTTTTATCACTATAGTTCAACACATTTTGCAGCCCTCATTTACATTTTTTTTTTTGAAATACCACTTACACTAAATTACTCAAGAGCTGTTGAGTCCTCCAATTCGAATCAACTGTAATACAGCTAGCTATATATATGTAGATAATTACAGTGAGACTAGTCTTAACTAATTCTTTATTATTTCAAATATCATGATATATACACATATTTTAACACACACACACACACATATATATATATATACAGTACTATATGATAATCATCTAGAAAAAATAAAGGAGAAAAATTATATAATTCAAACCTGCTCCCCTCTTGCTGAAGAATATGATCTTGATTCAGATTCTGGTGATGATCTTTCCGTCTTTGTGTTAATTCCCTATAATTAAGATTTAATTACATTAGAAAAATTTTAATCCAATTAACAAATAAATAACTGGCTCTATATATATATATTCAGTTTGTGTATGCACGTATATATGTATATATACAAATTGGCTAGCTGTAACAACAAATTTATAATTACTACACATGCATAGCACTGATATTCTTTCAATAAATAAAAATTAATTACTTACATATATATTATTCAAATAATCTAACTGCTACTGTCTAATTTATGAACAGATCAAACCAAATTCAATTAATTGCTGTCAATACATATAACAAGAACAAGTTGCATATGTCTTTATTATATGGTCAATGCTTTGGAAGGGCTGCTATACATTCATATTTTACACACCACACACACACACACACACATCTAATAAAAATCTTATTTTATTTTTAAAATAAACACTAATTGCAAATTTGAATTTTCTAAAAATTGCAAACTTTTCTGATTATGAAATGATTAACAATACATATATCTAAATCTTGCTTTTGTTTTCTCTCAATTCTCACTTCTTAATTGGTACCTGCTTTAGAATTTTTTGATTAGGAGATGCTGCCTTCATTTCTTCATCATCTTGGGCTGATCTTTTCTTGCCTCCAACCTAATATTAAACAGAAAAAATGAAATAAAAAAAATAAAAACAAAATTCAATATATACATGTATAAACTTTTTCAAGGGCAAATAATTTGCATAAATAGCTTCACAAAAGTGTTTCCCAAACTCATGAAGAAAACCCTAAAATGAACTCATTTGTTTCGTCTTCCTAACAGCTTGAACTTTTAGTTTTGATCGAAGAAAAAAAAAAGTACCTGATGAACAATCTCTTCTCCACAGCTGTCATCATCACCGTTGGATTGATCGGACGCCCTCTTCGTATCGTCCTTCAATGAGTCAATCTCCATAGCAATGGAGCTTTCCTCTAGCTATCTCTATCTCTATGCAAATATCTATGTTATTTTTTTTCTCCTCTCTAAGAAATTTTTGGTCGTCTAATGAATTGAAGAGGGAAAGTGCAGAGGTTTATAAAGAGGAAAAAAAAAGGGCAGCAGAATTTGACTTATAAATTCAAACAAAAGGGCTTTTCTTGATTTCCCTGCACCACCCTCATACATACATACATACATACATATATACAAGGTTATTACATCTACAAAATGTCAATGCTGAATTTGGTTAATTATTAATTTGCATTAATTAAATATCTTAGATCAAATAAAGAAATGCTACTACCTTCTTGGCTTAGCTCATAACTACATTTATATTAAATGCAACTTGAAGAAATCAACCTTCAACGTTTGAGTCTTGAAGAAAACTTATGTATTTTCGTCACATATATAAAATATTAATTCTTTTGTGGTCCCATCCGAAATTTAGCTAGGGTTTGAAATTCATATTTTACTTCAATTATATACGTACATACATATTTGGTATGGGTAGACTTTCATATATGTGGTAACTTACAAAGAAGTGCATATATTAAGACTTTAATTTCAAATATGCTCAAAAGAGTATGAGGATTCTCACTACCATTTTTCTGTCTGTATAGGCTATTAAAAGGATAAAAAAAAAAAAGAGTTCAGAAAATTTTATATCTTCCTCACACATATATATGTATATATATAGTGCTATTTATGTAATTTTTTTTAGACACCAACTTCATGAAAAAAAAAAAACAAACAAAGAGAGACCAGCTGTACAAACAGATGTAATTTTGAACCCACAATTTAAAAATTGAATAGTGGAAACTTACATTTTTTTTTTTCTAATTTATTGTAACCTCCCTGACAAATATATACTGTACTTATTTTGTTTCTATATACTTAGCTAGAGAGTCTGGATTTCTAACATCAATTTTGACCCATTTTTTTATTCAATCAAAGTTATGTATCTATATGTATATAAGAATTTAAAAAAAAAATTGAGTCAAGTAAGATATTGAATTTATGTAGATTTGGAATTTATACTTTTTATGAACTTTTTTTATTATATATTTCCTCCATCTCGGTAATAACGTCTCATAACTTTTGGATAATAGGTTATTGTGTTAAAGTGAAGTAAGTTGATGTGATGTTTATATGAATTGAGAAAAAAAAGGGAAGTAATTAGTTGATGTTTATGTAGTAAAAATTTTTTAAAATGAGAAATGTGACAATTGTAGTTGGGACGGACTTAAAATGAAAGTGGGACGGAATTGATGGAACGGAGACACAATCTAAGTTATTAATTGTTAAAACATGTATTGGATCGGTATAAAAAGTGGAACAGGAGAAAAACAGAGGTACACATTTTTGTATACCAGAAAAGAGAATTTCAATACTTTCTGGTGATGCAGTACAAATTTTTTGTAGACTGTGATTATTGAATATCTAGTGATTGGTGCCACGCATTATTATGATAATAAAATAATAAATTATAGTACTTACTAATTATAATTACGCATAATTAATGAAATTATTACCGTTGAATATGTGCTGCATTAGGTTTTCTTTGTCAATTTTCTTCTCTTTGGATACATTATTTAAGGTATTGTTGTATAAAGTTGAAAAACGGTGGATTGCAAAAGTCAGATGGTCGGACGGGCAACCGGTCAGCGCTGTCCCAGCTCCGTTGATTGTGAAGACCGGTGGTGAAAAAGCCCCATGGCCAGATTTGTCTTCTCCCAAGTCAAAAGATGGGCTCATGGCTTACCGACTAACGGTGCATCCGGTTAACATGTGTCTCATGCGCTATTCTGCGTTGACCTTGCATCAGAATCTCAGTCTATAACTAATACTCCCTCCGTCCCGCGAATTGTGGCTCGTTTCTTTTGGGCACGGTAATTTATGTGGTGGGGTGTGGTGATGTTTAGTGGTTAAAGTGATGCGGGTATTTGTGTTTAAAATTTTAATAAATTTTGACTTTATTTATTGTTTAAATTTGATAAAAAAAATTATTGTAATGATTTAATTAGAGAAAAATATTCAAGTGTGATCTTGTTAGAATCGTCTAGACGTCTAGATTAAGAATATTTATTTTATATAATTTTTATTTGTACCAATTTTAAAATATGAAGAATTAAAGAAATGCAAGGGATTTTGTGTAGAAAAATAAAAGTGTATTGGGAGTTGTGCAGAATAGGGAGTAAAAGTTATTACTTTTAATGTGATTTAGAAACCATTAAAATTGTAATCATATTTAAATTAATTAAATTTATCTAAAAAGGGAAAGTAGCCACAATTCGTGGGACAACCCAAAGAGGAATACGAGCCACAATTCGTGGGACGGAGGGAGTACTTCCTCCCGCCTTCCAATAAATGAAACATTGGCATAGTAATTACTAATTAGTGTGATCTTGTTGGATTCGTCTAATCGTGTAGATTTGTATCATCAAATTTTTATAATTTTTACTTTTATAGAATTACAGATATTGAGCATTAAAAATATGTATTGGATTACGTGAAATGCATGAATGTTTCAATTATTTGAAAACGGATGGAATAATATATTTTATATTAATTACTAATTATTATTGGCAAGGGAAATGGATGAGTTATTAATCTATTGCTTAACCATATACACATTCAGATCCGAAGATCTGAATATGTAAGGATTGTTAAGAGCGAATGAATTATTAATGAACCACTCTTCTAAAAGAGCCGGCCAATCCAGACAAAGCTGGCCAAAGCAAATACAAAGACAAAGCCCACAAATACAAATGGGCAGTAGGATTCGAACACGAAACCCTTGGCTATGATACCATATTAATAAACCAACCCTCCTATAGTCCTCAACATGAATTTGCTAGCAAATTGTGAAAGCATATTATCGAATCCACTTACTCCCAATCCATAATTAATGAGAATAAAAACTTCTTAAATTAAATTTAACTTGTTACTAATTACTTTAGGTTTAAGTGATATAATTCAAATCCATCTCGCTTTATTTAACGGGTTGATGGATTATATTGATCCATTTCAGACCTGTTATCCCATTGACATCCCTAGATGTTATGTAAATCACTTAAAAAGTGTTAATTAGTATATCTCAAATATATTAATTTGTTTAATATTGCATGTGTTGTTTTGGGCATTGTGAAGTGTTCTGCTGTTGGGAACATATTTTCAGCTTGCTGTGGAGAAGGGAACAACAAATGTGGCATGGATCGGAAATTCGGAATGATGCTGTTTTTTTTTTTCTTCTTTTTTTTTGGCAGTCCCCAACCTATTGGTTGGGAGTTGGGGGAGTTACCACTTAAGTAAGTCCCAACTATGGATGACAATGGGTCGGGTCTGGGTCGGGTCCAGCCGGACCCAAGACCCGACCCGAGAAAAATTCTAGGACCCAAGAACCGACCCAGACCCGAGGTATTACTCATTGGACCCGAGCAGACCCGAACCGACAGGACCCGGACCCAGACCCGTGGACCCGTGGACCCGAAGAATTAATAAAAATTACTAAGCAATAGGTTGGACCCGACCCGACCCAGGACCCGATAAAATAATACTCCCTCCGTCCCACTAATTCCGTCTCATTTTCCTTTTTGGTCCGTCCAATTACAATTATTACATTTCCCGTTAATGAAATAATTACATACTCCCTCCATTTTTTAAAAATATTAAAGTTTGCATAGTAAACACTATTGATTGAATAACTTTGATTCGATATTTTAACACAACTACCATCACATCACATTAATAAATAACTATATTAAAATTTCAATCACACAACTATCACATCACACATAAATAAATCAATTAAAAATTTAAATACATTAAAATCACATCACATAAATTCCTAATTTATCTCCACTTAAACACTAATCTACCCCTACATTAAATACTAATTATCCCACATAAAATACCGTGCCAAAAAGAAATGGGACACTATTAGTGGGACGAATGGAGTAAAAAAAAACATCAGCAACTATGAAACATGAAACGAGCAACACTACAGCAGTAGCAACATGGAGATAATGTGATTAGTTTGTGCAACCATTCGACCACATGGAGATAAATTTTTGAGTGACCTATAATATATCAGCCATGTATTTCAGAATCAATAATATGCATAGCGGACACTGGGAAAATAACATTGTAGAACAATGGGTGATCAACCAAACATTATAGGCTAGAGACTGCTCTCACATATTTAGGGTTCCCACACACCAAATCTATTCGGGTCGGGTCGGGTCTACCCCTGGGCCCAAGAACCGACTCAGACCCGAAAAATCTAAATTGGACCCGACCCAAGAACCGACCCAGACCCGAAAAGAAGGACCCGAACCGAGCTAAACGGGTTGGGTCCGGATCGGTTCTCGGGTCCACCGGGTCCAATTGCCATCCCTAGTCCCAACCCAAAAAATTTCAGTATTTCTAATAGTTCTTTTGTACTTCTATTTCCTTTCAGAGAAAGTGGGCATCTTTCATAGAACCAAAATATACCATGTAATTTACTACAAGTATAAAAATTATGGCATCAAAGCCACCACAAGACTTTGGCGACAACAAACCAGTACAATCAAATTATTACATAGAAGGCTCAAGGCTGCTGTTCATGCTCCTAACGTTTTATGGGTGAAGAACGGAGGACACCGAGTGGCTGAGTGGGGTGTTTTGGACATCTCCATCGTTGCTGCAATCCATGGGGATCAGATTACTACTGGTACATTAAGGATGCTGTGGTTGTGTTGCTGTCTTGTTTGATTTGTTGTGTTTTTGTCTATTTTGCTATTTAGCTTTTCTTTCTGACATTTGCTAGAATTGTAATTGCCCTATGGACGTTGGTTTGATTGTGGCAATAAAAACTTTTCCTCAAAAAAAAAAAAAAATTATTACATGATCCGAACTAAAATTAAACGGATCGAATTTCTAATGGTTCGTGTGCTAGAGATTTCCATTCATTTTTGTCATTTTTTCTACATAGATTTTTTTTTCCATGCTAGAAGTTCATTGAAATCCTATGTAACTTCTTTTGGATTTGGATTGTTTTATGAGCTAACTCTCTGTTCTTAGCTTTTCAAGTTAGGCCATTAGGCTGTCGACCAGACAACGGTGCGGATCCAGAAAATTTTTATAGTGTTACACCAAAATGTAATGGAAGTCAGATTAGAATTAGCTAGGATAGTAGTGACAACATAAATAACATAGAGAAAATCTAAGTTTGAACTTATTATAGCGGTGTCACAACAAAAATTGAGTGGTTGTACAAAGCAAAATTAAGCCAAATATAAAAACAAATATAGCTTAAAATAATGATTCTATCAATTTGAGTGGCGTTTTGTGCCACCCACTGTTCCTATACTAATGCGTCTGCCCCTGATTCCAGAACTGTATAGTTGTGCACTTGTGCTATACCCCTGACCTCCTTTGTTATAGGGGGCTACTAATGCACCCTTATGACACCAGTTGAGCTGCAACTCCTTATGGCAAAGGAGGTTAGAGGGTCGACGCACCATAACTCAATAACCCAGTGGTGTGATGCACCTGGAAACAAATTAGGATGAATGGTCTACAGACTTCTTCATGTCTTGGACCCCTGGGTCCGAGCTGAGTTGTGTGTTGGGTGATCTCCCAATGCGGAGAGGCCTAACTCATATATGTCGTAGGGTCCACATGTGTCACTGGGCTTGGTTCGGCCATAACATTTACTATATTACTTCTTCTCTGATCTAGTTTCTAGATCAGCCCTTGGATTGTTATTTGGTTTAGTTAGTGTTGAATTGTGCAACCCTCATAATCTATTCCCCGAATCCACGAATGTTCATAAACATCCACAATATGATTTTGAGAACATTACTGATTGAAGCCTCGTTTGGACAAGTAAATGAAATGATGCATTATATATGGCTTGTTGAGGATTGCTTTCACATTGGGATGGCAAAAGAGTCGGCATCTCATAAGTCATAATCGCTTTTAATGCCTTCAAATATACTCCTTCTTGTCCCGTTATTTCTGTCTCAAAACTTTTGAACATGTCGTCCAATGCACTTGTTTAACACTTAATATCTTAAAATGTACATGTGTAAAAATTATGTAAAATATACATTCTAAAACTAAATGATTAAACGAATCTAACAAGACCGAATTTGACTATATTTTTTTTTTTCGTATTTACGATAACATTATGTCAAAGTTGATCAATAAACAGTGTCAAAAGTCAAAATGAGACACTTTAGATGGGACGGACGGAGTAATAATAATAGTTTATTGCTTTTCCTAAATGAAAAAAGTACTCCGTCCCGCAAAGTTTGACACCTTTCTTTTGGGCACGGTAATTTAGATGGTGGGGTTTAGTAGTTAAAGTGGTATGAGTGTTTGTATTTGAGATTCTAATAAATTTTGATATTGTTTATCATTTAACTTTGACTTAATATTATCGTAATGATGTATAGTAATTAGAGAAAAATAATCAAATGTGGTCTTGTTAGAATCGTCTAATCGTGTAGTTTTAGAATATATGTTTTATAAAATTTTTACCTGTACCAATTTTAAAATATTAAAATTAAAGAAATACAAGGGACTTTGTGTAGAAAAATAAAATTGTATTGGAATTTGTGCAGAATAGTAAAAGTGATTACTTTTAATGGGATTTGACAATAATTAAAATTCTAATCAAACTTATATTAATTTAATTTATCTAAAAATGGAAAGATGTCAAACTTCGTAGGACACTCAAAAAAGGAATATGTGTCAAACTTCGTGGGACGGAGGGAATAATAATCATGTTATATATGGTCCTGCTGGCCATTTTTTATACTTTATTTCAGTATTTTCTATGAACGCTTTTGGTTTTTTGTTGCTTCTCTCAATTCTTTAGCCCACCTATTAATGACAATTGTACGCATGCAATAAACGTATTTATATACCCCCTCATTTCCAAAATTATCATTTCTTATTTTCATGCATTCCCATGTAAATTTTTAACTATTAATATTTCAAATTATGTAGAATTAAAAACTATAAAAATTTAATATTCTAAAACTATGTGATTAGACGAGTCTAACAACATCTCGCTTGACTATATTTTATCTTATGTAACTGTTAAAAATTGAATTAAAGTTACTCAATGAATAGTGTTTGCTATGCAAACGTTAACATTATTAAATTACGGAGGAAGTATATATATAAAATAAAATATATACCAAACAATTATATTAGGGTCCTATTATAGTATCATATTCTGTATTTTAACAATTAATGATCGTATAATTAATTAAGCTAAGTAATGTGCGATTCAAAAAAAAGTAATAAAATCCTTTTTCACAAAAAAAAGTAATGTGCGATTCAAACACTGATAATGCATATTTAACTAAAAAAAAGTATAATATGAGTTTAGTAATATACTATGTGTGTATGTATGTAAATCAATAAAATGTAGTGAAAAAATAATGTAAACTAAGCAATGTCTCATACTCAAGTTAAAGATAAATATAATTAATATAATTAAGTAAATAAATACAAATTAAACATGATGCGTTATTATAATCAATACAAGTTTAATCACCAAGTTGGGGCAAAAGGAATTTTTCAAATTTAATTAAAAAAATTGGGTCAACATCAAGTGAATTCTATTTAGTCAATTAAGTTAAATATTTTAATTTTATACTTTCGTTGAGGACTTAAGGTTAGGAAAGTTGTATCCCAAAAAGAGAAGGTTTGAATAGTTTCAAGTCTTCTTTTTTTTTTTTTTTTTTTTTTTTTTTTTTTTTTTTTTTTTTTTTTTTTTTTTCTGTTAACAGATCCATATCGGTGATGTAAAGCTATCAGATCCATCTATCATCTATGAACTAATTGAAGTTTTTTTTTAATTACAAATTATTATTATTATTATTATTATTATTATTATTATTATTATTATTATTATTATAGCTATTTGTAGCTTTTATATTTTTAACCTTAAAATGTGAATTTGATAAATGAATATTTAACAAATAGATTCTGCAAATATGCACATATGTTGAATTGTTAATCATAAGTACGCCGAATAAATTTTTCAAGCATTAACTAACTGATATTAGAAATATAAATTCAACACTTTTATGATCGACAAATTAAACATTTTGAGTATGAAAAGAATGGGGAATTTCGGCATTAATAAACAATGATGATTGGTTCAACATTTATTTATCAAAAAAATAAATCATGCATGGGAGCCAAACAACTTAGAAAAAATGTTGAACCCAGCATGCATGATTTATTGACATCCCATATTTTATTTATTAGTAATATAAAATCTAATAAAATTTAATTATAAGACATTTCATCATAAATTATACTTCCTCCATTTTTTTAAGTGTAACATTTCTCATTTGCACGTATGTTATGCACATTTTCAACTATTAATAACTCAAATTTGGTATAAATAAAAATCTAAAACTTTTATATTTAAAAATAGAAGATGAGACGAATCCAACAAGATCTCACTTGGCTCTATTTTTTCTTGTATAACTATGATAAAAAATAAAAATTAAAATGCTACAATGAACAGTAAAAAAAATGAAACCGTTACACTTATAAAAAACGGAGGGATGGAGTGTTAAAAGAAACAGAACCACGAAATTATAAAAACGAATGAAATTCTACTCCAACCTAATTGATGGGAAATTCTACTTTACACTATCACCCACTTCAAATTGATTTTGGCCCTTAAATTCTTTGGGGATATTTGAAACGAACGAATCCACTATTGGATAGCGAATTTATTTGCTCACAAGCACCCTTATTATGTAACGAATTTTAGTTGTGTATTCAATTGCTAAGGTGGCCGCTCTTGACTTGTTGGAGGCGGATCATGAGTATCATCACCTTGCGGGTCTTCTACGTAGGATTGCGGACATTCGAGCTTCTTTCGAGATTTGTACTTTTCACCACATTCTTCGTGAAGGAAATAAGGTGGCCGATGCTCTCGCCAAACATGGGGCGTCGAGTGAGGAATTCTACACGACATGGGCTTTTTCCCCGGATTTTGTGGCAAGGGAATTGACGGCCGATGCTTCGGGCGTTTGGTTCCCTAGGTTTTAGATTAATTTTTCGTTGAATTTTTGTATCTTGTTTTTCCTTTCTTTTATCCTTGTTTGCTGGCCTTTGGCTTCTCCAAAAAAATTGCTAACTTTGTTTTTGGCTGAATTTTAAAGATTAACAGATCAATTTTTTTTTTGTCGTTAAAATAAAAAAAATTCATGTTACTGTGGGATGGGCAGAGCTAAGTCCCAATCCATTTATTTATTCATACATTAAATTGTAATGGATATTACATTATCATTTGACATATCCATATGTATGAAATAATGAAAACATACTACCCAATATATGTTACTTAATAAATTAACAAGTGTTTACTAATTTAAGTAAGTCAATCAAGAAAACTTGGCTCATTACATTTGTGAAAGAACAATTCAATTATATATTACAGTATTAGCTGTAACAAAACTGTTAATTACCTCTGAAATCATCTGGTGAGAGTAAGCCAATAATGTCATTGCAGAAGAAAATTTATAAATAAAAACAAATGACCAAATAAATTCAAATAACCACATCCTCCCTCCTCATAGGAATGTTCAAATAATTTAAAATTGAATTATCTAAACATGGAAGTTAAATCAGAAGTTGGAACATTGAGTTCTTCAATTCAAACATTTTACTTTCAAATTCACTATGAATTGAATTGAACTTGAAATTTAAATTTTTTTTTGTACTAGACAATACTAGAAAATATTGATCTATAAGAGTAAATAGTAGTAGTATTTAAAAAAGTTAAATCCCCTCCAATCACAACTCTAGTAATAATTTATCTTGCATATTATCGAAGTTATCTAAATCTCTAAATATCTATATACTATGGCTCTGTTAGCTGTTAACTTATTATGTGAGTAATAAATTAGTCAAAATTAGTTGTTTGACAATTTTGAAACCAACTTTTTGTCTACAATAAACTGAAATTCAAAATACTATTATTTGCAACGGATTCAAAAAGAATCGATTGAACATTGTTTTAAGTTATTTTGTCTCTTTAAAAAAAACTATTTTGTCTTATAATGTCTCACGAATTAACTGATTCAATTTAATTGTTTTGCCATACACACCCCCTTATATGGGTAAGTTTATTATGCTGAATTTATAAAAATTCAATGTATACTTAAGTGCTAGATTGTTAACTTAATGTGTTAGTTTCGTTATGAATATGTAAATTACCACTTCGATCAAAATGAAAATAATATTAATTAATTGCATATCCTAATTTATACCTTTCTAATATATATGACAGTATGATTGAACGGAATGTCGATCTCAATATTAAATCCTAAGCATGCAAAAACTAGTCGTCCCCCCTCCTCTTCCCCATGATCGAAAATCCATTATCAACGAGTGTTTTCGATCATGAAAGGACACAGCTAAAAATATGCTGAACTTGGCTGTAAATTGTGCTATTTTGTACTGTTAGTGTTCTATTGAGTTTTTGTTGTGCTTTGTGGTTGTATGTGCTTCTTAACCATGACTAATTATGGCAATAAAACCACTCATTTAATTTACAACTCAAGAGGAGTTTAAAAAAAAAAACATATAAAAAAGCCAATATCAACACAATCTTCACATACTAAATCAGCATATGATGAACCAAATGAAGCTATTGGGTGGAAGGATTCAAATGAAGCTGAAATCTTGGCCTTAAGTAGGACATGTGCTGCTATTATACGAGACCAAGGATTTCTACTACCCAAGTTGATCTTCCAGTGTGACTCGGCTAATGTCGTTCAGTGGATGGAGGACCCGGGCAAGACTCGTTGGAGGTTCTTGGAACTAGGACCCGGGCAAGATTCCTTGGAGGTTCTTGAAACCGCTGGGCCCTATTCTGGCGATAAAGAATTGCCGGGGGGGGGAGTGAAATTCACTCATGTGGTAAGGAAATGCATCTCGATCGCGGATGGTTGGGCGAGAAGTGGAGCCGCAGGTGGTGAATTAATTGAAAAATGGTTTTAGGAACTCTTGTGTTAAAGGAGTAAGCAGTATTGTAACGTAATGGCTGCAGTGGCGGACCCAGGATTTTTCGGAAGGTAGGGCCGGAGTCTATTTTTTTTAATCTTAAGTAAAAAAAATTAAAAAAAAAAAAATTTGATAAAAAAAAGTAATAGAAATTTTTTTTTAAAATTTGAGGTGGGGCCGAGGCCCCACCGGGCCTACCCCTAGATCCGCCCCTGAATGGCTGGGCAGTTTTAACATAGAAGGGGGTCTGTTGCGTGTCGGGTTATGGTTGTAAACTGGATGGAGCCTGTTATGATAGGCTTGATGTATGTTGTCTTTCATTTGCAATAAAGCTATTTCGGCTTCTCAAAAAAAAAAAGCATATGATGAACCAAATTTATCACTAGCTATAAGAAAAATCTGGATTTAGTAGCTAAAACTGTAATAGCTAACGAATTTCGGTTGCTAAAATGGTGGTCGCTAACGAAATTCAGTCGCAAATTCGGGTGCTTACCTCTTTAGCGACCGAATTTTACCAAATTTTTTCGATCGCTAAAACAGAAAATTCTTGTAATTTATATAAGGGCATGATTTGGTTTATTTCAAGCTATTTAAGTGAGGGAATATTAAAAGCGGAATTAAATTTAAAGCAATACAATCTCTATATGAGTATGCATATGCAGACATCACAGAAATTATATTTGTTACCACAAAAAATATTTCTCCATCACATATTCTCCCATAAAACAAACATCTCCCATAACACATCAGATAAAAGGTGCCTGCATGTATAAACACCTGCACCATATCTCTATCCATTTTAATGAGGCTTGTATAGTTGAAAATTTTTAAAGCATAATTATCTAAATACTTTAAAAAGTTATTTGATGAAAACCGTGGACCTTGTTTAATAGAACAATAACATAGGCAGCGCCGCAGCGGGCCTATTAATTAAGGCTCCCGTTATGCATGTGCACACACTTTTTTTCTACAAACACACAAAAAACACTTAGATTATGGCACACACTAAAATACTTACCCATTCTACCCTTTCAACCCATATACTAGAATTTGGAGTCCGGGTTTTTATGTTTTGTAGTCCGGGTCTCTATTTCCTAACACACATATCGGGGGAAAGGGGTTTACGTTTAGGGCACACACAAAATTAGAAGAGAAAATTGGAAGAACACGAGAAGAAGAAGAGGCCGAAGAGAAGAAAACCAAATCTGTCAAAGAAAAATGCCGAGGACGCGCGGAGGAAGGACCTGTGGTGGCGGCGGTCGTGGTGGCGGCGGGCGTGGTGGCGGTCACAGACACAGACTGACAGATTTTTTTTTTTAATGAACGGCCACTCTTGGCCGTTCGCTATAGCTGAGGAACGGCCACTCCTGGCCGTTTGCTATAGTTGAGGAACGACCACTCTTGGCCGCTCTGTTTGAGAAGTTAAAAAAAAAAAAAAAAGAAGAAGAAGAAGAAAGAACGGCCATTATTGGTCGTTCCTCTTTGGAGCGGATCGGCCAGCATTGGCCGGCCGTCTCTTTATCTCCCCGACCAGTGCTAGCCATTTACAATATAACGCACCCGGCCATTACTGGCCGTTTGTATTTGAAAGGGGTCGGATGGTATTGGCCGTTCGTTCCTTTCTCCAAAACAAAACTCGACGCACAACAAACTAATGTGCAATATTGCTCATCTACGATACAAATGTAGAAAAACTTACCGGTTCTATGAGTTGGTATTCGTGTTCTTCCACCACATGTTCATATCGGTATTGCTCATCGTTCATGTACATGGAGTATGAGTATATGAATATAAAAATACGTAAGAAAAGTAGGATTTTGGGTAAAGGGTTTTGCGTTTTGTTTTGTTTGAACGAGGAAGAAGGGAAGAGAGGGAGGGAAGAAAAAAGAATTGTAAATTGTGTGTCCAATCCTTAAGAGAGTGCCCCAATCCCCATTTTTTAACTAGGGGTATATGTGATATTTTATCAAAAAGTGTATGTGCCCCTAACCAATCTTGTGGGTATATAACCGGGGCCATTAATTAATTTTCCTAGATCTAATTATTGTCTAAGTTTATGACTCTCCAGAAGTATTTAAATGCTTCAATTTTAAGCCAAACAATTTAAATAAATAAAACGATCACTTGTTGCAACCATTAAGGTTATAGCATACTATGACTTAGTATAATTTAATTAAGGGATCCCATCATCCGTTACTTAGGTCATATATGTAAGTATAAAAACTTCTTTAAAAACTGTATATTATTAAGGATCGGAGTATATAATTATTAGTCAATAGTTTTTGGGTTACCGTGCTTAATATAGTCGAATTAGTATATTAATTAGCAAATAGGATTAATATAATATATATATATATATATATATATATATTATACACCCACTCGCCTTTGTTCATTTTTTTTTTCCTGAACAACCTATATATATACAAGGTATGAAGTGGTTGGTTGGAGCTCATACCACATAATTACAAAGGGATAAAAGGGAGGAATAGAGGGTCCGATGGGGAATCAAATCTCCAACTTTGAAGGGTGGAAGACTTGACCCGTCTTTGTTCATGTTGAGAAAATATCAATATTATTCGATTTTTTTCTTTTAATATTATTTTACATGTAAATTGCTTTTGTAGTGAACAACACGATACTACTCCTTTGTTGGTTGGTAGTATAATGGTAATTGGCAATGACTTTGGTAGGATGTGAATACCCCATATAGATTTGCCCTATCCATTTTTATGCAGAACAATATAGAGTTATCTTATTTAAAAATTTTGTGTTATTCAAATTCAACCAAGCTAATTAAATAAATGTGTGACAAAAGCTAAAAAATTAAAGAAATTATAATATACTGGAATATGTATTACTTCATAATTGTAGTTGTCAGTAAGGTCTTTCTACCAATGGGCCATGATTTCAAGTGGGGTGGAATTTAGATCTCATCTCATCTTATTTTAAATTGTTAAGTGGAGAAGATACTCGAAAACATTTTCTATAAGTCGTTTAAAATGACGATATCACCAAACGTATAATAACTTAAAATAAAGAAAATAGGAAATGAACAAATTTGCTGACCATTTCCGCAGCCCCTTTTCAACTCTTCCAAACATTTTTATCACATTCGTTACCACCAATTTGGAGTATTATTTAAATTTATTTATTTATTTATTTTTAAGTCGTGGCATGTTGTCATGTTGAGTTACGTTGTAGCAGTCCACAAGTAATAAATTTAGTAAAACTAAATAAGGGGTTTGATACTTAGATCATATTTGTATAAAATGAAATTTTCTAAGATATGTCACGTACCAAATGCGACAAAAACATTTTTTTTTTAGCTTGGTACAATGACATCTTTATGTATATAAATAAGAGTTAGAATTATAAAACGTAATAGATTTTTATTAAAATAGTTAAATCAAAAAAATGGATAAATTCAAGGTTAATCGTTTAAATTTAATTAGTTTAACGAATATAGTATCTCTCATTATCTCCTAGAGCAACGTTCTTATTCACAAATACTCCATATACATTAAATAAAGTTGATGTTTTTATTAAAAGGTTTAAAATTTTATAGAGCGGTTGACTTGAGTGGATGAGGCTCTAGTCGCCTAAGCAAGGTCTCGGGTTCGAGCCTTGTGTATGCAAAAAACTGATTTGGGAGAGGCGCTCTGCCCTTGCAGATCCTTGAAGGATTAGTCTTGGATCCAATGTGGCATGGGATACTCAATTTCATCAAATAACTGTAGACAATCTGCCACACAAATTTCTATTTGTTTCTATTTATTAATTGGTCTGCTAACTCTCGGACAAACCCAAGATCATTTGTAGAGTTTAGATCACGTCAGGGCGAAAAAGATTCTAAATTATGGAATTCTAAATGACAAGTTAGACCTAAGATTCTAAGAAATAAAGTACATTTGTTCTTGGTTATACTTAAAATCCCTTCGTTTCGAATCTGTTTGGATCCAAATAGGCCCCAAGATTTATCAAGATTAGTTCTATATATATATTTTTTTTTTGTTTCTAATTCTTTTTCTTTTTCTAATTTATTGTTAAGAGATTAGTCTTGTATTTGGTGACAAATAGAATGGAGTAATTAATAGAATGGAGAAATTGTGACTATAAGCTTATCACTTTTATGGATGAAATGATGATATTTTAATATCGAATAAGGAGGTATATAATGGACTTGGATAGAATGGTGAATAAGTGACATTAAGCAGGTGCTGGCGTGCTGACCCCATAAAGTGTATGTGCTAGCTGTTAATAAAATGTGTGTTGGGTATTTAATGGTATTTGAAATATATAAAAACACTCAGCACATAGAAAATACTACTACTTTAGCACTTCAGCATCTACTAATTCAATTCGCAAACCAAATCCATATATAATCATGTAATGTAAAGACACGTTGTTTGAATTGTATATATAGATGAAAGGAAGTAAATTTGAGTCAGCTTCATTGATTACCGAGAAGAACAACATGACTTCAATGTACGGGTGTCAATTTTGGACACGACCCGAAAACACGAACCCGATCAATACGAAAAATTGCAAAGTTTGGGTTTAGTATTTTGGGTTTCTCTAAAATCAAATCAAGCCGAAACCCGACCTGAAGATTTCCAGGTCTTGTTCGGGTTTGGTATTTCAAATTCATTTCAGATTTTGGGTCGTGTTCGTGTTTTTAAAGATTTTGTATTATACCCATGCTCAATACGCACACAAATACGACCCCAAAAACGAAACACAACCCGACACAAGAAATTGACACTCTTGCTTCAATGAATGAATAAAACATCTCATTGTTCATGTTTAATTATATATAAAACAAATATGACACCAACGAATGAATAAAACATTTCATTATTCATGTTTAATTACAGATAAAATTAAATATGACACCATCAAATGTAAGATCTTGTTGGATGTCTAATCTAATAATAAAATCTAGGAATATAACAAAATATTAAGGAACGAAAAAAAGATACTAGCATTACAAAAAATATTATTATATTTATAAATATAAATCAAATACTATTAAAAAAATATAAACATGTACTACTACTATTATTGTTGGGCTTATTAGATATGAGGACCCATCAAAAACTTTTCTTAAAGTCAAAGACCCCAAGTGGGAGAAATTACAATGAGGGACCCCTATATTTATAATACTTAACAACATATCTAATTAACTAATCTAATTGTATGAGGGAAAATACTGAAATGCCCTCAAAATTGAGAGAATAAAAAAACACCCCCAAATGTCTCCATTTCCCTCTCCCACGATCGATCAAATTCTTCAGAGAGCAATAAATACAGATTGGCTGAGCAACACAGGGATAATACATACAATTGGATCTTTTTCTATTTCTTTATTGATTTTGTCTCTTTGCACTGGTTTCCTTAATCCTTGAATTGACTACTTCTTTTCTGAAGTTGTTTTCTGTATTTTTTTGTTCTAATTCTATGGGGATTTTGGATTTAAAACTTGGGATTTGGAATATGGTTTTTGTTACAGGCTTCTTATTTTGATTAGTGGATTTTCCTCTCTCTCTCTCTCTCTCTCTCTCTCTCTCTCTCTCTCTCTCTCTCTCTCTCTCAATTAATGTGGAGCACTTTGAGCCGGTGTTGTGGATGGTCAAACCAAACGTCCCTCAGTCGTCCTAAACTTTCTTCCAGTTCAGTGGCATATGGACGGTAACGGGACGATATGGTCAAACCGTTCACCAACCGTCCCAATAAATCTGTATGAAACAGAAGAAGTTGAACGATCCTGGTAACTTATAGACGGACCGTCCATTTGACCGTCCAGTGGATTCTAAAAAACAGAGTATGCGAGACGGTTTGTGGAAGGACGGTTATTCTCCTATGTGTGGAAATATTGTAGCAATTTACTCTAATGTGGTAAATGTGTAGTAAATTACATGGTAAAAAATTATGCTGAATTGTGGTAAATATGTTACCATATATGGTAAACTTTTCAAGACGAACGTGGTAAACTTTTTAAGATGAACGTGATAAACTTTTCAAGAAGAAAGTGGTAAATATATAATCATATATAAGGTAAGCATATGTTGTAGGGTTTGAGATTTTTAAGATTGTAGGTTGAAGATTATAAAGAATTGTGTGGTAAATAGTCGAACAAGATTGTGGTAATATTATCCTATACTTATGGTATGCCATGTAGTATATATGTGGTAAATCACATAAGCGAACGTTGTAAGTTTATCCATTCGATGGTTTAGGGTTCAAAACCGAAGTCATTATTATGTCTAAATGAATTATATATTGTCATATTATCTCAATTCATTAAAATTATGACCACAAGTATAATTACCATGAATCCAATAATGTATGTATATACTTGATTGAAGCATATAGGTTCACATCATTCATTGCATTCATTAGGAGAATCATCCAAGTATTCATAATAAAGTTCCAAAGATGTATTTAACTAGCAATATTTTCATCTTTAGGATTTAGGGTTTTTAAGATTATAGGGTTTAGGATTTTAAGATTGTGAGGGTTTAGGGTTCTTAAGGAATTGTGTGGTAAGTAGTCGAGTAAGATTGTGGTAAGCTTATCCTAAACTTATGGTATGCCATGCAGTATATTTATGGCAAATCACATAAGCAAACGTGGTAAGTTTATTAGGTCAAGGGTTTAAGGTTCAAAACCGAAGTCATTATTATGGTTTAATGAATTATGTATTGTCCTATTATCTCACTTAATTAAAATTGTGACCACAAGTGTACTTACCATGAATCCAAATGTATGTATATACTTGATTGAAGCTTCTATGTTCACATCTCACATTGCATTCCTTAAGAGAATATTCTATGTACTCATAATAAAGTTCCAATTGTATATTTAACTATCAATATCTTCATCCAATTGTATCTTACTATCGTAACGACGACTGGAAATCATAAATTAGATGTTCTTTCTTACCTATAAGGTCCATGTCACTTATAGCTCGTTCGTATTTTTGTATATTGTTATATGTTTCACTAAATTCTCTTGACCTAATTCAACTATCGTACCCGTATGTTTTTTTGAAGCTTTATTCCATCGTGGTAAGTTATTGTTTTAGTTGTTTCTCATGGTTTGATTGATATCACTATATCGTCAAGCAAAAATGGTTATTCTGGAACATGGTAACAAACCTTTCATCAACGTGGTAAGTGCTACAAATAGTAATGGTAATAACTGCTTCACAACGTGGTAACTCGCAAACAAAGGATTTGGTAAACCTTTAATTGAATGTGGGAGTGGAGGATGGTCAACTGGATGGTCGTATGGAAGCGCCCACCAACCGTCCTTATACTTGATTGTATATACCCAACCGCCCATCAACTGGATGCCATACCCAATTATTTTAGGAGTATTACACGGGCGTATTTTACCAACGTATATATAAAAATTTACCACACACTATATGTAAGGTTTACCAAACTTCCCAAAATATTTACCACAATTATTGTTGTGTTTTACCATCATTGTTCTTGTGCTTTACCAAAGTTTGTATGCATTTTACCACAACAAAATATTTGAGTCTACAAAATAATATTTGGTTTATTTTCCATCTATCGAAAAAAAAAGTAAAAAAAATGGTTGTTTGCCATACCCAATTATTTTACGAGTATTACACGGGTGTATTTTACCAACGTATATATAGAGATTTACCACACACTATATGTAAGGTTTACCAAACTTCCCAACATATTTACCACAATTATTGTTGTGTTTTACCATCAATGTTCTTGTGCCGGACCAAAGTTTGTATGCATTTTACCACAACAAAATATTGGAGTTTACAAAATAATACTCCCTCCGTCCCATTCCAAATGTCCTACTTACTATTTTTGGATGTCCCATTACAAATGTCTTCTTTCTATAAATAGAAATAATTTTTCTCTTCAACAACTATGTGGACCCCACCATATACTCACAAACCAACTCTACCTTAATTCCCGTGCCCAACAGTAACAAGACACTTGGAGTGGGACGGAGGGAGTATTTGGTTTATTTTCCATCTATCGAAAAAAAAAAATATGGTTGTTTGCCATACCCAATTATTTTACGAGTATTACACGGGTGTATTTTACCAACGTATATATAGAGATTTACCACACACTATATGTAAGGTTTACCAAACTTCCCAACATATTTACCACAATTATTGTTGTGTTTTACCATCAATGTTCTTGTGCCGGACCAAAGTTTGTATGCATTTTACCACAACACAATATTGGAGTTTACAAAATAATATTTGGTTTATTTTCCATCTATCGAAAAAAAAAATATGGTTGTTTGCCATACCCAATTATTTCACGAGTATTACACGGGTGTATTTTACCAACGTATATATAGAGATTTACCACACACTATATGTAAGGTTTACCAAACTTCCCAACATATTTACTACAATTACTGTTGTGTTTTACCATCAATGTTCTTGTGCTTTACCAAAGTTTGCATGCATTTTACCACAACAAAATATTGGAGCTTACAAAATAATATTTGGTTTATTTTCCATCTATCGAAAAAAAAAAATATGGTTGTTTGCCATACCCAATTATTTTACGAGTATTACACGGGTGTATTTTACCAACGTATATATAGAGATTTACCATACACTATATGTAAGGTTTACCAAACTTCCCAAAATATTTACCACAATTATTGTTGTGTTTTACCATCAATGTTCTTGTGCTTTACCAAAGTTTGTATGCATTTTACCACAATAAAATATTGGAGTTTACAAAATAATATTTGGTTTATTTTCCATCTATCGAAAAAAAAAAAATATGGTTGTTTGCCATACCCAATTATTTTACGAGTATTACACGGGTGTATTTTACCAACGTATATATAGAGATTACCACACACTATATGTAAGGTTTACCAAACTTCCCAAAATATTTACCACAATTATTGTTGTGTTTTACCATCAATGTTCTTGTGCTTTACCAAAGTTTGTATGCATTTTACCACAACAAAATATTGGAGTTTACAAAATAATATTTGATTTATTTTCCATCTATCGAAAAAAAATAAAAAATAAAAAAATGGTTGTTTGCCATACCCAATTATTTTACGAGTATTACACAGGTGTATTTTACCAACGTATATATAAAGATTTACCACACACTATATGTAAGGTTTACCAAACTTCCCAAAATATTTACCACAATTATTGTTGTGTTTTACCATCAATGTGCTTGTGCTTTACCAAAGTTTGTATGCATTTTACCACAACAAAAAAAATATAGACACGGAACCACCTTCTTACCACCTATCTCAAAATTTTTACCAAACGTTTGTTCGTGATTTACCAAACTTCTAAATTTAATTCCCATTTGAAGGGACGGTCCTCCAGACCGTCCATGTTCCCGTCCCGAACACTGGATTACACATAACACATTACACGGGCGTGGGACGGTCCTCCAGACCGTCCATGTTGCCGTCCCTATGCCATTCTGATCAAGAAGAACAACCCACTTTTCACTTAGTCATTCCTCCCTCTCGTCTCATGGAGCTTCCCAGAACCCGCCCCCTTTTGCTCCTCCTCTTTATGTTGCTGCTCTTCGCTTCCCTCATCTCCCCTACGCATCAGCTCCAATCCTCCCAAATCCAATCGCTCTTGCAGCTCCGGAAGCAGTTGGAATACCCAAATGTTATGTCAACACCAATATGACATTGCATCGAACACCTTAAATGCATAAATTATTCACCATAATTCATCAAAATTACCAAAACAAAAACATCCCCAAATCAAAATCAAAACACAGAAATCCCACATGAATAATTTCATATAACAATTTCTTCACTCCCACCAATCAATCTACTCCCAGAAATCACAAATGAAACTAAAATTCTTGAAGTAAAAATTAAATATACCCATCGGCCGACCACCATCTTCCGTCACTTTGGGCTTTCTCTTCGGTGCCATTGTTGCACTAGTCTGTACGATGAAATATCAGAGATACAGAAACCCTTTATCGGTTTTCGGTCGGTCCGGCTCTCGGATTGGGCTCGGATGGGCGTGTGTGTTGATGTTGTGCCCTCTTTCTCCCGTTGTATCCGTTGTGTGTTGTGCCCTCTTCTTCTCCCGCGTGTGCGATGGGTTTTGTTTGAAGTAATGACGGGTTTATTTTTTAAGGGGATTAAGGAAGTATTGTGGGTGCTCTTTACAAGTCAAAGTTGTGAAGGGGTCCTTTTCTATAAGTTTTGAGTAAGGGGTCTTTTTAAAATGCAAACTATTTTAAATGGGGTGTTGACTCTAATTTCCCCATGCGTGGGCAATTCTGGACCGATTATGGACATGAGGTGATGAATAGCCCAGTGGGCCTGTGGAGTGCACTTTGAAGTCCCCGAAGAATGCTTCAAAACAAAAAAGAAAAAAAAAAAAAAAAAAAAAAACGTGCTTATCCCCCAAACCTTGAACTTCGGAAATTTTACCGTTCGAACATCTGACTGAGGCTATCATTCCACAGATTCTCGGCATTATAAATTTCCTCTGGATGCCTCGGGAGGTTTACGCACTTCACTCACTCTCAGGTTTACCAGTATTCCAAAATCACTGCAGTCTTTACGGATCAGACAATCATCATGTCATGTTTATCGGCACTCAGGCACCTCAAAACTAAGGGATCCCAGAGGGGATTAACTCGTTTCAATTATTCAAGGTATAAAGGGCTTCCAATCTTTATGGGATTTTGGATTCTTTTTACTGTTTCGAGATTGGATTGATAGTCTGATGGTGGATGAGAATTTTGATTTTGATTTTCGTTTTTGGTTTAGGATTTGCAGTACTGTAATGATTGTGATAATTTTTCTTGCAATATTGGTGGCTAAGAATTTTTATTTTGTATATTTTTTTTTTTGGGGGATTAGGATTAGGATTTGGAGTATTGTAATTTGTGATCATTTCTGCCAATATTTTCTTGGATTTCTGTGGATTGAGAAATATGGTTAAGAGCTTAGTGAGGCTTGGGATCATGACTATGTTATGTTTCTGTCTGTGCCTATATTTTTAAAAATTTTAAAAATTGATTGGCATTGAATCTTTTGTTAGTAGAAAACTTATCTGCTGAAGACTATGCATTTATTTTGTGTGTCATGTAGATTATTGCATTCCTTACCCTTTGCAACTGTGCATGCTGAGGAAGTATCTGGATCGAAGCCAGCCGAAGTGCTGAATTTGGGTACACAACACTAATATAAATGGAAAAGAAGAACCTTATATTTGGGATGGTATGTGTTATCGGAAAACAAACAGTAATAATTCCTGGTGTTTTTCCTACTTTTAGTGCAGGGAAAATGGACTAAATCTTCGAATTGGAATACAATTCCAGACCCTTTGAATGGGGAATCGTTTATTAAAGTCTCGGAAATAGATGAGAAGGGTATACAGGTAGGTTGCATTAGTCTCGAAAAATATTATAGTGGAAGGCTATCTATCTTTCAAATATATATTAACTCTTCTTGATTAATGCAGCCTTTTGTGGAGAGCTTGTCCCGGTGTCCCAAACATGGTTTACACAATCCATTTAAGTCACCCGAAAGGTAATTGTTTGCTTATCTGTTTTTCTATAGAAAATTTGTGGTTAAAAGTCTTTTTCGTTGATTTGGATTAATTTTTGCAAAATGTGTTCTGTTTTAGGTATCTTATGCTTGGAGATGTATCATTGAAAGCAGCTAACAAGCTTTCCCAGCCTGAGGTACAAATGTTATAAGTGAACTTATAATTGTTTAAATAATTCAATTTTGATTTATCTTCTTCTGAGATTACTTTTGCTTGTCTGCTTTTAGATTTCTGACTTCTTTGCTAAATTGATACAAAGAGTGAGCCCGAAGAGTTATCAGCAGGCTCTCGGTGAGGTTGTGGTCACTCAGAAGTTTTTGGAAAATTTTTGTGGTGATCAGGTAATCTATATAGGTTATAATTAACTTTTGAAAGTGTATTTTATTTTTAATTTTAAAACAAATTTTTATTTTTTATCTTATTCATTTAAACTATTACGTAATATTCATTCAACATGTATCGAAAAATTAATGTTTCTTTTATATTTTGAGTATTCAATTAACCTATTATGAAAATTATCAATAGGTTCGTTTCCTAGCTAGGTCTTTTGGAGTACCAGGGAATCATCTTGGTCAGCAGAGCAATGGTTTCAGATGGCCTTATGGGCCGGTAAGTGCAATCTCAATAGTAGGGGAAAAAAAGGTGTTTGTAGGGAAATAGCAGTGACTTTTTTAATTGGGTGGTGCTTTAGGTTGCCATTATCACTCCTTTCAACTTTCCTTTGGAGATTCCAGTGCTCCAGTTGATGGGAGCTCTTTATATGGGAAACAAGCCTGTTCTCAAAGTTGATAGCAAGGTATGGCACCCTGACACAAGCAAACTTTATACATATGGTATTTCTTGTATTGATTTCTACGGGTAATATATGGTATTTCTTGTATTCATAGGTCTCAATAGTAATGGAACAAATGCTACGGATGTTGCATGACTGTGGGTTGCCGGTGGAGGACGTTGACTTCCTAAATTCTGATGGAAAAACTATGAACAAATTTCTCTTAGAGGTTAGTTTTTCATTTCAAAACTCATAATAAGTTTATTTATTTTTGGATTCTTTTTGCACCCATGATTTTAATTTTAATAGATCTTATATTTTTCTATAATACGCTTTATTAAATAACAATTTTCATTAACCCATTTTAGTTATACCAACAATTGCATTTGTTAAATAAAGCTATATTCTAAATTATTTTTGATGGAGGCTTTTTGTTCCATTTTTGTGTTCATTAATTTTGTTGTTTGTTTAAAAGTACTTCATATTGTATTTCTTATTTTATCTTTTATACTATTATTCCATCAATGTTTATGGAGTTTACCCCACTAAAATTAACCTTTTGTGTTTGATTAAATAAAATACTCATTCTATCAATATATATGCGTGTTTGTAATTCACAATTTTATTATTGATTATTAGGCAAAACCACGCATGACCCTCTTCACGGGTAGCTCGAGAGTTGCAGAGAAATTGGCTCTTGACCTACAGGGTCGTATCAAACTAGAAGATGCCGGGTTTGATTGGAAAATTCTTGGACCTGATGTGCATGAGGTATGAAATTTCTGTTGGGTCTATAAAATCTATCAGGTTATTTTTCTAACTATTTTATATGTACTTTTCATAGGAGGATTATGTAGCTTGGGTGTGTGATCAAGATGCATATGCTTGTAGTGGTCAGAAGTGTTCGGCACAATCGCTGCTATTCATGCATGAGGTAAACTATAGAAATTTTTTTATTTGGATTTGATAATCCAATGCATTTTAAATTGGTCGTGTTTTTTTTTTTGTAGAATTGGAGTAAGAGTTCACTTTTGCAAAAGTTGACTGATCTTGCCTCTCGGAGAAAGTTGGAGGACTTGACTGTTGGTCCTGTTCTTACAGTGAGTAAAGTTTCTCTCTTATTGTTAGTATAGTCTAATCGTTTATCTATCTTGCTAAATTCTACTTGTTTTTGTTTTTTATTTGCAGTTCACCACTGAAGTGATGCTCGAACACATGAATAATTTGTTAAAGATAAAAGGATCAAAGCTTTTGTTTGGTGGTGAAGCCTTACAAAACCATTCTATCCCTACTGTATATGGTGCCATTAAACCCACTGCCGTTTTTGTTCCTCTCGAGGAGATACTAAATGAGAATAATTATGAGTTAGTAACAAAAGAAATGTTTGGTCCATTTCAGGTATATGATAATATTCTAATTTTTTTTGTAAGTTTTATTATTGTATTGCATGTCAATAATGTATCATTTTTTTTGCAAGATTATCACTGAATACAAGGACAACGAGCTTCCATTGGTGTTGAATGTGCTTGAAAAAATGCATGCGCATCTAACCGCAGCTGTAGTTTCAAATGATCCTCTGTTTGTACAAGTAAATTATATTGTTAAATATTTTTATCGTATGTGTATTTTTAGTGTTTTATTTATGTTTATTAGAGGTTGCTAAATTTGTATTTGCAGGAGGTTGTTGGGAATACAGTAAATGGAACTACATATGTGGGATTGAGAGCAAGAACAACAGGAGCTCCCCAAAATCATTGGTTCATAAAATATTTAGTTATTCTATTTGAACACTATGAATAAAACATATTTTTGTTAACTATATGATTATATTAAATTCTATGTAGGTTTGGCCCGGCCGGAGATCCAAGAGGTGCTGGAATTGGAACTCCCGAAGCCATAAAGCTCGTTTGGTCATGTCATCGGGAGGTCATATATGATGTTGGTCCGGTGCCATATCGTTGGACAACCCCAGATGCAACTTGAATTTCCCATAGACACATCTCTATTGTATAAATACTGTTTTTGGTGTGTTGAGATTATTTTTGATTGAAGTGTTGAGATTATTCTTTGATATACAAAATTTTATGAATGTTAGTAATTACTTTGAAATAATACACATATAAAATATTCTATAGAAAAAATTAAAATTGAGAGCACCTACAAGGTATAGAAAGTTTAACATAACAAGTGTACATTAGGTTCTCAAAAATGAAACATTGTCTGAAATGAAACTTGTTGAAAGAATGACTGAAATTTTGATTCTGCTCAAGTTTGTATTTGAGAACTTGGGTTCTACTTGATAGGCTTCTTCCACTATGGCACTTTGTACAACAAACATGAGGTAAAGAGTACAACACTAAAAAATCTGCAAAGAGTACAACACTAAAAAAAATCTACAGCACAAGAGGTACAGGGAGAGTAAAAAACAAAACAAAACCAACCAACAGGCCTAAAAGCGAGGGAAACAAGCTCCCATCGAGTCCGCTACCAGACAAGATCGCGCATCATCCAGTGGAAACGCCCATGTAGTAAAGAAGTCCATCGACTTTGCCCACCCCGAGCCATTCTATGGCCAAAAGTTTGTCATTCTTTGGCCAAAAGTTTTGGAATCTATATTAAATTTCTTTGCAGAAAAATATTTTAGTTCATATTCCCATTCTAGTCTTGAAGTGAATATTGGATTGTATACAAAAATAAAGTTTCACGTTTGGTCTGGGAATTGAGATTTGATGAAAAGATGAAGTAGGTATTCAATTCTAATTTGGAAGATTTTTGTGCAAAGAAAAAAAGAGAAAAAAAATGACACAAAAATGATAATATTGAAGTTGTTTATCACAATAGCTTCTATTATGGCTATTATGAATTCAATGGATTTGTGGATATTTTAACATCATTTAGACAATTTCTGGATGCATTGATTATCCTACATTCCTACATGAAGTAAGAGTCAAGAGATTTATGCAGCTCATATTACAATGGCTTTTGAAAATGACTATATAGGATTGTCGAAACACAAGGGCCGTTTGGGTTGTGGATCCACTCGCTTCTAAACGTTAGCGGATTTGCTCGCTTTCAAGGCAAGTGCTTATATAGATCAGACCCCGGTCCACTACGTAATGGAAAATGAAAATAGAAAAATATATTTGAGAAAGAAATACTGTGGATGTTTGAGAGTTAGCGGATCCGCTAGCATATAGCGGATTGGGAGAGAGAACTGTGAGACAATCTGCTATTCGAATCTGCTATCTGCTAGTGGATCTGACTCCCAAACATTCCCACTATCCCATAGTTATAAATTTACTACATTAAATTTGATGGACCATGCATCATCACTGTTTGGGTTAAGCCCGTTTTTTAAAACTCATACCTCCTAATTAGTTTAGCCCAATAGAGGAAAATTTTCCAGCCCAATAAGCGATAAAGGCCCAGCCCATATCCTGAAAGTAATAAGCATGCATACGCACTCACCACCTCCAAAATTTTGTTGCCCTGAAAGAATCCCAGCCGCCGCTCTTCACACTACCGCCGCCGCATCCATTGCCGGCAAGGAAAGGACCGCCGCGGACGTCATCCCCTGTTCTTGTTTAGACTCTCTATTATATCTAACAAGCATGTCTATGCTGGAAGTAATTACAAAGGCTTCATCGGCTATCCCGACCATACCTGATCACGAATCCAGTTATCCCATCGTGTTCAATCCGGACCCTATATTTTCGAAATTGAAGCCGGAAGTTGATGATCAGCAAGCTGGTAATTCCGTGAAAAAAGTTACGGGCTGGGAAATATCGCAAATCGACAACGACCTTCTCGAATTAGGGCAAAGTTTCTTCAAGAAGCTGAAGGACACGAGGGCGTTTGGTAAAGATGAGTTCTTTGAGATGATTACTTCTCATTTGGAAAAAGTTGGAGCTAAAATTGGGGTTTCACTTAATTTGAACAAACAAGACGAAGGGTATGTTTACCAGATAGTAGAGAAATTGGGGGTTTTGCTGGGTAGGGATGCCAAGGGGTTGATTTTGGAGGGTTGTATAGCTTTAGAGGCATGGGATTTGTTGGGGACTTTGTTGGTTAATGGAATTGTGGGGCATTCATTTACATCATATTTGGTTTCTAAATTGATTGAGAAAAGGAGGTCTGATTTAATAGTATTGTGTGTGAAGCATCTGTTGGATTTGCAGAGTTATGATATGTTATGCATTTTGAAGTATTTCTTGATGTTGCCTGCGGATGGTTACAAGAGTCTGACCCGTGTGAGGGAGGAATGGGAGTGGAACGCTACTTTAGCGATTGATTTGGCTAGCGGGAAGGGAGTTAGTGGGAAGGACAGTGGTTTGGCGAAGGAGGCAGCAGTTTTGGTCATGCTGGCACATGATGGGTTTTCAGTGTCTGAATTGTGCTTGCATTATATGCTTGCCTCTCCGAATCTCGATGAGGTTATATTTTCTGCTTGTGTTGGTAAGTTGAATGGGGAGGAGATGAAGGGTTTGGTTCGGTACTTGGGGAAGTGGCTGAGGAAATATGAGAGGTTTCCTCAAGTGGTGCCTTGTCCGAAGGCATCGTCGGTGTTGGGTTTGAGGATTTGTGATTGGATTCCAACTCTTGAGAACATTACAAAATGTCTTGGTGTGGTTGTGGACGAGCATTTCTCATCTTTGGTGTTGCATAATGAGCTTGATGAGCTGAGGTCCCTAGTGGGAGTTGTTAGTTCTTTGGCTGATGAAGCAAAACTTTGTGGGACGTTGGCAAATTTGGCTGAAAGATTGAGGACTGAAAACCAGGGTATGGATTGAACTCATGTGTATCTTAACTTGAGCTTTTTGTAACAATTTCAATTTGCCATTTAGTGGACTCAAAATAGTATTTTCTGCATCTGTTTATGGTTCGACTTTGAATGATATTTTAGTGCAAGTTTCTGTTGGCACAGCTGCTCTAAATTTGAACTTATACAAGTATCATACTACTTTCATGCAGAGTTTATGCCTTGTATTGTTCTAGGAGGATCTTGTTAATAACTATGTTTTGGTTGTTCTGTTAGATTGACTGGGGGCACTTTTATACCTGTAAGTGGCAGTATTCAGACTGCGGACGTAATTTTATTCTTTGAATGTTAGGCGATTGATTGAATTTCATTCGTATGTTTCACACTTCATAAGCATACCGTGCTTTTACATTTTCAGCTACCTGACACTAAACTTCTATTGAAACTGCACCAAAGTAGAATGCCAATGGGATTCTACTTTATGTCTAACATATCGAGATTGACCACAACATCATCTGCACATGCTATTTATATACTCCCTCCGTCCCGGCAATAACGTCCCATAACATTTGGACACGGTATTTTAGGTAAAATGTGTTATTGTGTTAAAGTGGAGTAATTAGATGATGTGATGTTTATTTGAATTGAGAAAAAGTGAAGTAATTAGTTGATGTGATGTTTTAGTTAATGTTTATAGAGTAGAACTTTTCTATAAAGAGAAATGTGACGATGTTAGTGGTACGGACCAAAAAGGAAAGTGAGACGGAATTAGCAGGACGGATGAAGTGGTATTTTGTTGTCTTTCTGGTATTTATTTCATGACTTTGGCGATGCCCATTTGCATGTGTAACATAACATAACGTGCGCATTTGATACCCTCCTCCTTGCTGTATGTGCTTGCTCTCCTTTTGTTATCAATCTTCTGTCAATTGTCTACGGTACCACCTAAAATTTGACCGTGCTTGCTTGTCTCAATTGTGTTTTAACAGCATACATCAGTGATGCTCCAGGAAGTTTTGCTTTCTAAAAGCTGCCTGGGTGATGATGATATGAAGGTTCCACTCGGGTTTGTTTTCTGCTGGTGCTGGTGGTTTTCATGTTGTATCATCCTTTTCAAGAGATTTTTTTCCAATGAAAATATTTTGAGCTACTGTTATTTTGGGACCCCATGTAGTAGGCTAAAGGTGCAGATGGCGCTGAGTGAGAATTTAGATTCAATTTTGATCGGAACAGAGAAATTTTTACCCGTATGTGTATGCTCCATATGTTTGAAAAATCTACTAGTATTTTCTTTCTCTGCAATGCATCACCAATTTTTTTTTCCCCGTGAATATGTAACACAATGGGGATGTTTGGGAGTCAGCAGATCTGCTAGCAGATGGTAGATTCGGAGAGAGAACTGTGAGAGGATATGCTCTTTCAATATGGTATATGCTACCAAATATGCATCCTCCGAAACATACTCAATGTAACACAGAGTCGGACAAATTTTTTACTTCTAGACATGACAATCGACACAATTGAACCTGCGGAAGGATAAGTGTGTCAAACCATTAGGAGGGAATGAGAATCAGTTCATTTTTTTTTTTTTGAAATCGGGTATCCCCAGGCCGCTTTGGACCCAAAATTAATTCCTCATTGTTTAAGCGACTAGAGCTGCCATCCACTAAAGCCAACTGCGGTTGGTTCGAATCAGCTCATTTTTTTTTTGGTGACAAGTGACGCACAGGCGTCGGCGAAAGGAGAAAACTAAAAAATCTACAGAAAAAATGTGAGGAGGAATAGAAGAAAGAAAAACACACACTAGAGTCTAGCGAACCAAACCCCAGTCAAGTCCAAATTAACAAGAGAAGAAACTCCATCCTATTTGGTAAAATAACTAAATCGAATCAGTTCTTTTTAAAAGTCCTAAATTTTTGCATGTTCAAAAATCAAAATACAAATAATCAATTTTGCAACTTACTATGAATGCTAAAGTAGTATTGTAGGGCCTTTGGGCCTATAGTAGTGAACAATCTGTTTGGCCCAAATATTTTTATTGGGCCTGTCAAAATACTCATTTGGGCTGAGTCCGTATTCAGGGGTCTTTGACCTTAAGAAAAGTTTGAGAGGGTCCCTTTGTGTAAGAGCCCCTTCAGAATATAAAAATAAAAACAACCGCGAGGAGTACAGCAACAACAGGTCTGTATTTGCGTGTCGCGTTTCTGAACTTTGCTCAATAGTTTTCCCGCATTCCTTCTGCTCCCTCGTTGGCTCGTAAGCTCGTTTCATGAATGCTCCCCTGTATCTCTGATTCTGAAGCCCTAATTCTGCAATTTCCCCAAATTCGTCACCACCACAACCTTCATTATGGAGTATCCATGGCGTCCTCGCCCCCCACCCGCTAATTTCTGCCCCGTCTGCTCCAATTCCCACTTCCCATTTTGCACTCCCCCTCCTCCCCAGTATATCAGACCGCCCCTTCCTCCACCGAATCAATTCTTCCACGCTCGACAACCTCCGCCTCCGCCTCCGCCTTCGTATGATCCATTTATTGATCATCAAGGAGGCTCCACTGTCAATCCATATCCCCCACCTCCGCCGCCGGCCCAGGCCACTCCTCCTCCTCCTCCTCCGCCGTGGAGTGGTAACCCTAATTCGAGTAGTAATTACTATGGGACTGTTCCGTATCCAGATTATGATCAGAGTGCTCAGGTTGGTGCTAAGAGGATGCGATTTGATAACGTCAACGAGAGCTTCGCGGGTGCTTTCGCGGACGATGAGAGGAGGTTGAAACTGATTCGTGATCATGGGGCTGTGGTTCATGGCTTTGATCAGAGCTACAACGGAGGTTATAATAAGCATTTGAAGCAATCTTTTGAAGCTGGCAATGTTGGCGACAATAAGGGAAATCCACAAATTAAGCCGGACTATGGTGAGCATCAATTTGCACATCAGCAGCCGGATAATAAGACGAGTGCGGAGTTTGCGAGATCGAATTATAACCAAAGTGATAATAAGATGGTGCAAAATCACATGTATGGAAATAATGCTCAGGGATCTGATGGGTATCACAATTACAATCGACCTGTTGGGAATCCTGGATCTCTGCAGTATCAGAATTCGCCTAATCAAGATCAGATTAGACCTTTTCCTGTAGGATGCCGTGACGATCAGTTTTTGCAATCACACCAACACCACGTGGAGCCAACACCAGGCTATTACAGCTTCCCGAACTACGCTGGATTTAAGGTTCAGCCTCCACTCCCACCTATGCCTGTGGAACCGCCTAGATTTCGTTTTCCAGAGCCTGCTATGACCTCCGGGCCTGGTTCTTTGTTTCCAATTGCTGTTGATTCTTCCTCCTCTTTCCAGCCTCCAAGTACCTTCGTTTCTGAGGGGAGCACATTAGTGCCTAGTCGCTACCTAAGTCATGCAACACCAAACTCCAGCAGTTATTACTCGGAGGTACGCTTCATTGCCTATTTAGTGAGTGAACTAAAAACTTCTTACATTTTCTGCAACGATGGACTGTTATGGTATCTTAAGATTAGATCTGTTATCAATTGAAATCTATATGGTTTTTTTGAGCTTATGTACGTCCGTTGAACTGAATTGTTACTGTTTTCTCTGTCTTCTGTGAGCCTATGGCTCTGCAGAGCACTCTTTGGGCTATTTACTTAAACTGTCAGTTTTCCTACTTGTATGAAATAGACATCCGAATCTTGTTAAATTGATTTTAAATTCTAAAGCTTGATTTAGGCAGAAAGATGGTTGGTAAAAACTAATTATGAATATCAAGAGTGCATTTTCCACTGTGCTTGGGTGATTTGATACAAGATGCGGAGTGCGGAGAACTCTTGAGTTAGTAGTCGATAACAACATCAACATAATTCTGTAGGTCAACAATTATATATTGTGATTTCAACAGGGATTTAATTTATTTCTGTTAGTTGTATTCATGCCATGTTCCATACTTATGAAAGACTTCCTTTTTCAAGCAATAAAATTTCCAGTATTCATATAAAATTTACTGATAAGCCTAGTTTTGTTTCAGGAAATTCAAGCCATGAAGATAGTTTCGTCAAAGACAAATGGAGAAAATGAAGTGTTCCCATCTAAGCATCTCCCATTAGATAACCCAAAACTTATTGATGCCTCTCACATTTTAAAGCATCCACATCGTGCTAATCGCCCAGATCACATTGTCATAATTCTGCGAGGACTTCCAGGTTCTAATTTTAAAGTCAATGAATTGTTTATTTATTCAAGTCTCAATATTCTACTCTCTCTCTCTCTCTCTCTCTCTCTCTCTCTCTCTCTCTCTCTCTCTCTCTCTCTCCTCTTGCACACAGTACTCCTGCCTGAATTGCTGAGTTAGAGTACGAGTAGGATGGATAAAGCTTAATAGGATATCATACTTTCGTTGGTTGTGAAATTGTTGCAATACTATATCCCCTCCATTTATTTTACCTGTTTTCTTAGCACAAATTTGTGTTTCATTCTAGATGACGCTTTATGATTGCAATGAACTCTATTTTTCATTTTTTTTTTGGTTTGTGTCAACTCTATTATTTAACCTCCTTTAGTTTGGCTTTTTATTGGGCATTCATACTATTAAGCTCTTGGTTAGGAATATTATGGTAATTTATTAACTAGCCTTAATTAACGTATACGTTCGAAAGAGACACGTAATTAGTAATCTTCGCATATAGAATTTGGGAGTACAATTTCAGGCTTACAATACATATGATTAGATTGGGAAGAAATACGTGTCAAGTAAGTTTGTCAGTCATGTATTTCCAGAGCATTATCAAAAAATTCAAAATTCATGTTCCTGATATCTATATCACATCTTTCTGTTGGGTGTTATATGTTCATTTCATGAAGCCCACATACTGTTATGGCCATGTTCAAGGGATCAGCCTTGAATAATTATTTTATCAAAATTAATTTTATGAAGGATTAGGTTCCTTAACTTAAAATAAGGGTCCCGCATACTTATGCTAAAATAAATTATGACAGAAAGGATCCCATCAAACTACTAGGGATAAAACTATCACCTAAATAATCTATGTATAGATTAATCTATCCATCCATCTAAGTGCACATATCCAAGTATTAAGAGGCATATCTGTTTATTTAATATGCAAAAAAGACGAGCTTTATGAGTTTGTTCAATAAGATTTTCACTTATTGGAAGGGAGCAATAAAGAAAGCATGTTTTGAGTTTGTAAGAGTTTGTTTCCCCCCATGGCTCCTCATCTATGATCTACCAATTTGATTATTTGGGCTGTTATTGGATTCTGTTCTTTATATTTTTGTATAGAGTTCAAATATGTAACGCATGGTGAGAGGAAAATTTATTGGCGTACCGCGTAGGCGGCGTAGCAATTTCTATTCAACTCTTACTTTGTTGTCACACTAAAGTAATTGGCACATTCATCTATGTCAATGTATTGATTATTCATGTGGAAAGTTTTTTCCTTGACAATTTCAGGCAGTGGCAAGAGCTACTTAGCTAAAATTTTGCGAGACCTTGAGGTTGAACATGGTTGCAGTGCTCCACGTATTCATTCCATAGATGAGTATTTCATGACCGAGGTTGAAAAGGTTGTTATATGTTTTTATATTTGTTTTAAAGGAAGCTTTTACTCAAAACTTTTATGTATTTTTTTAGCTTTGATATTGGTATTTCTATAGTGGCTTGCCTCAATCAATGTGAAGGATATAAATGAATGAAATGTAAACAAGTCTTTTCTAATTTTCAGGTTGAGGAGAGTGAGGTTTCAAAATCCTCTGGTTCAGGTAGAGGGAAAAAGCCAACTATGAAGAAAGTTATGGAGTACTGCTATGAACCTGAAATGGAAGAGGTGACTGCAACCCTGTGATAATCTGTGCAATATTTCAGTTATATTTCTGGTGCAGGGATTATCAATCTTGGCTTTCTATTGGTGATCACAAGTAGTTGACTTTTTCTAACATTTTGTTGATTGATCAGGCTTACCGGTCTAGCATGTTGAAGGCATTCAAGAAGACACTTGATGAGGGGAACTACCCCTTTGTAATTGGTAATGATTTATCTGTGGAGGATAACACAGTTAGATTTTGAGTTGTTTTGAAGCATAATTTCTTAGCTGTGGCTTCTTTCTGTGTTTGTTAAAAGTTGGTTTACTTGCTCATTGTTCTCTTGTTTTTCTTTGAGATGCAATGACATGCACTTTAAAATGTTCCCCTTTGATTCATTATATCACTGTTTCTCTCTCTCCCCTTTAATAGTAGAAGTTGTGTTTGATAGGTTGATTTTTTATGCTGCTAAGTTTTTCTGAAATGGTGGCATGTGGGTGAGCTTATGCATGCGGAGTGTGCTTATAATGTTTCCCTTTTAAGTTGCATTGGAAGTTTTTGGTGGGTATCTAAAAAACAATTCTCTAGTAAGTATAGAGTCTAAGTTGAAGTCTAGTTGTGGAAATGATGGTTGAAAAACATAGCCTTATTATTAAGTGGTGATGCAGTGCATCTGCACTGCCTTGAGTTTGACTAATGACAGATGCAGTTTGTTCGGCAATTGACCAATTTCTTTCTGGTATTTGTGCCTCGTCTTAGTGGATGACCGCAATCTGCGGGTAGCTGATTTTGCTCAGTTTTGGGCAACTGCAAAGGTATATCCTCATTTCTCTCTTTATGGCGGCCTCTCGGTTTGTATTGTTGTTCTCCTTTCAGGAATGTTTTAGAGGCCCATGATTTCTAGTCTTGTTTGTAGTTTCCCCACTTTTTCTTCTTTTGTGTACGTGTGTGTGTTTGTTATAGTGAAGGTTTGGATTATCTGACCTGTTTGTATATGGAAAGATAAAACTAAAACATAACAACGAATACAGCAGAAGGTGCTCCTTTCATATAATCATATTGATGTATTTGTTTAAGGTCTTCCTCTGTTGTTTCCTTTATAGCATCTTCAAAATCCTCCAATTGTATGGAGTGCTATATTTTTCGACAAATTTAAAAGGATTAAATTTAGAATATAGTATGAAATTATTTGCTCATATTTTAACATTTCACAGTCACTATTATCATTGCATTAATTTATTCTAAACATAAGCTCTTTTTCTTTCTATTCATCATTTGGTACCAAAGGACATTTGTTACCACACATCTCTATGGGGTGGAAAACTTCTCTGGTGATATTTGGTTAATTCATTTACCATTCATTTTGGAAGATTTAAGGTTTTGTCTGAAGAAGCCTCAGATCGGTTGTCTGAAAATTTGCTTGTGCATTACCTCATAGGAGACCTTGAGAACTTCTTGATGACAAGATGCATAAGTTCGCTTTGTTTGTGATTATTTCTCTGCCGTTGGCTCCTTTGTATAATTTTCTGTAATTGAGAAATATAGCTTTGGCCCTATGCTGAGGCCATCAAAATTTCCATTTGTTACTTGTTCCAACTTTTGTAAGACCCAGTGATGATATCGCGTACGTACCTGATCCGTAAATATGTACCTAATAGAAACTAATCGAAAAGCCAATTCAGAAATCTTGATAAATCTATTTCAATACTTACTCTTATAAAGTGTTATACCATGGTACAAATTTTATTCACTGATGTATAAGCCATGAATATTTTCATGGGTGAAAAGCTAAGAAACAAATTCAATTAGATTGGGTATCATTACCCATCGTTAACTATGAAGGGGGAGACTTATTTGCAGCTGGATTTTCAACACTGGAGCATAGTATGGGTTGCTTATGGAAATTAATTTAGATTTGAATTAATTGAGTGTGGTTGTATCTTATCTACTTCACTTGTGTGAACTTATATTACATAATTTTCTTTAACATGTTGGCTTGATTAGTTTTTAATTGTTGTAAAATGTCATTGTGATTTTAATATATTTCAATTGTTTTGCTTTATTTTCTGAATGTTCATCACATATCAAGTGATTCTTGGAGCAATTCCTTTGTTCGTAATGTAGCTTAGATATGGAATATTTGCCCTTTACCTCACCTTAATGTATTGAGTAATGGAAAATTGTGCCCTATTAGACAGTTGAGCATATTTTAGTTAAAAGGTTCTATCCCTCTCTTTGTTTATCATAGAGATTTTTAATTTTCATCTGAAACTTGAGAGTTATGCATCTTTCTTGCAGGATATACCTAGGCTTATCTATACTTCATCTAAAATGTATACATGATTTATATTCATCATGCTAGTACTTGTTGAATCAAGATACAGTGATTCTACTCTAGAAATTTATTATGTGTTCTCAACTAAAGATGTTTTAACTTTTATGTTTGATGACTTGATCTAATACCTTTATTTGTGGCATTATCCATTTCCTTGGTATCATCTTTTGCTTTCTTTCCGGATTTCTTTTCTTTCAATAACTTTCGAAGTCATAGTTGAGTAATGTCGTTTCCTGGATTGATTACTATTGTGTTTTCATTTGTTTTATTGCAGAGGTCTGGGTATGAAGTTTATTTGCTAGAAGCCACATACAAGGATCCAGCGGTACGATAATATTTGAATCTACTTTTCTAGTAATGTCCATTTACAACCGAAGTTAGATGCACTGGGAATGGCATTTGCTGCAAGTGGCTAGGGAATTGATGGGGCAACATAAAACTGCTATATTTATGAATTAACTTTCAGGATGGACTACAACTGGGTGAAGTAGTTTGGAATCAGTATCACATATTTTTTGAGTGAAGTGCATATTATTTGGTCATAAGTAGCATCCCATCCACTTTGAATGCATATGATTAAACTCGAGCATTAATAGAACACATCAACTTAATAGATTTTAAACTGGCAGTGTTCTCAAGATATTAATATTCTACCTTGTGGGTTTCAGGGCTGTGCTGCAAGAAATGTTCATGGTTTCTCTCAGAGTGAAATACAAGTTATGGCAAATCAGTGGGAGGAGGCCCCCTCTTTGTATATGAAGCTAGATATCAAGGTTTCAATAGTCAGTTTTAATTTAATTAATTTATTTATTTTTTTTAATCACTGTCTCAAGCCCAACCTTGATTGAAGATCTTTAAAACATTCCTTTTCTTTGATGCACTGAATTCTGGCAGTCATTACTCCATGGAGATAACTTAGAGGAAAATGGGATTCAAGAGGTAAGTTGTGTACTTTGATCACTTTATCTTATACTCCACTCCTATTATCTTCTTCCAATTTTATGTTTTGTATTGACCCCCCTAATTCCTACGTACTGATTAATACTCCCTTTCATTATAGTACAAGGCTTTCGCGCCCGGGGGGGGGGGGGGGGACTTTACTCATCTTTTGTAATTCGAAATTCCCAATCCACCCTCCATTCTATTCTGTACCAAAGCATGTACACACATAAATGCCAGCACAAATACCATGGGTTAAGTAAGGAGGGGTATTGGATAACATAGTTAATTCAATCTTTTTGGGGACCATGATACACTTGTCTGCTGAACAGGAGGGACTACTATACAATAATATATATATATATATATTGTTATTACACTTTTAAATGAACCTTATTTGATTCTAGCAGTAAAAATAAACTTCATTTCCATAAATGCCTTAAATTAATATAGGGTGAAAAAGGTGGGGTGCGGGTGGTTTTTTTTTTCTTTTTCTTGTGTGTGTGTGAGGGGGGGTTGGGTTGTAGATAGCTGGTTGACGAAGAATATTGGCGGATACAAACAGAGTATACAGTGAATCTGTAGTGTAGATATTTGCGAAATGTAGTTGCATTGTCTTTGTGATTCCAAGGATGTGTTCTTTGTGTGAGTATGTGCCCCATGAATGTTTATGGTGTAATCACTTGGCTGTTGTCTGGCAGGTTGATATGGATACTGATGATGGAAATTATGCCAACCCCTCTGTTTCGGAAGATGTGAACGATGAAAAGGAGGTCAGACATGAAGGTGATGCTGCTAGAGCAGGTATGTATGTTATGTATTTGTCAGACATGAAGGTGTAATCATTTTTCGCATGCATCTGTCATTCTCTTTCAAATTATATTAAATCTTACGCCTTGCATACTATATGTGTCATGTATTTGTTGACACCATCAAAAGTATTTTGCAATTCATGCTTTACAGGCCACTCCTCCCGTTTATAAAATTTATGTTAAACAAATTATTACCTTGATTTCATTTTATCTGTTACATGTTCTTTTGGGGCTGCTTTGAAATGGTGTTATAATACTATATTTGGTAATTTACCCCCTCTCTTCATTTATTAAATACCTCATTTATCTTTCTTCCTTTGACTGTGTACCCACATACCATTTTCACATTTAAAATGAAATGGGGGAAATGTGTAATTATGTGAACTACCCATTATTCCAGTGAATTATGTTAAACAATCAATGTATTTTTTTGAAGAGGAATTATATTTGTTTCTTTTACTCTTCTTGAAGTTATTTTTCTATTTAAACACCTGCCTTGCTTGCTGTGTGTCTTTGGTGTTTTGGATGTTGGTATTTACTCTGCTCTTGTTTTATAAATTACATCATCCGTTGTGTTCGTCATGCCATTGTGGAGTTATGTTCTTTATTTTTCAGAAAAAATGCTTTAGAACTTTTGCTCCATCCAACATCCCCCAGATATACTTAGGCCCCATTTGATAGAATAAGACCAAAACTTTTTATCACTTAGTAAGTAATGAGAGACAATAGCACATCTCACAAGACCTATCATATGGGGCCTTCTTATTTATACACCTGTTTATTGTTGTGGGGAAGACTTTTTAGCTGAAATAGTGATTGATTGTACTATTCTCTGTGGTTGTCAATTACAATTAAATTCTTAGGCCTTTAAATTTTTTAAACCAACAATGGTTGTTGGATCTTCAAATTAGGACGAGTAAAGGACGAGTCTAATGTGAATGCCGTGGAAACTCATCCTGTGGAGGAGGTGAAAGAACTGGGAAAGAGCAAGTGGTCAAATGATTTGGATGAGGATGATGTGCGCAAATCAGAGTCTACTACTGAAAATTCTAGTGCCCTCTCTAATTTAATGAGATCATACAGCAAGAAAGGTAAATCTGTGCGTTGGGCTGATAAGGTATGCGAGTTTCTTTGGCTTCAAGTCTTGATTTGATTCAATCCTTATGCTCGGTTATTATAAAGTATTTGGAATATGATATGAATATCATCCGGCCTGATCGAATATAATAATGTTCAAATCATTTGGCATACCAACACCAAATAACAGGAGATTGGAATTTGCAACCCATCATAAATAACCAATTTCTTGATCTTTACTTTCATCCTTGAGCTGAGGCATCGTGTGTTGTGATCTTTTACAGGTTGGAAGCAGTATTGGCTTTTCAATTGGTTCCGGGAAATCAGGAGTTGTCTCGTTGATCATTGGTCCTGGTTCTGGATACAATTCGGTAGGGCTTACTGATATATAGCTAATATACTACCAACATATAAGCGATTTCCATTGTCCTTGTCAACTCTCCTTACATATTACATTATCTGTTTCCAACAGAGGACGAATCCCCCACCCGAAGATGAGAAACTTGCCAAACGAACCGGGGAACCAGGAAAGCGCACCATATTCCAAGAACAACTACGCGCTGAGGGCGAGGCTTTCAAGGCAGTTATCGAGAAGAGGAGGCACAGAATTGGTGGGCTTGATATCGATGACGAATAGATGAAGACCAAACAGTACGTATTCAGTATTCAGTATTCATCGGTGGATCATTTTTGTTGTTGAAGTTGGAATGTATTTTAGTATTTAGTAAATTTTTGCAAGAACAAATAAGAATAGGAACTGATTGCATTTGCAGGGGTGTGGCCAACAGTCATACCCTTACCCTTCTTTAAGCAATATTATGTACATGTAACCCGATGGTGATGTATATGCAAGTCACTTTTTATTATGAAAAGTATTCTACTTTCTTCAATGGGGTCGTTTGTTCGGATTTAATTTCTTCAAAATTTGTTTAATATGAAGTACACGACAACATAATTTCAAACAAAGAAAGGGAAATCAAAACCCTTAAACTCATATATCTCGGTTTGGATAAGGTGCTAAGGTGCTGAATAAACACTCAATACATATAAAGTACTCATTCATCATTTATTAAGCCTTTCTTCAGTACATACAAAGTACCCGTTTAGCACTTCAGCAGGAGTTACTTTTGTTCTCAAACCAAATCTCATATACCTTTAACCACCTTAATAGAGTGATTTAATCTTAGGTTAGGTTTAGATCGGGGGTTTCTAAAAAATTTTCACATTTATTTTGACTAATTAAAGATCAAAGAATTGTTTTCAAATTCTAAGTCTTAATTTTTTATTTTATTTTTTGTTTTTTTACCAAACTCATAAAATACTATGTTGCATACATTGAGAAATGATAAGTGGCAATGAGTTGCGTCTATTGAAGATTGAGTATGATGACTATTGATGTAAATCATTTGCGTATAAATATTGATATGGAGATAATGAAATGTAGTCGATTAGTTTTCTTGCCAGCCAGTTCTCGTCCGTAGCCCCATGCGCTCTTTTGCTTGCATCAATGTTTAGAGAACCTTAGGCTCGTAGGCGGACCCAGGAAGTTTTTCATGGAGGGTCCTAGTCTCTTAATCAGCTGTGCAATACATATTTTTTCATGATATTTTCAATTTTAATGCCCACTTTTTAATAAATAATAATATTTTTTTATAGCAATTTTCTATATTTCTTAGTTTTACTTTTGATATTTTGTATTTGCAGTGTCGCAATGTAAATCGGCTTTTCTCTGCGAAGAGTTTCAATTGTAGTTTTTTGTATAAGTTTATATACATGTGTAAAGATATATAAACAATATTTTGGGTGCGAAGATTTTTCTCTCTCTAGAAGCTTTTTCTCCTGCTTCTCTCTAGGGTTTTCCTCCTCATGGCGCTGCCACCCTCGGTTCCACCGGACATCAGCCAGCCTCCAGCTGCGCTTTTCCCACCCCTGCCAAATCCTCTTGTCAACAAGAACCCCTTCGTGTTCTCAGGTGCCTCTGTGGTGTCTTTCAGAGACAAGGTATTGGAAGGAAAAGGAGCTGCTCCAGCTCCTCTCATTCAAGATCCAGCAAATGCAAAACTGGTCACCCTCGACTTCCTTGATGGTAATAGACTCAAACCTCGCATTACGATCGATCCGAAACTCCATGCAAGCATGTACAAGCCGTATGAGGATGGCCTCATTATCTTAGTCCTTGGCAAAAAGGTGGGCTACATGGCTCTCTTGGATAGATTGACCAAAGTTTGGAAGATTCAAGATCGGTTTCAAATGGTTGACATGGGAGCAGGTCTTTTTCTTGTCAAATTTGATCAAATGGCTGACAGAATGAAAGTTTTGAAGGATGGCCCTTGGATGGTGTTTGATAGCTACCTCACGGTATGCCCATGGAGACCTAACTTCGTTGCAGCGGCTGAAACCACCAAGAGTACAGTTGTGTGGGCGAGATTCCCTGGCCTGGGAATGGAATTCTTCGATGAACTCATATTGACTAGAATGGCAGCTGGCTTGGGGAAGCCTGTCCGAGTCGATGGAATGTCCAAAGGAGCTGATAGAGCAAAGTATGCTAGAGTATGTGTTGAAATCGACTTGAGCCTCCCATTGGTGTCTAGCATTTTAATCGGGGATAAATGGTATAAAGTGGCTTATGAAGGATTACACCTCTTGTGCACTAACTGCCATAGATATGGCCATGCTCACCATAGCTGCACCTTTGAGCCGGAGAAGGAGCAGGATAGCTTACCGGAGCCGGATTCAAACCCCAAAGATAAGTTGACATTTGCAGCAGCAGGTAACAGTCCTCCCACAGACACAGAAAAAGCTGAGGTTACTCCTTTTGGGAAGACAGACAGTAAGGAGACTACCTCTGAGGATTTTGACCAAGGGAGTTACTCAAATATGGAAAGTGATAGTGTTGAAACGGGGGAAGGCAGTGAGGCGCCTGATGCTTACACTGATGAAGTAACTCACGGGCACCCCTTGGCTTTCGTACCTTACAATTTGGAGGCAAAACAGATAATTGAAAGCCCCCCCCCCCCCCCCCCCCCCCCCCAACCCTCAGGAGGCGATTGGATCAAGGTGGAAAAAAGGAGACCAAAAGGGCCTAAGAAAGGAACTGGAGTGACCTCGAGCATCCCAGGGACCAAACCAAGCCCACACTCGAAATCCAAGTTAGGGCCGAAGTATGTGCATGGGCCCAACAAACCTTTACAGGCCATCACTAATAACATGGATAAGATTAAAAGGATGAAACATATGGGTTTAAAAGGTCCGTCCAAACCTGCTCTGGCCCAAAATCTGGATGAGAAAGCCCACCAAGAAGACAGCCCTCAAAACTCAAAAAGGCCGAGGCCCTCTAATTTGGCTACGGTAGCAATTCCGGAGGAATCCCCAGAACCTCCGAAGTCCAATGCCAATCGGAAAAGCAACGGAGACACCTCGAAGAAAAATGGCGAGGGTTCTGCCATGGAAGAAGATGCTATTGAAGGGAGGGCTGCTCCAGCCCCATCCCCATCCCCCAAATGATCAGCAATCCCTCTGGTCCGTATTTCACCACTTCTCAATTTATGTTTTTTATGGATTTTCACAACTTAAAAATCATGTCTTGGAATGTCGGTGGGATAGCTGGAAATAATACCCGCAGGGTATTAGTGGATTTTTTGAAGCAGTTTTGCCCGGATTTCTTATTCCTCTTGGAGCCTCAGTCCAAGTTTGAGAACTCTTCTTCTCTTTTGCTCTCAGTGGGGTACTCGGAGGTTTACATTCAGGAAGCCTTAGGACGCTCGGGTGGTGTCTGGGTTCTGGCGAAACACAACACCCCTTTTGGGATTCAAGTGTTTGATGTTAGACACCGGATCATTACGATGAGTATCTCTTCGGCCACCTCTGTGTGGCACGCCTCGGCTCTTTATGCGTCTCCTCATTACTTAGACCGCAAAAAGAATTGGGAGGACCTTAAATCGCTGCACACCCTCATTAGTGGCGCCTGGCTTGTGTTGGGAGACTGGAACTAAATTATCTCTTCGACGGAAGTTCAGGGAGGACTCTTTAACGTTACTCGGGCCGAGGAATTGGGGGATATCCTTTATGATTGCGGCCTATCTACTGTCAATACTAACGGTGCACAGTTCACTTGGTCCAGGTCAATTGGTAACTCTAAGATCCTTAAGCGCCTGGACCGAGGAGTTGGAAACCTGGATTGGATTATGAAGTTCCCTTTTGGCTCTATTACGGTCCTCCCCAAAATTGGATCCGACCATTCTGCTCTCCTCCTTAAGTGTGGGCAACCCCCGGCCAAAACTAAGGCTCCCTTTAGGTGGGAAGCTAGCTGGACGCTTCATGAGAATTACGACAAGGTTGTGGAAAAGGCTTGGAAGGACCATCCTTCATCAGTCTATCTACAACTCCAAAATGTGGAAAAAGCCTCCCTGGTTTTTAAACAGACCTGTGGGAACAACCTTAAATGGAAGAAACTCAAGATTCTGAAACGGCTTCAGGGTTTGGAACGCACCCTTGAGAAAGTGGATTCAATTAAACTGACCCTTTTGGAGGTTGATTTGAAAAAAGAATACGAAATCCATCTTGGCCCAAGAAGAGCTCCATTGGTTTCAACGTGCACGTGAGAAGTGGGTTAAGCTAGGGGATCGCAATTCTAAATACTTCCATGCCCGTGCGAATTGCAAGCGCCACAGAAATAGAATTAACGGGCTTAATCTCCCTAATGGTGAATGGTCAGACAACAACTTGGTCATCCAAGCCGCTGCTAGAGAGTTTTTCAAATCACTGTATGATCCTAGCCTTGGAGTTGCCCTGCCTGCTACTTACACTTATGCTACAGCTAACTTGCCTGCCCTTAAAGCAATTCCTCCCCCGAAAGCTGATTATATGACTACTGAGGTCACGGATGCAGAAGTTTCTAAAGTGATTATGGATATGGACAGTTACGCAGCTCCGGGTCCGGATGGCTTCCCGGCCTTTTTCTACAAACGGTACTGGGATCTTCTTGGCCCCTCGGTGGTAGATTTTGTCCGTTCTGCTTTCCAGACTAAAAGATTTCTGTCCCACATTGCTAAAACCCACATCTGTCTCATTCCCAAAGAATCCATGCCATCTAGCTTCAAAGAGTTCAGGCCTATTTCTTTATGCAATGTGTTGTACAAAATCCTTACCAAGGTTATTGTTAATCGAATCCGGCCGACTTTACTTGACTGCATCTCCCCCCTTCAAAGTGCTTTTCTTCCAGGCCGGGGACCCGTAGACAATGCCATTTTGATTCAAGAGCTGCTAGGTGTTCTGACAGGCCCCCAGAACCGCATCAAAGGGATCATTTTGAAAGTTGACATCGCCAAAGCTTTCGACAGTGTCCGTTGGGAATTTGTCCATAAATGTCTGAGTGAATTGGGACTTCCTGAGAACATCCTCCAATTGATAATGTATTGTGTCACCTCCCCAATGTTTTCTGTGCTTTGGAATGGGCAAGCCCTTGAGGAATTTAAACCGGGAAGGGGGCTACGTCAAGGGGACCCCATGTCTCCCTACTTATTTTTGGTGGTGATGGAAAAACTGTCAACTCTGATCTCCAAATTAGTTGAAGAGGACAGGTGGAAGCCCATACATGTTGGTAACAGAGGCTTGGGGATCTCCCATCTCCTTTTCGCCGACGATTTGATCCTTTGTTCTATGGTGAACCGGGACAGTATTAACACTATTGCTCAGACTCTCAGTCTCTTTGGAAAAGAATCAGGTCTCATTCTTAACCCCCTCAAGTCTGCGGTCTTCATACCGCATGTGGTACAGGGGGAGGAAAGGGATTGGATTGCTCACACCCTCCAAATGCCCGCGGTGGATGGCCTAGGTTCTTACCTCGGCTTCCCAATGCTCCTGAGAAGAAATCTTTGTAGTGACTTCTCATTCATTCTTGATAAGATGGATGCTAAACTTGAGGGATGGGCTAACAAACTTTTAAACAAGGCGGGTCGAGTCACTTTGAGTAGAGCTGTCTTATCGGCCATCCCAACCTATTTCATGCAACTCCATTGGCTTCCCGAAGGAGTGTGCAATGCCATAGACCGGAGAATCAATAGATTCATATGGAAAGACCGTAAGGGTAAAGGTATGCACTTGGTCAAATGGGACACGGTGGCCACCCCTCGAAGTATGGGAGGTCTCGGCCTGAGGAAAGCTAGGTGGATGAACGTTGCTCTCTTGGGAAAATGATATGGGGCTTCCTTCACTCCCCCCAAAAGCCATGGGTCAGATTAATCAAGGAAAGCGGCTCGATAAATGACATTTTCCAGGCTGCCCCCACCTCTCATAAATCCTTCTTCATCAAAATCATTAGCAAAGTTCTCCCTCACCTTCGTGGGGGCTTTAAGTTCAGATTGGGTTGTGGATCCTCTTCGCTATGGTTCTCCCCGTGGTGGAAAAAACAACACCTCGGTTCCCAAGTGCCGTACATCTCCATCCATGACCTGGATTTGGAAATTAGAAATGTGATAAAAGATGGTGAATGGAATTGGGGAGATGTGTACTCGTCGCTCCCAGTGGTCGCTCTTAAAACCATTTGCTCTGAGCCCCCTCCTCTGCTACACCCTGCCGTCCCAGACTTATGGCCATGGGAAGGGACTAATACGGGATGCTATTCGGTGGCTTCTGCCTACCACTTCCTCTCTGCCGGCCAAGCGGAGGGAACTCCCAACTGGAAATGGTTTTGGAAAGCAGGCATACCTGAGAAATTTGGTCTGCTGATCTGGCTCCTCTCCCATGGTGCCCTCCCTGTGAACTCCCTCAGATTTCATAGGAATATGGCTTCAACACCCCTTTGTTCTCTTTGTGGTGTGCATGAAGAAACTTGGTACCATTGCATCTTCTATTGCGATTGGGTGAAACTGCTATGGAAAGCGCTGAGGATCACCATCCCTTGTGACTGCTCTAGCCTCCCCTGCGACAACATCAAAGATTTCTTATGGGCTATGTTCAGGCTGCATGGCCCCCTGTTTCTGGCCGCGCTCTGGAATGTTTGGCTTGAGCGTAATGCTCGGGTGTTCAGAGGGAAGCAACGGTCGATTTGGCAACTGCTCAGGGAAAGTAATAGCATGGCCTGTGACATTATCAAGGTCCGACATCCGCCTCGCATAACCTCCTCTGGCAGCCGTGGGACTGCTTGGAATGAAAAAGGGGAGGATGGCATCATCCTCCACGTCGATGGGAGCTCCAAGGGAAATCCGGGGAGGGCGGGGTTTGGCTTCGTAGCTCGGAACAAAGAAGGTAATTGGCTCGGCGGAGGTTGCGGTTACCTTGGATGTCATTCAAGCACTTATGCTGAAATCAATGCCCTAGCTAAGGGCTTAATGTTTTGTGGCCAAAATGGAAGGGAAAAAAGTCTGCTGCTATACAGATTCCAAACTCTCTATTGATCTTGTGAAAGCTTGCCCCCCTTTCATCCTCTCTCGGGTCTGATCCACACCATCCAGGGACTGTGTAACTCCTTTGATTCTTATGTCATCCACCACATCTATCGGGAGGGCAACAGCGTCGCGGACTGTTTGGCTAGTCATGGCGCTTCCTCGGAGGATTTCTATACCACGTGGGCCTTCCCCCCGGACTTTGTTCTCGGGCACCTCTCGGCGGATGCATCCGGCGCGAGCTCCCCTAGAATCTAAGTCCTAGTGTATTTCCGTTTTGGCTTGTATTTTTCTTTCTTCTTTTGTTCTTCTTTCCCGTCTTCGGCTCATTAAAAAAAAAAATATATATTTTGGGTGCATTACTTAATTAAAAATAAATAAAAATTATTTTTTTTCTTTTTGTGTTTAAACTTTTATTATAGTATGTTCTATAGAAAAATTAAAATTTTCCAATTATATTTTAAGATATTATAAGACCACATTTTTATAGTTTTATTTTTAATAGGAGATAGTTATCAAAAATGATTAAACAATAATTAACTAGTTGATAATTTTCACAATCGAGCAGAGAGAATTTTACAAATAAATTTGTAGTAGATTAAAGAAAATTTGAAAATAATTTATGAATTTTAACTTGAATTGGAGAAGAAAAATAAATGTAAAAGTTATATATATAATAAAAAAATATAAGTATATATATATAAAATAAAAAAATAATGGTGGGCCTGGACAGTGGACACCCTTCACCCCAGGCCCCTTAGGCTCTGTTATGTAGAATTTATTATTTATTCTTATTAAAATCAGACCACACCAGATCAAATCAGATCAGACCAGACCCATTCAGATCAGACCACACTATATATATAGTTGTAATCAGATCAGACCAGACCAGATCTTATAAAATTCAGATCATAACACTTTATTTCAGACGAATAGACCAGGGTACGCCTCTGCTTAGGCTACGCAGAATAGAGTTACCTAGGATGTGGTGGTAGGTATATCCATTATTTTAAATATCCCCGAAATTTCTACTGAAATTTCGGGTTTCGGGACACCCCGAAGTGAAATTTCACATGCAATATTTCTTTTCAAAATTTCCATCGAAATTTCGCCCGAAATCCGAAATTTTCCGAAGTTTGACCGAAATTTCCCGAAATTTTTTTAGAAAAATATTTTTTCCTAAATTTTAAAAATATATTTAAAAAAATTAAAATTTATGTTTCAATCCATATTGATGATGTCATCCAATTAACTTGTTTACCAATTTTAAGTCTCTTATCAATCAACATGGTGAATGATATCAATAATATTACTAGCATATTAAATCGTTAAATGAGTATTGTTAGCATATTACTAATTTATATAGCAACAGAGATGAGGAATTTTGAAATATCTTCATTTTCATCATCTCAGAAACTCGAATTAGTTTTCTCAAAAAATTACAAATATCTCCGAAATTTCCCCCGAAATTTCAAATATTTTCAAAATTTTTCTAAATTTATATGCCCGATATAGATACCGAAACTGATATTTAAAACCTTGGGTATATCGACATGAAAAAGAATCCCGTAACACAATTCTTGTCCCATCAGTCCTATCATCACACTAATCTTCTACACTATAAATTTTCACTGACTTCTCCTTTAACTTTCGTCCCCTTGTTTCACTTTATTAACTACTACTACTACTACTGCTTCTTCTTCTTCTTCTTCTTCTTCTTTTTTTTTTTTTTTTTTTTTTTTTTTTTTTTTTTTACTTCATCCTATACTTAATAAATACTGAGTATAATTTCACAACAGGCCAGGAGCCAAATAAAAATTTTGGTTAAGAAAAATATTAATATTGGTTACTCAGTGTTTTGATAATATCGCCAGAAAGATTAGATAATATCGAGAATGGAAAGAATAATACTCCTATTCCTATATCACTATTTCAAGGGGAAAAAAAAAAAAAGAGGGATTGTGAATGGGGTGAGGACTGAATTTAACCATAAGAATGGGTTACTCAAATTAAAGTGTAATACATAGTCCATGAGTTTTTTTCCCCAAATATTATCTTCTTTCGAAGTAATAATGAAGTGAAAATTTTGACTTATCCTACACTATTCTCCAAATTCAACCATTGCTAGGTACATAATTAAAGTTAAGGCTATCAATATATATCAAGATGTTAGTTTGGATCGTTTTTATCTTTGCATGGTCAGAATCGTAGGATCGAATTAAGATCCTACGAAATTGCAATAACAAATGAAAACAATTATACATATTAACAACCGAAAGCATAACACAAGAACATAACACAAAATATCATTAGATAAATGAAGCGATGAAGCAATAAACAGTCGAAAATAAAATTTAATACCGGCTTTATGATAAACATGATATTGTGGAAGCACATTTTAAGTTTTTGGTAGAATCGAATCACATAGGATTGTGAGATCTTACAACTAAGATCGGGATCCTACAAAGATCTGAATTGTTTTTAAGGGGCGGGATCGTGGAATCGTAATATCCTAATATCATCGAGATCTTGATAACTATGATTGAAGTTATATACTTTGATTTCTTCCCATCACAAATCAACACATTACAAGGTAAGAATTTTGATCCCAAGTAGCTAGCGCCCCCACATATTTATAGGTTAATACATCATTGAAGATTTTTTTTCCCTGTACAATGCATATGGGCGTTGAGTTTTTCTAATAAAAATAATTCCATTAATTTAATACTTCATCCGTTTTCAAAAAATTAAAACGGACACACAGTTCACGCAGTCCAATGTATATTTTAAATCATTAATAACTCAAATTCGGTATAAGTAAAAATTCTAAAAGTTGGATATTTAAAAACTACTCGATAAGACGAATCTAACAAGATCTCACTTGGCTATATTTTAACTTGTATAACTATGATAAAACTTTAAGTTAAAGTGAATGCGTGAATAGTGCCAACGTTTCAATTTATCAAAAACGGAGGGAGTACAAGTATCGATCGTATATTCTAAAATGTATATCTAAAAAGCTAGCCCGCACATCTTTATCCTTATAGATTTATTAGACGATTGACATTTTATGAAGATGATGATCAGAGAAGAATAATATGTTTATTTAGCGGCACAATGACGCCATGTGTAGACAACAAATATACTACATCCACTGTTTTTTTAAGATTGCTACGGACCCACCCAGCACGCAGTCCAACGCATATTTTAAACCATTAATAACTCAAATTCGGTACAAGTAAAAGTTTTAAAAGTTCGATATTTAAAAACTACAAGATGAGACGAATCTAACAAGATCTCAGTTGGCTATATTTTAACTTATATAACTATGATAAAACTTTAAGTTAAAATATACGAGTGAACAGTAACCATTTATTAAACATAGATTAAAAAAAAAAAAAAAGAGGAAGTACTAGTACTAAGCTGCTACAAACTTCACTTCATTATTATCATTTTTCTATGGTTGTTGAAATCTAATCTTCTCATTGTTGAATTTGACCAATCCTTTCGTCTCTTAACAACTACTCCCTCCGTCCCATATTTATCTTCTTACTTTCCGTTTTTGGATGTCCCACATTTATCTTCCTACCCCAAAAAGGGAATTTTTTTTTTACTAAAATGTTCCTACATGTCCATATATTTACAGAAAAACCAATCCTTAATTTTACTAACAATTGCACTACAAGACAAAAAGAGACAAATTTACCCCTCAAAAAGTACACATGAAAATAATAAAATACAACTTTCTTAAACTCCGTATCTACAGTGTCGAACAAGATAAATATGGGACGGAGGGAGTAGCTAATTTCTTCCATAAACTTCTTATCTCGGATCCGGGAACACGGGTCATTCGGTATGGACAAAATCGTCTTTTTTTAATGCTATTTCTTTTTTCTTTTTTCTTTTTTTTTTCTTTTTTTTTTTCTTTTGCTCATGTTTTTTCTATCACTTTGCTTTCTTCCCATCACAAATCGACACATTATAAACGTAATAATTTTGATCCTAAGGAGCTAGCCCACACATATTCATAGGGTTAATACGCCATAGAAGAATTTTTCGCCCGCACAATGCATACGGGCGTTGAGTTTTTTCTAACAAAAACTAATTCGATTAACCTAATATAAGTATCGTCATTATTATTCTAAAACATATATATATATATATCTAAAGAGCTAGCTAGCCTGCACATATTTGTACTTATAGGTTACTTAGGCGATTGACATTTTATTAAAATGACGATGATAAGAGAAAGAATAATACGATCATTTTAGTGGCACAAATTATGTGATAACGCTATGCGTAGCGTTGAGAACAAATTAAACTACCTAGGAACAAAATTGATACTAATTATTACTATGGTAGTTCATTCAAAGATTGACATTTTATTACAAAGATGATGAGAGACGAATGATATGCTTATTTAGGAGGGCATGCATAAGTTGTGTTATGACTCAATGCATAGCGTTGAGAATTAATTTATATATATATATATATATATATATATATATATATCTAGAAACAAAATTGATACTTATCGGTATTATGGTATCATCCTCCAAATTTCAATGTGATTACTATCCAATATTACAATGTAAGCGTCCCATTTCATGAAATATTCAATCAAGGAAGCATTGATTCATGTTGATCTAGCGAGATTATTAAGTAATCTCAAGATTATTAAGTAATCTAACTCGCATCGTATATATGTTGGAACTCCCTCTTCTTATATGAACCCGAATCATTCTACTCATTACTAATTAGCTAGTAGTACTATTGGGTTGGAACATTACATCTAACATTTTTTAACAAATATGTTGGGTTTATTTTTGTGCAAAGACAGAGGGAATATTCGAGGAGCTTGTGGTTGCCTAGGGGCTTTTTTTTTTTTTTTTTGCTAAACAACCTATACAGGCTAGGAAATAGTGGCGGGAGTCCATATCACACAAATTACAAAGGGATAAAGGGGAGAGATAAGGGCCGGGTGGGGAATCGAACCTCCAACCAATAAGTTGGGAGTTAGGAGACTTGACCACTAAGGTAAATCCTCATCCCGTCTAGGGGCTAAAATTGATAGTGAATAATTCTGATTTTGTGAAATTTCATTTATCTTTGCAGGCATATATTTCGGGGGTTTATTTATAGATTTATTTTATTATATATCTATATTATATAAAAACTCTTGATCTTATGAATAGTGATGGCCATTAATGGGCTTAAAAAATAATTTAGTTTAATTGTTAGTTTTGAAACTTAATTGGGGTTTAAAGAAATTATAATTTACATTATACTATTATTTTTAATTTATAATTTAGTTCTTTAATTTAATGTACGAAATGATCGTATGTGATAATTAATGTACGAAATGATATAATTTTGATAAATTAAGGACTTGATCAAGTGGTCAAATTTCTTTACTCCCAACCTTATGTGATGGTTCGATTTTCCACCCGTCTCATATCCATCCCATTTGTCAATTTGTAATTTGTATGTCTCATATCCACCTTGAAAAAAAAGAATTATAATTTACTTTTAAATAATACACTATTGTTTAAACTATTAGAATTAATAATCTTGATTTAAACAATTGATATATTATATTTAATTAATTATTTGTGAATTAATTATGGTTGAATCAACAAACAAATAATTTAAATCTATTGATCTTATGAATCAAAAAATAAATACTATTAAATTTTAATATTTTAATATCCCTGCCCATTTGGACTGGGTACTACTAATAGTAATATACCTCCTTCTTGGTGTTTTTGTGACGGATAATTTTTTTGGCCCTATTCACTGTTTAACTTTAATTCAATTTTTTATCATAGTTATGTCCAAAATAACATAGCCAAATAGGATCTTGTTAGATTCGTCTAATCTTGTAATTTTGTAATATCAACTTTTTATAATTTTTTATTGTACACAATTTAAGTTATTAACCGTTAAAAATATGTATCGGCATACGTGCTGGGTGGGTCTGTAACAAAAATAATGAGACGGATGAAGAACAAGAAAAAAAAAATAAAAAAATTGTTCTGTTTAAAGTCAATTGGTTTATAGTATAAAACTATATATAGGAAAGGTTCCTATATAGATTCATGACATGAGTACATGACGGAAGTGTTGAATCTGTGCTCGAGAGGTTTTTAATGCTAGGTGCTATTAATGTACTTTAAATGGGGGTTTTAATGCTTGGAAATTTAATCTAATAAAGTCAACTTTTGATAATTTTTGTCTCTTGTAATTAAATTAGTATTTTCCTCCTCCATTATCAATGTTATCAAAATCTAGATCTCATGTAGGATCGTTTTTCCATTTGCAAGATCAAGATCGGGATCGTAGGATCGTATTCAGATCCTAAGATCCTACGAAATTAGGACAAAAAATATATTCATATTACATATTAGTAAATTACAATAACCAATATCAATAAATAATAATTTGTCTAGCAAAAAAAAGATAATAATTGAGCATTTAAGACATGATGCTTGAGCTAGGTTGGATTTGTCATTAGAATTTTTCCCATTTTCGTCACTCTCAACCACTGTAGCAATGGATTAATCATCATCCATCTGGGCTGGAGGTTTAGGACTAAGATCTCCATCAGCAGGGGTGCTGGAAGGGAATGCTACGACAAGGGCAGCAGTAGAAAGAGGAAGGGGATGCGAGGACGACGATAGGAAGAGAAGGGGGATCGACGGTGACGTCAACAACAAGAAGATGAATTGTAAGAGGAAGATAAAGGGGATGCGAGCAATATGAAGTTGCAAACAAAAATCCATAGATCTGGATTTTGGAAAACAATGGAGGACTGAAAAATGAAAAAATGAGATGAAAAATAAGAGGGAGTGGGATCGGATCGTTCAAAGATCTTAAGATCTTGTATAGATCCTATAGATCTTATCCAGATCCCACCCTAATTTAGATCCCATACAGATCTTGATCGTTTTGGCTTTGTGGGATCGTAGGATCGTAAGATCCTAAGATTTAAATCTAGATTTTAATAACCTTGTCCATTATAATGTGCTGGAAACATTATAATTGTGTCGAATTGGGTTGTGCATTTTTTTTCATATGCGTGGAATGTAATGTCACGGATTGGATTGTGCTTGGTGGAGGCTACATTTGTGCTTAATACCTTAAACACTATATTGGGTGGTTATGTATGTGTGTATATGTAATGTTTTTTGTTTTTTTTTTTTGGAACTGATGTGATGGGATTGGATATATCGGATTTCTTTTGGGAGCTGAATCAGCAGGTGCTGAAGTGCTGAAATAGTATTTTTTTTGTATGTGCTGAGTGTTTTATACAGCCCAAACACCATTAAATACCCAACATACATCTCATTAACATCCAGCACATATACATTATCGGGTCAGCACGACAGCACCTGCAGAATGCCGCCCATTTAACATCCCATCCAAACCCGTATGTATCTATCTATATATTCTACATAAAAATCTTACCTCTGATTAAATACTTCATAACCCACATATAGAAATGTCAACCCATTAAGTCTACAGTATCTACCTGAAAGTTTGTTTTTAAACATCTACTTAATTAAGAAGCTAAAAAAATCCCTTAATTTACTCAAAAAATACTCCATAATTCAAACCTTCACGTTCCACGACCTGGGCACTTGGCATTAGGCTGCTGAGAATGAATAAATAATTTAGCCTGTTAAATGAATAAATGAAACAACTATTACATCCCAATTCAGTTACTGCAGTACAAGCATGTCATTGGCCTGTAATACAGAATGATGAAAGGTATTCCAGAAGTGATGATGTTGACATTAATTCTTCCGTTGCCATCACTTATTGATTTAGAATATCATTTTTGTAGAAGCAAATATAACTTGTTCCGTTACATCACTTATTGATCATGTGCCATCATTCTGCATGTGCAGATGACAGCACACAAGCGAGTCCCATTACATCCAATTGAGTGAATATTCTCAAAATAGAAATAAATAAATAAATATATTAAATAAATTGTTTCTAAGGCTATATAAATAGCAGCCACATATTGCCACACATTCACAAGTCATTGCCCCTTCCTACACTCTTAAAAGTTAAAACCATAAAAATTCCCTTACAAGTCTAATTATATGTCTGGAGCATCCACAAATCGACATTGCTGCATTGCCCGAATTTTGGACAATGAGTCTATCAAACACTCATTCTCGTCTTCTCCAAGAAAATCTCTTCACTTCCCCACCAATCTTGTAAGATTACTACAATCATAAGTACAATTTTTTTATTCTATACTTTTTATTTTGGTTCTCTTAAGATAAGAATAACACGTGATGTACTAGAGTAGTTACACTCACATACATCTCACGTGTGTTTTTTTCATTACAACATAGAAATATCAAGAGCTTGGCTCGGTGTCGATGAATGGGTGTGGGGGTGGTTGTTACTCTAGAGCCCCCGTTGGCACGATTGAGACACGGACATTTTCTAGTGTCCCGTCCTTAGGGGTGGCAACGGACCACCTCCATGCTGCCATTTACGACCTCAAGGTGAATCCTTCGACTCTGGAATCCGGGATCATTCGGGTTGAGGTTAGAACTTTCTCTCTCTCTCAATCTCTCTCCGGTCTTTTTTTTAAAAATTTTTTTCGTTCATTCATTTAGATTTTGGTGGAAATATAAGAATGGTGATTGGTGAGTGTAAGAATTGAGCATTCAAGAATGAGGGATGGAGTTCATTTGTGGGCTTGTGCCACGTGGTTGGTTGAGATCAAATGTTAGATGATTGCCTAATCTTGTTTCTTATCTCCTACACTGATTCTTGCTTTTATTGCAAAATGTGTAGAGGAATCAGCAGATTCATTTTTCTTTTTTTTTTTTTTTTTGAAGTTAGAGTAATTTATTGGGTACCAAAATTAGAAAATCTCATGAGGTTGTTAGCACACAGAATTGAAATTGAAATATTAATAATAACAATAAACTTTTAAAATTTGACAGGAAATATAACAATTGATGTTTTCAGCAGAGCAGAGACTCTTTATTTGTTTTCCTTTTCCTTAAAAGAAAAAGGGAAGGATTCAATTTGATTCTACATTGAATCCCCATGAAAGGTTGGTTTGTGGAAAATTATTAGTATTTTAAAGTATTTTTTAAGGGTGAAATTCACATTTTTGAGCTTGGATTTGCTTTTGCCCAATTTCATAATACAAAAGATTCGTAACTTAATTAATTATCTTTTTTAAAAATAAAAAAAGGGAAAAAATTGCTGACATCCCACCTTCAAAAAATAATGTTTTTAATGGTGCTTTTTTTTTTTTCCCTATAAAATTTAACTGGCAAGTGGCAACATAAATTTTTATTATGGTACAGAGATTAGAGTAATTTATGTGTGGACGACCTGTTAAATTATGCAACAAAAATTGTTGATATCCCCATCTTCTTTTTAAGCCCTAAACTTTAAAAAAATATATATTTGTAATAAAATTGTTTAATAGTGTCATAATTTTAGGTCCAAACTTGTTTATTCAATCAACAACAGTTGGCTTGAGTGGATGTGGGCTCTAGTCGCTTAAGCAATGTCTCGGGTTCGAGTCTTGTGTATGCAAGAAACTGCTTTGGGGGAGGCGCCCTTAATTGCCCTTGCAGATCCTCGAGGGATTAGTCTTGGATCCAATGAGATTAGTCCTGGGTACAATGTGGCCTAGGGATACCCTGGTATTCACATAAAACTTGTTTATTCAAATGTTTAAATAATATCGCTTGAATAGATTTAACTTAAAAAAATAAAATGCTTACTTATCTATCTTTCTTATTACAATCAATCTTTCAAAGTGATATATATTACCTATTTATCTTTCTTATTACAATCAATCTTTCAAAGTGATATATATTCCTCTGCGTGGGAAATAAGCTAAACCAATCAGCTATTTTCTAAGAGAATTTAGGATAAATTAGCTTATTTAAAAAGATAAAATAACTTAAAACAGTGTTCAATCAACTTTTTTTGAAACCGCTGCAAATAGCAGCATTTTGAATTTTAACCTTTTTAAGTCAAAAAATTAGTCTTGAAATTGTCAAATAACTAATTTTAACTAATTATTACTCACATAATCAGTTAACAACTAATTTTTTTAATAAACAGTTAACAACTAATTTTAACTTATTATTACTCACATAGATTTTTTTAATTCTTTGAAAATAGCTTATTCATCGACCCCTTTACAAAGAGGAAGATTGGAGTTTGTTTTAGATTACTATTAAAGTCTATAAGATAATAATAATAACAAAATATGGAATGGGACTTGATTAAAGTGGTCATGTTTCGTGCCTTCCAATTATAGTTTGAGGGTTCGATTCCCACCGGCCCCCTATCCATCTCCTTTATCCGCCTTTGTAATTTGTGTGGCTTGGGCTCCCACACACATTTGCCGACCCATAGGTGTCAATGTTTAAAAAAAAAAATAATAATAACAAAATATTTACTGTTTATTCTAATTTTGGCAGTGTTTAGAGTTTGACCTATTGACTAATATGATCCCTTACTAATCCAACCTTACTTACGGTCTTTTATTTCATTGCTTTTCTCCTTATATTATTATGGGTCCTAATTATAATTATGTATTAATATGTGTGTATGAGAGTAATTTTGATAGAATTGACAACCAGTGGATTTGTTAATTAATTACTCCCCACTCATAAAATATGTACAAAGTTTGAGTCATGGCACATTTCTAAAGGAGATTGAAACCAATTTGGGTTCATATAGATAGAATGATTTGGATCGATGAATTTAAAATATCAAAGTGATTTGAAATGATTATGACTATGGAAAATAACTAAAGTTTAGAATTTTTTTTTTGGAGGAGCCATTGAAGGCCTGGAAAGGGGTGGTGGGAGCCCATGCCACACAATTACAAAGGGGAAATAAAGGGAGGGATAGGGGGCCGGTGGGAATCGAACTTCCAACCTTCCGTTGGAAGCCAATGGACTTAACCGCTTGGGCTAGGTCCTCATCCCAGAATTTAGAAGTAATTATGAAAAATATTATTAAATTTGAATAGTTTTTAGTAATGGTGTTTGGTGTTAGAGTTTAGATGTTGAATTTAAAATGTTAAAAGTTGGGGAGAGAAGTATTCAGAGTTTAGAGGTTAAAATTCACCCACCAAACAAGGAGAAACAATAATGAAAGATGAGGAGCATGTTCATATCTCACATCGGTTGTATTAAGAGGGTCACATTGCATCTCACATTACATCTCATCTCACATGTTGATACCCTCTTAATACCTTATAAGGTATTCAACATCTCATATCGGTTGTATAAGGCTCACATCTAAAACCAATTAGTGATTAAGGGAATTAATTGTGATGAGTGGATATAACATTATTTGTCTTCAAATAATATACTGGACATTTTTTGGGAATTAGATATTAGTTGTTAACTGATTACGCGATTAATAAATTAATCAAAATTAACTGTTTTGCAATTTTGAGGCCAAATTTTTGCCTGTAATAAGATGAAATCCAAAATGCTGCTATTTGCAGACGTTTCAAAAAGAGCCGATCGGATATTGTTTTAAGTTATTTTGTCACTTCAAAAAAGCTATTTTTTTCCTCACATTGTCTCACAAATTAATTGATATGATTTAGTTTTTTTGCCAAGCCACTGTATTTTTACTTTAAAAAGTTTACCTTAGAAATTAGAGTGAAGAACACAAGATGTTTGGATGTTTGAATCCTGCAGGCCTTTATTATGAGCTCCACCATCTCTTATTACTCATGCATACTTTCTCTGTTTTATTTTTATTTTTATTTTTATTTATTGATTCATATGAATTTTTGTTATTTTCATCATTCAATTTAAATGAAATTACCAATATACCAACAATAGTTGACTTGAGTGGAGTGGGGCTCTAGTCGCTTAAGCAATGTCTCGGGTTCGAGCCTTTGTATGCAAAAAACTACTTTAGAAGATGCGCTCTTAATTGCCCATGCAGGTACTCAAGGGATTAGTCTGGTCTAATATGACATGAGGATACTCGGTTATTCACAAAAAAAATTGACTCAAATTTTTATCATAGTTATATAAAAAATATAATTAAATGAGATTTTATTGTAGTTGTCTTATACTTCCTCCGTATTTGAATGTTGTTTACATTTGGTAAATTGCTACTATTCACACGCAGACTTTCACTTAAAATTTTATCATAGTTATACAAGTTAAAATATAGTCAAATGAGATCTTGTTAGATTCGTCTCGTCATGTAGTTTTTAAATATCGAACTTCTAAAATTTTTACCTGTACCAAACTTGAGTTATTCATGATTTAAAATATGCATTGGACCGCGTGTCCGTAATAAACTTTTGAATACGGAGGTAGTATGTAGTTTAGAATATGAAATTTTTATAGTTTTATTTGTAATAATTTAACTTATTAATCATTAAAAATATGTATTGAATTATCCAATGGAATGTATCATTTCAAAAAAACCAAAGAAATATATATTTATTTATAATTAAAATTATTTATATTTCAGGAGGAATGATGACTTGGCTTAGTGGTCAAATACGCAAGTCCACAGACTTGCAATCTATATATTGAGGGTTCGATTCCCCAACCAACCCTCTATCCTGCCCTTTTTTCTAGTTTGTATATACTATTCAGAAAAATAAATAAATAAAAAATAAATAAAATTCGGGAATAACTAAAATATTTGTGAGGCATGAACTCCCACCACTCATATTCCAAACTTTTAATGGCTTCTTTAAAAAAAATTTAAAAAAAAACTAAAATATTTGTGTTGACATCCCGCCACCGGTCACTATATCATTTAAAAAAAAAAAAAAAAAGAATTACACATCACATAAAGTTAAAAAGAATTAAGGTAAAGAATGGAGCGAAGACTGAGATCGGTTATGCTGTGGTGAAGGTTCCAATCCAGCAGCGGATCCTCTCGCTCGATTGGCTGCGTTCGCAGACTCAACCATCTCTGCTCCTCCCTCGCTGCTATTTCTCCGGCAGGGATTCCAGCTATTTTCCGCTTATTGATCACCTCAATGGCAATGCAACCGGGTTTGGAAGTGCATCGGATGATGATGACAATGCCCGCTGCAAAAAACTGGTCAGCATTGCTGGACTGGGTTCCGCAGTTTCATTCCAAAGTCTCCGCCCTTTCTCTTTGGACGATTGGCATTCCATCAAGAGGTATTTGGATTTCGCATCTAATCACCACTTTGTTTTGTTGTGTGCCTGTTTTGTTTGGTTTATAGAGCTCTTGCTTGCTGATCAAGGTTTAGGGCGGTGAATTGTTCATCTTTGAATGAATGTGTAGAAATTTGGGGTTTTTATCGAGTGTTTGTTGTATAAAATAGTACCAAATAGCTCACTGGATTGGAGAATTGAATGCTGGTATTATTCGTACTGGAATGGAATTATGGATAGGATGAATGTACAAATTGGTATGGGACATTGTGTGTGTGTGTGTGTGTGTGTATTAGATTCTGAATTCTACAATTGCTTTGTGTTTGTTTGCTACAGATTTTTATCAAAAACTTCTCCATTGATTCGTGCTTATGGCGCAATGCGCTTTGATCCGAAGTCTAATATAGCCCCTGAGTGGATGGGATTTGGATCTTTTTATTTCATGGTCCCTCAGGTAATACGTAATAACTATGTATGCGTGCAATTGTGTATAATAACTATGTAAATAGCTATGTGTCTTTTAGGAATTTGAACAAATTACATGGTGTTGGTTCCTGATTTCAGGTTGAATTTGATGAGTTTGAAGGAAGTTCAATGATTGCTGCAACTATTGCATGGGACAATCGCCTCTCACAGACATACGAGCAAGCAGTTGCTGCACTTGAAAATACAATGTGGCAGGTTTGGATTTGAGCCCTTTGTTCATTATGTTCAATAGTTATCCCTTTTCCCTTTAACCTTCTTTTCACTCTGTCTTCAGGTTTCAACAGTTGTCCGAAGAATAAATGGTAACTCTCGTCCAGCTGTATTACTCCCACAGACTCATGTTCCCAACAAGGCATCTTGGGATTCAGCAGTGAAACACGCTTTGGACTTGATAAATAGGAAGAATTCAACACTTGTTAAGGTAATCAATCAAGAAAAGCTAGACATTTTATTTCTCAAAGTTTATTGATAAAAACACTGTAGATTTTCGATATAAATTAGGAAGCTGGGCTTGTATTTTGTGAATTCCAGAATGTTCTTGTTTCATTCAGCTTTTTCTGTATGGTTTGATCTTGAAAATACAGGTTGTTCTTGCACGTAGCAGCAGAGTACCGACCACAGTGGAGATTGACCCTCTAGAGTGGTTGGCAAGCTTGCAGGTTTTCTCCGGCTTATAATATGTATTTTTTAGCTTTGAGACTGTGCAGTGATTGTTTTTTGCTGAAGAAAGTGATGCTTAACCATAGGTTGAAGGGGCAAATGCTTATCAGTTTTGTCTTCAGCCTCCCGAATCACCTGCATTCATTGGAAACACTGTAAGTAACATTCTGAATTATTGACCCAGGAGATCAATGGTTTTTAATTTTGTATTCATATTGTAAAAAACCGGATAAAAACCTGGCCTAATTGAGGGTTGTAGGCTATTCCCTATCTTTCCTGAATGATTAGCTGTGTTTCTTAAAGTTGAAACACATGACTTACTGGGCTATGTTTCATCAGTTTTGTACCATACATGAACATGGTTTGTGATTACTTTCTTATGTAATTGTGAACAGCCGGAACGACTCTTCTATCGACAAGAGCTTAGTGTTTTTAGTGATGCTTTGGCTGCAACAAGGGCTAGAGGTGGAACTCCGTTGCTAGATTTACATATTGGGCATGATTTACTTACCAGGTTCTTCTCCATTCCAGCTTGGTAAACCAGATGAATTGCTTTCTGAATTCGTGCTCAACCATAACCCATTTTTCCCATGATTTTTCTTGCAGTACTAAAGACCATAACGAATTTGTTGTAGTAAGAGAAACTATAAGAAGGAAGTTTGAGGCAAGTGAACCCTAAACCGTTTTCTGGATCTCAACATTATATTTCATTCTTAGTATCAAGCATAAATTGTAGAGGCAATTTAACTGTGCCTCTTGGTTACCTCGTTAGTCTGTTGTGAAGTAACTGATTGTCTTCCTTTCTCAATTTGATATTTTAGAATGTCTGTTCTAGCACAATAGTTGAACCAAGCAAAGCTCTACGGAAACTTCCTCGTGTTCAACATCTTTATGCTAAGTTGAGTGGCATACTGGAGAGAGAAGATGATGAGGTACCAGGCCAACCTATTACTTGTGTGGGAACATATATATATATATAATTATATAGTACTCCCTCCGTCCCACTCCAAGTGTCTTGTTACTGTTGGACACGGAAATTAAGGTAGAGTTGGTTTGTGAGTATATGATGGGGTCCACATAGTTGTTGGAGGGGAAAATTATTTTTATTTATAGAAAGAAGACATTTGTAATGGGACATCCAAAAATAGTAAGTAGGACATTTGGAATGGGACGGAGGGAGTATTAATTTAGATGTGTTTTGTAGAATCAAATGTAATTTTATTTGATATATGGCGTGTGTTTTGAATGGCATCTATCACATGTTCTGAAAAATGATTTTCAACTGCTGATGGCATATAATTTCCATGTTCAGTTTAAGATTTTGTCTTCCCTTCACCCGACACCTGCAGTATGTGGGCTTCCTACGGAAGAGGCAAGAATATTGATATCAGAAACTGGTAACCATATTTTCACCCTTCTCTTTAATTTTTCAACCCTGTTTTCTAAATTGCCTCTGCTTTTTATGTTGGCTTGTTCTACTATCCACAATGGGACTGGCGATTGGAATCCGTCTTACATACTTATAAATTGAATATGCAGAAATGTTTGATCGTGGCATGTACGCTGGTCCTGTTGGATGGTTTGGTGGTGCAGAGAGTGAGTTTGCTGTCGGAATAAGATCAGCATTGGTTGGAAAGGTGAGCAGAGTTACTTCTAAAACAGCATTCAAATATAAGCTTATTTGATATTAATTCCCCTTTCAGCCATAGTTCCCAGTCTTGGCCGATGCCTATATGGATTATCCATGTTTGATACTTGATTTTGCCTAAAAAATGGAGATTTTGACCATGTGAACTAATGATATTTGATATATTAGTGGTATAACACCAAATATTATGGGTGATTGTATTTGATTTGTCTTTCATAATAAATTACAAAAATGGAGAATGAAAAATGGAAATTTACGTTAAGATCTTTAAATCATTCTAATTATAGTGTTCATGTATAATACATTCGACTAACTTTAAATCGAAACAGTCTTGTGGACAACTTTTATATGATTTTGAAATGCCCCTCTTATGATACACCTACACCACATCCAATGGGAAATGAAGAGCACTGCTCAACATGATCACCAATAAGTTAATTTTCAGCTGAATCTCAATGTTCTTACTGATGAATTTTATCTATTTGAAATCTCAAGGACATTGGTGCCATGCTCTATGCTGGAACGGGTATAGTAGATGGAAGCGATCCATCCCTAGAGTGGCAGGAGCTGGAGCTGAAGACATCACAGGTTTGTGTTTTATTACACTCTTTTAATGCTTTTTGCAATACCTTTTCGGTGAAAATTTCCCTTTCTTATTTTCAACAGTTCACCAAACTGATGCAGCACGAAACACCATCCCTTGTAGCTATGAGGGAAACCATTTAAAACTGTAAATAAATATCATTCAGGTCAGTGCTTCTTTTAACATTTCATTTACTGGGAAATTTTCTGTTTTCCCTTATTCCTCATTGCCATTTATATGGAATAAATTGTGGTGACAGATCCCTGAAAGAATTTTTTCTGTACATAAACTGATCATATATCATCTCCATCAGCCATCATTTGATCAAATTGTAGAAAACATGTACAGAGAAAGGAAGGAAAGAGAGAAGGAAAATTTATTTCCTTGACATTGAATGCTTATAAAAATTTGTAATAGTAATTTTTAACTGTGTAAATACAAGGAATCAATTACTTCATGTCACACTGCTATTATATTCTCATTCATTAATTTCTTGTAGCTCGATT